>VDFB02075321.1:118934815-119584711 GCA_007258455.2 Sequoia sempervirens
TTCATGCTAATTTTTCCTCTAGCTAGAAGATAAATAATTAGTTGGTATGATTTTTCCACAATCCATAGTGTAATAGAGCAAGCTTTTGGATTCGACTACTTTTGTTTTTAGATCAACGTTTTGGATCACACTCAGTGATCCATCATCAAGAAGAGGAAACTTAATCCGAAACGTCAATCTAGAAACAAACACAGTTGAATCCAAAAGCTTGCTCTATTAGATAAATAATTTGTTAGCAATGGCAATTAACCTACTCCAATCGATGGAAGAATACATAATCAACCATGTTTTTCAAGAGATAAATGTGTGCAGGTGAATTTTCTTGCCAACCTCGCAATTGATGGAAATGAAGAATTGATGGTGTACATGATGGCAGAGACATGGCCTATGTTGAAAAGACTCCTCAAAACTCCAAAAGGAAAGGTCATTCTTAAGAAGTGTGGCCAAGTTTAAAATATTTTGTTAGTTGATCGTCATTAGTTGCTTGATTTGAAATATGCATTTATTTTTTCTTACTCCTCAAATGTGTTAAACTAAGCTTGTGGGTTATGAACCCCTCTTGCACATCCATGGCAATGATGATGCTATCCCAGCCATCAGTTTTAAGGCAATGGATCCTCATGTTGGTTATCGTTGGTTTAACAATATGGGCACTCTGATTAGACTAGTTTGTGGGTTGTGACAAATTTCTTTTAGATTGGGTTAAATTCCTAAGCAAAGGTTGAGATGTGTGTTCAAAAAACATAATGGTTGGTTGTTGTTTGTTGTTTAGTGAATTTTAGGTGATGAATTCATGAAATCCGATGACAAATACAAGAAGTAATTCAAATATTTCCTCCATGTTTGTAGTTTTTTTATCGGGCATTGGGGAATCCAAAGAGTTATAAGACTTATGGCCTTGTCTTTGGTTCACTGGTGCTTCCTTGGTGGTTTGGAGGGTATTTTGGAGGCTATAGATTATGAAAGGGGCATTCCTTGCCCTAAAGACTTTCTCCTCTCACAAACTAGGGACTCTTTGGTGCTATGGATGCCTTCTATTTCACCACCCTTCCACTTTTTGAGGCTTGTAGGTGAAGGAAAGCTTCAAAGGAATTAGATTTTCTAAAGTAGGAGATGGGGATTGTAGCCATTAAGGTGGTTCTTGGCTTAATTGTCTCATTTCAAATAGCTTAAAGGATGATGTTGTTGATCAAGTTTCTTGAAATTTGTTGTGTTTATTCTAGTTTAAAGCTAGTTTATTAGGGTAGTTCTAGTGGTTTTTTAGCCCTGAACTAATATAGCCTAATTATATAAAAAAATATTTTTTTATTATAAATATAAATGGGAGCAACCCTCATGATTGTAATTTACCTATAAAAAATAAAATAAAATATATATTTCTTAAAATTATAGATAAAATTGATCTCATATATTAATATATACATACATACATGTGTGTGTACATATGCATATACATACATATACATGTTTATACATATATGTATATGTATTTGAATGCACACACACACGTGCACACATATTCTAAATTTGAACGGACATATTTCGTACCTACAATAAAACAAACAGTATTTAAACCATTACAGCAAGTTTTTAACATTAAAACAAAAAGTTTGCAGGCTTAAACTGATGCAAAAGACAATAACTAGGGTTTCCATGAGTTGGAAGCTATACATTTGATCCACGCAAACATACACACACACATTCTAAATTTGAACGGACATATTCCGTACCTACAATAAAACAAACAGTATTTAAATTTGAACGGACATATTCCGTACCTACAATAAAACAAACAGTATTTAAACCATTACAGCAAGTCTTTAACATTAAAACAAAAAAATTGCAGGCTTCAACTGATGCAAAAGACAATAACTAGATTTTTCATGAGTTGGAAGCTATGCATTTGATCCACGCAAACATACACCTTCAATACATCCATATTCACGTGTACCAAACAAACCTAATTTGTTCTCTTCCAGCTCATCCAGACACATTTTTGTCATTTAAATTATTCATCTTCAGGGTTTGCACTGCAGACAGACCTAAATTCTTTCATGAAACGTTACCAGAATCTTTGTCTTTAGAGGGAAGTCACGAAATGCCTATTTGCTCACGCTACGCAAACAACAGTTTGCGTAGCGTGAGCAAATGTAGATTGTTTGCTGTACATAACCAAATGTAGATTGTTTCCCGCCATGATTCAGTACAAGATCTGCATCTGCCGTTGTACTTTCTCATTTTTGGATCGAATCAGGCCAAGTAAGCACATTTACATCCACATTTCAAATTCTATTACCAAAACTTGAACAAAAATGCTAATAATTTCAGATGAAACCCTAAAAGTTCATCTGATATTCACCAGTCGGCATTTCGTGTCGGCATCCATTAAATGAGCGCAAAGTGTCGTATTTGTGAGGCGCAAATTCATTCCAGTACTGGTCCACGCGGCTTTTTTCGTGTCACCGTTCATTAAATGAGCGCATATTTTCATATTTGTGCGGCGCAGATTCATTCTGGAGAGCTTAGGGTTCCTGTACACCGTCCCGTACAATATTGTTCGGTCATTTTTTGCTCGTTCTCTGTCGGCCAAGAAAGAGATGGCAAATCCAACAAAAAGTTGAACAGGTAGATCTCTCTACTGTTCAACAATCTATAAGTCAAATATTCACACGAGAGCGCACAGGGTATCCATTCTTTGTAGGGTACATTATTGATTTGAAATATTGATCTGGAAAAATTATTACAGTTATAGATAAAAATATATATTTTTAAATAGAATTTATTCTTCTATTTATCATAGAATAAGTCTAAAATCTTTTCATTTTATGAATGATTTTTAATTTTTGAAACTGAATAATTTGTACAATAGATATACATAGATTTCTGAATTTGACTGTGTAATATTTTTTAACTTCAACATTTCTAACCATATTGCTGTAGGCTGTCTGTAGACCCAAAAACAGATTGCCCCGTATCGTGGACTATAAAATAATAATATTATTATTATTTTATAATCCTATCTAATAAAAAATAAAAAATATAAATTATTTTAAAAAACAAAACCAGAATATACTTTAAATAAAATTAGCAGAATAAATAACCTTAAAATTCTGAGGTGACTCCTAAATCAAATCTTGAAAAGAAAAAAGAAAAAAATCTAAAAGCTGAGGCATCATCCGTTATTTTCGTGACTGAAATACACGTGTGGGAGGCTTACAAGGCATAAACGCGTAATGTATTAATTCGTTTCCCAAGTCAATATAAATTTGACCACGTTAATGTTTTTATTACTAGCTGGTGTACTATATATTAATTTTGTAGAATTTTGATTATTACCATTGTTGTACCAGGGGACAAAGGTTTTTTTCTTTCAAAATTAGTACTATATGTGTTATTATTAGTTGGACACGTGCATTTCATGAGAAAAAGTTACTTTTCCTGGTGGAAGCTAATTAAAACAAAGGTACAACAAATATTAGGAGGTTGGATTAAATAATAACCATCTTAAATGTTTCTTCATTTTTGTTTCTTTTTTAATGTACTCTTTTTTTATATATTGAATAAAGTAATTTAAATTAATGTACTTTATTTTATTCAAGTTATTTATAGAAATTTTAAATTTTAAGTTCATTAATCTTACTTTCATTTAATTATTCTGTATTGATTAGAAGTACAAAATATTTTACTTGTATTCTTGACATAATATGTAAGTACATTCTAATTTATGTGAAACATCTAATGTCTATAGAATGAACACATTTTGCACATATCAAGAAGCACTAGAAAGATTTTTCTAGTGATTTCACCTATCCAACCTTTTAGATCATACTTCTGATTTATTAGTTTCTTCAATTATTATGAAACATTGAAAATTAACTCCTTGTGTACTTATTCTAGATGTGCAATTCCTTGCAACTTACCCTCTTATGCATCGACTCAACATAAGCTCATCTCATGCTACAAGCTTCCTTTGTATAGAAACCTAGAAATAACCACATTGTTAATTAAATCCATCATCATCCTAGACAACTAACTACATTCCAACCTATCAATTATATTGCCTTTTGTCAATCAACCAATTCTATTGTTTCCATCATCTCATCATACCACTTATTTATCCACTTCATCATGTTAATATCCATTATCAATTAATTGATTAGTCATTATTACTTAGGTATCTCCTAATTAATCCATGCAAATATATCCAATTTAAATAAATAAATATTCTTAATTATGCTCACCCACATTTCACTCAAGTTCCATCTTTCACTCATCAATCAAATTTGTTAACTAATTAGTTCATCAAATTAACTCTCAATCAAGTCAATTGGTTAATCAATCATGTTAGATAACTTGTTAGTTAAGTTATCAATCAATTGAGTTAACTAATCAATCGAACTAGTTAACTCTAAATCAATCCTCTAATACTCAAGATTGATTAATCAATCTTGACCATTCATAGTTTCACCTAAAATTCTATAAATACATCATTCCTTCTAGGAATTAAGGGAGCTCTTTGAATAATCTATGATTGTTTTATGAATATTTGAATCATGTTGTCATTATGTTAAAAAGCTTGCACAATAGTTGAGTGTACAAAATCCTTCATTGAAGCACGAGTAAATATGAACCAATGATCCATATGAGGTTTGTTTTGTGTTTAGAATAAGGGAATTTTTCTTCATTTTTTTAATTTTGTTCTAAATTCACTGCATTAATTCTAGCACACCTGATGGGACCTACTCCTTTTCACCATTATTTCTAAAATTCGATATTTTTATTCTTATCTAATGATGTTCTTACACTAATCGATGGCAATTTATTTTCAATCTTCTACTATAAATCTATTATGTGGGATTTAAAAGTGTTTTCCTACATATTGGCCCTTTCATATTGATTACTTTTTGTTTATTTTTATAAATGTTGTTTATTTTGAGTGGGTAGCAAGTTTGTTTGGACTATTATGGGTGAAAGTGGATTGTTTATTTCACTTTTGCCTCTAATGACATAAAAAAAATATACGAGTTGAAACCATGCCATTATTTCTCAATTGATCAAATATTGCACCATCATGAATTCTTTTAGCCTTATTAGTAGGTGTGGAGCACTAGACCCCCTATTATCTTTGATCAAGTAAAAGATAAGTAAAAATTAAAAAATCACAACACCACTAGACAAATTGTATTTATGTGTGAATATGTTTTAATGGTTTATTATTTTTCTATTGCTTTTTATTCATTTAGTTATTGGTTTGATTGAATGAAATAATGTACATGCCCAAGAGGCGTGCATAGAAAATCCCAATTTTGTATATAACACAACAAATAACTTCAAGAAAAAATTATATATTTACTTGGATTATGGTTCATCACTACAATTGCATTTGGCATATTAGTGTGAACATGACTTTTTTTCTATCTGGATTACCCTTTGTAGTTTGAACAAGGAACATTATCTAACCAGTTCCTAGTTAGGCCCTTTTCACAAATGCTCACATGTTAAGTTTTCTCTATGAGCTAGGAATCTTTCTAGAACTCTTATTTGTCATGTGATATTATCTTATCTTATCCCCTAGTCATCACATGACATAGGATTAAGAAACTTGTCATCATCCTAGTTTGTCCTACCTCTCAACCTTGCCTATATAAGCAAGGTCTCATATGTACATTTTGTACTATATTGTGTAACATTGAGTATTGCATTACATGTTTTGCATCACATTATTGATCACATTTGATCTAATATATTTTACATCCATTATTGCAATTTTTTCTCTTTATTTTCTCTCTTGTATAAGGTTATTTTGGTTTTGCAAATGATCTTGGGAGCTTGAGTCCTTGAGTGACTCTAACATGTCCATTTATATCATCTTTTGAACTTTTACAATTTTTTTCTCAATGAACTTGTTGATATTTAGGGAATTAAGAGGAAGTTAGCATTTAAATTCATAGAATTATACAATTTAGATAAGTAGAACCTACCAATTGAGTCCAAAATCATATCTCACATATGGTCATTGTATCCCTTAAATAACTACCTCCACATGCTTCTGGTCCTTGCAAAATATGTACTTGACTATTATTAATTAAAATCAAGGGGACACATGTGATAATGATGATGATCATAGTTATTTATCTTCACTAAAGGAAACCTAGATCAACATGTATGCTCTTAGAAAATCATAGTTCTTTGAGATATTATTATGCTCGATTGATAAGATTTAGAGGAACACATGTCAATGAGGAGATTCTTAGCTACATAAATAAAGGAGAATCTAGTTTAGAAAATTGATATTCATCTAGTTCTTTGGGAAAACATGAACCGTCACACTAGTGAACTCGTGACTTGGAATTAGAGGAACAATTATGCCTATATTGAATTCTCAATACGGGATATATCATGCATTATAACTTCATAAGTCTTATGCAAAAGGAATTGTATAGTCACAAACTTGTTGCATAGTTGCAATGCTTTATCTTGTCAAAGGTAAATTTCATTCTCATATTGAATCTTTTGTCGCATCGAATAATTTTCTCATCAAAACAAGACGTGTTATTCCATTTATTAACTATTAGAAATTAATTCCCAAGGACAAAAATCTTTACAAATTATAGCATTTATCTTTAGTACAAATTTTATTTCACACTAAAAGGGAGGTGTAGCTTTTCTAATATTTGAGACTTTTATAGCCGATGACACAAGCTAATTTAATGTGTTTCCTATAACAATCTTTTCTTAAATCCTCATTATCTATCCTTGCAATTTTCAACACATCATGTCCACAATGAGATGTCAAAATTCCCCTTTTCTTAGAAAATTTATTGTGTTTCTATTAATTTAATTTCAACTAATGATATATTTTTTACTTTATTTAGAATAGACATTACCACTTTTGTCAACAATTTTACATGGTCTAAATCATTGCCACTAATCCTATTTAAACATGTTAAAATTATCCATTGAAGACTTCAATTTTAGAACTACTAATGCTCAATTTATAACATGCTAATTTGTAATGAAATAACTTGCATATCTTGAGAAGAATATAGTATGATATATGTTACAAATACTTGATAATAATAAAGAATAACAATCCACTTCGAGGGGGAAAACCTTCAAATATCTCCAATGAGAACATAATTCAATATATGATGATAATAATCTTACCACTAGATCCTATATACCTAATTATGCCATGGCCGCCACCTGGGGCTACTTAGATAATTAGTTGTAACTCCTCTAGGACAAGCTAACTACATATATAAGACTTTAAAAATGTTTATATAACTTAATTAAGAGTTAAGGTAGCCAAAAATTGACTACTCATAACCCTAAGAACACATATAATTAAGGGTGTAACATGACCCCCCTCTTTGGTGAAGCATTATCCTTAACTTTGATCATAATTGGATGCTTTTTCATATAATCCTCATTTTCACAAGTAGCTTCTTTAATGGGTGAGTTCTTCAATTTTATCAAATACTCAATGATTTCCATTATCCCCAACCTCTTGGTGCATGTTTAAAGAATTCCCTCAAAATCTAAAATAATTCTTCCCTCCTCATCAAGCTATAGTAACTTAGTTTAGGCTACAACCTTTTTCCTAATAATTTTCTTCAAACATGAAAAATGGAAAATTGGATGAATCTTTGTTGACATAGGTAACTCTAATTTATTTGCTACACTGTTAGTCTTTTACAACACTTTATAAGGACCACAATTTACTTGGGTGAAAACTTGTTATCTTTATTTTGTTATTTGATCTATACATGTCATTCACTTCTTGTAAGAAAACAATATATGGTTTCCACTTGAAAATTTAGCATCCTTGACCTAAAATTTGCGGTGAGGGAGAGACAACCCTTTGACATTCCAAGATAGTGTTTTGAACTTCATGACTAATCAAGGTTAGTGGGGTCATCTACTAGCAGTAGAACATCAAAACGATTAGCAAGCATAATAGATTGACTAGAATGCTCATTTTCCTTCATTGTTAGAATAGGATACCTTGATCTATGTCTAGCAGATGGTGACAAGGAATCATGTCGCTGAAGAGGAGATTGAGACCTTTATCTCCTAGAATGAAAAGATGATTCCTTGTCCACACTAGCATTAGGCGGAGATGAGGAAATGTTACAGATTTGTAAAGGGACCTATCCAGATGGAGGTTCAAAAGACTTAGAGGGTTCTTTCCTTTTTCTAACCATTCTCCAACCGTTTGTCATAATAGTGTCTTTGTAAGTAGGTGTGCTCTCATTCTTTTTATTATCCTCTGAAATGATATTAGCTTGTTGTTTCAATTGAGGGACTATGTTAGGAAACTTAGTTTGAGTATTTTTCAATGGCTATGTATTTGGTGCCACTATTATGTTAGCTTGGAAGTATCTTTTTTCTTGAGAGGAACAATATCTAATTAAATGGCCCTCTTATCTATAGAAAAAAGAAAGCATTTAGCATGTTTAAATAGACTACTAGCTGAAGCATTTCAAACCTTGGCCCAATCAGTCTGATATTCTCAGGGAATTGAAATTGTTTAAATCTATTTCCACACAATCCCTTGGATGCACCCTTAGGTTGGAAAATTTATCTAAGTTATTTTTACACTAGAGCACCCTCCCTAATCGTGAAACAATCTCCCATAAGAAAGGCCTAAAAGCAAGGTTTAAGAATATAATTTTGATCCACATGAGATACTTGGACATAGAGGGGACCTCCAAATGAAAATACGAAGTCCAGGCTTGCAAATAAAAAATATGTCCACAAATAACCCAGGTCCCATATTGGAGGATGACGCGTGCATGATTTGCAGATTTGAATATACAGGATACATACCCTTTCTCCAAACCTCTTAATGCCTCAATTTCCTAGCCCCTACTCTCCCAGTTTATTCTAGCCCATTTATAGAAATCATTTTTAGAAGGAATGCCTCTGAGAAAAAATAAAATTATAGATCTATTCTGACATTCAACAATACTTTTCACCACATCATCAAGAAGTAAGCATTCTAAAGTCTTACCAGCATCATCAATCACTTGTTCCTGCATTTCTTTGTCACCAAGGTTTTCTGCTCCATCTTTATCTACATCAACAACGTTATCCCTTGTTCCTCTTGTTAAAATCATGTTATTTCCAGAGTCTCCTTCTATAGGGGTTTCATTCTGTTAGGGCAACACCCAACTTATCCATATGCTCACCCCCAACCTTTCATGCCTCGACCTTCAATCACATTGGGAAAGAAAGTTTATTTTGAAGTCGTTGGAAGAGAACATAGACACAAGGAGCTAAAAGTTATGATCTTTACAATTATTACTCAGAAAAGTTATGATATAGAAAATTTGAGTAAAAGAATATTTATATATAATATCTTTTTAATTATAAAAATAAAATGAAATACACATATTTGATTACTTATATATAGCTGCCCATCTCAATTTCTTTAAATATCAAATATATACATCTAACAACAAATTAAAAATGGTATGTTTACCATTTTTGGATCATCTTCAACATTCTTCTTTAGGCATTCACTTTTGGTAGATGAGCTACTTCCTTTTAGGGGGATTCATTGTCTCATATTTTCTCTCCTATGGGGGGATATTGATTGTACTTATGTGATTGAAGCAACACTTGGGGGGACATATTAAGTCCTACATTTATTTTGTTACATGTGCACTTTCATTTCTCTTATATCTCTTTTGGAGAGGATTTTTCCTATGAGGTTTTCTCCTTTTCTCCAGTTATGAGAGATTTTAGTTGATTGTTCATGGGTACCTCATCAAGCCTTGTAGATGAGACCCATTCTACATCCATCATTGCATCCTTTATCAATTATTTAGTTTCTCCCTAATTTAATCTTAATGGGGGTGTTGGAGTAAATATGTCATCACTTGGTAATTAATTGATCATTAATTAATTATTAGACACATTTTTACTTCAATTACTTAAGCTAAACTTAGGAGTTGATTTTTATTAGATTGATCTATATTCAACACATATTGTCTCATTGAATTAGATATTGATACTTGTCTCAATCTAATCAAACCCTAATCTAGGGATTTTTTAATTTTTTTTTAAGCACTCACCTTTCATTGTAATCATTAATTCAGATTATTTCATCAATACAATTTCTCAAGTTGTTGAGCACATCATCTTACTTTGATATCTCTTTTGTGATAGGATAATTGCTTGCAAGTGACTCGTGGGAGTTGTGGGGTTCAATTATCAACTCTAACACTATCTTTTTGAGGGAACATCACTCCCATCCTACCAATTATTGAAACATCTTGTCATTAGTCCCCATATATCTTCTAAAACCACTATGTTTATTATTCTTTGACACAACATTGCTTCATCTAATCACAATGTCATCACAAATTGGGGAAAAATGTAGACACCTAAAATTCTACACCTAACCACATTTGATTTGGTCCCTTCTAGCATTAATTAAAAATGCCAATTATTCAATTAACCTTCTCAATTATCTTCCAATCATTAATTAAATAAATATCAATAATTTATTTAATTAATTAATCCTATATCCCCCTTTCCACTATAGTTCACCCTTAATTAAATAAATTCACATTTAATGAATTAAGTTCACCATTCACATTCTTATCCTCCAAGAATTAAATAAACACATCCTATTTATTTTAATTCTCCCAAAAAATTCCCTCAAATGATTAGTTGACTAAAATTAATTAATTGATTAATTAATTTTCTAGCAAAAGTAAAATCATGATTAATCAGATCAATCACCTCTAAAAATTATCTCATCAAATCATATTCATTCATTTATCCTACAAAATATACACCCTCCATATTACAAATGTAACTCTTACACTCGTGTGAGGTCCCTTACTATTCAAATTACACATCCATGTGTGATCTCTTACACATCCATGTGTGATCTCTCACACATGTGTAAGAGCAAAGACATGTCAAATCACAAATCCTCATAGTCCTTACACACATATGAGAACTTTCAATATCCACCCTTTTTTCAAATCAAAATAATATTTTCCATCTAAATATCTTTAATCCTTGCCCTCTCCAATTGCACCAATCATAAGGTACCGCTTGGAGGATCCATGATCCTCATCTCTCCAATTTTCCCAGTCATCCTCAACCATTGATCCCTTGGATCAATCTAAATCATTACCCAATCATCCCCTTAAATTAAAAATCCAACCATCTGATGCAGAGGATAAACAAGATACAAGTACAATGTTGTTTCAAATTCTAATGACTCTTCTTTGAGTGTCTCAACCCTACTTTGAAAGTCTATGTACAAGGGTTTCTACAAGCCTTCACACTAGGCTCAAACCCTCAAGAAAGAATCAACACTCGCTCTAATGCCTACTCAGGATTATCAAACCTTCAAGGCACTCTAGAGGATCTAACCAAACCCTCACTTGGCTATGGTGATCTCAAGAGATGATTTTTTCACTAAACCCTCAAAGACACCTAGGGTTTTGAAAGTTTTAAGGGCAAAAAACATATTCAGACCTACACAATTCACTCATACGATTGAATTAGGAATTATCCTTTGTTGGGAATCTAGGTAGAAACCTAAAGAATGACTTCACCAAGTTTCATCAAATTTTAATGGTCGAAACAAAAGATGCAAATTTATTTCACCCATTAGAAACCCTAGTTCAACAACATGGCTATTAGGAGTAATTTTGTTATATCTTGCTCAAAACTTCATGAAATTTAATGAAACAAAAATAATTTGAACTTGAAAATAGAGCACTATAAAACCATCCACTCTTAGATGTGAATCTGTTCTGTACAGGGTCATATAAGGCTATTTACAGTTTAAAATTATAGAAAATTATCAAAAAAGAAAAAGAAAACATAGGGTATTTTCACCAAACATTGCTCCCACAACTTCTTGGAGCATTCTTCTCATTCATTCCATGTCCATCCAAACCAATAATAGTTACAATTTGAATATGAGTGTTTTTTTCATCAAAAACCCAAAAACCTAATGTCTTTTTTGTCACAAACTTGTAAAAAATGCACTTTTACCACTTAGAACTAAGCAAAAAGATGAACAACGACCCTACATGGTCTTACATGGTCTTTCAAGATCTTCTTGGACTCATCAAACAAAAATCTTAGGTTGAGGAACAAACCCCAACCTTCTACAAGCCAAAAATCATTTAGAAAATTCAAATTTGCATTTTGGCGAGAATAGCAAAATTTGAATTTCTAGGCCTACTTAACAAACCTAAACCATTGGACATAACACCAATGGATCCCCTAAGACCTAACCTAACACAAATATGACTCCTAACATCAAATTAGCATACAATGATGCTCATGCATCACCATCGCCCAAGCTAAATGAGGGGGGGTCTCATGAAAGGAAAGTCATGTTGCTAGTTTATAGAGAAACCCACATATCAATCACATATCTTGAGCATAACCACACACATCCTTGTGTGTTCAATAAGAAGTGTTGAGAGGTTTCTTGCAAGGCTTCTCAACTTGGGTTCACTACCTCTTATGTTCAATTGAAGGTGCATTTGGAGGCACGATAAAGGTTCAACTTTTTGTATTTGAGTCTTATTTTCATACCTTGTTTTCTCTTGTTCACAATAACATTCATACAAAGGAACCAACAGTTTAAATAAAAAAATATGTCTTGACCAAGGTCAAGAATTCATGCATTTGCATCTTAATATCTAAATAAGGTGTTAGGTTATAACACACCAAAGTATTATTGTAGTACAACTAAAATCATGGTAATAAAGTAAGGTGTGAGAGCATATCTCACCACCTCACCCTAAAAAATTAGTTGAATATAATTGCAACTGACAACAAATTAAGATGTGAGGCATGTTTGATTTCAACTTAGTATCACTACAATATAACTACATCATGATATCAAGTGAAGACATATGGGTACATCTTTCCACATCACACTAAAAAAACTAGTGCAATACAATTATAACATAACAAATTGTAGTGCCAAGGCACCTTGCATCCCATCACACTAATTATCACATGATATAGTTGCATCATGATATCAAAATAAAATTTGTGGTAGTCTCACCACATCACACTAAGAATCAATGCAATACAATTATAACCAATAAGATATAGAGCACAACTCATGAGCTACACCAATGTTTGGTTAATGCGATCATCTAATATATTCCTCAATAAATAGTAATTAAGATTTAGAATCTAATACTATTAATATAATATAAAATATTACAGCTTAATTTAACTATTTTGACTAAAGAATTATTATTAACCCTAACTAAATTATCTAAAATAAAGTTAAAACAAATAGCTTCCCTCCTACTCTATTTTTTTTTTAAAACTCTTTTTAACACAAAGTTGTTAGTTATTAACAAAAAAAACATAAAATTGTTAGTGTTTAGAATAGTCTTTACTATTATTAAATTCTAATTCAAATATTTTTATTAATCTATAATTTATATCTTTATATACTTATCAATAGTTTACCTATTTCAAATTCAAATAAAATATAGCAAAATTCCTTAAAAATTATTATTATTATTCTAATTTGATTTTTAAATGATAGGTAGGCATCGACTCACAAGAATAAATTAATAAGTATTCAAATCAACCCTCTTAAAATGGCACATCATAATGTGTAATGAAAATAATTGAAACTCTTAAAAATGATTTTAAATAATTCGATTATATGTTTTTTAAACACAAACTCCATATAGAATATATTCAAAACACGTTTCTTAGGGGGAACGTCATCTAACTCTAATTTTCGTCTCCTATCGTTGTTTGCCACTTCACATTTCCGTCACGCATTTCGTTTTCGAGTTATACTAAGAATTATAATATTATTCAGCTACGTTTCCCAATTTCGATTTCCTTTTTTATTTTTATTTGTTTTTAAATATGAGAGAATGGGTAATTTTAATATAGGTTTGATGTTAATCATGTTGTGCTATATGGTATTTTGTGATTTATTAGTCCCTGGTTTATAGGCAGGGAACTAATGTTATCGCCTCAATCTTGAATATTAAAATTGATTTTTGGAATTCTGTCTGATTTTTTTTTAAATAGTTTTGCTGATGTTGTGGGAAATATTTATTAAAGGCTAATTATCGATGTTTCTTTGCAATTTTGTCATTGGTTGGTGGTATTTTCCTCGCGGTTTTGTCATTTTTTTTTATTTTTAAAAAATAATAATTGTTGTAGGGAGCTTTGTTATTGGAAATATTTCATGAGCTTGTTGGTATAGTGGTGTCTTCGCATGCACTCTTTGTGGGGACGCATGGCGTGTCAAGCAGTACATTTGCATTTACTATTTGCGAGTTCTCATTTATTGTGAGTAGACTGTTGTACATCCATCATTAGTGGTTTATAGTGTGAAGTTTTAAGTATGTCGAGCAAAGTTTTATTTGCGTTGTTTGTTCATTTGGTCAGGTTATTTGATGAGGCTGAAATTTGTGTCTATTTAGAGGGTTTGCATCTACGACACGTTGGGAGTGACAAAGGTGGTGCTTGTAAGTTTTTGTATCTTCTATATTTTATTTTTTGGGTTGTCTAATGTCCACCATTTTGAAATTGAAAAATGAAGCATTTGTAAGTTCCTATATCTTTTACAGTGTCGTTTTATAGTTTTTTGCATGTCTGCATTTTATGGGTTAATAGCTACTATTTGCATGCATGTATTGCAACTGCACTTGAATTTATTAAATGGCAATGAAAATTAGGTATAAGTAATTGGAAAATGTTTGGGTATAAAATCATTAATTCTATGTCTGTTGAAAGGGTTTATGTCTATTGTATGGGGAGCGAAAAACGAGTCGTTTGTAAGTTGGTATGTCTTTTACAGTGTCATTTTATAGTGTTTTACATCTTTTCATTTTATGGGTTAATGTCTATTGTTTGTTGTTGTTTACATTTTGGATGTTAATGTCTATTCTTTGCTACGCTTGACTAATTTTATGGGTTAGTGTCTGTTATTTAGTTAAATACTTAACACCATAATTTATTATTGTCAATTCCTCTACTAGCCATGATTAAGAATGGAAGTACCTAACTACACTTCAATCTATTTGATGAAAATGAGATTTTTTTCGTATTTGAAATATTTCTTGGGTGTGAAGTTTTAAGCTTGTCGACGAAAGTATTATTTGGGTTTTTTTTTGTCATTTGATCAAGTTATTTGTGTCAGCATATTTATGGGTTAGTTTTCTTTATTGAGTTAAAGAATTAACATGATAGTGTGTTGGTCATGATTAAGAATGGAAGTAATATTTTCTCCACATGCATGCATTGATGCATACAAATAAGAATCAATGATATATAATCATAAAAATTAAATAATGGGAATAAGAAAATCAAATAGAGATTCTTGAAAGCAAGTTTGTATGGTAAATGCATAATGAGGTAAATCTTAAATTTGTTAAGCTATTGAGAAATAAATATTTATAGAAACTTCATTCAAGGGTTTAAAACTCGATAATACCATTAAGTAATTATTTTCAACTAGAGACACTTCAAGTAGAATACCAACTTTCAAAGGAAGCATTTTACCTTCTCCTTGCTTATTAGTGATTACTCCTATACATCTACAAAAATAAAATCAAGTAAAGCCTTGTTTTTAGAATATTTTTGCTTGCATGTTTGGTCTGATCTAATGGTACACTATAACAATTATACATTATCTTTTAAATGTAGATAGACCTAGTTATAGTTGGGTTGACACTTGGAGTTGGAGTAGAAGTAGTTGCTTGCAACCTCTTGGTTCTGTCTAGCTTTAGTTGTTGTGTTGAATTATAAGCCTCCTTCGTGGTTATCTAACATTGTTATCATAGTTTGAGATACAGATTCACATATAAGTGTTTGTGCAGTGCCTTGCTAGGTATTAATGCAAATTGTACTAATGTGCACCTTTAGGAGGATATGTGTACCTAAACAAAAGTTGCCAAGACTTTTTTTAGCTAAGATTGTGAACATTAATGTATATGGCAGTGGATGAAAATCATGCCCCTGCATTAATTTGTGCATGTTCTTAGAACAAATGTGGATGTGATGGTCAAAATTAAAGAATGAATGAAAAAAAAATTAAGAAAAAAATGATCAATACATTAGGTGATGTGTATTGTTCAATGACAAAGTCAATTCAAGGTATAAGTTGAAAAGATGGTCAAAAGAAAAAAACTTCTGCCATAGTTAAAACATTATGATTTTTTGTAAAATTTTGAAAGCTTTCCATATGATGACCCTGAATACATTATCACTAAAATTTGTTCATACACTATCGACCTCAAGGAAAATCCATTGAACATTTTGAGGAAATATTTGATTTAAATAGAACGTACATTGTCAGAGCAATCTCTTGCTGAAAATTCTTCACTTAACCCTTGACAACAAATCATATCACACAATTTTCTTCACTTAATCCCTGAGAACAAATCTTTTCAATCCTCAAGTATGTCAATTTTATGTCAATTTTCATGTTGTTTACCTTTCATTTCTTAGGTTTTATGTGATTGTGATTATTGGTAATGATCTTTGATGAAAGAGTTAGCATCACAAGAATTCTAGATAGAAACTAAAAGGGATGCAACCAATATCAGTAAATATAATCTGTTGAAACTTAAGTTGTGGCTCTATTCCTTGAGTTATTCCAATGTGGAAAATAAAAACCCTTATCCTAGTTTTCAAATTAGTGTACCCGACTTTGCTCACCTTTATTTGCAAATGAATGGTGTTTGCCTTATTATGTTGATATATCCACAAATAGGCCCATGTGATAGGTTGACGATAGCAACCATTAGCAGATTGCTTCATAGGAGAAATTTTTTGTAGGTAGCTTCCAAAATGTTTCCTAACCTCAAAATGAGTGGGATTGGTCTCACACGAAGTTTCTTGTGTCCAAAATTCAGTGTATTTATATTTTTAAATCAAAGTCAGCAAAAATCCAAGCTAGTTCTAATGAGTGTCATTCCAATATAACATAAATTTGTTATGAGTTGCTCAAAGATACAAGTGTCTCATTCATTTATATTATTATGGCATGAAATTCATTAGTATTGATTTCTCTGCTAGTCATGACTAAGAATTGAAGTAATTGTTTTTGTGCATGTATGAATGTTCCTTACACTTGAACCTATTTCTTAAAAATGAGAATTGTTTGTATTTGAAATATTTCTGCGTTCTAAGTTTTATGTCTGTCTATTATTTGTGTTGTTTTTTCATTCTCTAAATTATTTAATTATTGTAATGAACCTTTCCATTGCAAGTATTCCATGAGTTTTTTTCTATAGTCATGTCTTGGCGCTAACTGTTCCTAGTGATGCGAGTTGTTTTGACCAATGCATTTGCATTTACTATTTGTGAATTTCCATTTATTGTGAGTAGATTGAAGTGTAGGCATCTTTGGTGGCTTGTGGTGTGAAGTTTAAAGACTGCCAACCAAAGTATTATTTGCATTGTTCATTTATTTACTCATATTAGATGCATGATGCACATGCATGAAAACATTCATGGTAAATCAGATATATCTTGAATAGATAGGCATCCTTCAATGTCTATCACTCTTTCATGAATAAACAAGTAGCGTGGATTGAAAAAATACAAAGCCATGCGCAGAATGTCAAAATGTATATGTGCATATGTATATGTGTGCATGCATATATATATAGGTATATATATGTGTGTGTGTGTGTGTGTGCGTGTGTGTGTGTGTGTGTGTGTGCATGCATAGATATATATATGTATGTGTATGTATGTATGTATGTATGTATGTATATGTTTGTATGTGTGTTTTGCATTTTTCATATATCTAGGTCCGATTCTCATTTATTATGAATAGATTCAAGTGTAGTTGCCATTAATGGATTATGGTGTTGAGATTTGAGTCTCTCAAACAAAGGATTATTTATGTTGTTCAATACATACACATACACATACATATATATGTATATATATATATGTGTGTGTGTGTGTATATGTGTGTATGAGTATATATATATGTATATATGTTTTTATATTTATATATGCATATATATATTAATGTGTGCGCATGTATATATGTGTGTGTATGCATACATGTATATGTATGTATGCATTTGTGTTAATATATATGTATGGATGTGTATATATATATATATGTATATACAAATACACACACACACACACATATATATATAGTGTGGTTGAGCCCATTGATAATAAATCAAGACAAGGCAGTGATGCAGCATTGACAAAAACAAGTAGGAACAAAGCATTATGAGTTGATGAAATGAGTTCGATAGATTCAAATGTAGCTGGCATGCATGCGTGAAGAGAAATTTTTTGTTGCATTTTAATAGTGGGTAGCATAGAAGTTGACCTTAATGAATATTGGTGTTAAGCCTTTAATTCAACAACAGGGTGTGACTCATAGAAACATTCAAGAAGAGGGGGGAACAAACATTAAGGCATTAAATGTAGAGAGTAAGAAACAATAGTGATGCAGAACATGGAGGGATAACATTAGCCAACAACAAATCAATCATCTTTGGACAATCCTTTAACCTTGAAAATCCCAACTTGGTACTTTCTCATGGTTTCATCAACTTTGCTTGTAGAATTAAAAATAATGAAAATTCAACATAACTTTTAAAATAAATTGAAAACCCACAAAACAACTACTATTATAGATACCCTTTTCCAAGTTTCAAAACATATCAAAATTTTAGGGGTGGTTTCTTTGTAACAAAACCTTCAAATACTTGTTGCTACGTTTGACAATAGGTTTAAAAGAGTATAAATTCACTGTAATTTGACCATAACTTTCAAAAAATAACTCCTACCCACAAACCAAAACTAGTTTTAGATACCCATTACACCCTTTTGACACATATTTCAAAATATTCTAGGGTTTCTTTGGAACGAGACTCAAATCTCTGCTGCTATGTTTGCACAAAGGCCTAATTAAGCTTATTTCACCAAGCGTTTATTGGTTCTATGACTTCCAAGCCTCAACTAACTTCACCAACACCTTTAACATGTTTAATATGGTCTACAAAAACTCTCCAAACTGATTTCCAACCTTTTCCAATGATCTTTCATCAAACCCTAACCCCTAGCCATCAATTTAAGCTAAAAGATAATGAAATTTCAACTAGGGCAACACCAAAAAGTCATCAAACCCTATTCCTTGCTCTTAAAACCTACATTAAAATTAATCCCTACTAAATGCACCCATTCCACCAATTTTCAAATAATTCTACCCATGGAATGGGTCAACAATATATTTTTTTCACCCTCAAACCCTCAAAACAGGGTTTTCAGATCGTCCACACTAAAATGCTTATAATTTTTTCAAACTCTATGAAATTCAACCAAATCAAACCAAAAATGAAGTTTCTTCTTGCCTCCACCAAGTTCAATGCCTTTTAAAAACATAATTGCTCAGTACGGGCCCGTACACACACCTATAATAGCAAATTTGTACATAATTTATAGAGAAAACAGAGAAATCTTATTGTTTAAACTTCAAAAACAACTCTCCAAACCTGCCTCGAGGTTTACAAGCATATTTAAGTGTTTCCAACCCCAAACCAATGGCTACAACTAACTTTTTAATTCCCTAACCGTTCAACTCCCAATACAAGACAAAAATGCAAAATTGCATTACATTTTTTTGCAACTTTTGCAACAAAATGACAACTTTATCTAGAACCAACTCAAAATGAATCAAGACATTTCAAATGGTCTATTATGACCTTATTAAATGAAATTTAGACTCAACACACCAAAAACTTAATGTAAGACCATATTTACATAAGTTGATATTTTGCCCCTGCACCAAATAGGCAAGTAGTCATAAAATGTAGAGATGTAAAAAATGTATAAAACGACACTGTAAAGGATAGAGCAACTTACAAGCACTTTCTTCTTTGCTTCAAGCTCAATAGAAACCAATCCTGTGAATAGATACAGGTTCCATTTCCATCAAACAATGCAACCAAATGTATAAATAATGCAAGAATCAATGCCTACTATTTGTTATTTTTGAGTGTGTTTATGCGTTAACGTCGCTTGTTGAGTTAAAGACTTGTCTACATTTTGTGTGTTAACCTCTATTACTGTGTGTTGTTGAGTTAGAGGCTTAACACCATAATTTATTAACATCGATTTTTGTGGCAACGATAACTAAAAATGCAAGTAGCAAGCTACACTTCAATCCATTTGATGAAAATAAGAATGTTCATATTTAAAATATTTCTTATGTTTGAACTATCACCAGATATATGTGCAAATATAGATATATACATGCATACATATATATCTACATATATATATACATGTAAACATATGTACATATATGTACATACACATATACAAAAATGTATATAAATATATATGTATGTATTTACAATCATATATACATATATACATAAATACACATATATAAACGTATATGTACATACTTATGTATATATGTATATGTACATACATATATACAAATATACACATGTATGGATAAATGCTTTTAAATATACATATATATATATATGGAAATATATATATGTACCTAAATATTCTTATATCAACAACAAAGCATTACGAGTTGATGAAATGAGTTTGATAGATTCAAATGCAGTTGGCATGCATGTGTGCAATACTATATCAAAATTATTTGTAGCACGATCCTCGATGCATAGTTTTTGCATGCACGATTGAGGCAATAACATTACTTCTCTGTCTATCTATATTTACATACATATACGTATATATATGTATGCATGTATAAATATATGTTTTATGTATACATGTGTGTTGTGCATTTCACATTTATTAGGGATTGATTTTCATTTAATTTTAATAGATTCAGCTCCAATTGCGATTAACGGTTGACGGTGTTGATTTTTGAGCCTACCAAGCCATAGATTATTTGTATTATTTGTCACAAGTTTATATGTATGAATGTATATATCTATAACTATATTTGCATACATATATATTTATATATATTTTTGTACATGTATATATGTGTGTGTGTGCATATATATATATATATGTATGTATGTATGTATGTATGTATGTATGTATGAATGTATGTATGTATGCATACATATCTATATGTAAATATATATATATATATATGTATGTATATATATGTATGTATCTATGAAAATGTTTTTGCAAATATCTATGTGTTTATATATGTACATATGTATACATGTGTGATATAAGAGGGATTCATTGCACACGGGTCTCTTCATTCTCAAGAGATCACCAGGAAACGAACTGCCCTTATACACCTCAGTATAAGTGGGTTGACGAAATGGTAAATACCCAAGTTATGTTTCTAAAAAAACTACTTCAAATCTTGAGAGAGTGAAACTCCAAGATTTCTGCCTTAGATGAGTGAGCTCTTAGCCAAAAGACAATAGAGTGATTTCAAGATGCCAGTACGACGCGCTGTCATCTAAAAGACGCACTGGCGTCCTAAGCAGCAGAGGGCTCAGGAGCTCGAGCGAGCGGAACCAAGTTTCACTTATGGGATCAGATCTAGGATGTACTGAACGAAATAACCAAACAAGAAGCTAGAAGCTATAACAAACACAAGGGGACTTGGAGAAAGCTTACCTCTTATTGGACATTCAGGTCTTCACTCCAAGCTCCGCTTTGCAACCTACAAACAGAAGAACGAGGGGAAAAGGTTGGGACTGTATAGGGGTCTACCTCAATCACACCCCCATTTTGGTGTCCCCACCTCCACAGACAACTAAGTTGGAAAGGAGTGCAAACGAAGTAAACAAAGCATGTGTTGAAATCAAAACCCGCTTTAGGAATAGAACCTACACCACAAAATAGTAAATAAACAAGTAGGAAAGAAAAGTGTGTGTGAGAGAGAGAGTGTTACCCACGGGCCTAGACCCTCTCTGGAGCACAAAAATGCACCGTTGAGTGCTTGCTTGAGAGTTGTTGCTGCTGGAAGGACCTCAATCCGGCATGGATTTGCTTGTGAGAGTGTTGCTATCAAGGATGAAGATAACTCAAAGATGGAGAAAAATGTTAGGATAGCATGAATGAATGACTTCCAACCCCAAATGAGAGCAAGGAAGGGGTTTTTGATGCATGTAAGGGTAGTAAAGAGTCGTTACATCCGAAATCTGACTACTAGGACATGTGTTGAGAGAGTCAAGATTCTAGATTCCCTGTTTCAAACTTAGAAAATTGGTAGGATGCTAGCACGCTGCGTAGGCGTCCAAAGCCTAAATTTTTGGGAAACATTTCGACAAGGTTTTGTTGCTCTGCCACAAGTCCGCATGGAGTTAGAATCATGAAATTATGACTCATGGTATTTTTGTCATTAATGCTCTAAGATGTCATAAATGCTAGGAAAAAGTGAAAAATGTGAAATTTCCCCTAGGTGTAATTCTACAACATTACATTTTTCCCCCACTTTAGTGGGCTCAATTTTGGAAAAAATCAGCCTCACTAAAGTAGAGAAGAAAAATTTCACTTGAACTTTAAATTTTAAGGATTTGTGTGCCAAGAAAAATGGACCTCAAAGGCCATCGAAGTCAAGCTAACCAGTACCGAAGGTGCCCCCAATAACCAAGCTCAAAAAATAGCGACATAACGGTCATGAAAAATCACTCAAAACTTTAACCTCCAAAACTCAAATTTTAGGCCAGCCTTGAAAATCAGAAGAAGCTACAACGGTGAGAAGAATGATCAAGAAAAAATTGTTAATTCAGAAGAAAATTATGTTCAAGAGGTGACTATATGCCCCCTCTTGAGTTTTCCCCTAGCTTGGTGGGGTAAATTTAGGAGAAACCAGGGAGCCACAAGCTCTAGAAAAAATGGGCCCCAAGGGGCCTATATATACCTAGGTGGGCCCCTAGAAGGGTCATTTTCACTATTCTTTGTGAGCAAATTGTTGACTTTTGTGAGAGAAAAGTCAACAAAATGTCGAGTAGGAGGGAGTACGAGGTGCCTAAATTGGAACAGTTGCGCAATGACATCACCAAGGGTCATGAGGTGGACCAGGTAAGCCTCTAAGCCTTTTTTTTTGTGATTTAAGGTCCTTTATGAACATTTTTTAATTCGACAAGGTGCGCAGGCATCCATTTTGGGTACTCACGTCCAAAATGTGCGATGTCATCTAGAATGTGCGTCAAGGTCCCAATCCTATGTTGGAGTCTCAAGGATGTGTTGGTGTCCTCGAGGTGTCCATGGCGGATAGGGATGCATGCGTGACACATCAATGTATGTACAGCGCGCATAGGTCTTGAAGGATTTTTTTTGTTTTCATAGTGAAATTCAATGTTCTGACTTAAATTTTTTTCACTTTTGTAGGTTTATCCGAAGATTCGCGAGCATCTGGAAGGGTGAGCTTTTTGACTTTTTTGTAAGTAGAGGGACTATTTCACAGAGGATGAGGTCACACACCAGGAGCGGGTCAGTCTCTGGCATGTGTTCACCATGCTAGAGATGACTATCATGAGTGGATGCTTACAACATTGGAGTGGTGGGATGCCACCACATCATCTTTCTAGTTACCCTCTGGGGAGATGATTATCACACTCGAGGATGTCTATCAGATCCTCATACTACCCATCCGTGGATGACGGGTGGTCCTAGATGATACTCAATTGACATGGGAGTGGATGGAGGGAGTCCTCTACTACTCAAGACAGACGAATGGTGGTGATGGCATGGGCCACATCTACACACACTGGTATGACTAGGTGAGGACCACTACATAGCTACTTCATCAGGTGATGGTCGTGACTCTTGATTGTTATATCACAATAGACAAGAAAGGCTCTCACCTATATGGGGGCCTCATCCACATGATCAGAGAGATGGTGGAGCATAGGATAGTTTTTTCCTAGGGGTGCAGCATGCTAGCGCACCTTTACTAGGAGCTAGACCGGTATGTCCATTATGAGTATTGTAGTCTTACTGTGTGCACACTTTTGTAGGTGTGATCCTTTTCCCACATCATGTGCACTAGGCCAGTCAATTTTCCCCAGCGACGACCATATCGCGTCTCCATGGCCCACTGGTATGATATGATGGGGCAGTGGAGGTACAGAGATTTATAGTTTTGGCGGCTACAATTTGATACTCTTATTGCATACATGGTCAGATGGAGACCCCATCAATTTTTTAGATGGGTGGATGATAGAAGGCACTTGAGAAACCTGCAGTGGGACTATTTTTTAGTAGGTTGTCACGATTACATTATAGTACCATACTACTAGAGTCGGGTCATGCAACAACATGGTCGTGTATAGATGATTCCACAGGATGTTCCCACATATACTAGGGCTTACAGGATCACAACGATACATGGGGATCACCCCCACCCCACCATCGCTAATTTTGTCCCTTCTAATGATGATGAGCCCAACCACGATTTGTCGCCCATAGCAACGATAGATAATGTTGGGGTTGTTGTAGATTTTACACAGTGGTGGGATAGGCACCATCCCCCTCCTGTGTTTAGCAAGGGTGCCCCTAGAGGGGATCCTGGTTCATAGGGGGACTTGCCACCCCCACCTCCATAGGATAGATGAACAGGGTGACAGCAGGCCAGCAAGGAGGAGGAGAGATCACAAGAGGAGGAGGCGACACCTTAAAGGTCGAGGTGACGGAGGAGGTCATACCCCTCAGTAGCTACCCTTGTCTCATCGACACCACTAGCACCTACTGGTACAACAACAACATCCTTGGCATCACTGGGAGTGGCCACTGATACCAGTGGCATGGGTCCCAGTGTTGCTCCTCACCCTAGCTTGATATGGTAGCTAGGGGACCCAGATATATAGAGCATATTGTTTATGTTTCTGTACTTTTAGTTTCTTTCATTTATAATTATATACATATGCCATGTGATATTGATTTCTTTTTTTCTCTGTGGTTGTAGAGGATGCACAAGGATGGACTGAGTTGATGGCTCGGTGCATAGCAGAGGTGGCCCCTACTGTACCGATCTAGGGGACAATCCTTGAGGCTTTCTGACCAGTGTCTATAGGCCATCATGCCCACATTTTTGAGCTGGTAGACTGCTTGAGGACTGCCTATGAGGAGCGGGGTGTAGAGATCGTCCAGCTGACTACGGAGGTCACCATTGTTCGGGGGTAGCGTGATTTGCTGTCAGGGGAGCTATGGATGGCGCTCATCAAGCGAGATGTGGCAGTGATGAGGGCTGATGCCACTGAGCAGGCGCGTGATGCCTTGTAGAGCCACCTCGATGATCTCGACAGGTAGCTAGCAGTTATGATCTTGACAAATGTTCAACAATTGTAGCAAGAGCTGACATAGGAATGGATGGATATATGCTCATTACAAGGAGAGATTAGAGGGATGTGGGTAGCTTTGTCTGCATCATGCTCACATCGATCCCTATCCATGACCACTATGTAGCCATGCTCCATATCATAGCTGCAGCCAAAGCCAGAGGGCTTAGGGAGCCATGCATTGCAACCATAGGGGCTTCTAATTTTGTACATCATTTTTGTAGCGAGGGATACATACACATTAATATTTGTAGATCTTTTGTATAGACATATATTTAGTAGTCACTCATTTTTATAGTAGTGGCCCGATACATGTACATGACATTTAATACATGCATGCATATATATATGGACATATCAGTTTTGACATCATGGCATTGTTTATTTTGATGTGTATGCTTTTTATTTTCATGTATGTTGATGCTATGGATATTACATGCTCATATGGATGTATGTTTACATTAGATGCTAATATGATTTAATAAATAGACATGGTCATATGTTAATTAAATACTATAATGATATGATTGCCTTATGAGACGTAATGTGATGCATGGATACATAACATGGAAAGACATATGTATGTATATTATTCACACACACACACACACATGGTCACATCATAACACAAAAAATTTCATAATGTGTTAATGAGTAATGTCAATACATGTAGTGCTACTACCCTTTTAAAGAGAGAACACCATACATATGACATATTGGACATTATGCATATTATCAACGAAGATGCATTGCATTAACAGGTTCTTTTAGAGGTGTTCCATCCATAGATGATAATCCACAGGCACCCAAACCATACACAAAGATCACAATGTAATGGCCTAATCAATTAGGACTAATTTTCCCTCTCTGATCAAGCGGCGCATTTACATTTCTCTGGTTTTCATAGAGAACTAGGTCTCCGAGTTTAAAGGTCCTTAGAAGCACACTTTGATTATATTGTCTTGATAGCGATCTTTGATAAGCTTTAAGACAATTGAGGGCCTGTAATCAGCACTCGTCGAGCATCTCCAACTAATGCAAATGATTGACCTAGTAGGTTTCATCTCCAATTAACCCTTTAAGCGAAACCCGTAAAGACGAAATTTCCAACTCTAAAGGCATCATAGCTTTGGCACCATACACAAGATTGTAAGACATTTTTCCCATCACCATGCAGAAAATCGTGTGATAGGCCTACAAAGTATACGTTAATTGAATATTCCAATCCTTACCATGCTTATTAACTGTTTTATGAAGAATTAGCTCAAGAGTTTTGTTAGACACTTTTGCTTGGTCATTAGATTGCAGATAGTATGGCATAGAAAATATATGTTGGATATGAAATTTCTCTAAGAACTACTTTACTTGTTCTTGAATGGTGTGCTATTATTAGAAACAAGTGTAGTAGGCAATCCAAAACAAGAAATAATGGTGTTCATAAGAAAGCTACAAATAACTCCAACATTTGTGGATTGAAGTGGAATAGCTCGACCCATTTCGTGAAGTAATCTGTAGCGGTAATAATAAAGGTATGTCCCTTGGAAGGAGGTGATATTTTTCCAATAATATCCAACCCCCACTTTGTGAACAAGCAATGAGAGGTTTGATTTTGTAACTCTTGGGAAAGTGCGTGAATAAGATGACTGTGTTGTTGACATTGAAGGAACTTTGTAACAAAATTGAAGGAATCTTGTTCCATCATTTTCCAATAGTACCCCATGTGTACCAATATTATTGTCAGGGATCTACCACCAAAATTTCCACCCTTGGAGCTTGAATGGGATTCCTTAAGGGCAAGGGGTATTTCCACTTTAGTGAAGAAGCAAGCCGTTATAGGATTTTCGATAAAGAACATTGGATAAAATGACATAACATGTTGAAAGCTTTTATATACGAGTGTGATAATTTTTTGTCACATCATCATGATAGTTTCTAGTCTTTAAGTAATTATAGATACTAGAGAACCATTCTCCTGAGCCTACATGAGAACACACAAAGGATTTGGATTCAGGTTGATTGGAAACTATAGGGGTTCGCAGGACTTGAACCATAAAGTGGTATTGTTTTGTATCCTCTTTTGAAGGTACCAAGGAAGCAACACTTTCCATGGCATCAACATGTCTATTTTCTCTCCAAGGGACATTGTCTATTGTGAAAGAGGAGAACCGATTAAGCAAGGACAAAGCAAGGTCTCAGTACTGAGACAACTTACTTTGTTTAGCTTGATAGGTCCCCATAATCTGATTCACAATGAGCTCATAATCGCCTAATATATGGAGATGTTTGATTCTTAGTGCAATCCTGGTACACAAGCCAACAATAAGAGATTTGTACTAAACAATGTTATTGGTGCAAGGAAATCTAATCGAAAGGATAGAGGGATTGGTTTACCTTTGGGGGATATTAAGACCACACCCACTCCAAAACTAGTCTAACACCTTGATCCATCAAAATACATTTTCCATTCAAGGTCATAATTAACCACAAAAATATTCTCATCAGGGAACAAATCCAACCTCAGGAAGGAACGAGATGAGGGAGCATCTGCCAATTGATAGGGAACTGCTTGACCCTTTATTAACTTTTGAGTAATGAACTTTATATCAAACTCAGAGAGCAGCATAACCCATTTTGCTAATCTCCCAGCAAGGTCAACACTAGAGAACATATGCTTTAAGAGATCCTTTTTTACTATGACATGTGTTTTAGCATGGAGAAGATAGTGTCTCAACTTTTGCATAGCGAAGACAAGAGTGAGGCATTGTTTTTCCATGGAGGAATAACTAGTTTTGTAATCGACTAGAATGTGGTTGATGTAGTAAACTACTCTCTCTTTCCCCATGTCATCATATTGAGCCAACAAAGCTTGCAAGGCATATGGTGACATAGCAAGGTAAAGAAAAAAGGGTCTATCTTGCATAGCCAACATCAATACAGGAGGGTGGTTGGCCAAATAGGCTTTGATTGACTCAAAGGATTTTTGGCACTCCTCATCCCACATGAACCAAACATCTTTTTTCAATAAACAGGTGAAAGGAAGGGTACGATCAACCAATTGAGATATAAATCTACGAATTTCTTGAATCTTCCCTTGTAAACTTTGTAACTTAGTGATATTCCTCGATGGAGGTATGCTAACAATGACATCAATTTTATTCGTTTCAACCTTGATTCCATGGTGCGAAACTATGAACCCCAAAAGCTTGTCAGCATCCACACTGAAGACACACTTATGGGGATTGAGTATCATCTTATAGAGTCAAAGCATTTTGAAGATAAGATGAAGGTTCTTCGCATGATCTTGATAGGTTATCAATTTCACCAAGATGTTGTCAACATAGTCTTCTAAGATCTTATGGATAAAATCATGAAATATCAGGGTCATTTCCCTTTTGTAAGTCACTCCCGCATTCTTCAACCCAAAGGGCTTGAATACATAACAGAAAGTACCCCAAGGGATAGTGAAGGTTGTCTTGTACTGATCCTCTGGGTTCATACGGATTTGATTGTAACCTGAGAAGCCATCCATAAAAGATAAAAATGCATGGCCTACAGTTGAATCCACAATCATATCTATATTAGGCAACGGAAAATCATCCTTAAGAGAGGTTTTATTAAGATGTTGAAATTCAATACGTATATGAATACGACCATTAGGCTTACTAACAACAACTATATTCGAGATCCAAGGGGAGTAGTCAGTCAGATAGATAAATCCTACTTTCAATAGCTTCTCTATCTTAGTTTTGACCATCAGCACCACCTTGGGATTGATCTTTTGATTTTTTGATTAATTGGCTTGGCATCGAGACATAGGATGATATTGTGAGCCACTATAGACTCATCAATACCGGGCATATCCTCATACGTCCAAGTGAAAAATATCAGGATGAGAGTGCAAGAGATCAGAATGTTCATCCACTTCCTCTGAAGAAAGAGACTTCCCAATCTTAATTACTTTTTCTGAGGACTTAGGATCCATAGAGACTTCAATAGTATCTCCTTTAAGGAGAGAACTATGATCTTCAGGATAAGATATCAGAACATCATTACTAACATTAGATAGTGGTTCTTCCTCATCAATACTCAAGACAAATTCTCTAAAGTATGCTTGTTCATGTAGGTGATATAGGAATCGTCTCTTGTGATGAAAAGAAGACAATAGGGAATAGGCACCTAAATTGTCTCTGGTAAAGAAGTGGGAACTTGAGTGGGTTGTTATGCAGGAACAGAAGGTTGTTGATCCAAGTTCTACTTATTTCTCCTCATATTATATGTGTGCCCAACAACATTATAGGAAGTGGAGCTTGTAGCTTTCATGAACCTCGAATATCAGTCCAACGAATCACTACGATAAGAAATCCCATAGATAGAATAGTTCTCCCTAGAGGACGAGTCAGTTAGGGTCACATAAATGATGGGTTTCTTAGGATTCAAAGGAGCCACAAAGACTACAACCACATTTACCAACTCCTTGACTTGTAGAGGGGGAGTTTTTTCATAAAATTTGTAGACAGGGGAGAGGGCTTCCAAGAAGTCACCTAGAGCGTCTTCCAACATATCAAAATCATCCTCAGAAAAGGGATTATCATAAGCATGCAACATTGTGATATAAGATGGATTCGTTGCACATGGGTCTCTTCATTCTCAAGAGATCACAAGGGAATGAACTGTCCTTATACACCTCAGCATAAGCGGGTTGATGAAACGGTAAAGAAATAGACCCAAGTTATGTTTCTGAGAAAACTACTTTGGATCCTGAGAGAGTGAAACTCCAAGATTTCTTCCTCAAATGAGTAAGCTCTCAGCCAAAAGACAACAACGCAGTTTCAGGATGCCAACATGGCGCATTGTCGTCTAAAAGACACACTGGCATCTTAAGCAATAGAGGGCTCTAGAGCTCAAGCGGGAAAAACCAAGTTTCACTTCTAGGCTTAGATCTAGGATGTATTGAACGAAATAACCAAACAAGAAGCTAGAAGCTATAGCAAACACAAGGGGCCGTGGAGAAAACTTACCTCTTACTGGACGTTCGGGTCTGCACTCCAAGCTCTGATTTGCAACCTACATAGAAGAATGAGGGGAAAATGTTGGGGATGTATAGGGGTCTACCTCATTCAGACCCCCGTTTTGGTGTTCCCACCTCCACAAACAACCAAGTTGGAAAGGAGTGCAAATGAAGTAAATAAAGCATGTGGTGAAAGAAAAACCCACTTTAGGAGTAGAACCCACACCACGAATAGTAGATAAACAAGTGGGAAATAAAAGTGAGAGAGAGAGAGCATTACCCACGGGCCTAGACCCTCTTTGAAGCACACGAATGCATTGTTGAGTGCTTTCTTGAGAGTTGTTGCTGCTGGAAGCACCTCAGTCCAACATGGCTTCGCTTGTGAGAGTGGTGCTATCAAGGATGAAGAGAACTCAAACATGGAGCAAAATGTTAGGAGAGCTTGAATGAATGACTTCCAACACCACATGAGAGCAAGGAAGAGGTTTTTGATGCATGCAAGGGAAAAAAATATTCATTACATCTAAAATCTAATTGCTAGGACACGTGTTGAGAGAGTCAAGATTCTAGATTCCTTGATTCAAACTTAGAAAACTACCAGGACGCTAGTGCGCCACGTAGATGTACGCGCACCACACAAGCATCCAAATCCTAGAGTTTTGGAAACATGTTGTCAAGCTTTTGTTGCTTTGCCACAAGTCCGCATGGAGTCAGAATCATGAAATTTTGACTCATGGGATTTTTGTCATTAATGCTATAAGGTGTCATAAATGTTAGGTGAAAGTGCAAAAATGTGGAATTTCCCCTAGGTGCAATTCTGCGACATTACATGTATGCATATATTGTATATATATATATATATGTAAACATATATGTGTATATATGTATATATATCTATATCTACATGTACCTATGTCTACATTTATGTGTATGTATACATATATATGTATATGTGTATGTATGTGCACATATAGATGTGTGTGTATATATGTATGATTATGTATATATATATATATGGGTGTATATCTATACATGTGTGTATATTGGAAAAGGAATGGACCTATTATTTATGCAGATATTCCTAGAACAGGCACAAATTAGTATTGGTTGTAGAAACTAGGAAACTATATAGGAGACAGTTTCAGAAGTTAGTCAAAATTGGTGTGGAATGCACATTGTCTACAACCATATGTCAGATGGATGCATAATCTTCAACATCCTCTTATTTAGAAACATGACACAGTGTGTCTTCTAGTGGCTTTCCATTTTGCAGGAATCTATGCCAATTGTTTGTTGTTAAGCATCTTACCTTGGTTATACAAATTAGTGTCTTGCTGCATCAATGTGAAGAGGTGTGCTATGTGCCAGTTTATGCATTTGTAAATACTGTGGCTGCACATGAATAAGGAGAAGAACAAGTGAATTACAATGTCAATTCTTTTTTAGATCCTAAACATTTGTAGGTAATACATTGTAGTATATGTTTGTCGCCTTGTGGTGTAGGAGCACCTAGAGAGCATTAGGTAGCACTAGGCAAATTTGGAAGCCTAGGAAGAAATTTTGTGTTTTTACACTTTAAGGCCATGTTGACCATTTAATTTTGTGTTAGAGGTGTTAGATCATGTAGGAGGAAGGTGGATCAGTAACTCATGGTAGGAAGGTTGATTCTCCAACTTGTTTTCACTAAGATCCACTAGGAGTTGGAAATAAAGCCAAAATGTTGCATTTGTGCAATTTTGGCCTATTGAGGTGGTTAAGTCTGACCAAAGGGAAAAGAAACCACTTTTTGAACCTTTAAAAGGTGGACCTCGACTTGGAAGTGAGGTTGGAATCATTTTGAAGTTTGTAATTAGCTTGTGATCAAGAGAACAAGGACAGTTTAGTGTGCATCTTCTGTTTTTGTTCTTGTTTCTGATTTAGTAGATTAATGGATTGATCAAGGATTTTGGATAGATTAGAATGTAGTGGTATTCTCTTTGTAGCACTGTTTGGTACAGTAGTTAGTTGATTATTCGTTTCCAAGTTCTTTTATAAATACTTTGGTCTTTCTTCAATTTGTTGTTTTGACTGGTAAACTGTGGAAAAGATGGGGTTTTAGTTTGCATTCCCACTGTACTTAGAGTACGGCCTTGTGGGAAATGTGGCTAGGCCCCATGCATGTACATATATTAGTCTTAGGAGTCTATAGGAGTCCAAGAAGCATGGTGAAAGTCTCTTCCTAGGCGAGCTTGGCTATGCCCGGTTAGGAAAGACAATGCAAAATAGACACTAACGTTGCAGGGGTGTCTACTTTCTAGCAACTCAGGGTGTGTGGTGGTTGTAGGAGGCCTTACAAAGGCTTGGCAGGAAGCAAGAGATCTCACCAATCCATTTGGTGATTGAAACAAGTTGATTGTTCACTGTGTATTCAAGAAATGGCCTAAAAAGCCCTAAAACCTACAAAAAGAGGGTTACGCCTATGTATGGCCTATGAAGGCCTATAACCTCAAAAATATTGGAGAGGTAGGAAAATGAACTAGGGTCTCTTTTGGAAGATTGTGATGTTCTTCAGGAAGTTTGGGAGTTTAAGCCTACTTTCTCGAGTTAGGAGGCCTAATTGGGGCTCAAAGGCTACTAGCCCTTTTTAAACCCTAGAATAGGGTTTGGTGAGAGCGATGGAGAAATGAAGTATGGTGGATGATTAGGAACCCTAGGTGGATATTTTTGAAGCTATGGAAGTCAACACACACCCCTGCAACAAGTTAGTAAAGCTTGGAGGTTTAGTGTCCTTTAGGGAAGAGTAAGGGCCAAGGGTGAGATAGTGGCAAGGCACCAAGATTGGCTTGGTGGAATGAAAGAATGATGATAGTGGGGTTGTCCAGAAGAACCAGGGGTTCCTATACCTGAAATAGGACCTAAAGGTTAAGGTGGGAGAGTCACCTAAGAGTTCTTGAGAATAAGGACCCAGAGCATGGGACATTGAGTGTCTCATCCAACCCTGCCCTATAAGATTGGTATCAGAGCAAGTAAAAGATTTGGGAAGCATCTTATATGTCAGAGGTCGAGTCTAGTGATTCCTCCATCATGGTGACAAATGCAGAACTGGACAAGATGGTTGAAGAGCAAGAGGAAGACAATAAACAATTGAGGGAAAGAATAGCCCAACTTGAACAAGCAGTGAGGAGTGCGCAATTTGAAGGAAGGATACCAAAGGAAGAAGAGGTTGCAGAGGAAGACAAGACCCCTGAACCTGACCCTATTTTGAAGGAGGATCCTTTCTTGAAGGCATTGAAAGCTTTGAGTGGAAAAGCACTTGAAGGCATTCCACTATTTAGTGGAAAAATGGAAGTTGATCTAGTCATGGATTGGATAGAGGGAATGGAAAACAATTTTGAATGTGATGGAGTCACTGAAGCACAGAAGGTGAAGGTGGCCAAATCAAGACTAAGAGGTTCTGCCTTGACATGGTGGAAGTTCATTTAGACAGAGAGGGAAAAATAAGGCAAGCAACCTATCTCTACTTGGAAGGGAATGGTTGCCAAAGTAAAAGAAGCATACATGCCAGATGATTATGAGATTTAGCTGCACAAGAAAAGACAAAGCTTGAGGCAAAGAGACCAAGATGTAAACACTTACACTGAGGAGTTTCAAAAACTTTGCATGAGGTCTAATGTGACAAAGGATGAGAGTCTCAAGGTGGCTAGGTATCTTAATGGCTTGAAGTGGAACATCCAAGAGGAGATGGCTCTTTTAAGTCCTAAGATAGTACATCAATGTTACCAATTGGCTATCAAGATTGAGGAAAGAAGCAAGAGGAAGCAAGACCAGGCTTCTAAGGGCAGAGGCAAAGGCAGAGATCAAAGAGATCAAAGAGGACAGCGAGGTGGCTACCAAGGTAGAGGAAATGACCAAAGAAACCAAGGAGAGTCTAAACTCACAGAGCATGGAGGTGAAACATCTTCTAGAGGAGGATATAACAAAGGTAGAGGACCTCAAGGATGTTCAAACATAGGAAGAGGAGCAGGCAGGAGCAATTCATACTTTGCAAACATGAAATGCTACCATTGTGGTCAAGTAGGTCATCCCACTTATAGGTTCCCGGAGAAAGCATCTTCATCAAGCAATGAGAAGAGAGTGGCTTATGTACAAGAGGACACCATGAGTCCTAATTCATCTTAGGTCAGTCATATTGAATCTGAGGTAGGAGAGAATCTGATGTTCAATAGAGTTTTGATCAGACAACCGGTCAAAGAAGAACCAAAACAGAGAAGAGATCTATTTAGAGTAAGGTGCAAGATACTTGGTAAAGTATGCAAAGTCATAGTGGATTCAGGTTCAACAGACAATATAATCTCAGAGGAGGCAGTAATGAAACTAAAATTGGAAAAGGTACCCCACACTAACCCCTACAAGGTCACATGGCTAAACAAAGGGCAGAGTGTTTTAGTGAATGAGCAAGTAACGGTGGAGTTTTCCATTGGAGGGTACAAGGACAAGTTAGTTTGTGATGTTTTACCCATGGATGCATGCCATCTACTATTGGGCAGACCATGGCAATATGACAGAGGTGCCATATATGATGGGAAAGAGAACACCATCTCATTCAAGAAGGATGGGAAGACTTTCAAGTTGCAGTCACTGTTAGAAGGAGAAGAAGGACAGTCAAAGACACCAAGCATCATGTTGAGTAGTGGGAAGGAGTTCCTTAACAACCTACATCAAGGGGGTGAAGGATATGTGGTTGTGTTACAACCTAAAGAAGAAGACAAGGCTGAAAAGACAGTCCTACCATAAGCAGTCCAAAAGTTACTTGAAAGGTACAAGAACATAGTTAGTGATGGTACGCCTGCAACTTTACCACCAAAGAGAACCATAAGTCATCAAATTGACTTCATACCTAGAGCCTCATTTCCTAACAAAGCAGCCTATAAGCTTACATCAGATCAGAATCTAGAGGTAGCTAGGCAAGTGCAAGAATTGTTGGGTCAAGGATTGATTCAAAAGAGCATCAGCCCATGTGCAGTACCAGTGGTTTTAGCAACCAAGAAAGGAGGTAAATGGAAGTTATGCACTGATTCTAGAGCAATAAATAGGATCACCATTAGGTATAGGTTCCCTATTCCTAGAATTGAAAACTTAATGGATTGTCTTGGAGGAGCTCAGTACTTCACTAAGTTGGATCTCAAGAGTGGATACCATCAGATCAGAATTAAGGATGGTGATGAGTGGAAGACAACATTTAAGACAAATGATGGGCTATATGAATGGAGAGTGATGCCATTTGGTCTCTCTAATTCCCCTAGCACATTCATGAGTGTCATGAATGAAGTTCTTAAAGAATTTACAGGGATATTTGTGGTGGCATACCTTGATGACATCCTCATATACAACAAGACAGCAGAAGAGCATTTGAAGCATGTGGAGCAAGTTCTTAGAAGGTTGCAAGAGGAGAAGTTGGCAATAAATCTAGAGAAGTGTGAGTTATTTAAGCAAGAGCTTGTATATTTGGGTTTTGTAGTGTCCAAAGGATCATTGAAGATGGATCCAAGCAAGGTGGAAGCTATTCTAAACTGGCCTACACCAACCACAGGGACAAAGGTAAGAAGTTTTCATGGATTGGCTCAATTTTATAGAAAATTCATAAGGAACTTTAGTGGAATATGTGCACCAGTCCTAGATACAATTGAAGGAGGTTTAAAAACTAAGTTTGAGTGGACTCAAGCAGCTAAGAAAGGTTTTGAGAAACTGAAACAAGAAGTGGCAACTCAACCTATTCTCTTGTTACCTAGCTTTGACAAGTTGTTCACTGTTGAATGTGATGCAAGTGGAGTGGCAGTAGGAGGAGTGCTAAGTCAAGAGGGTAGGCCTATAGACTTCTTTAGTGAGAAGCTCAATGAAGCAAAGAAGAAGTATTCAACCTATGACTTAGAACTTTATGCTTTGGTTTAGTCACTTAGGAAATGGAGGCATTATCTTCTACCCGAGGAGTTTGTAGTCTTTACTAACAATCAGGTGCTTAGCTTTATCAACACTCAAGAGAAGTTGAGTAATAGGCATTTGAAATGGATGGAATACATCCAAACTTTTACCTTCACTATCAAGCACAAGAAGGGACAACTAAACAAAGTAGCAGATGCATTGAGCAGGAGATACAAGTGAAGAGCATAGGGATTGACAGTTTCAAGGATCTCTATGGGGAAGATGAAGACTTTTCAGAGGTCTATAAGGTATGTTCTAACTTTGAGAATCATTTTCATAGCCAATACTCAGAGTATACTTTGCAAAGTGGGTTATTTTTTAAAGGAAATCAGTTATGTGTTCCAAGAAGGTCAATGAGGGAAAATCTAATTCAGGAAAAGCATAATGGCAGTCTTAGTGGACATTTTGGCATCAACAAGACTTTAGAACTAGTGCAAAGATTTTATTACTGGCCTAAGTTGGCAAGAGATGTTAGAAAGTATGTGGAACAATGTGTTGTGTGTATGAAAGCTAAGGGAGGAGCTAGTAATGCTGGTCTATATCAACCCCTACCCATTCCTAACAGACCATGGGAGTGTGTGAGCATGGATTTTGTGGTACGCCTTCCTAAGACCAAGACTAATTTTGACAGTGTTTATGTAGTAGTGGATAGATTTAGCAAAATGAGTCACTTTATTCCCTGCAAAACTACTCATGATGCTAGCTACATAGCTCATCTTTTCTTCAAGGAGGTTGTGAGGATCCATGGATTGCCTTTAAGCATTGTTTCTGACAGAGATGTGAAGTTCATGAGTCACTTTTGGAAGACTCTATGGAGTAGATTGGGTACTAACTTGTCTTTTGGATCAGCTTACCATCCTCAAACCGATGGTCAAATAGAGGTGGTTAACAGGGTGCTAGGTAATCTTCTTAGGTGCTTAACTAAGGAGTATGGACAGACATGGGATATGGTTATCTCACAAGCTAAGTATGCTTACAATGATAGTGTGAACCAGACCACAGGGAAGAGTCCTTTTGAAGTTGTGTATGGGATGCACCCAAGAGGCATATGTGAGCTCAGAGATCTTGGAGCTATGGAACAAAGAAGTGGACATGTATAAGACTTCAGTCAGACCATGAAGGAGATTCAAGAGCAATTAAAGAGGACAGTCACTAAGGCTACACAAAAATTGAAGGAGAAGGCAGATATGTCAAGGAAAGATGTGCAATTTGCAGTAGGGGACTATATCATGGTCCACCTTAACAAATCAAGGTTGCAGAAGGGAATGTCAACCAAGTTGCAAATGAAGAGAGTGGGTCCATGCAAGATATTGGCCAAGTATGGGAAGAATGCATACAAGGTGGAGTTACCTACCGATCTAGGGATCTCTCCAGTGTTCAATGTAGCTAATTTGATCAAGTATAAGGGGACAGTCAATGATGTGGATCAGAACAGTAAGGAGATCTTCAAGGACATTAGCAATGTATCCTTACCTATTCAAGACAAGCCTCAGGCAGAGAAGATCTTGGAGTCAAGAGTGCAAAAGTCTACAAGACACAAGGTGTACATGGAGCACCTTATCAAGTGGAAGAACAAGTATGAATCAGAAGCTACATGGGTACAAGAAGATCAGTTCAAGAAGTTTGGCATTGACCTATCATTGGTCTCTCCTTCCATTCCTTAGTGTTTGGGTTGAGAGGGGGAGAATGGTGCAGGAGCACCTAGAGAGCATTAGGTAGCACTAGGCAAATTTGGAAGCCTAGGAAGAAATTTTGTGTTTTTACACTTTAAGGCCATGTTGACCATTTAATTTTGTGTTAGAGGTGTTAGATCATGTAGGAGGAAGGTGGATCAATAATTCATGGTAGGAAGGTTGATTCTCCAACTTGTTTTCACTAAGATCCACTAGGAGTTGGAAATAAAGCCAAAATGTTGCATTTGTGCAATTTTGGCCTATTGAGGTGGTTAAGTCCGACCAAAGGGAAAAGCAACCACTTTTTGAACCTTTAAAAGGTGGACCTCGACTTGGAAGTGAGGTTGGAATCATTTTGAAGTTTGTAATTAGCTTGTGATCAAGAGAACAAGGACAGTTTAGTGTGCATCTTATGTTTTTGTTCTTGTTTCTGATTTAGCAGATTAATGGATTGATCAAGGATTTTGGATAGATTAGAATGTAGTGGGATTCTCTTTGTAGCACTATTTGGTATAGTAGTTAGTTGATTATTCGTTTCCAAGTTCTTTTGTAAATACTTTGTTCTTCAATTTGTTGTTTTGACTGGTAAACTATAGAAAAGATGGGGTTTTAGTTTGCATTCCCACTGTACTTAGAGTACGGCCTTGTGGGAAATGTGGCTAGGCACCATGCCTATACATATATTAGTCTTAGGAGTCTGTAGGAGTCCAAGAAGCATGGTGAAAGTCTCTTCCTAGGCGAGCTTGGCTATGCCCGGTTAGGAAAGACAGTGCAAAATAGACACTAACATTGCAGGGGTGTCTACTTTTTGGCAACTCAGGGTGTGTGGTGGTTGTAGGAGGCCTTACAAAGGTTTGGCAGGAAGCAAGAGATCTCACCAGTCCATTTGGTGACTGAAACAAGTTGACTGTTCACTATGTATTCAAGAAATGGCCTAAAAAGCCCTAAAACCTACAAAAAGAGGGTTACGCCTGTGTACGGCCTGTGAAGGCCTATAACCTCAAAAATCTTGGAGAGGTAGGAAAATGAACTAGGGTCTCTTTTGGAAGATTGTGATGTTCTTCAGGAAGTTTGGGAGTTTAAGCCTACTTTCTCGAGTTAGGAGGCCTAATTGGGGCTCAAAGGCTACTAGCCCTTTTTAAACCCTAGAATAGGGTTTGGTGAGAGTGATGGAGAAATGAAGTATGGTGGATGATTAGGAACCCTAGGTGGATAGTTTTGAAGCTATGGAAGTCAACACACACCCCTGTAACAAGTTAGTAAAGCTTGGAGGTTTAGTGGCCTTTAGGGAAGAGTAAGGGCCAAGGGTGAGATAGTGGCAAGGCACCAAGATTGGCTTGGTGGAATGAAAGAATGATGATAGTGGGGTTGGCCAGAAGAACTAGGGGTTCCTATACCTAAAATAGGACCTAAAGGTTAAGGTGGGAGAGTCACCTAAGAGTTCTTGAGAATAAGGACCCAAAGCATGGGACAGTGAGTGTCTCATCCAACCCTACCTTATCACCTTGTCTTTGAACTAGTTTTGAAACTGTACATAGATTAAGAAGATGAGATTACACAAGAATTTGCATCTATGAAAATTTCTGCTAATCAGGAGATAGAATTAGTGTTACAAAACCATAGTTTGTTTAGTGAGGCTATGTACCTTTTTCAAATGCATGGATTCGATAATAGATTACAATTCAACTTTGTTTCGGAACATATTCTATGATTTTAATATGATTCATATTTATTATGTGTTATTGACATGTGCTTGTTAGATGATCTCTAATGAAGTTGATATGATCTATGTGAAATGCAGTAGAGACTTTCAACTTATATTTTAATCTTGGCTGGATTTTGGCAAGTTGTTGGCAACTATTTTTGCTTTTGCGGCTATATTTATATCAGTGTTATATACTGGGGGACATATTTCAATTGCTGGTGATAAGTCCAATTAATGGCTCAATTTTGACAAGGTTTATCATATATTTTCTATTGATACTATAGAAATTGGCATTTGGTTATTGACATTCTCCATGTTATTTCCTTAAATCTATAAACCTTGGGCATAAACTTATCCTTGTGACTTTTGATGACATTAACATGCTATGTGAATTATCTATGTTAATTTTACATGTGGTTGAATGGATGTTACTTTAAGGTAATTATGGATATGCAATTGTTTTTGCGTGCTAATGTCATTATGTAGTTTCACATTAAGATGCTAATGTAAACGAAGCTTGCAAAGTGGAAGAAACTCTTGCCAGCTAGTTAGTTGCTAAGGAAGTCAAAAAGATGATCATTAAGAGGTAAAAGGAGGGAAATCTCTCAATGGAGGGAAATTCCTAGCTCAAATGAAAGATTGTAACTACCTTTTAAAGAATCATGTTTGTTAGTTGAGAAAATATAGGAATTGTGTTGTGTTGGATCCCTGTTGGGGCAAGTTTTCTTTGACCAAATCTGGCACATGCATAACTTCCTCCCTCTCTTTTCTATGCTTTCAATAAATGACATCCTCCTATTTTGTTGGAATCGACTGCCTAGTTAGTTAGGGTTAATTAGAAGCTTTTCCCTCTATAAATAATGGACAAATGCCCCTTTTCATAAGGTTGGATGTTTTGAGATTGTACTTGCATTTCCAGTTACTCAAGGGGGCCCACTTGGTGAGAATTCCACCCATTTAGTTTAAAAGTTATTTTTATGTTTAGTAATTAGTTTTGGTTTCAATAGTTGTTTGTTCTTGCAACCATTGGAACTCTATTTTGTGACTGTTCCTGCAGCAAAGGAAGACATAGTAGTTTCTTGTTTGTTTGTTGATATTTCTATTTATCATCCATTTCCAATCCAATTGTTGATGCTCAATGTAGTTGTTGATTCATGCTCAGTGCTTATGTTAATTTATTTCCAACATTTTATTTTTAGTACTGTTTCTTTTCTAGTTTAAGGATGACTGCAATGGAGTCCTAGTGCACATACAATTCTAACCCATTTCAAGTTTACATTGCTGAGTTGACAATGAAATGCACCTTCATGATGAGTAAGATAGCTACTTAGTGCATATGTCTAATCTATAAGTTACCTCTCTCAGGCCTTAGTTATTGAACCATTAGAGGAGGCCAACATTTTTGGTGTCATTGTCGGGGATGGTGTTAAACTGGGAAGTTCTTTGGAGTCATTTATAGTTTCTTTCTTGCTTTAGTATCTCTGAAGTTTTTTCTTAGCATTCCCTTCATTTAGAAAAGTAATGATTTTATATTATTTCACCAATTCTTTGTGTGAGTTGGCTAATACTAAGTTAATACCACATGCATAGAGGTAGGAGAAGAGATGCTTATGGGAGATTCCTTCCTAATGACCTAATCCTAATAACCAACTAGTTGAATTTCAAAATATACCAAGAGACAAAGAGGAAGAAGAGGCACATCTTTTTGTTGATGCATTTCCCAATTTGACCTGTTCTAAAACTTCGTCTAAAGACCAAGCTGTCCAAAACTTGATTGAGAATCCACTTGCTTTGGTACTCCATCAAGTAGGTATGGCTGATGCAAATCAAAATAGACCCAACCAACCATCTTTTCCATTTCCTATCACTCATCAAAGTGAAGTTGATAATCTCAAGAACATCCCTTCTTCAGTTCTTCCTAAGTTCTATGGGCTTGTCATAGAAGACCCTGACACTTTCTTGATTGAGTTTGATATCCTCTACATAAGCTATGACTATACTACTAATGCTCATAGGCTTAAGTTGTTTCCTACCACCTTGAAAGAAGTTGCATTAAGATGGTTTATGAGCTTAGGTAGGAATACTATAGAGACTCGGGATGATATGAAAACAAATTTTCTTGAGAATTACAAAGAATATTGTAGTTGCAGTGATATGAGAGATGATATTTTCAGGATAGAGCAAAAGGAAGATGAGAGTTTGGAGGACTATATTTCAAGGTTCCTATTTTTCCTACAGAAATCTCCACATCATATACTCAATGAAGAATCTCAAAAGTTGCTCTTCCTTAAAGGGATTAATGAAAACTACATTGATGCTATGGACCTGATGGGAGGAGGAGATATCACCCAAGTTCCTTGGGAGTATATTAAGAAGATATGTCAGAATTAGTCCAAGGTAGCTTGAAAGAAAGGAAGAGGTTACCAATCCTCTATGGGAAAATCCTCCACCAATGGAGTTTAAAGGATGGAGATTACTCACTTGTTGGAAGATTTCAAGCAAGACATCATAAACAATCTAGCTAGATACACTTCAAGCAAAGAAGAAAGATGAGGAGGAAGAGGCAATGTTGGTAGAATATTGCCCTCATTGCAGACAAAAGAAGAACTATAGATGCAAAATGATAGCCAACATTGACAGCAAGTATATCCAACCTGAGTTGAAGCCAATCCAGGGTGATGATGATCAAGTCTACTACATTGCACAAAGGAGACCATGGGCCCCAAGACAAGGTATGCCGCAAGATCCATTATCTTTTATTGGGCCTTATTTCAATTCTTATGCATCTGGTAATCAATGACAACCCCCATACCCATCCAACTAGGGAGGATATCCACCTCAACCTTGGAACAACCCTCCAAACACCTATCTAAATCACCAAAACTCTCCAGCCCAGTGGCAACAATTCCAAGGGAATTGGCAGCCACCTCCAGGAAACTGGTAGCAGACATCCCAATGGAGGGGAGGAAAACAATGGCCAAACCAGGCAACTAGTTGCATGCAACCACCTCCACAGCCTCAGCAGCTTGCCATAATGCCTCATCCTACTAGCTCAAGTTCTAGCACACCTAGACCTACTCAGTTATCAGCTCAACCCACACCTAACCCAAATAACAAACCACAACAATAACTAACCTACTATGCAGATCCTAATCAATTTCCTGCATATGTTGTGAGTGTGAGTTACATTCATCTACACTCAGGAACCACTTTGTCAACTCCTTCCACTCCTATCATCACTGAGCTTCATGTAGAAGAAGAGGAGCATCAGAATGTCCCTATTCAACCAACTATGCCTAAAAATCCTAAATCAATTTAGTAGTCTAATCAAGACCCACCATTTCCTCAAAGGTTATAAGTTAAACAAAAGGAAGAGGAGGAAACAACCTTTGAAATTTTGGATTAGTTGAAACACATAAGTGTTAAGATACCTTTGTTCCAGGCCATAAAATATGTCCCCATATATAGCAAAGCAATCAAGGAAGCATGTCTCAAAAATCTAGGGAGGAAAAAGAAAGACCCCACTATTGTTCATGTGGTGGGATAGTTGGCAGATATCATGCTTGGGAAAGTTATTGTTCCTAAATAAACTGACCCAAGTAGTCCTGTGGTAGGAGTTATTATAAATGGAATCCAAATAAAGAATGCTCTAATTGACTTGGGAGCAGAAATAAATGTGATGACTAAGGACATCCTGTAGTAACTGAATGTTGCAAATATGAGACCTACTCCTACTGTCCTGCAACTTGTTGATAGTTCCACTAGAAAACCAGATGGCATAGTAGAAGACCTTGTTGTAACTCTAGACTCTTGGGAGTACCCAACAAATTTCATGATTCTCTCCTCTAAAGCTACATTGGGAGGGTATCCCATTATTCTGGGTAGGTTGTGGTTAGCCACAACAAATGCTTACATTGGATGTCGGTTAGGGACATGAATATTTCTAATGGAACAAGCACTAAAAATATTGTTCTCTACCCTCTTGCTCAACCATCCCATGACATGGATAACCCCATATGGCCACATGTCAAAGAAGAGGAAAAGGAAGTAAATTTAGTGGCACAACTCATGATGATAGGATGAAGTCCTTTCATGCAGCTTCAAGAAGAAGATGAAGTATTGTCCCACATAATTTAGAACCATTGTGAGGTGCATAAAGAATCATCCACTCATGAATTTGGTTCCACAAGTCTAGTGAAGACACTTTTGTCTATTCCTCCTGCATCTAAACTTCCTGCAGCAACAAATATGCTTCATACATTGTTATCACATGAACTAAAAATTCCAAGCATTAGTGAAACAACCATGATTGAGTTAACCACACAAGTGCAATTGTCAAAAGGGAAACATTTGAATATTAACAAGTGGAGTCAAGAGCAACAGTTGTCCCTGAAAAACTATAACAGCCATCCTCTTAATACACAAGTAAACTCAAGAATTTACAAGAAGGTAAATAAACTTAGTAAACATGAGAGAGATTTTTTTTTTTTTTTAATCATTTGCATAAGCACAAGAATAGAGTATAACCTTTCCAGTTAAATTCAAACTTGAATTCACATGTATTCATAACTAGAATCAAGATAATTCCTTACAATTTTCATTTATATCACATAAGATACACTTAACATAAAGAATAGTTTTACCTCATAGGTTTTGACTGCCATAAGCCAGATCATGGAGTTCACTGCATCTAGAATGTTGATCTCTATCTTCTCAAGCCTAGGAGAGTCTACTGCTACAGAGGGAGAGCATCATCTGAGTGCTTTTCCTCCAACCACGGACTCAAGTGGTCCCCTGAACATTTCCTAACTGGAAATGACCCGGCCCTTCTCGAAGAGTATAGATATAAGGAACTATCAAGTTTCTCCATCTGAGTCCTAGGGATATGTCCTACAAAACACAATCGACCATACAACTCTAGATTCCTTCTAGCTAAGTATGATCATTCTGATTGGTCATGCCATCTAGACACTCACCTCTGACTCGTCTTGGAACTATCTCATCCTATGGATTACTTACTTTATTCGGTACTCTAGACTCAAACTAGTATATATAGAAAATCCATTCTAGCCAATCTAACTTAGAACTAATCCTTAATCTAGGATATTCAATCAATGTAAAGACTTAAGGATTACAACCTCTTAAAAGTCTCGTATTACATCCTTGCAAAATCTAGGGTTTATGTCTCCCTACCATTTTACTCTCAAGATTCAATACCCAACATCTTGTTGTGTTAGATCAAGCTTCGACATTATTGTAGAATCTCTTCAGGTATTATAAAGACTTCCTGCCTTGTTCTATGTTTTATCGACCTTTCATTGTCAATCAATAAACATTCATATATACAATGTCATATTTGACATAAGCGTTACATATTTCCTATATCCTCCTTGTTTCAATACTAGGGTTTAGCTTCTCTAACCCAACGCAAGGAAATATCAACATCCATGATTCTCCAAAGGTAATAACATAAGTATAACTAATCATAAGAACAAAATGCCTCTAGTCTTTCCTAGACCACTTGACATTGTTTAAATTTCACATTTTACATACATGAATAAACTTAGTATTCGAAGTATTTCCTCACCAATATAATATCTACAAGAATACTTTCATTTTGTATTAATTGTTTTGATCCAAGACAATCTTTCAACCCTAAAAGGTTACTTTATAAAAGATAATAATCTACTTTCGACCCCTTGGTCTACTTGAGTCTATTGAATTTCAACATAGGATAAGTTATGAACCCATAAATAACTTCCTTGTCCTATAAACCTTTATAGAACATAATAGTTTACCACCACCATATTAAATTGAGTTACGAATCTCTCCTTATGTCCCCTCCCATGAGGTGAATCATTTCAGAGACACCCATTCTTGGGCTAACTTATGCATTTTGTGCACTTAGCACTAAAATAAGTTCTATTGAACAAGAACTATGAAATCTATATTTTTGCATTGCATAGTTTACTCTCTCTCCTGAGATAACATAGTATAAACAATAGTTGATAATCGAAGGGCTATCAAATTTTCCACATCCTTGAATTGCCTATTCTCTCGGATTTGTTTTACAAAAGACATGTGAAAACTCAATTTCACATAAGGAATTCCATATCCATGATGCTACGTTGTCGCTTCAATATCATAAGGTTTTATCCTCACTAAAATCTCCATTCAGATAAATAACATTGGTATGCTTCTAAAAGCAAAAATGCATCTATTGGACTATCATAGTCTTCATCTTAAATATTCTTTTACGACTATAATGTCGTCATTTAAGAAAACATAAGGAAGGGATAGCAAAGGTTATTTCATTTCTCTTGAAAGAAACATCAATGCATTCTTGAAAGAATAGGGTGGAAATCTTATCAAAGGACATCTTCTATTATTACACACCCTAATTTGACCTTTTATTAGCTTACCATCTTGTCTAAACCATTGGTCTTCTTGGGCGCAATGCACACTAATAGGAAAATTTAACACATTGATCATTGATCACTAAGTTCAGAGCAGAAGATACCATTCGACCAACCTTAAGACTATACTGATCTACACTTCATACTTTCCATAATCTATCACTGGTGAACCAAGGAGATCTTAATCATTTGTTTGCAGTTTTAAACACCAAAAGATATTATTAATATCAACATTCATCAACAGCCTGCAATACTTATATGCTTCTGTCGGTCTAAAGTTACACAAACGTTAGTTCTATATATCTATATATCTGACGACCTTTTTACCACCTGAGGTTTAAATAAATCTAACGACCGTTTTAGACACAGTCACAACACCATGTTCTAAGTACGTTGGCCCGTTTCATAAAAGCATTGGTCTATAATAGATATAAGGTAATAATGTTCTTAAATGAAGACAACGAGGCTTAAATACAAGGTATAGAGCCTATACCATAACCATTATTCACAATAGAGGAGTAGGCTGACCTCACCTCTTACTAAGCTAACAATTTTTATCCAGAGCTCCAGCGTCTCCTTTCACACGCACATCCCCCATTCTCCAGTCCTCCCAATGCTTCATTTAAAGATGCGGTTCATCTCTTATTAGCATCGAGTTTCTCTCTTCATGGCATCAAATGTCTCTCTTTTTTTTTATACTTTTCTTTCAAGCTTGGTGACCACCCTTCTACAATGATCAGATTCTTTCCTTTCGAAGAACTAACTCCCTCTTCTGTGTCGGCTCTCATTATTTCCCGTTCACAAAACTAGCCTCATGCCTCTTTTTTCGGCCAAGCTCCCTCAATCTACTCTTATCAAAATGTTTTTGAGCAATTCCCAGGCCGTCCTTCCGGGGAACGTGTGGGGTGATAGAGATTGAGCCTTCCCCCCCGAAATTGAACAGTGGAAGCTTCCCCAAAAATGGTTATCCCCCAAACACTTTTTCTTGCCCAAGAATGGCTCTCGAGATACGTTCAAGATTCAGTTAAGAAAGGTAGTTATAGCACAGATTTCACTCCACCTAGGATTGTGATGGATGCTACCATTGCTACGTGCCCTTATGGAAAATAAGCATAGCCTTAAATACTAACCACGGCTCAAGAAATAGTTCAAAATTTGTTAAAGAGTGGTTTAAAAGCAATCATTAATCACTTAACTAATCGTGGAGATAGCCACTATTCCAATCATGGTGACACTTGACTTGCACATTTCTTAAGCATGTGCCACCCTCAAGCATTATGTCGTGGCCTTGAAATATCTTTTCAAAAGCATTTCCATTGAATTGAAACTTCTATCACCTTCAACGACAAAAGGGCTTTACGATGGTATTAAGACATTAGCAAATGTATATTTTATATATATATATACTTACTACCATAACATTCAAATAAGGTTCTCATTAAAGGGTCAATCAATTCGAATATGATTTTTCCCTCCTTTACCAAGAGTTGATCTGACGCAATAACTTATGCATGTGTGTATGTATTCATACGTACTTGAATGCAAATGTTTGTACGTTGACAATAACTATATCTTTGTGCACATATATGCATCCATGCACCCATCTATATGAGTACATATGCTTACCTTACTCATGTATACTGACATTCACATATTCATTTGTTTTATATTATAAAAAGAGAGTTAATAACCCTTAAGAGAATCATATCAACACAAAGGTCGACTAAATGAGTACTATCGACAAGCTTTCAAACATGTTAAACAACATGCACTAGAAATTAAACAACATCGACAACTTGTCGAGTCGAGAAGTAAACTTAGACCAAGAGAGTTGAGTATCACTCACTCGACTCAAGTAGGTTTGACCATTTTGCATCAACACTAGACCTAAGATAGCGACAACCTATTATTCCTTGTATCTATATCCTTCTCTCCAATGATGCTCTCCCTCCCTTTCTCGGAGGACGAAAACCTATTTCCTAAATGTAACTTGCCATCACCAACTAAAGATTAGCGTATCAATATAATTTCATAATCCTCAAGAAATCATCGCATCTTAACAACATTTAAACACATGTCCAATTTTTAGTCAAATAAACATGACTCATGAAAACATTGATTTTTTTCTAGCCATTTTAACTAGGCGTCAAATCATTGAAACATGCATAATCATCTACTAATTACTTCAAAGTAAAAAGTAAAACATAGTTAAAGTTAGGGGTGTAACAAAAACCTGTCGAAGACTAATCAACATGCATTTGAATGGGATTACCATGACATGAAAGGATTGGACCCAAAGCTCTGTACTCATAGGATATATATAAGAGATGACTACACACCAGTAAGGCAGCCACAAAGGAGAATCAACCCTGTAATGAGGGAGATTGTAAAAGAGGAATTACAAAAAATATTGGATGCAAGATTTATCTACCCTATCTCAGATAGCCAATGGGTGTCCCCATTGGTAATTGTGCCTAAAAAGGGATGTAAATGGAGATTTTGTGTTGACTATAGAGAGCTAAACTCTGCCACCAAAAAGGATCATTTTCCCCTTCCTTTCATAGACCAAGTACTAGATTCACTTGCAGGTAAGCAATATTTTTCTTTCCTAGATGGATTCAGTGGTTATAATCAGATACAGATTGCTCTTGAGGATTAAGAGAAGACAACCTTTACCTATCCTTTGGGGACTTATGCCTATTCAGTACTTCCATTCAGTTTATGTAATGCACTTGCAACCTTTCAAAGAGTGATTATTAGTATATTTTCAGATATCTCACATGATTGTATGGAGATCTACAAGGATGGTTTTACTACCTATGGTGTTGATTTTGCAGAAGCATTAGAAAATCTAAGAATTTTTTTGTAGAGATGTGAAGACCATATATGTCCTTAAATAGTGAGAAATGCTTCATGATGATGCAGGAAGGAGTAGTCCTTGGCCACTACATCTCTCGGAAAGGAATTCAAGTGGACCCAACCAAGATTGAGGTGATTACCAATCTTCATATTCCTGCCAACCAATCTTCATATTCCTGCCAAGCAAAAAGATGTTAGAAGTTTTCTGGGACATCCAGGATACTATAGGCACTTCATCAAATATTTCAATAAGATGGTAGCACCACTGTATAATATTTTAACTAAAGATGCTAAGTTCCAATGGACAGAGGAGTGTGACAAAGCATTCTCTGATTTGAAAGCATCCTTAACCCATGCTCCTGTACTCAAAGGCCCTAATTGGGAACTCCTTTTCATATTTACACAAATGCATCTGATTATGCTATAGGAGCTTTCTTGGGACAAAAAGAGGGAGCAATTGAGAATGAAATCTACTTTGTCAGCAAGAACCTATAAGGAGTTGAGTTTAATTACACAACGATAGAGAAGGAGATGTTGGTCATCATCTATGCCATTAACAAGTTCAGTCATTACATGATAAGATATCAGATCTTTGTTCATACAAACCATGCAGCCATAAGATACCTCATGAATAAGCCCTTGATTTCATGAAGGCTAGCCAGGTGGTTGTTGTTGATGCAAGAATTTGATATCACCATTATAGACAAATTGAGTAAGGAAAATGTTGTGGCATAATTTCTCTCCAGATTGACTACATCAGAGGACACTCAAGTCATTGATGACACCTTCCCTGATGAACATTTATTTTCCATCAGTGTGCACACACCTTGGCATGTAGATATAGCCAATTATTTGGTTATAGGGAGAGTTCCCTCTCATTTCTCACCAAAAGAGAAAAGGGTGCTTATTGAGAAAAATTTTCCTTTCTCATGGATTGCAAGATGCTTATTCTACACTAGACTAGATCATGTAATGACCTAAGATGTGTAAGAGAGGATGAAACATATGATATACTACATGCATGTCATAATGAACCTTGTGGAGGACACTTTGTAGCTAAGAGGACAACAATGAAGATTCTTAATATAGGATATTACTAGCCCACACTTCATAGGGATGCAGGCAAGCATACTAGGAAGTGTGATAGATGTCAGAGGATGGGATGACCAACTAAATTTGATGAGATGCCTCTATACTCCCAGGTATTCATCACACCATTTGATAAATGGGGACTTGATTTTGTAGGTCCAATTGATCCACCATCAAATGGAAAATCCTACATCTTGGTTTGCACTGACTATGTGACCAAGTGGGTTGAGGTTAAAGCTATTAAACATGCTAGAGATAATAAAGTTTTAGAATTCCTCTATGAATAAATCTTCACACGTTATGGGGTTCCAAGAGAGATAGTGACAGATCAAGGGGCTTAGTTTCATCAACCCTTGTCGTGGCATTGGTCAATTAATATAATGTAAGGCATAGGAAATCTACCCCCTATCACCCTCAGGCCAATGGCCAATCTGAGGTGACCAATAGGGGAATAAAGGCTATCTTGACCAAAATCATGGCTATTCACAATAAAGATTGGGAAAATAGGTTTCTAAAAGCTGTCTAGGCTTATAGAACTACTTGGAAGACAACCACTAGTTTCACTCCTTTTGAATTACTCTATGGGAAAATAGCCATGATGCCTATAGAGTTTGAGCATAAAACTCTTATAACTGCACTAGATCTAGGGATAGACATGTCTGAGGCATAAAAGGATAGAATCATGCAGTTGAATGCCTTAGATGAAATGAGAAAGTCAGCTCTTCATCATGCTGAAATGGTGCAAAACCAAAGAGTCAAATGACATGAAAAATACATAAAGGAAAATAAGTTCTAGCTAGGTGATTGGGCACTCCTTTATGATTCAAAATATCAAGATAATGCAAGCAAGTTGTAGACTAGGTGGTTGAGACCGTACGAAGTTGTAGAATTCTTCTCCAATCGTGTTGTTCAACTCACAACCATTGACCATGTCAGATTCAAGCTCCTAGTCAACGATCACTGTCTTAGGTTATATCATAAATCAGCTTCCAAACAAGAATTCATGTAGCAATTTATTCAACACCAAACCTTCAAACTTCCTACAACCAAAGGAAGTGGACCTAGGTTCCCTCCTTTTGACTAGTCAAGGTATGCATGCAATCACATCATAATAAAGATTTCCAATTTTGTGGGAATCAACTTCTTCATCAATAAATCCATCCACCCATCCATCTCCATCCTTTTTCTCTCTTCCATAACTCCACCATCACTTCACTTCACCATCACCTCATTCGATCACTACTTCATTTAATTGCTCAATTGTACTTTTAAAGTAACCCATACTTCCTTCCACATTTTTTACAAATGACACTCCAAATTTTTAGGTGCATGCATAACAACTTGTTATATCTTAATTATCTTAAATTCATTTAATTAATTACTGTATATTAATGTTGATATTTCACATAGCACATATCTGTACTCTGCCCTATCACATCATAATTACCACCCATCCTATGCGAACACATGCTCTAAGTTAGGTTGGGGGGGAGTGTGAACCCATATGTCCACGTGTCATACATATCAGCAAATTTGAAATGAGCCAATTTGAAACAATATAGTTGAAATGATGGCTTGCATGTGTGATATGACACTAAACCGCCACCCTTTTTCTTGATGATACCCCTCATTTTATGTTTCTTTATTGCCTTAGTCATAGTCATAATGTCACCAAAAATGTAAATTAAAGAGTTACATGACATTGGCATTAACACTGAAGAAGAGTTGTAGGAAGAAGAAGAAATTGGGTTTTTAGAGAAGGATTGCGGGAAAGAAAATTTCACAGAAGTGTTTGCTTGATTGTGGGTAGAGACAATGGGAGGTCAAATGATTAGGAATGAACCTATAGTTCATGACATGATATTGTAGGATGCACTCTCTTTGGCTAAATTCAGGAATTATGGACAGTTGGACTACTTTTTGAAACTGGACAGTTTCAATGAGGACTTTACTCTAGAATTTGTATGGACACTTTCTTACGATAAGGCAATGGTAAAAGGGCTAGAAGTGATAGAAATTGAGGAGAGAATTGTAGAGGTAATGGGTTTTCCTGCCGAAGGAGAGCCATACCTTACTTCCAGGGATGTGAGGTTAGCTAGGGAAGAATTCACTGAACCTAGTGATCCTTCGCTTGTTGTAGGTAAGCAAGGAATAAGGAGAACTTCTCTGCCAGAAAAGTGGAAACAATTTGTTGTCTACATTTTCAAATACATTACCTGTGAAGGCCACCAATCATGTCTCCATTATGTGCATTTTAATCTCCTGAACCATATGAGACATGGAAGAAGGATGAACATTCCCAATGTGTTGTACAACCTCCTTTCAATCATGGCAGCTAAAACGCAAAATGGTAGGGACAATTTTGTCTCCCATCACTATTTGATAAAATTATTAGTAGAAAAATATTTACAAGAAGTGTCTGGTATGACATGGGAAGAATATGTAAACATTGATTAGTTTAGACTAGAAAATGTGCATCCTAGAGGTTAGCCTCAAGCTCGTAGGGTTAGTAGGGTGAGAAGGTTGCTGAAACCACTCTTGGAGCTTCAACCTTTGGCACAAAACCTAGCACAAACCCTCATGTAGTCAAATCAGCAATAGAAATTAGCTCCTCTAAATTAGAGTATTCAGATGAAAAAATTTCATCCTCAGAACCTAATTTCAATGTTCTTCCTAAAACTCCAATTCATACTAGGGATTCCCTTAGGAAAGAGGAAGCACAAATGAGAGAGGAAGAAAGTAGGAAAGGAAAGGCCAAGAAGCCAATGCTAGAAAAAGTAACACCAAGCCCTATGAAGAGGAAAACCGATGACACTGGTCTTCCTGCAGTTGAAGAAAAACATAAAATCCCTCAGAAGAAATCAAAATTAGTTGAGCCAACTACTGATATGCCTCCAAAATGAAGCCCTAGACTCAAAAAAACACCTAAGAAGGATATAGAAGCTCCTAAGGGGCAGGTAAATGTTGAAGTGAAAGAAATTTTGAGGAACAAGCAAACATAAGATTAGTAGAGCTTATTGTTGTTGTAGAGTAGGTTGAAAATCAAGAACCACTGCAACCAAAGCAAGATGAACAACAAGAATCATTGCAATTGGTGCTGTTTGAACAACAAGAAGCGATGCGAGGAAATATCTTGGTAGGAAAACATAAACCTCCCACTTTTTCATGGAATCTTGTAGCCCTGAACTTATGGAGTGAAATGCAAAGGAAAGAGGAGGAGTGGAAAAAGAATGCAAAGATTGATGCCATGAAGGATAAGGTAGATAATGTGGTAGCTTTAGTACCCCAAATGATGGCATGTAGAACCTCTCCCAGACTATATGCACTACATTTGAAGGAGCGACATCTTTCCTTCAAGCTGTCAAGGGTTATTTTAGGTTTAAACCCTTCTATTGAAACTCCACATGAGTTTTTCCAAGCCTACCAATCTTCTCTTGAAGTTAAAAATTTGTTGTGTGAATTATACTTGCATAATTATGTTGTGCCTAATGATCATGACTGGAACCCATTACTATACATTGGAGATATTCATTTGAGGGAATTCATGTCATGGATCTAGAATGAAATCAGCTAGCGGCAGTAGTTTAGAACTTACAAGGAAAGAGAGCTTCATACCCCCTTGTCTCTTAGAGTTGAATCTAGTAACCCTTCAGACATTTATTATACATGGCACATAATTCTTTATTGCCCGAGCTACAAAAAAAGGATCATGCTTGTTAGGGAAGAAGCATATTAGGAATATGAGCAAGTAGCTGATACTACAGGGAAAACAGTAATGGGGTACATATGACAGAGATGGAATAGCTTGACAGATTAGTTGAAACAAGTTGAACCCAACTCCTTGTAAAATTATGCTGCAATATGTAAACGATGTACTAGGTACATACAGATTGGAAGGATGAGGTAGTAGTATTGGCTTCCATTGACATTTCAGCCACCTACTCTGTTGTGGTCATTACTAGATTACATATATTATCAATATGACATAGCTACACAAAGGCCAAGGTGGAGCAGATTGGAAAACAAGCAAGGATTCTATTGGGATCCCAATTCAAATATTGCAAAGACTAATCTGGGACAGTTGGCAGTTGGTAACTTTAGAGCTTTGACTAGGAAAAGGAATAGAGCTCCCTCTGTTGGAGGACTAATAGAACATTAGGTTGGGGGGTGATGAATCTAATTAATGGCTCAATTTTGATAGGGTTTATCATATATTTTTTGTTGATACTATAGACTTTGGCACCTGGTTATTGGCATTCTCCATGTTATTTCCTTAAATCCATAAAACTTGGGCATAAACTTATTCTTGTGACTTTTGATGACATTAACATGCTTTGTGAATTATCTATGTTAATTTTACATGTGGTTGAATGGATGCTACTTTAAGGTAATTATGGATATGCAATTGTTTGTGCATGCCAATGTCATTATGCAGGTTCACATTAAGATGCTGATGTAAAAAAAGATTGCAAAGTGGAAGAAACTCCTGCCAGCTAGTCAGTTGTGAAGGATGTCAAAAAGATGATCATTAAGAGGTCAAAGGAGGGAAAACTATCAATGGAGGGAAATTTCTAGCTCGAATGCTTTCTATGATTTCAATAAATGGCATTCCTCCCTCTCTTTTCTATGATTTCAATAAATGGCATCCTCCTATTTTGTTGGAGTCGACTTCCTAGTTAGTTAGGGTTATTTAGAAGCTTTTCCCTTTATAAATAATGGCCAGATGCCCCTTTTCACAAGGTTGGATGTTTTGAGATTGTACTTGCATTTCTAGTTTAAGTAATATAATCATATTGTTGATATATTATAATCATGTTTTCAAGGAATAAAATGATATTTTGATTTGTTGTATCTGAGTTAGCTTAAGGAAGACTTACTCAAGGGGGCCCACTTGGTGAGAATTCCACCCATTTAGTTTAAAAGTTATTTGTGTGTTTAGTAATTAGTTTGGGTTTCAGCAGTTGTTTGTTCCTGCAGCCAAGATCTTTTTTATGTGACTATTCCTACAGCGAAGGCAAACCAAGTAGTTTCCTATCTATTTGCTGAGATTTATATTTCTATCATCCATTTTCAGTTCAGTTGTTGATACTCAGTGTAGTTGTTGATTCATGCTCAGTGCTTATGTTAATTTTTTTCCAGCATTTTATTTTTAGTACAGTTTCTTTTCTAGTTTAAGGATGACTGCAATGGAGTCCTAGTGCACATACAGTGCTAAACCATTTCAAGTTTATGTCCCTAGGTTGACAATGAAATGCACCTTCATGATGAGTAAGACAACTATTTAGTGCAGATGTCTAATCTCTAAGTTACAATTCTCAGGGCTTAGTTATTGAACCATTAGAGGAGGCCAATAGCTAGCATGAATCTGACCATTGGTGTTGCTTTTTCAAATGTTGGAAAACTAAATCTCAAAAAAGGTAGCTAGAATCATGAACATTAAAATCCTATTTGTTTAAAGTGATTTTTGAGTTCGTTGGCTACATATGTTGATTCTCTTATAGCAATAAGCTATTGCTTCTATTATCAAGGCACCTATCAATCTTAATAATAAATAAAATATATATAAGAATATATTCCAAATTCAATTAGATATGTCAACTAGTACCAACAATGCAAAAAATGTGCATGATGTCCATGGATCAAGAAATATAGAGAACATTAGGTGTATGTTTCAATGACTTTTGATGTTTCATATAAATACAATTTACTTGGACACTATCCTCCAAACTCACTTTTATTAAAATAATGCGACAAACTATAGGATGGATTTAGTAAAATTTTAGTGACACGATTCTTATGCACAATTTTAATATGCAAGACTTAATGAGTTCATACCCAAAAATTTTCTAATTACATAGGCCCAATTTTCATTTTCATTTAATAAATTCAACATCAATTGCAATACATGTGTGTAGAGTAATTATTACTTTCATTCTTAATTATGATCATCACATTATCTTGTTCAGTCTTTAACTCAACAAGAAATAATAGGCCATAGATACAGTGACACAAATAATCTAGTTCTTAATCATGGCTAGCAGAGAGATCGACATTAATAAAATACCTTGTTAAGTCTTAAACTCAACAACGGATAGTAACCCATAAAAGTAGTCAAGGATAGTGAAGAATAGACACTAGCACAAAAAATTGCAGGTATAATTGTGTTGTTTGTTCATTTGTTGATGTTGTTTGATGAGGCTAAAATTTGTGTCTATTGAGAGGGTTTACATCTATAGTGTTAGAAGTGACAAAGGTGGCATTTGTAAGTTATTGTATCTTTTACACTTTGATTTATGGGTTGTCTACTGATTTGCTTGTACTGTTTGATGGGGATGAAATTGAATCCTTCTGGGAGGGTTTATGTCTGCAATTTTGGAATTGAAAAATGAGAATTTGCAAGTTCTTATATCTTTTACAGTGTCATTTTATAGTTTTTTGCATCTTTGCATTTTATGGGCTAATGCCCGTTGTTTGCACTCATGCATTGCAATTGCACTTGAATTTATGATGTTAAGTCTTTAATTAAGGAGCAGAGATTGAGCCATAAAAAACTGTTATAGGGACAAAGAAGTAAAACATAAAATGATGGTGTAAAAGATATAGAGACTTGCAAACGTCTCCTTTTCCTATTTTAAATATTTTTGTTCTTTGCTAATATTGATTTTTTTTATGGCTTAATGGCTAAAAGAAAATCCATGGAAAAACTATAGACATTAAACCATAAAATGCAAACATGTAAAAAACTATAGAAATACATTGTAAAAGACATATGAACTTACAAAGGCCTGGTTTTTTGCTTCGCATACAATAGGCATAAACCCTTTAAACGGACCTAATTTTCATTTTCAGTTAATAAATTCAACTGCACTTGCAAAGCATGTGTGGAAAAAAAATATTATTTCCATTCTTAATCATGGTAGGGACATGTGGCATGTCAAGCAATACATTTGCATTTACTATTTGCGGGTTCTCATTTATTGTGAATAGACTAAAGTGCACCCGTCATTAGTGGCTTATGGTGTGAAGTTTTAAGTCTTTCGAGCAAAGTATTATTTGTGTTGTTTGTTTATTTGGTCAGGTTGTTTGGTGAGACTAACATTTTTGTCTGTTGAGAGGGTTTGCATCTACGGTGTTGGGAGCGATAGAGGTGGTGCTTGTAAGTTTATGTATCTTCTACACTTTCTTTTTTGGGTTGTCTAATGTCTACCATTTGGGAATTGAAAAATGAAGCATTTATAAGTTCCTATATATTTTATAGTGTCATTTTATAGTTTTTTGTGTCTCTGCATTTTCTGGGTTAATGCATGTTGTTTCCATGCATGCATTGTAACTGCACTTGAATTTATTAAATGGAAATGAAAATTAGGTGTAAGTAATTGGAAAATGTCTGGGTATAAAATCATTAAATTTGTGCATGTTGAAAGGGTTTATGTCTATTGTATGGGGAGCAAAAAATGAGGCGTTTATAAGTTGGTATGTCTTTTATAGTGTCATTTTATAATGTTTTACATCTTTGCATTTTATGGGTTGATGTCTATTGTTTGTTGTTGTTTGCATTTTGGGTGTCAATGTCTATTCTTCGCTATCCTTGATTCCTTGTATGGGTTAGTGTCTGTTGTTGAGTTAAATACTTAACACCATAATTCATTATTGTCGATTTCCTTTCTAGCCGCGATTAAGAATGGAAGTAGCTAACTGCACTCCAATCTATTTGATGAAAATGGGAATTATTCGTATTTGAAATATTTATTAGGTTTGAAGTTTTAAGCCTGTGGCTGAAAGTGATATTTTAGTTAAAGACTTAACACGACAGTGTGTTGGTCATGATAAAGAATGGAAGTAGTATTTTCTCTGCAAAAATTATTTTATAGTTTTGTTGATGTTTTGGGAAATATTTACTAAAAGGTAATTATCGATGTCCTTTTGCAATTTTGTCATTGGCTGGTGGTATTTTCCTCATGGCTTTTCCATTTTCTATTTTTTTTAAATGATAATTGTTGTAGGGAGCTTTGCTATTGGGAATATTTCATGATTTTCTTGGTATAGTTGTGTCTTCGTATGTACTGTTTCTGGGGACACGTGGTATTTTGAGCAGTACATTTGCATTTACTATTTGTGAGTTCTCATTTATTGTGAGTAGGATGAAGTGCAACCATCATTAGTGGCTTATAGTGTCAATTTTTAAGTATGTCAAGAAAAGTATTATTTGTGTTGTTTGTTCATTTGCTAAGGTTGTTTGATGAGACTAAAATTTGTGTCTGTTGAGAGGGTTTACATCTACAATGTTCAAAGTGACAAAGGTGGCATTTGTAAGGTCATGTATCTTTTACACTCTGGTTTTTGGGTTTTTTAGTGATTTGTTTAGATTGTTTGATGAGGGTAAAATCTGTGTCTTTTAATAGGGTTTATGTCTAGCATTTGGGAATTGAAAATTTAAGTGCTTGTAATTTCTTATATCTTTTAAATAGTTGTTTTATAGTTTTTTGCATCTTTTCATTTTATGGGTTAATGCCTACTGTTTGCACACATGCATTGCAATTACACTTGAATTTATTAAATGAAAATGAAAATTAGGTCTAAGTAATTGGAAAATGTCTTGGTATAAAATCACTAAATTTGTGTATGTTCAAAGGGTTTACATCTATTGTATGGGGAGAAAAAACAAGGAATTTGTAAGTTTGTATGTCTTTTATAGTTTCATTTTACAATGTTTTACATCTTAGCATTTTATGGGTTAATGTCTATTGCTTGTTGTTGTTTGAATTTTGTGTGTTAATGTCTATTTTTCGCTATGCTTGACTACTTTTATGGGTTAGCGTATGTGTTTGAGTTAAAGACTTAACATCGTAATTCATTAATGTCAATTTCTCTGGTAGCCATGATTAAGAATAGAAGTAGCTAGCTGCACTTCAATCTATTCAATAAGAATGATAATTTTTTGTATTTGAAATATTTCTTGGGTTTGAATTTTAAATCCTATCCATGAAAGTGTTATTTGCATTGTTTTTTCATTTGGTCAGGTTTTTTGTGTGAGTTCCACATGTGTCCATTGCAACTACAATTGAATTTATTGAATGAAATAGTTTTGTACACCCTTGTATTTTATGGGTTAATGTCGATTGTTTATTGTTGTCTGCATTTTGTGCATGCATGCATTGCAACTACAGTTGAATTTATTAAAAGAAAAAGAAAATTGCATCTAAGCAATTGGAAAACATCTAGGTATAAAAACCATTAAATCTATGTCTGTTGAAAGGGTTTATGCTTGTAAGGTCGTATGCAGGAAAAGATATAGGAACTTACAAATGGATTGTTCTTTGCTATCAATATGGTCGACATAAACTATTACAAGAGACATGGATTTCATGCTCTAAATCGTTTTAAACATTTTTGCAATGAGCTAATCTTTGTTGTTGCTTATCTTTTAGTGTTCTTATGGATTAATCTCAGTTTTTTCAATTTTGTTATTGACTTTTGATATTTTGGTCATCGTTTTGTATTTTCCTAGTCCAAATTAATTGTACATTTATGAAATAGCAATAGAAATTGAAGGATGTCTATCTGTTGAAGATATGTCTTTGAGCAAATGAATAGACAATGCAAATAATAGTTTGCTTGACAAACTTAAAACTTCACACTATAGGCCACTACTAACATGTGCATTTCAATCTAGTCAAAATATCTAAAGCACTATTTTAGTAGGTAGTATTCAACCCAAAACATTAGTGCATGCACTAATAGGCTTATGCATTCCTAATGTTTTGTTTCTATACACATGGTCATTGCAGATGTTTCTGTTGATAGGTGGCATTGTTCATATTATTTCATCTGCGTTGTCTAAAACTTCTGCTATAGTTGAGCATTGGAAATTGAAAGGAATTGTTATACAAATTCTCTATTTATGATTATGATTGATAGGTTTCTTGTTCCTCTCAGGTTGCAGTTGTAACTTAGACCATTTTCCACATGTGTGGGTACATAGGAGATCAAGTTCAACATGTGCTATGGTGTACATTTGTAAGTTCGATCTCTACTTCGTATTCTATATTGTCACAACCTATCCTTCTTGTAGGAGAATTATTTTGGTTAAATATAGAAAATGCACTAGATTACAGTTATAGTCATGTACCAAACCTTTTTTCTCATCCCATTCATTGCAATTATATTCTCTTTGCACTTTTGGCTTGTATTGCTTTGTGCTTGACTTACTATTGTTATGTTGTGCTTCTATATTATTACACTGTTGTTCAACAAAGATATTTTACTTATTATTTGCCTATTTCAATCAATATTTCAATTTCATTTGAATTTATACATAAAAGCACTTGATTATTTTTTTCCAAGCGTTTGTAAAAGACCCTCTCTCATGACAAGAATCAAATGTGATAAGAAAAAAATGTTTAGATAGATGGCATAATTATCTAGGCATCGATGGTGATCATTGCTACTTTGTTCAAGCTACCAATAATCAATCATTAGACACTGTATTTGAGATCTCCACCTATGTTTTTAGTCATATCAAATAAAATTATAACTTTGTTAATACAATCTTGATGCAAGAATTTGGGAAAGCACAGTTTCCATGGACCTTGAACCGGTATTGCTTCTAAGATTGTCGGATAGTCGGATTTCCTTGGCCATTGAAAAATTGTTGCTCATCAGGACTTGAGAGCACATAGTTTTCTTGCATACTATATTTTGCAGTTTCTCTTCTCAGAGTGCATAGGCATAATACATTTTTAGTTTGCAAAGTTTTCAATGTTTACAAATTGATAGGGCAAAGTTTGCTTAGAAGTCCCAAAATTACAACTGCATAAATACATAAATACATATATGTATATATATACATACGTATATATATACATATGTATATATATGTATGTATGTATGTACATGTCCATGTATATGTGTATATGCATATGTTTATGTGTATGCATATATGTATCTAAGCTCAAACCATAATTGGAGTTGAAAATTTTAACAAGATTACTACCAAAATTGATCGATTTATTTGCTTACAGATAGTCATCTTGTTGCTAAATTCATTTGTCATTTCTCAACTAATATGGTTTCCTTTTTGGTACAGTGTGGACTACATAGGATTTCTGATTTGATGGTACTATGCTAGATTTTGCATTGTTGGTGATCAATGTCAGTGATACAAAATTATGCTCATTTCTTTTTTTCTTGTTTTCAAATACCTATTACTCTACTTAATAGCCTTAGAAGAACTTTCTTTTTTAGCCAAATGAATTGATATTAAGAATTTGTTGTTGTGTTGCAAGCTACCTAATGCAAAATAGTCAACCAAATGATTAAGGTAGAAATCTTGCATTGCTATTTATCACAGTTAGTAATTGCCTCTTCAACTATTCTTTGTATGTATTCAATATTTCAAGCTTCACATATTGTTTTTTTTTGTAATTATTATACTAAGTAGTGCTAATACAATTCGTATCTTTTGTCCTTTCATGTGTAATTTTCCAATATGGTTAGAAAGAATTGTGTTATAAGACAAAAAAAAATTACAAGAGCCAATTGTTGTATAAACCTAGAAACCAAGTGTGAATGCACCTCTGACATGGATGGATGGATCTCTACACTATGCACATTGTTGTTGATATGAATCATCCAATTACAGACTTCGCAATTGCATGTTTGACACAATATATGTTTTCCTTAATTGTCATTATACACAGAGCTAGCTACGCAATGGTTGTGTGGATCATTTCTTAATTTTTCTTCACAATCATTGTCCTATAGCTTTAAGGCTTTGTGATACTGGCTTGTGTTAAACAATGCTAATATTTGCATAATCTAGATGACAAAAAACATGTATCTATCAAGAATGAATGCCTCCACCATAGAAATCAACACTGGTGATGGGACGGGGATTTGGGTTGACATGTTCTGTCAAAAGTGGTTGGCATATTAACTAAACATTGCAATATGCATGTGACCTTTAGTAAACAAAATAGTGTATTTGCATTTCAACAATGATGCATGTAATACTGTGTTATCAATTATTTTCCATGACATAATGCCTGTTGCTTGTGACTTTACAATCACACTAAGAAGATCCACCTAGGCTTGCACATAAAAATTACATAAAGGAAATTTCATTTCAAACTTCTTTGCATGAAATGGAAATCCATGAAAATAACTATGTTACAATGCTTTGAACAACACTACCATACAAAATTGTTATCATAACAATGAATGAATGCATTATTGATTGACTTGAACTTTGCAATAGTGTCATCAAATTATACTTCACCACCCTCTTTACCATTTTGATTTTTTTTCCTAGGCTTTGTTTCTTAATGCAAGCAGCAATTGACAAAATTAGGCCTCGCTAGATACAATGTTTTGAAAAGCTCTTTGAAGTTATTCTGGAAAAGAGTTCCTAGAAGTATAATGTGTCATTTTTAATTAATCCTTTTGCATGAATTTCATATCTTTGATCGGAAACTTCAAAGAAAACTACTTTTAGAGAGTGCATGTCTACTTGTTCTGGGTGGTGGTCATCAAACTCGAAATAGTTGATCAAAGATATTGAGTTTATGCAAAAGGATTAATTCAAAACTACACATTATACTCTAAAGAAATTTTCCCTAGAATAACTTCAAAGAGCTTTTCAACACTTTTGTATTTGGTGAGACCAAAAAATTTCAATTCTTGTTTTGGTGAAAATTTGTAGCTATACTTGACCCCTGATGAAGTTATGGCTATGCGCAAGATCTACAAGCTGGACACATTCTTCATGGATGAAATTGGAAATAAAATTCACAATGGAAAGAAGGGTGGAGAAGTGGAATTTGATGAAACTTCTACAGAGTTCAGATTAATGACTGATACTTTTGTTCACTATTATGATGGGAAGAATCTGAATAGTCTTCCTAGAGTAAAGGATTTTACTATGATTTTGAGAGAATATTGTATACAATAGGTTGTCTATCAACGTGGCCTTGTCTACACTACTTTATCACGTGTGGGAGACATCAAGTCACTATATCTCATTTGAATACTACAATGCCAAATCTTCAGAGTCTCAAAAAAAGTGAAAGGCAAAATACAACACTTTATGGATTTTCCAGTATGGAAGGCAACACACACCTTTTTCCTTTCTTTGAAAATCATTGTATCATATGCTCTTTGAATACATATAGCTCTCCATTTCATGAACAAGGAATAGGATGTCTTGAGCCCATGCATGATATATAGTCACTAAATTTTATATATTGTCAATAGATTCAAGTGTAACTCTCATTAATGGCTTGTGCTGTAAATTTTTGAGACTGTTGAGCAAAGGGTTATTTGCATTGTTTATTCATTTGTTGAGATTGTTTGATGAGCCCAAAATCTTTGTATATTGATACACTTTATATCCATCATATTTTTATAAAAAAAGTAGGCATTTGTAACTTCCTATATCTTTTACATTGCAATTTTTACCTTGTTTATTCATTTGCTTGGATTGTTTGAAGAGACTCAAATATATGGTTGTAGACAGGAATTATGTCTAGCATTTTTGAAATGAAATCACAAAGTAAAAAACCACTGTCGTTCAAATTCATAATGGGGGGAAATGGAAAGAAATTGATCTAGTTTACTAAACTTCTCAAGCGGGTTCTGAATGAACATGACATATCCAAATGCATGGAAGCTGCAATAGATACATTTTGTATCTTCATAGCTCCTATTTCCCTAATATTGTTGATTTAGCAAGTCATATGAATTTTCAAAGTCATTTGTTCTATAATATGACCTATCCAAAAGATTTATATATTTTCTATGCATAGTACGATCTATTGATAGAATCAATGCATTGCTTCATGAGGGTGATATATTTCTCTATCCAGAGGGTTTATATCTATCATGGTGCAAGCAAAAAAATACATGTTTCTAAGTGCCCATGTCTTTTACACTATCATTTTTTGTGTTTTTTATTCATTTGTTCAGACTATTTGGTGGGAATGAAATTGATATCTGTCAACAAGCTTTATTTCCACCATCTTGAAAGCAAAAACAGTGCATTTATAAGTTCCTATACCTTTTACACTGCCATTTTATATTTCTAGACATCTTTGCATCTGTAATGGCCCCTCTTCTATCGCAAGTTATTTACCACACAAGAAAAGAACAAATTTAATCAATTCCTACCGTTTTATTACTTTTGGAAATATTTCATGGCTTCCTAGCATTCTTTGATATAGTCTTCTCTTTTGATTTATGCTTACTATTATTTATGGCTTCACATCTCATGTTAATTAATGTACATTGACAAGAGCATTATGTTGCACCCATTACTCATTCATCTAATCTTCTAACTTTAGCACTCTTCATGTATTTTCCTTTTGCTTTCACATATTTCTACTTGCATATTATTGTCAATATTAGAAAGAAAAAAGTTTAATCAACTCCTAATGTTTTGTTGCTAATATAAATATCTTGTGGCCTTGTTATGTTCTTTGATGTAGTCATGGCTTTGCATTGAGTGTTTCTGTCGATGCATGACATTTTAACAAGGCCATTGTGCATCTATAATCTACAATTTCCATTCATTGCAAATAGACTGAAATGCACATGCCATTAATGGCTTATACTATAAAGTTTTCAAATTGTTCAGCAAATGATTATTTGCACTATTTATTCATTTTCTTAGGTTGTTTGATGTGGCTCAAATCTGCATCTATTGAAAGACTTTATATTTGTTCTATAGAGAGAAAAAAGGATGCATGTGTAAGTTCCTATATTTTTTACACTATTATCCGTGCATTTTTTATTCACTTTCTCAGATTGTTATATGAGGGTCAAATCTTTGTCTCTTGATAGGGTTTTTGTCTACCGTGGTGGAAGCAAAAGATGAGACAGTTGTAAGTTCTAATTTCTTTTGCATTGTCTTTTTTGTGATGATTTACACATTGAAAAGGGAAAAAGACAATTCCAAATGTTTTATTTCTATTGAAAATATTTCATGTCTTTCTAATCATGGCCTTGTGCACATATACTGCATAATTTTCATTTATTGTCAAAAAACTAAAACACTAATGTGACTAATGGCAACACTTGGATCTATGTTTGTTGACACCGTTATCGGCTACTGACTTGCCTATCATTTTGGAAACAAAAAAGTAGGCATTTGTGAGTTCGTATATCTTCTATATTGCGATTTTTGTATCGTTATTTGATTTGCTTATATTGATTGCTAATGTTTTAAGCTTTCTCTATTAACAGTTTTAATGACCACCTTCACTGATGCAAAGCTACAACACCAAAGACGAATTTTCTCCTAGGTCAGAATGGGGGAATTGGAAAGAAGTTGATCTCGTTTGAAATAAGTTGATATTGTTTTGAGATCCTCGCCACATAGCACCAACTATGTCATTGCTTGTCGTAACTCAAACTTGATGGGGAAAAGCAGTTGTTTTCACCCAAATCTCAATGCCTCTTCTTTTCTGCATCCAGTTGTTCACAATCACTCGAAACCATTGCCTCCAGCTAAAATCACTCTGCTCTCAATTTCACTCATCAATTTCCCTTGCCATAAAATGAAAAATAAATGATTCACTTCCCTCATTCTTGGTATTCTCATTTTTTCAATAATATGATCACTTGAAAGGGTTTATATCTATTGTAAGGGTAATATGCTCTATACAGAAAGCCTATGAATTATTTGATCTCAACAAAATCTTTGTCTATTAAGAGCATTTATATCTACCATTTTTGAAGTTAAAATGAGATGTTTATAATTTCGTATATCTTTCACATTGTCATTTTGTGCATTGTTTATTCAAATGTTGAGATGGTTTGATACTCATAAAAATTAGTTTGTGTTAACAGGATTGATGGCTTGCATATTGGTAATGAAAAACAATGCATTTGGAAGTCCCTATATCTTTTACACTTCGGGTATATGTTTTTATCAATTCTAATGTTGTGCTACTGTTGCAAAATATTGCATGCTTTTGTAATGTTCTTTGACATAGTCATGTCCTCAATCCCACTCTTTCTATTTAGACATGTTGTCTTGACGAGGTCATTTTGCATATACAGTCTTTAATTCTTGTTTCTATTGTTTATTAATTTGTTTGGATTGTTTGATGAGGGTCAAATATGCATCTACTGGCATAGTTCACATCCATCATATTGAAAGCAAAAAAGGAGAGGTATGTAAGTTTATATCTCTTTTACATTGTCATCTTCCTATTGTTTATTCACCGGCATCAATTTTTTGGTGAGACTAAGATCTCTGTCTGTTGACAAGGTTTATGTCTATTTTATTGCAAGAAGAAAAATAGCCAGCTGTAAGTTCCTATATCTTTTACATTTTCCTTTTATAGTTTTTTACATCTCTGCATTTTATGTGCTAATATTGTTTCTTCTTCCTTCCATTTACTAGTCCCTATTTTTTATCTATCACAAAAGGATTGACTTGTACGCATTATTAATGAATTATCATGTACAGTTTTATGTCTATCAAATCCATCTCTCTTCAGAGGGTTTAAATGTATCATATTGAATGCCAAAAAGGATGCATTTGTAAGTTCCTATACCTCTTACATACTCATTTTTTGAATTGTTTATTCATTTGCTCATAACAGTTGATGGCAATCAAATCTCTGTCTATTAGTAGGATTTTTGTGTATCGTATTGGAGACAAGGAACAAGGAATTTTTAAGTTATTATATTTTTTACAGTGTCATTTTATAGTTTTTTTCATCTCTGCATTTTGCCTATTAATATCTATTCTTTGTTGTTCTCTACATTTAATGGGTTGTTCTCTATTGTTTTTTGTCCTTTGCATTTTATGTGTTCATTTTTATTCTTTTATGTCTTTGAATGCCTATATGGGTCACTGCTAGTTGTTCAGTTACAGACTTAACACCATAATTCATTAATAGTGACTTTCTTGATGGGCGCAACTAATAATGGTGCTATTGCAAATATTACATGACATTTTCATTTATTGCCAATGAACTGAAACTATCTGGTATCAACTTCTAAAACTATTAAGAAAAGGATTATTTGTTTTGTTTATTCATTTCCACACATTACTTGATGACAATGAATTCTCTCAAAAAACTAGGCAGTTGTGATTGGCTATTTACACATTACATTCTTTATATATATTGTATGCTTTTACACATTGTTGTTTGTTGTTCAGTTACAGACTTAACACCATAATTTATAAATGTCTAGTTCTATGTTCACCACAATTAACTATGGAACTAATCTTTTCTCTCCCATGCATTCATGCCAGCTACAATTGAATGTGTTAAATGGAAATTGCATCTACATAAGTACAAAAATGGTTAGTGTAAAATCTATAAAACTTGGTCAATATGCAACGATTTATCGAAATGTTCTCCTTCTACAACTATTAAGCTATTGTGCATCTTTCCTCTCTTTCATATCAAGTGATTTCTTTTTCAATTTTTTTTTATGCTTTTTGCTTTTAACTATTTCTTGCATGAACTAATCACTAGTTTCAATTTTCTCAATGTAGTTACCTAGATTGATGAAGGTTGAAAAGACAACTCGATTAGCAGTCATTGACATTCAAGCTACTATGATCACAATGATTTTATTATTCCCACATGCATCATAATGATTGTTTCAATGTACATAAAACTATTTTAAATTCTACACATTATATGTTTCAATGATCGTTGTGACCTATCAAAAATCACATTATTTTTTTGACAACTCAATAAAGAATATATATCCTGGTTTTGATAAAACTTATCAAACAAAAATTATCTCATTGCATATATGTCCAAAGCTTTATGAATATAGTTGTTCATATGGTGTTTATTTCATTTCATCTTATTGCACTATAGTATCACATTATCTTACACCCATCTATCATTTATCTGATTTCTTAGCTTAAGCACTTTTCATATATGTTGTGATGATCATATCTCTTTCTCTTTCTCTATCTATTCATGTACATTTCCTACCTTCACTCTCTACCTTAAATTCTTATTGATTATATGATCAATGACACTAAAAAATTATTGAAAATCAAGCTTTCGAATCTATTCAACCATGTAACTAAACCATTAAAAATTATTCACAACATTTCAACAAGTATATGTAACTACATCAATATAATATACTTATCATTTTGTCCAATACTAATTTACCATTATAAATAAACATGTCATTAAATGATAAAGATTTATGTCATGGTGAAGAAATAAACATAACTAATCTACATTTCTTGGCTTTACAATACACATATCAAAGCCAAAGTTTTGGAAAAGACCATTTCGCACCTAATACAAAAAAAAAAAGAAATCTACTCTATCTTTGTTTATTCATCTCACAAAATTGAAGAAACATAAGCTATCATTAATGCAAATGTTTAGACAGTGTTTTTGACAATAGTTTTCATTATGCTTTAAATTGACTCGTACTAATATTTAGTCAACGATCTCTTATAATAAATTTTGATAACTTTGGATGTCCAACTAAAATTATTAATTTAAACAATCCAAAAAAAATTAACAGCAAAAAAAAAATCGAGTTACGTATATATCTATGTATTATCTGCATATACATTTGTTTGCATCTCTATTAGGAATAATATAGATATATATACAATGCATATATATATATAGTCTATAAATGCACTATAGATGTATATGTATGTTTGTATATCTACATACATATATATGTATGTATACATATACATAGATATATGTTTCTATATATATATACATCTATATATATTTGTATGCTATCACTATATATATCTACATATATAGACATATATACATACAAATACTCATGACCAATATCAATATAATATTCTCATCATCTTGTCCAACACTGACATACCACTTTAACTAAAAATGTAATTAAACGATAAACATCAATGACATGGTGAAGAAATGAACATAACTAATCTACATTTCATGACTTTACAATACATATATCAAAGCCAAAGTTTTTGAAAACACCATTTCATACCTAGTACAAACAAAAGGAAACATGCATGAATCTTTTTTTCATTGTCAAGCTTCGCTTATTGATCTAACAAGATTCAACAACCATAAGCTAACATTGATAAAAATATTCGAAAACTACTCTCCAAGCACATAACTATTCGAAAGCTATTCTTCAAGCACATAACTTTCAATGTTTGATTAAAACTATTAATTTAACCCAAAAAAAAAAAATTGCAAGAAAAAAATGAAATTACATCTCTCTCTCTCTCTCTCTCTCTCTCTCTCTCTCTCTCTCTCTCTTTCTCTCTCTCTCTCTCTCTTCTCTATATATATATATATATATATATATATATATATGAGATATATATATATATATATATATATATATATATGCATGTGTATTGGATTATATATATATATAAAATCCATAATACATACACACACACATATATATGTAGATGTATATATAGATACATATATATACATATATAGATGTGCATGTAAACATGCATACATTTACAAGTATAATGCATTTGTAGATAGCAAGTATATATGTCTATATGCACTATATATGTGTGTGTGTGTGTGTGTGTGTGTGTGTGTATGTGTGTGTGTGTATTATGGATTATATATATATATATATATATATATATATATATATATATAGTGCATATAGATATATATAATTGCTATCTATAAATGCATTATAATTGTATATGTATGCATGTTTACATGCACATATATATATATATATATATGTATGTATGTATGTATGTATGTATGTATGTATGTATGTATGTATGTATGTATGTATGTATGTATGTATGTATGTATGTATGTATGTATGTATGTATGTACATACATACATACATACATACATACATACATCCATACATACATATATATATATATATATAGAAGTCGTAATGATCAACGTCCTAGATTACAAAGTAACTTCTCTTATATGTCTTTACATATCATGGATTCTGTCATACAAATCAAAATGAATAGTTTATCAAATCTATGCAGCCCATCAAAGTATTTAATTGGAAAGATGTTCTATAACTACTAGTATCTAATTGTTTTTAGCATGCCTTTATGAACAAACTCCTTTATTTTAGTTGACACCATAGTGTAAGAGAGATTATTCACTCGTATTCTTTGGAATTTAAACCTTTCTAATGTATACATGAACCTTGGTTTTACATTTGCAAACATACCTCTGCACTTGACACTAAAATTATGATCTGGGATTTTGGAGTAGTAATTTCAAGATGTAATGAAATCGTGTTATTGTTGGGAATTTTTTTAATTTTAATATAATATTGAAGGCCTGGTGATTTCAAAAAAGTTTTTGAATATTTTCATAGGCCAATCACTAGGACAATTCAGACATTTAGACACTACAAACATTTTTTTTTATTAAATTTAGAAAACCTATACTGCAGATTCAATCTATCAATTTCACCTCAAAATAGATTATACTTATTAGTGCTACTTAACATGTCTTTTGTGTCCAATGAAAAAATGCTTTTATTTATCTCTAATTTTGATTGATTGTTGTTGGGTAAAAAACAAGACATGTCTACACTCGAATTTTTTTTAATGTTATTTTATAGTTTATATGTATTTGCAATCCATCAATGGCTTATGATGTAAAGTCTTAACTCTTCCCAACAAAACATTGTTTGTGACCCTTGTTCAAATACATGTCAACCATTCTTGTTGGATCAACATTTCTCAAGTCTCGTTCATGCTTCGTTGATTTTCCTTCATTCTTATATGTTTTGTATTTGAACTTGGCTTCATTCTTACATGTATTGCATCCATCCTTGGAAAAATGAAGAAATGTAATAGATCTTTTTGCTCTGCAAAATGCAATAAAGTGTTGTAAAATTCAAGGTAACTGCCATAAATTTTATAACATTTCTAATTACATACTCTACAAGGTTTGACCACTTTCATGCATCCTCTATGTATTTTTTCACGCCATAATAGTATAAAGGAACGAGACACTTATATCTTTTAGCAATCGAACAATAATCTTAACAAAATTATGTTCATAATTTATATCCTTGGGTCCTGAATTTGATGACTAGCTTTTGAAGATAGAGAATTACATACAATAAATATATGATATAATCATATAGAAATTATGATAAACAATGTAAATCTCCTAGTATCAACTAACTCAGTCTTTTGTGAACTTTGTACCTTCCTATATCTTTCACACTCTTATTATTTACTATATATGCATCCACAACCTATTAATAGCTTAAGCTGGAAAGTCTTAATTCTCTCCAGTATAAGATTGTTTGCATTTCTTCTCTATTTCCTTCCATTCTCTCATGAGAGTTATTTCAAACGCTATTGGAAAAGTTTATGTCTATTGTGTTACACGCAAATAATGAAGCACTTCTAAGTTCCTACACCCACAACATTGTCATTTCATTGTCTTCTCTACTCATTTCTTCACATTGTTCAACAACACTAAATTTTTTTATTTAGCATGCCTTTTGTTTCTAACAATGTTACATTCCTACTTCGATCTACTTTTCATTCATTATAAATCGATAAAAAAATAAGGCATCTATACCTCTGTATATCTTTCACAATATTATATTATAGTTTATGTGCACTTGCAATTCATCAATGGCTTGCAGTGTCAAGCCTTCAATGTATCTCACAAAAGATTGTTTATGTTTCTTGATCATTTGCTCATATTGTTTGATGCAAATGAAATCAGTCTCTATACTAATGTTCTTTATTCCATTCCAAAATTTTATCAGCATTAAAAAGTTGATGCATGCCTCAATTCCCAACATTTACTTACGATTGGAATCGGTCCTGCCCACGCAGGAAGTACACAACCAAAAACAACTAATTTTCTATGAATCAAAGTAGGAAACTTCATTGATATTATATTATTTTCACTTTGTCTAGCTCTACTCTACTTCTATAATTAAACATGTAATTTAACAACAAAGATTAATGACATAGTGGACAGGTGAACATAACTAATCTACATTTCTTCATTTTACAATACATATATGAAAGAGAAATTTTTGGAGAACACCATTTCGCACGTCCCATAACAAAAAAAGAGATCTACTTCACTCCTTCAATCATTCCCAAGCTTTGTTTTTTGATGTGGCAAAATTTAACAAACATAACCTTCCATCCATGCAAGTCTTTTCATAATGCTTTAGATAATACATTACAAGATGTGTTATACATGTGTATTTATGTACGTATGTGTGCTTATATATATATATATATATGTATGTATGTATGTATGTATGTATGTATGTATATATGTATGTATGTATGTATGTATATATACATACATATATATGTATGTATGTATGTATATAAATATATATATCTATCAATATATACAACTATATATATAGAAATGGTCATGATCAACATGCTTTATTGAAAACATTATCTCATAACAATCAAAATTATCAGTTTCCCAAATCTACACATTCCATTGGAGTGCTTAGTTGAAAAGATGTTCTATGGCTACTATAAATACTACTAAGAATAGATAATGTCCACATCTAATACTCTTTCAATACCATACATTGTTTCTCATCAACATGCTTAAATATGACTAATCAAGACAAAAACACTTACAAGATAAACACCTAATCCTAAGATTCTCCCAGTTACCTTTCCCATTGCAAAGACAAATTGAAACTAATCAATCAAAGCTCTGACAATATTTTTTATTGCCATTGATAAACCCACCTATTCCTCATGTGATTTGTCTATTCTAGCTTGTTTATTTCAAATCCACCAATTCCTTTGCTTTATAATATCTAAACATGTACCTATGTATGTACCTACCTATGTAAGGATGTATATTTATCTATGCATATGTATATGCATACATATGTATCTACATATATGTCTATATGCACACACATATATATAAAAATTTATGTAAAACTATATGCTATTGCACATCCATACTATATCCATATACGTATTACTTTACATACATTCACATATATATACAATGTATAGATACATAAATAGAAATATATACATACTATAGTACCTCATTAAATATTATAAATTTCACATCGTCAAATATCTAAAACCAAACTTTTTCCTCTTGGCAGGGACTCTAGCTCCTTCAGAGCTCTTGTTGTTTTTGGGATTTGTTCACTAGATTTTTATAGATTAATATATTTATTTTTTATTAATTTTATCATTTATTTTTGTGCTTGTCAATTTTTTTTTTATATTTATGTGTTTGAATTTTTTTAGTAAAATTGACTCCTTTATGGATTGGATTTTTATGGGTTGGATCTTAGTGAAATTGACTTTCACAAATAGATATTCGGTTTAGTGTTTGGATCTATAATATACAATTGGTGGTGTTGATGTGTACATTTGAGAGTGTGTTAAGTGAGAATCCTCTTCTTATTTCAAGCCCTTAGATCCAAATCAACATTTTGAATACGATAAAAGATATGCAAAGAAATTATAAAAATACCGAGGACATGTGTTTTCTTATGTCATATTAATGATATCCTCTAGTTATGATAATGCAACATATAACAAAGATCCTCTATGATTTTCTAGATGATTAAAATGAATTAGGTTTTTGTCATTTTATACTATACAAATTTGAGTATTTTATATTCAAGTATGTGGATAATGGCTAGTTGGAAGAGGGTTGGCCTGGGCCTACAATTAAATTTTGAAATTTGAAAGTTCTAGAGTCCAATTTACATCCACATTGTAATGTAATAATTTGCACAATAGAAGAATAAGATAGAAAATATGTTGCAAATACTTGATAATAATATGCCACTTCGAGGGGGAAACCTCCTAATCCACTTTGAGGGGGATACCTCCACAATCTTCATTAAGAACACAATACTCAACATGATGATAATAACCTACCTATACCTCTTATATATAACGTACTTATGTCTAGGATATCACCCAAGGCAACCTAGATAATCCTATATAAGCCTTATTCTAACCTAAATAACAAAATAACAATATAATAATGATAATATGACTTAATTAAGAGTTAAAGTAGCCACAAGATGACTATTCATTTAACACTATACACACTATAGGGGTAAGGGCATAACATTTCCCTCATTACAAAAGCATTATCCTCAATGCTATTTTTTTCTTTTTCTTCTTCATCTCCTTTTTTTCCTTTTGTTTCTTCTTCTTCTACTGCTTCTTGTCCTTCTTCTTCTTGTTATTGCTCTTGTTCTTACTCTTTTTCTTATTCTTGTTCTTTCTCTTTCTATTTTTCTTTCTTTTTCTCTTTATCTTTATCTTGTTCTTTCTCTTTCTCTTTCTCTTGCTATTTTTCTTCTTCTTGTTGTTCTTTTTCTTCTTTTTTGTGGCTAGATTTTGTTGTGAAGAAGTTCTAGAAATATAATTTTGTGATAAATCACACAAATGAAGTCAAAATATTCTTTTTTTTGTAACTTACCAAGTCCTAGGTTGCATTTTTTCAAAAAAATCTCCCCGAAATTAGGTGTTTTGCATCCTTGAGAGTGAATTTGTTGGAAACCCTAATTTTATAATAAATCACTTAATTATGCTTTAATTAATCTAAAATTTTTACCGTAGGCTCCACTTTGACTACTTCAAAATTGTAACATGTCAACCGTTCTCACAAGTAAATTTCCTAAGTTTTCACTTTCAAGTAAATAAAGTATGTTTCAAAACCATTACAATAAAAAAATTCTTTTCATAATAGAGAACAAATGAACGTAGATGTCATAATAATAATAAACTTTGATTTCATTTCAATACAATAATAATCATGATACAATATTCTAATATTGTAGATAATTAAATACATAGCTCAACCGAGCTTCAAAGTAATAGATACAAATGGTCTGGGAATCTTCTATAGAACTTGATCGCCAGCTGTGGAAGAGAAGCATCACTCAAGTACTTTTCCACCCACCACATACTCATATGCAATCCCTTGTACATCTATCAATGGATAGATGGACCTACCCTTTGACGAAGAGATTGGTGAAGAAACCTTGTAACATTAACCTTAGTGAGCTTAGTGAGGTGTCCTACATAACTAGAAGTTGTAGACCTTACAATCCTGATCTAGCATGCATACATGGAACACGGTGAACTGACAGTGGAGCCAAAGGAGAACACACTACTTTGGCCAAAGTATTCTCACTCAATACTTTGAGTGAAAGTCATCCTATTTACATTCACTACCCTAGCTCATTCTACTTTAGACCATTATATCTATGCATAGGTAAACCTTCAATAGGTAATCCTAACCTTTGGTTTGACCTATTCCCTTTTCTAAAACTAGATATCATCTCTACCAAATTAACATTAGAAAAATTATAAGTTACCCTCCCTTCATTGGATAACCTAACCCTAGGATTAACTCATAAGCTATCCAAGTCCATATAACCATATCTTAACTAGTTATTTTGAATTCGTCATACCTAGTATATAATACTAATGACATCAACAAACTCTCCTTAATAGGGTGTAAATACAAGTACTTATATAGAAAACACATCAATCACAATCTTTCCTCTTTTATAAGCAAACAAAATTTCCTCTATTATAAGCAAACTAATGCAATTGAGCAATAAGCAATCAAGAAAGTAATCTTTCAAATTTGAAGATTAAATAGAAAAGATAGTACTCCATTCCTTTCAAATGCTTAATCAAATTGAATATAGAGCTTCCTGGCTTGGCCTCCTCTTGCTAACAACTTAGAAATCAACCTTCCTTCACTTAACCTCACTAACACTCACTCACCAAAGGCTCTCAACAAAAATAATAATTATTGAATTGAAAACTATAGCAGAACAACAACATACTGTTGCATATGAAAAAGTGTGAATAATGGGGTATGATTGACCATATTTATACACAAGAATAAGCTCTACAAGGCTAAAAATAAGGTTCATAGCTTGCCACTTCTTAGCCATTACAAATCGACTCAACTTGTAAGAAGAAAGGTGGTGAATTTGTATGAGGATAGTCATAGATTTAACACAACAAATGGATTCAATGATTGACACAATAGTTTGAAATATTTAAAAAGGCACATGATGTAATACAACGAATCAGTTTCAAGAATAATAGAATTCTACAATGCTCAGATATTTCATATCCTGGTGCCAAGTTTATATCTTGTTCCCAATTCATAAGGCCCATGGTTTATTATTTGAATTGGTCTCATACATATTTGTAGCACATTTACAGTCGACCCAATCAAAGCCAAATAGTTGACACATGGTATGATTTGACTCTTTGTAGTTACATCTACATTTTGACTTAGTACGTTTGAGTCTACGTTGCTCTATTTTTTAGTTTATTAACTTACAATAGTCTAAAGTCTCACACAATTCATTTATCATTTAGTCTTGAAATGATATAAACACCTTTACATATGCTTGAGTGCTATAATATAGTGTGCCTTATTTGCTTTCATCAACTAATGCATAAACTTACATGTATCAACCTTTATACTTTGTATAAATTGGCCTCCAATTCATTCATAATATATGTATAAATCGGCCTTCAATTACTTTGCATATTTTATATACAAATCATCCTTAATTCTTTCTATAAATATATATACATATATATGTACATGTGCCAAGATCATGCTCTAATACCACTTGTAATGAAATAAATTGCACAATATAAGTATATGATAAAAAATATGCTTCAAATAATGGATAATAATATGCCACTTTGAGGAGGAAACCTCCTTTAAATCCACTTTGAGGGGGATACCTCCAATAATCTTCACTAAGAACATAATACTAAACATGATGATAATAACCTACCTATACCTCCTATATATACCATACTTATGCCTAGGATATCACCCAAGTCGACCTAGATAACCCTATACAAGCCTTGGTCCAACCTAAATAACTAAATAACAATAAAATAGTGATAAGATGACTTAATTAAGAGTTAAGGTAGCCACAAGATGACTACTCATAACACTATACACACTATGGGGGTAGAGGCATAATACAAAGGTATGTACCAAATCATTTTTACTCCTATAAGGGCGGATGCAAAAAGATGGGGGGCCAAAAAGTGGCCACGCCACTTTGAAATTTGGAAAAATCCAAAATACAAGTGCATTATAACGTGCTCACGCTTTGGCCTATTTAAACAAAAAAAATCAAAACCTCATTTCATTATTTCCTCTCATCTAATAAAAACCTCCTTTACGGCTTGTAAACCCTGCATAATGCACTTGCATTCTAGGAAGGTCAAAATCACTTGATTTCTTCACTGAATCTTCATGAAAATGTCGCTATGACGTTAGGGAGGTCGAAGGAGTAAGAAATTTCTATTTTTTGTATACATTTTTTATTAAATAGGTAGATTTAATATGTTTTTTATGTAAATTTATTTAATTTTTTAGGAAATGTTAATGCACATCCAAATCCTCCTCAAAATCTTAATTTTCCTCATGTTGAAATCCCACCTAAAGAACAACCTCAAAAAACACCTCCAACAATTCCTCATCATCCTCCAGGAACTCAAGAAAATTTAATGGGGAAATTTGAAAATAAAAAAAATATAAATTGAGAAGTTAATTGCAAGGTTGAGAGATCCTATAGGCACAACCTTGCATAGAAACATGCTTGCTCAATCACTTGAATCCATAATATCACATGTAGATTCATTTATCAAGAAAATAACTAGTTGGTCAGAGAAGAGACGAGAGTTTAGACAATTTTATACAGACAAATTATCATATAAACAAGTTAAATATGAAAAAAATACAAAATTTGACTTGTGCACACTACTCACAAACCCTAAAATGAATCAACCTTTACATCTTGCAAGCAAGAGGTTCCCTAGGTGCAACCACCAAGGGATAAAGAATAGTTTTGGAAAAGGTGGTGGATGGTTTTTGACCATCCTCCATGCAACAACAATGAGATGCCACAATATTTTTTGAGGAAACTCTACTATGAGTTTGTCCTCAATAAAATCCCAACTATTTTGACATGTTGGAGTTCTAGGGTTGGGGGCTCTATACAGGATAGAGTGGGGGCACATATTGACTTACAATAGCCAACAAGACCACTCATTAGACCAATGTATGAGCATGTGGCTATCTCTTCCATTGTGAAGGAGAGTGTTGAGGTGGATACATTACAGTCGATTAGTTTCCTCACCTCTAGCATCATACAACATAACAATCCTCTATCACAAGGTGAGGTGAGTGATTCTTCAAGGAGTAGAGTCCACCTCATTTATGTTAGGCTTATGGGTCACTATGTGTTTATGATCCTGAGGATAGTCAAGATGCAGGTGCCTAGGGTACATTTGCAGCTAACCAGATGGTAATGACAAATGCCCTCATAAATGACACATTCAGCCTTGATAGTTAGGTAAATGTTAGCAAATTCATTTAATTTAATTTATTGAATTTCGTTTTTGCATTGCAAGATTAACTAAAATAGTTGAATGATTATAATGAAATTTTAGGGTCATAGTGTTCATTGTGTTTTTAGCGGTCCTCCACCTCCCTCTTACACAATGACGTCTATTGCAGAGGTATGTTTCTAGTAAAGAATTATAAATATTACATGTGAATAGCTAAACATTATATGAATGTGAAACCAAGAAAATGGGGTGTGCCCACCTTTAGGAGATGGGCAACTTAGGGAACCCTATTTTACTCTATTTCATTCAAGGAAACCTTAGAAAATCTCAATCTAATGGTGCAATTGAGAAAAAGGATCTTCTATAAGGTCTCCTAGGGTGCGATTAAAGATAAAAGGGAGTTCACCACTAAGCAAAAGGATTAGAAAGACAAGAAATGAAAGTAACATGCAAAACCTAACTATATGACCTAGAAAATGAACTCAAATTAGAATAGCAAACTGGAGGTAAATAGAGGTGCACCTAGAAAGTTGAAGAAGCTTGAAACAAGGTCTACAATCCAAAAATTATGACTATTGAAGCACACTAGGACTCATATGCTAGTAGGGGCAATTTAGTCCCAGTTTAGGGTTTCAATCTGAAATTAGAATTTGCAACTGATAAACTAGGATCTATAGAAAAAGTATGAAAATTGGTATACTAGGACTTGTATGCCACAAGTGGTGATTTAGTCCCAGTATTAGGGTTGGTTTGAAACTCTGATATCCTCTAGTGATCTCTTGTAGCTTCTCTCCATTTAGATCTCTAAGTTTGAAACTCTGAATTCCAACTTATAGGTGACTATCCATGATCTTGCAAGATAGATGACAACTTTGACAACTTTCTCCAATCTAGCTCTTCAATGGATCTTGAACCTAGATCTACAAATCACACATCAAAGAGAGGGAATTTTTTTTTGTTTTTTTAGTTGATAGGATTTTTCCTTGGTCAAACCCCATTTTGGTAATCAAACCTTGAAATGAATAGAAATAGAATGAAGGAATGATGAATGAACAAACATGCTATGTTGCAACTCACCAAACCCTTGATATGAAGGCTACAATCTTGTATGAGATGGATACCATGAATGTAGATCTTGACTCTTGATTGAATGATATGGATCTTGACTTGAAATCTTGCTTGAATCATAAGAACCTACATCACAAATGTTAGCTCAAAAACAAACATTATGCATGATGACTTTGACATGATGCTTGAATCTTGAATATAGCTCCAAAATGCTTGATAATCAACTCTTGAATTCTCTTAAAAGTGATCTTATGATAACTTGATGACTTGTAAGCTTGCTAGGAGAAAATATGTGAAATAAACTTGTATTTATACTTATTTATGCCAAATTTCTCAAAATTACAACACTACAAGCCAACATTAGATCTAGGAGAATAAAATCCCACCAAGAATTTGAATTCAAAATAGTTCTAAGCTAAGTGGAACTCATACGCCAGTTGGGGCATATGAGTCCCAGTAGATTAGGCTTGGGACACAAATTTAAAGAAATGTTAAGTTCTATGCCAAATTCAGGACCAGGCCTCGAAACTTAGGTGGGACCCATATGCCCAAGGTGGCATATGGGTCCCATATCACTAAATTTGGGCCATACAATCCAAAATCATTAAAATATGATTGGTCATTATATATGTGTCGATATTATCCTTGGAAAGATGCATTAAATAAGGCTTGTGGATGCAAAATAGGACCAAATAAGGCATAAAGCCTAATTTTAGCAGGGAGGGCCCAAACAAGTGTGAAAATGTAAAGGGATACATTTTTCTACACTACATAATGGTATTATTATATCTCATTTTGGATGTTGAATAGGTTAATTGTGGACCTTTGATGACAACACCTTCTAGTGGAGGTGGGTCATCGAAGTTTCACTCATGTAATACAAAGTATTTTTTAATTTTAAAATAGAATGTATTTTGTAATTGAATAATGTTTAATGAATTGAATGTTATAGATAGTTTGTAAGTGTGCTTTGTACCTTTTAATTCATTTTATTTCAGGTTGCTTTGTACTTCATAATCTATGAATTTCATTTTTTCATGTTGTTGACCTCCAAAAATATAGGCTAGTGGTGTTAATTAATTATCCACCTTCTATAGACCTCTTTCAAATCACTATGCTTATTATTCTTTGAAACAAAATTGCTTCATCTAATCAGAATTTCATCTCAAATTGGGTAAATATGTAGACACTTAAAATTATCTACACCTAACCATATTTGATTTGATCCCTTCTAGAATTAATAAAAAAGATCATTTATTTAATTAACATTCTCAATCATCTTTCAATCATTAATTAAATAAATATCAATCATTTATTTAATTAATTGATCCTATATCCCCCTTTCCACTATAGTTCACCCTTAGTTAAATAAATTAACATTTAATGAATTAAGTTCACCATTTGCATTCTTATCCTCCAAAAATTAAATAAATACATCTTATTTATTTAATTCTCTCAAAAAATTCTCTCAAATGATTAGTTGACTAAAACTAATTAATTGATTAATTAATTTTCTTGCACAAGTAAAATCATGATTAACATTTAATCACTTGTCACATTCATCCTACTTCTCTAAAAATTCTCTCATCAAATCATAGTCACTCATTTATCCTAGAAAATATACACCCTCCATCTTACAAATATAACTCTTACACCTATGTGAGGTCCCTTACTATTCAAATCACACATTCTTGCATGATCTCTCACACATGTAAGAGCAAACAAATGTCAAATTAGACGTCCTCATAGTCCTCACACATATGTGAGAACTTTCAATCTCTGCCATTTTTTTAAATTAAGACAATCTTGTCTATCTAAATATCTTTAATCCTTGCCCTCTCTAATTACACCAATCATAAGGTCCCACTTGAAGGATCCAGGATCCTTACCTCTCCAATCTTCTCAATCATCCTCAACCATTGGCCTTTTAGATCAATCTAAATCATTGACCAAACATCCTTTCAATTTATAAATCCAAACATCCCCCAAGCCAAATGAGGAGTGGGGTCTCATGAAAGAAAAGTCATGTTGCTAGTTTATAGAGAAACCCAAATATCAATCACATATCTTGAGCACAACCACACACATCCTTGTTTATGCAATAAGAGGTGTTGAGAGGTTTCTTGTAAGGATTCTCAACTTGGGTGCACTACCTCTTATGTTAAATTGAAGGTGCATTTGGAAGCAAGGTAAAGGTTCAATTTTTTACATTTGAGTCTTATTTTCATACCTTGTTTTCTCTTGTTCACAATAAAACTCATACAAAGGAACCAATAGTTTAAATAAAAATATGTATTGACCAAGGTCAATGATTCATGCATTTGCATCTTAGTGTCAAAATAAGGTGTTAGGTTATAACACACCAAAGTATTATTGTAGTACAATGAATATCATGGTAATAAAGTAAGGTGTGAGAACACATCTCACCACGTCACCCTAAAAAATTAGTTGAATATAAATGCAATTGACAAAAAAATAAGATGTGAGGTGTGTTTGATTGCAACTTAGTATCAATACAATATAACAACATCGTGATATCAAGAGAAGGCATATGGACACATCTTTCCATGTCACACTAAAAAAACTAGTGCAATACAATTACAACTAATAACAAATTATAGTGCCAAGGAACCTCTCATCACATCACACTAATTATCACATGATATAGTTGCATCATGATATCAAAATAAAATTTATGGTATTCTCACCACATCACACTAAGAATCAATGGAATACAATTATAACCAATAAGATATAGATCACAACTCATGAACTACACCAATGTTTGGTTAATGTGATCATCTCATATATTCCTCAATAAATAGTAATTGAGATTTAGAATCTAATACTATTAATATAAGCATAAAATATTATAGCTTAATTTTGTTGTAAAACAAGGTGAAGAAAGCTTGCAATATGAACTTTAATCATCAGTAATTGCATATTTGAATCCAAAGACTAATCCTTAATATGAATGTGATTGCAAAGTCAAAACAAGAAATAGAAAACCATCACATAACACCAATTTTATGTGGAGAAACCCCTAAGGGAAAAAACTCCACCACAGAGAGAGATAGGAAAGTATATTACTAATCCAAAGGAGATTATAGCAGCAATACACTTCTTTGATAATCTTTGTAAAATCCAGCAATAGTTTTTTACCTACACACTGAACAAAACTAAATTAATAACTCTAGCTCAAGGCCCCAATTTACAGAAACTTGTGGGGATGAATACAACCATGGTATCACCAAACAACATGCAACAAAACCATGTAGAAAAACCCATTCCTATCTCCTTTCCAACAACCAAATCCACCCACCATAGCAACTTACAGATTCTCTTACAATTGTCATAAGGAATCTCTCATGCATGGGTGCCTAGGGAAGGAATCTATCATAATCATAAATGTTGTCATAGTCATCATAGAATATTATGACAATTGTCATAGTGTCATAGATACTCTTACAACTTATGACAGATGTCATAACCCTCCAAAAATAGGAGATTCCAAATGGGACACCTAGCTATTTTTTCCTTTTCCTAGAAGAAAAACAATAACGGTAACTTCGTCTTTACATGAGCTCTTTCACTGCTGTTGGTTAAACAGGTTCACCTCTTATGGGTAGTTTACAAGAGACATTAGGACAACAATTAATTAATGGATTTACAAGGTTGATGTCACCTAAACCCTAGCATTCTCCCACTTGACATCATACATTATAAATTACACCCATAGAGATACATCAACATGAAATTAAGTACAATGATCAAGGCCCATGGCCTTTTGCACCAAGAAAACTTATCTGTGGTTACTGGCTATGTGAGAGAATCTACAACATTATCCAAAGTGTCAACTTTTTCAATCAGTACCTACCCATTCTTAACCATCTCACACAAAGTGATATTGAACTGTTGGCAAAACAAGGACAAACAACTAAGAGGGGGGGTGAATCAGTTGTCACAAAATATTTGAACTTTTCAAACTTAACTTAATCTCAGATTTGATGAATGAACAGTAAACCACAAACAATCAACACATCAAAAACACAGAGAACACCAAGATTTTTTATGTGGAAACCCTATTAGGGGAAAAACCACGGTGGATGTCAGTCCACAATATTATACCTTGTTAAAAGTATAATGAAGAATAATGGGAATGCACATGCATTCAAGCACACTACCTAGAGCTCACTGCTCAAATACAAGAGGGCTCACTACCCAAAGAAGACACACTGTCTTACAGCAATTCGGATTAGATCCACAAGGTATGAATTGAGAAAATAGCTTCTACAAAATCCTTATTACAGTTCTAGTTAAGCACAAAACACTCCTTCACACTTCACTCAAACTTCTTCACACTCTGCTCTGCAATCGAATGATTATATCACTATTCGCACACTTTCTCTTTCTCTGGCTCTTCTCTGCTCCTTAACTTTGTACAAACAACCGCTTTTATATATCCGTAGCATGGAATTACATTAACAACTTTGTCGGCCTAAATAAAATATAAAATATATACACAATGTCAGCCCAAATTTACAAGTCAATTTTCAATGTGAATCAAACACCGTCAGCCACAACATAATGAAGACTTAAAACAATATCCTCAAGCGTGCCAAACATTCAAATTTTAATCTCCAAGGATCCACAACATGAACTACAACCACCATGTTGGCCAAGAACATAAAAAACCCGAACACACAAGAGAAAAATCACCAACCACGAGCACACCGATCAACACGGATGTGCAACAAAGATAGAGCATGATCTAGAAACATCCACAAGCATCATGAATCATTAAAGAAGCATCCGCAACAACTAAAGTTACCAAAATCACATCAACTTCAATCAGGAACACTAACTGACGCCACAAAAAAACTGTCATAACACAACTGTTCATAACATGATTAAATCTTCACGCGAACCTCTGAAACTTTCAATGGATAAACTAGATATACTCAACAATAAACCCTTTAGTCCACAACAACTGATCATCAATGTACTCAGTAAGACACCTTCATGACCTTCACTATTCCACTGTTAACCTGCAACTCTTTCTTTAACAATTTTCTCAGTATCCTCGACATATACAACCTACAATACATCAATGCTAATAGTGTTGACATCAATGAAAACCACGTATCAACAACACAACCACAACATCCAACAATCTCCCCCATTGGCATTGATGGAAACACATGATGTGATAAACACCATCAATGCAACTCAATCAACACTTACTCCCCCTTAGACTTTGACTCATAATCTTTCTCCCCACAATGCTCTTCTCCCCAAATAATCACCATTTTTTCACATGACTCTTCTCCCCTTTGACATCAATGGAAAAGAAAAGCATTATATTTCCACATACAAGATTTGAACTACATATCTACACATCTGACTACTCCCCCTGAGTAGTAGCCACGAAAACATCAATCTGGATCAGAATATAGCTATGAAGTACACAAATTAATGCAAGTAAATGCATCTCTAGTTCCTATCAAGAGGGATAATCACCCCTAGCATCCCTTTGAGATACTCAAAAGTATCCTTTGGAAATGTCTTGGTGAAAATGTCTACAATCTATTCTTTGGTAGGCACATACTCTAGTCTGACTTCTTTCTCACTCACTTTCTCCCTCAGGAAGTGAAATTTGATTGATATATGCTTGGTCTTAGAGTGTAGCACTAGATTCTTCGATATGTTTATTGCACTTGAGTTGTCACAGTATATGGAAATAGGCTCATCATATACTACTTTGATATCTTTCAGCATTTGTTTCATCCATAGCACTTGAGTACAATTATTTGCAGCAACAATATACTTTTCCTCAACAGTAGATAAGGATATGGAATTCTGCTTTTTACTCAAGCAAGACACCAACTTCTTCCTTAGGAAGAAGGCACCACCACTAGTGCTTTTCTTGTCATCTACATCTCCTGTCCAATCCACATCAGTGTAGGCACTCAAGGTAAGATCATCATCTTTAGGATACCCAAGCCCAAAATCAACTGTTCCTTTCAGGTATCTAAAAATTATCTTTACAGTAGTCACATGAGATTCTTTCAGATCAGCTTGATATCTAGCAACCATACACACAACATTCATGATGTCTAGTCTGGTCTAAGTTAAGTAGAGAAATCCACCAATCATTGACCTGTATCTTGTTTGATTTTCCTTAGGATAATCATCATTCTGTGTTAACTTGCATCCGATTACCATGGGTGTACCAACAGGCTTTAAGTCTTCCATCTCAAACTTCTTCAGCAACTCTCTCACATATTTGGACTGAGATATGAAAATCCCATTGTCTAACTGAGTGACTTGCAATCCCAGAAAGAACTTCATCTCTCCAATCATACTCATTTCAAATTCACTTTTCATTTCATCAGAAAACTTCATACTTAGATCATCATCACCTCTAAAAATAATGTCATCTACAAAGACTTCAATAACTAATTCTGTCATGATCCAACTTAAAATACAAGTTGTTGTCAACAATACCTTTATTGAATCCAATCTTTACTAAGTATTTATCTAGTCAAGCATACTAGGCTCTGGGGGCTTTCTTGAGTCCATATAGAGCTTTCTTTAATAAGAAAACCATGTCTTCCTTATTAGTCAGTTGAAATCCATATGGATGTTCAACATATACCTTTTCTTCTAACTCACCATTTAGAAAGGATGACTTCACATCCATTTGATAGACTTTGTAGTTCTTATATGTGGCATAAGTAAGAAATAATCTTATAGCCTCAATTCTGGAAATAGGGTCAAAGGTTTCTTCAAAATCAATACCTTCCATTTGAGAATACCCTTTACATACCAGTCTTGCTTTATTCCGAACTACTTCACCTTGTTCATTCAGCTTATTCTGAAAGAACCATTTAGTACCAATCACATTTTTATCTTTAGGTCTGGGAACAAGAATCCATGTATCATTCTTTTCAATCTGCATCAGTTCTTCCTTCATAGCTTCCATCCAATGTTCATCATTACAAGCTTCATTGACATTGTTAGGCTCAGTCTTGGAAATCAGACAATACTCTTCTACAATCCTTCTTCTAGTCTACACACCTTTATTCTTATCTCCTATAATTTAATCTTTAGAATGATTTAGCTTTACATACCTCATAATTTTAGGATTCTCTCACACTTTTGGTTCTTCTGTACTTCCACTTATCTATCCTTCCTGACTTTCTTGATTTACCGGAATGATTTGAACTTGATTCTATGTCTGAGCATTCTTCCCTTTGTTTGTACTGTCTTGTTGGTCATCTGAATCATATCCACAATATTTGGATGATCTGGCAGAGTCCTCATCAACTCTTACATTTGCACTTTCAACCATTTTTCTCAATTTTTTTTATAGCACCGGTAAGCCTTGCTTTTAGTAGAGTAACCTAGAAATATTCCTTCATCGCACCTTGCATCAAAATTTCCTATGTCCTAATCTCTCTTAATATAACACTTGCTTCCAAAGATCTTGAAATATTTAACAGTAGGCTTATAACCAAACCACAGCTCAAAAGGAGTCTTACCAGAAATACCATTGACATTTACCTGGTTTAGAGTGTACACAGTAGTGCTTACGACTTCTCTCCAATAGATATGAGGCACATTTTCTTCCAACATCATTGTTCTACCAGCATCCAGAATTGTTCTATTCTTTCTTTCTACAACTCCATTTTGTTGAGGGGTTCGGGGAGTAGATAATTTTCTTTTGATTCCATGCTCTTCACATAAAGAATTGAACTCCCAGGAGGTGAACTCACCACCTCTGTCTGACCTTAGGCATTTGATCTTCAGACTTGTTTCATTCTCTGTCATAGCTTTGAAACTTTTGTACTTCTCTAATGCTTCACATTTTTCTCTTAGGAAAGCAACCCATATCATCCTAGAGTAATCATCAATAAGTAGCATAAAGTACCTTTCTCCTTGTAGACTTCTAATTTTGGAGGGACCGCACAGATCAGTATGTAGTAGCTCCAGTACTCCATTAGAATGATGTTGTTTGCTTTGAAAAGAAACTCTAGTTTGTTTTCCCATCTGACATTCCTTGCATATTGTGTTAGTAGGATTCACTAGCTTAGGTAGATCTCTTACTGCTTGAGTGGGGCTTACCTTGACAATGTTATCAAAATTCACATGACACAACCTCCTATGCCATAACCAGCTTTCATCTACTTGAGAAATTAAACTTTCATTAGCAACATTCAGGTGAAAAATATTATCTCTTGTCTTTGTACCTGAAGCAATTACATTTCCAGAGCTTCCAAGTATCTTGCATCTTCCATCATTGAACTAAAGATTTTAACCCTTGTCCACCATCTTTCCAATACTCAATAGGTTATGCTTCAAGCCTTCAACATAAAGGACATCATCAGTGTTATGTTTACCACCAAGACAAATAGATCCTCTGTTACAAATCACACCAGCATTGTTATCTCTGAATCTTATAACCCCGCCATCATATTTCTCTAGACTTACAAATTTATTTTTGTCACCAGTCATATGATGTGAGAATCCGTTGTCAGTAACCCACTCATCCTTTTCTTTAATTCGGGCTGCAAGAGATTTCTCAACTTTAGAAAATTTAGTAGCCACTCGACCATTTTCCTTGATAGCAATGAAAACCAATTCATCTTCATTTCCATTCTCTTTATCAAATTCTTCATCAGTCACACCTTCTTCAGCATAATAGCATTTCTTTTGAAATCTAGGTTTGTTAGGCTTAGACCTAGGAACTCTTTCAGGACACCTTGAAGCAAAATGACCTATTTTACTGTAAGAGAAACATTTTAGGAAACTTTCCTTTATACTTACCTTGTCCTCTACCTTATTTCTTCACAATCAGTGCTTCTAGCTCTTCTACCTCTCTTTCTTCATCTTCAAGTTGTTTCATCTCCTCCTCATACTTAAATGTCTTTCTAGAAGTCTCTCACGGATCATATCTTTGCTTGTTTCTTCCAGATACAGAGGCCTTAAATGAAAATTCAATCTTGGGGGCAGAATCACCAAATTCACTCAACTCAAAGGCAACAAGTTTACCAATTAGCATATCTCTTGTCACATTTGTTACTATTCTAAGCTCTTCAATAGCATGAGCCTTTGATTTGTTCATCTAGGGTACCACTGGCACATCTAATACCCATCACAAGTTCATTTACTCTTTGCATAAAAGAAGAAATATTTTCATCTTCACCCATCTTCAAATTTTTATACTTGCCTTTCAAACTTTGTAGCTTAGTGACCTTCACAAGTGCATCTCCTTCATACAAAGTCTCTAGCTTCTTCCAGATCTCATGAGTTATCTTTAGATCCATCACATTTGTCATTTCTAAATTTGTTAGAGAACTCAACAAAGCTTCAATAGCCCTGATGTTAATCTCAACCTCTTTAATCTCATCAGGAGTGGAAGGACCATTCTGAGGAATAACATATTTGTTCTTTGTAATCTTCTAGAAAGGTTCACCAATACACCTCAAATGACACTCCATTCTGGTTTTCCACGGAGAGTAGCTTGTTCCATCAAATCTAGGACTGTCCTTCTCATATGATGCCTTCTCGTATCACCTCAAGCTTTTAAACTTCTTCAGAGGAACCTGATCTGATACCAATTGTTAGCAAAAAAAGGACAGACAATTGAGAGGGGTGATGAATTAGTTGTCACAAAATATTTGAACTTTTCAAACTTAACTTAATCTCATATCTAATGAATGAACAATAAACCACAAATAATCAACACATTAGAAACATAGAGAACACCAAGATTTTTTATGTGGAAACCCTGTTAGGGGAAAAACCACGGTGGATGTCAGTCCACAATATTATACCATGTTAAAAGTATAATGAAGAATAATGGGAATGCACATGCATTCAGGCACACTACCTAGAGCTCACTACCCAAAGATGACACACTATCTTATAGTAATTTGGATTAGATCCGTAGGGTATGAACTAAGAAAATAGCTTCTACAAAAGCCTGATTATAGTTTCGATTAAGCACATAAACACTCCTTCACACTTTGCTCAAACTTCTTCACACTCTGCTCTGCAATCGAATGATTAGATCACTATTCACACACTTGCTCTTTCTCTATCTCTTCTCCACTCCTTAACTTCACACAAAAAACCACTCTTATATATCCATAACATGGAATTACATCAACAACTTCATCAGCCAAAATAAAATATAAAACATATACATAATATCAGCCCAAATTTATAAGTAAATTTTCAATGTGAATCAAACACCGTTAGCCACAACATAATGAAGACTTAAACCAATATCCTCAAGTGTGCCAAAAATTCAAATTTTAATCTCCAAGGATCCACAACACGTTACAACCACCATGTCGGCCAAGAACATAAAAAATTGAACACACGAGAAAAATCACCGACCACGAGCACACCGATCAATGTGGATGTGCAACAAAGATAGAGCATGATCTAGAAACATCCTCAAGAATCATGAATCATCAGAGAAGCATCCACAGCAACTGAAATTACCAGAATCACATCAACTTCAATCAGGAACAGTACTAAAGCCACAGAAAAACTGTCATAACACAACTGTTCATAACATGATCAAATCTTCACGCGGACCTTTGAAACTTTCTCTGGATAATCTAGATATACTCAGCAATAAACCCTTTAGTCCACAACAACTGATCATCAATGTACTGATTAAGACACCTTCATGACCTTCATTGTTCCACTGTCAACCTGCAACTCTTTCTTTAACAATTTTCTCAATATCCTTGACATATACAACCTACAATACATCAATGCTAATAATGTTGACATCAATGACAACCACATATCAGCAACACAACCACAACATCCAACATGAACATCAACATGCTTAGTACAAGCATGATACATAGTATTCTTAGCTAGACATATGGCACTCTGACTATCACATTTGATCCTCACTGTCCTACAATCAAAACCAATACCAATACCAAGTCTCTATAACTAGACAACCTCCTTAGAAGCATGAGTAGCAGCCATATACTCTACTTTAGTGGTGTAAAATTCAACTGTAGGTTGTCTTTTACTCATCCAACTCATTGCACCTCCAAACAAAGTATAAACATAGCCACTAATGGACCTTTAACTATCCAAGTCACCTACCCAATTTGCATCAACAAAACCTTGTATGTCCAATGACTTATCCGCATTATCAGTACCATGATAAACCAAACAATAATCAAAATTACTTCACAAGTACCTAAATACCCTTTTAACAAAAGTCCAATGTTCTTTACCAGGGTTATCTACATAAACCTACTCAAAATTCCCACTACTTGGGCTATATCTGGTCTAGTGCAAACCATTGCATACATTAAACTACCAATGTCACTAGCATAAGGAAAATTATACATCTCTTCAATATCATTATTAGAATTAGGACACATGTCTAAACTCAGCTTAGTACCAACCGAAAATGGAATATTTACTGGTTTATAGTCTCGTATTTTAAACCTCTATAAAATAGTATCAACATACTTACTTTGACTTAACCAAAGCTTTCTATGTACTCGATCTCTACTAATCTCCATCCCAAGAATATATCTAGCAACCCCTGAGTCCTTCATATCAAATGTGCTATAAATTTGGGTCTTAAGCTCCCTAATCACCACCTTGTTGTTACCCATAAACAACATGTCATTGACATACAAGACAATGATTAGTATCGGATCATCAATAACTTTATTATAAACACAATGATCCTCCTCACTCCTAACAAAACCCAAATTCAATGCAAATGCATCAAACTTCTAGTACCACATCCTAGGTGATTGTTTCAAACCATATAGAGATCTCTTTAACCTACAAACCAAGTGTTCTTTTCCTTTCACAATAAAACCATCAGGCTAACACATATAAATTTCTTCCTCAAGATACCCATGCAAGAAAGTAGTTTTAGCATCCTTTTTCTCTATTTCAAAACCATAAGCAACAAAAATAGATAATAGGAATGTAATAAAAGTTAACTTAGCAACATGAGAGAATATTTCACCGAAATCAACTCCCTCTCTCTAAGAGTAGCCCTTGGCCACTAATCTAGTCTTGTATTGCTCTAACTGATCATCTGCACCGAACTTCTTCTTATATACCCACTTGCATCTAATAGGATTCCTTCCTTTGGGAAAACTAACAAGATCCCAATTGTAGTGTAGAAAAATGTATCCCTTTACATTTTCACACTTGTTTGGGCCCTTGTGAACTAAATGTACATAATTTTTCCTTATTTAGGGTGTTGTAAAGTGTACCTTTACATTTTCACACTAGTATAGGATTTTATTAATAAATCGGGATTCTTTATGCTTTAATTGGCCTTATTTTGCATCCAATAGGCCCTTGTGATTGTCTACACCAAACTTCTTCTTATATACCCACTTGCATCCAATAGGCTTCCTTCCTTTAGGCAAACTAACAAGATCCCAGGTGTAGTGTAGAAAAATGTATCCCTTTACATTTTTACACTTATTTGGGCCCTTGTGAACTAAATGGACATAATTTTGCCTTATTTAGGGTGTTGTAAATTGTACCTTTACATTTTCACACTAATATAGGGTTTTATTAATAAATTGGGCTTCTTGATGCTTTAATTGGCCTTATTTTGCATCTACGAGCCTTAATTAATGCATCTTTCTGAGATTAATCCTGACATGTATCAATTGACCAATCAAAAATTAATTTTTTTGGATAGTATGGCCCATATTTAGTGATCTAGGACTCATATGCCACCTTGGGTGTATGGGTCCCACCTAAGTTTTAGGGCCTTAATCTAGATTTCACATTAATCTAAGCCTTTCTTAAAAAAGGTATCCCAAATCTTAGCCTAATGGGACTCATTCACCACTTTTGGCGTATGATTCCCACTTAGCTTAGACATAAATTAAATTCAAATTATTAGAGGGATTTTATTCTCCTATTTCTGATGTCGGCTTGTAGTGTTGTAATTTTAGGAAATTTGGCATAAACAAGTATAAATACAAGGTTATTTCACTCATTTTCCACCTAGCAAGTTTACAAGTGACCTAGTACCTTAAGTATTCATGAATTATAACAAATTGGAGATTATAAGATTTTACAAGAGCATCGAAGAGCTCATTATCAAGTGACTTAGAGCTTTATCCAAGTATCAAGAATCATGTAAAATTCATCATGCATCATGTTTGATTTTGAGCTAACATTTGTGATGTAGGGTTTCATAATTCAAGCAAGAATTCAAGTCAAGATCTATATCATTCAAGAAAGAGTCAAGATCCACATCCATTGGAGCCATTTCATACATGTTTGTGGCATCTTATTCAAGGGTTTGGTGAGTTGCAACATTACATATTTGTTCATTCATCATTCCTCCTTTCTATTTCATTTCATTTCAAGGTTTGATTACCAAAATGGGGTTTGACCAAGGAAAACCCCTTTCTACTAACAAAACAACATCTTCCCCTCTCTTTAGTGTGTGATTTGTAGATCAAGGTTGAAGACACATTGAAGAGCAAGATTGGAAAGAAGTTGTCAAGGTTGCAAAGTTGTCCAAGTTGTCACCTTATTTACAAGATCACTAAAAGACACCTATTGAGCAGAATTTGACATTTCATATCCAGAAATTAGGATTGGAAGGAAGAGTAGAGATAGAAGAGAAGATTTGACTCTTGATCCTCTAAAAAAGTTGAGCAGGAATAATATGTCACTTTTGGTGTATGAGTCCCAGTACAATCAATTTTCCAGATTTTAGGATTTCCAAACTTGTCACTGTCAGATTCCTGTTCCTGCCCAAAAACCCTAATCTAGGAATAAATTTCCCAACCTAGTGTGTGAGTCCCAATGTGCATTAAATTTATTATTTCTAGCATTTCAGGTCTTCATTTAGGCTGCTATAGGTTTTTAGGTGCACCTTTGTACTTTTCCAATTTACTATTCTGTTTTGCATTCATTTCTAGGTCATTTACTTAAAGGTTTACACATCATTAGGTTTGATCACTAGGTTTTGCATGCTACTTATCTTTCCAAGCCCTAGCTTGGTGTTGAACCCCTCTTTAGGCTCTAATCATACCATAGGACAACCTTTAGCAGATCTCTTTCCTTCATTCCATCTTTGGATTGAGATCTCTAGGGTTTCCTTGAGTGAAACTCGAGCGAAATAGGACCCTACCCCTTGTGTTCCATTCCCTAAAATATTTGGAACCTCCTCCTATTTTCATTGTTTCACTAGGTATCACAACTATCCAAAGCCATCATCTCCTCCTGCGTTGCCTACATCCAAGACTCACTTTCTTCGAAAGAGAGAGCCTCCTTGTAAGATCTAGGTTCATCGCCAGTACTTAATAACACAAACTTACAACACAAATCTAGTGGGCTATACCTATCAACTGGATTTTGTTGTCTTGTGGACCTTCTCAAAGGTGGAGTAAGAGGTTCTTCCTCATATTCTTCATTATGATCAACTTCCTCTATTTTAACAGATTCTTCATAACTTTCACTTGAACTCTCTTCTTCTCCATCTTCTAGTCCATCTCTTTGTTCTTCCACATTTGCATCTTCCTACTTAGTTTCAAAATGCACTATCTTTGTCTTTACCTTTGGTTGTTCTTCTTCTATGTTAGCTCTAAATACCCTAAAAATCACATCTCTAGAAAAGATCATTTTATGGGTTAGAGGATTCCAAAGCTTATAACCTTTTACATTCTCACCATATCCTACAAAGATGCATTTCGAAGCTTTTGGGTCCAATTTAGATCGCTTCTCTTGAGGCACATGAACAAAATTCCTCACAACCAAAGACCCTTAAATGTGAAATTGAAGGTTTTTAACCCAACCATATTTTATAAGGTGTTTTATCAATAAGAGCTTTATAAGGAGATCTATTTATTAAATAACAAGTAGTACCAACAGCTTTTTCCCAAAAGAATTTATCTAGCTTAGCACTACTTAACATGCTCCTAGCTCTTTCCATTAATGTACGATTCATTCTTTCTGCTACCCCATTTTGTTGGGGAGTATAAGGTGTAGTCTTTTGCCTAACAATTCTTGCATGTTTGCAAAACTCATCAAATTCCTTAGAGCAATATTCACCCCCAGAGTCAGTTCTCAATACTTTTACCTTATACTCTAATTGCTTTTCAACCAAGGCTTTATATTCCTTAAACTTAGTGAAAACTTTAGATTTTTAATGCATAAAATAAATCCAAGTATCTCTTGAGAAATCATCAATGAAGGAAACATAATATCGAGATCTACTCAAAGAATCAACATCCATTGGACCACATACATTCGAATGAATATGTTCTAAAAGTCCCTTAGCCTTATTAACTACTTTAGGAAATGATGACCTATTTTTTTTACCAAACACACAATGTTCAACTAAATCACTCTTTCCAACAAAATAATAAAAAATACCATCTACTAGTCCTTTATCTAGTATGGTCTTAAGACCTTTTTCACCAATGTGACCCAATCTATGGTGCCACAACATACGTTCATTTTCATTCCTAGTTACAAAAGTTGAATTTCAAAGAGTAGAAGCATGTAGCTTAAATAAAGTCCTTGTTTGAGATCCCTTAGCAATCACAAAACTCCCTCTTACCAACTTGCAACTAGACTTATCAAATGTCACATGCATTTGAGAATCATTGAACTTGGATACTAAAAGTAGATTTCTCACAAGTCCTAGAATATGTAAAACATTATCAAGGGTTTTAACCCTCCCATCACTAAAACACAGCTTTACATTCCCCTTACCAACAATATTCTTTGTGATGTTATCACCAAGCAAAACATCCCCTCCATCATATGTTGAATATGTAGAAAACCACTCCTTATGAGGAGTCATATGGAAGGAGGAACCTAAATCAATAAGCCAAGAATCATTACTAATAGAGTTAGCAAAAATAAACAAGGCATCAGAATCACCATCATCAAAGGACTTATTTGTGGAGGTTTCAGTGCTCTTCTTCTTGTTTCTACACTCCTTCACATGCCCTCTTTTACCACAATTCCAACACTTTACTATGCTCTTCTTCAGGTCTCTCTTCTTGTCCCCTTTAGGTCCTCCTTTTTCTTTGGACCTTCCTTGCACATGCAAGGCATATTGGGAGCCCACATTCATGGACTTTCCCCTCATCTCTTATGAAAGAAGTATAGAAATGAGACTATCCATCTTAAGTTTTGTACCACCACCACTTATGGAAACAATTAGATTTTCCCAAGATTCAAGTAAAGAACAAAGCATCAAAATAAATTTATCTTCCTCTTCTAACTTAACATCTATAGATGCAAACTAACTTATAATCATATTAAAAGCATTTAAATGTTCTGCAATAGAATCACCATCCTTCATTTTCAAAGAATATAAATGTCTATTGAGATATAAATTACTAGTTAGACTTTTTGTTTGATAGATTTCACCTATCCTCCTCTGCAACTTGAATTTGGTAGATTCTTCTGAAACATTCAAGACAGAATCTGCAAGACATAACCGAATGGTTCCTCATGCTTTCTTATCCATTTTATTCCAATCTTCATCAAAAAAAAAATTTTGGTTTCTTTTCATTTGAAACTGCCAACCACTGATCTCTCTCTTCAAGGAGATCCTCCATCTCCAACTTCCACATCTTATAACTAAAACATAGATTTTTGGGACCCTATGGACTACTCTTGCACTTCTAGGGTTTTTCACCTAAAAGGAGAGAGATAGGGCCAAAAATTCTTATGTATCACTCAAATTAGAATGTGTATGATGTGATGTGATGTAAAAAAATTTAACTAAATGCAATAGATTAATCTAGGTGACTGAAAATGAATGCAAAAGTGCAATTACAACTATGTTTGAAAAAACATTGTGATATGCAAACAACTATGTAAATGAAGAAATTATGTAGAACAAAAAGTACAGAGATGAATTTGAGTGCACCTGGGTGAAATGTGAGCTTTTTGGAGTGTTCTGGATGCTGGTGAAATTTATTGATTTTTCACAGCGGGACTCATTCACCCAAGGTGGTGAATCAGTCCACCTACTAGTGAAAAACTGTAGGGAGTTGATTTTTATCTATTGGGATCTTAAATTTGACAAAACTCAAGTTTTCAGTCCTAAGGTGGGACTCATTCGCCACATGTGGTGAATCATTCCTCCCCCAAATTCTTGAAAATCTGGGAGACAACTCTGCAACACCAGATTTGAGAATGTTTGCTTGTCGGGTTGTTGAAGTCAAATCTACAAAAAATGGACAAATAACTCTCTCCGAGCTTGATTTTGACTCAAGTTGACTTGAAGCACCTAGTTGACTTGAAAATCACTCTTCAACACCTAATAACCTTTCAAATATGCAAACAAACAAGCAAAAGGGGAAAAATGATTAGGAGTTAGTGAATAGGGGTTTGCCTTGGTCAAACCCCACTTTTGGTAATTAAACCCTTGAAAAGACAATGTAATGAAAGAGAAAGATAAACTAATAACATGCAAGTGCTATCAACTCACCTAACTCTTGATGATGCAAGTCTGAAGTAATGTCAATGGTAGCTTCAAAGTGCTTGAATTGTTGATGTAAAATGCTTGAATGCTTGAAATGTACAATTAAATGCTTGAATGAGTGAGGAGATGTAAAATGAGGTGAAAATAACTTATTTATACAATTCTTGTGCCTTAGTATCCATTCATACCTCATCACAGGCCGACATCAAGTGATTTTGAATAAAATTTCGAAAGGAAATTTGAAATATTTTGAATTTGGGGCCAAGGGGGACTCATTCGCCACCCATGGCGAATGGGTCCCACCTAGGACCTAAAAAAATGTGTCAAGAAATATGTTGTGTTTAATGTTATTTGTCAGGATAACATTAAAAAATACACTTAATTAAGTCATATGAGGGCATAAATTGACAAAATAAAGCATGAGAAGGGTGTAAATAGTGAAAATATGCCTAGAAGAGCCTGAAAGCTTGTTACAAGACTTTACAACACTTCAAAATAGGCCTTGTTGATGAGTGAAAAGGTTGGTTTTAGGTGAATTGCATTAAATAGAGTCTAGAAGAAGGGTATGTGCAAGATCATCATGGAAAAAATAGGCCCTTAAGTGGCGAAAAATTCAGAAAAATTAGTTTTAGGCAACTTGATGTAAAAATTTGAATAAGTTATCTATATTATTTCAAAAATATGTAAGAATATAATCTGTAGCAAATTGAATTTAGTTTCTAAACTACTAAGTTTTTTTTTTTTTTAAAAGCTATTTGGTGAAAATTTGAAATTTCAATGCACTAGTACTTAAATTTCAGGGAAAAAAATAAGTAGGTGCCTGTCTGACCAGCCTAACCACAATAAAATGATAATATTTTCTTACAATATTTTAGATATAGGTATAGGACTCATGTCCCAATGTGATGAATATTTTTTGGTAATTTTTTTCCAAGTAAATAATTAATTATTAATTTTCTAATACAAGTTTTAAAAAATATAAAAACTTGTATGTCTAACCACCTTAACTTGGTCAAAACTTCATGAAATTCAATTTTTTTTTTTTAATCCTATAGTATGTGAAGCATAGAATGTGATGCATGTTTTGGATTCAAAAAATGTGATACCGCTTGAAAGCTATAGATGTTTTTCAATCAACAGACTTTAGTCATAATTCAAATAGAAAATGAATAATAATAATTTATTAAATTCAAAGTAAAGCATAATTTATATTGGTGGAAAGCTAAGAATATCCTTTAAAAACCTTTTTCGTTTCATCAATTTTGGGTAAAAAAAAGTCGTCAACCACATACCCTACACATACCCATCATATCGCCACTTTTTGGCCCATCATGATCCTGCACATACCCGAATGTAGAAATGTCTTACAACACTTCACAACACCTTCACAAGACATCGTTATTTGAGTTTTAATACCTAAATAGGTGTGTTCAAGCCATGATACAACATAAAATCAAAGCAACATAGTTCCAACACCATGAAACAAGACCTAAAAGGCCATGAAAATGACAAGGGACCATTTTTCTATGGCACATTTAGCCCCCACTTTAGTGAGAGGATGAACTTGCTTCGAACTCACACTAAAGTAGCCATGAACATTGAGAGGAGGGTTCATATGCACTTACGTTAGCAAGATGGAATGACAACGATCAAGAGGGATGATCAAGCCCCCAGGATGAAGATCCCATGGCAAACTAGACATAAGAACAAAGGAACACACAAGTGTTGAGATGAATCAGATGAAGAAGAGAATGTGTACTCACTTTGGGGCCATGGAACTTCAAGCTGTCTATGGGGTGAGAAGGATCAACTATATACTCACTCTGGGGCCATAGAACTAGTTGTTTGTGGGGTGAGAAAGCCCAAAAAGTATGATACATACGCTAGTTGGTATGCACTCACAAAACACAAAGGTGGCTATGGGGAAAATTCATGCCGCTAGGTGGGCTTCCCGCTTAACCATGCCAAAGTTATAGCAGTTTGATAACTTTAACAAGGCACCACAAAGCAAAAGGAATTTTTATGGACAAAAAGACAAAAGGTACCACAGGTATGCAAGTTGTGTTATGCAAGGTGGCAAAAAGAAATGCAAAATGTAAAAATGTAAAAAATGTAAAACATAAAATGTAAAATGTGAAAAGATGTTCAAAGGAGTCTTGTTCAGTTTATGCAAGGTCAGTCACTTAGGGAACATTGTATCTAATGTCTCCAAGAGAGGACCAATCAAAGAATATTATATTCACAACTTAGGGGATGCAGTGTGTCACATCAAGCCACCAAGAGGAATGTAATATGTTGAGATAGATCACACTTATGAAGGACACCACACCCAATGTCATCCACAAAGTAACAAACGCATCATGCAAATGACAAGGCTACACTAGGAACCAAGAATGCAAATGAATTATGGTAATTTATGCCCCCCACTTTAAAGGAATTGCTACACATTGGTCTGTGAGCAATTAATTTAAACTAGAGAAGAAAAGAAAAAGCAACAAGAAAACAAGACATGAGAGCCAACTTGGAAAGCCCTATGCCAAGTCATATGTTTCAAAGTTAGGCTATGTCATGCCAAGGAAAATAAAAAAAAAAGAAGAAATGGAGTTGCCCCCCAGAAAGGAAAATACACCAAACACATAAGGGATCAATGGATTTGGGGTCAATATGTTTGTTGTTGCAATGTTTTTATATGAAAGAGCTTGAAACTATCATCATTCCCTGAATACATAGAATGAGAAGAATGACACAAAGAGAGCGAAAAAAAAAAGGAAAATGAAAGTCTGTTTTGGGTCAACATGGAAGAGACATTGCAGTCTCGACGCTTTGCATCGTTCCCAAAAGGAAATCACAAGAAAAAAGAACGAAAAGGAAAAAGGTGAAAGAAAATGAAAAATATTTTGGGTCAACATGAAGGAGACATTTTAGTCTTAATGCCTTGCATCATCCCCAAAAGGAAAACACAAAACAAAAAGGAAAAAGATAAGGACCTTGTGGGTCAACATGGAAGAGACATAGGGCATCTCTATGCTTTGCGTCATCCACAAAAGGAGAACACAAAACAAAAAGAGAAAAAGACAAGGACCTTTTGGGTCAACATGGAAGAGGCATAGGGCGTCTCTATGCTTTGCGTCATCCCCAAAAGGAGAACACAAAACAAAAGCGAAAAAGACAATGCACAACATATAGAAGAATAGAGGTACAAATAGAAGAAGTGTACAAAGAGAGAGAACATCAAATGCACGATACAGGGAAACACGATACACACATAAAAACAAAATAAAAAGAGAAAAGTAAAAATGTTGGTTAGGCGAATGCAAGTCAACCATCTAACAAGTCATCTTCCTCCCAATCATGTTTAGTGTAATACGAGGGCGGTTGAATTTCCAAAGGAATAATTGCAAGTGTCGAACCAAGAGTTGCACTAGGTTCTTCACTTGGTGGAGAGGATGTATCATTTAAGCTCATTATGGATGAAAATAAATAATTTAAATCGTTATGTGCTTCTTCATCAATTTTGGCAATTTTTGCATTGTCATCACCATCACCATCATTATCAAGATCAATGACAATAGGAGGATGAAGGGTGATTTCTAAGGATGGAGGGATCAAAAGCAGAGGCTATTGGATTGGTTCAATTTGTTGTGATTGTTGTATTGCATTGTCTTGTGGTGGGTTAGGAGAAGGAGGGTAGTCATCTATTACTTCTATCAAAGTTAAAGGTTGATTATCATTATTATTTTCAATGTGAGATCAACGAGCGAGGAGACAACAACGACGCCTTCGCTCCCTAGCATTGTGGTTCCGTTTAATTATGTTTTGGAGTTGTTGAGGTGTAAGAGTAGATTGAGTCATCATAGGTTCTTCTACTTCCGAAGAGGGAAGAACAAAAGAAACCAAAGAAAAGGGATCAACCACTTTCTCTTTTTCTTTGTAAACTTGTTTAAGGTGAGGATGCTAAGCAGGGATTATTTCATACTCCCTTGGTTGTTTAAACGATGGTGGGGAAATCTCAAGTGGTGATTGTTTAGGAGGTTGTATGGTTTGCTCAATTTCAGACTCAGGTTGAAGCATGGTTTCATCTATGATAGGAGGTGCGGAGGTGGTCAGGGATAAGTTCCAAAGGGACAATTCAGCTATCTTTTTGGCTTTAAAATTTTCATACGTTATGAAAAAGAAGTCTTTGAGAGGGGTTATCAGTTTTATGGGTTCAGGCCAGAAGGCTTCTATTGATAAGTTACCTTTGGAAGATATGGATTAAAGCCACTATGGTGTATGGTGACTATCTTGTTGTCATGTGGAAACTTCAAGCACTTATGAACAACTGATGGGACCCCTTTCATTGAGTGAAGCCAAGGGAGGCCTAGCCACAAATGAAATTGGTTAGATTGTGGAATAATTGAAAATGTTACTTCTAAATTTTTAGGTCCTATTTGTAAGGGTAGCATGATTGATCCAATCGTAGGCCATGTAAAACCATTATGTGTTTTAATCCATGCAGTGGGTTTATTGTAATCATCTTGATATAGTTTGTGTAATACCAAGAACTATTTTGTGATCACGTTCACACCACAAGCGAGATCTATTAATATCCCATTAGTGGGCTTATCATAGATTCAGCCATCTATGTAGAGAGGACCATCAGGAAGCTTTTGGAGTATGTCTTTAGTAGAAAAAGTAATATCAAGTGATTTTGTGGTTTGGCCCTTACGAGGGATAATGTCTATCATAGCCACAAGATTATCCATGGGGCTAGCTTGGGTAACAATAGGAGTTGTATCATGTTGTTCATTATTGGTATCAACAGTCATTACAACAAGCTTGGAAGGTTCACTAGCCTTGAAAAATGAGGTAGTATGTTTTGGCATAGGATTGGTGAAAATTTGTAAATTCTGGTTAGGAGGTGCAACAGACTTATTGCCTTGATCATTAACACCTACAATGGTCAATTCACCCGAATCAATGAGGTCTTGAACTAAATGTTTAAGATGCTTACAATGTTTGGTGTCATGGCCATTTTGACGATGAAAGTGGCAATAAGCATTAGGTTTGAATGTAGGTTGTAATGGCTAATTTGGATCAAGTGGTCGAACAAGTGGAAAAGTGAGCATGTGTTTTTGGATTGATTAATTGGTTCATTGTGTGATGGAGGGTATCGGGTAAAGGAGTCAAATGTCTATTCAGATCTCCATAATGATAAGGCACAGCTTCCCTAATAGTGGCCACTTGATTTAGAATGGATTGGGTTGTTTGTGGTTGAGGTTGAGGAGGCGGATTAAATTTTAAAAAGCCTCTATTAGGTTTGCAGAATTTTTGTGTGTTGTTTTGGTTTTGATTGGTGTTTTTGGGTTTTTCAACTAGGTTAGAAGTGGATTTGGAATCACAACTTGAAATCGAATTGTGGTAGTCACATAAGGTTGTACATAAATGCATGAATGAAGGGAATTTCATCATGGTGAGTTTAACCTAAAGGTTGGTCTGCAAATTTTTGATAAACATCTTCTGCAGATGTGCATTGGGAATTTTGACATCAATTTGAGCATATAAGGATTGGTAATGTGAGATGAAATCTGTCACTCTTTCATTCGTGTTTTGTCTACATCTTATTAGGTCGGCCATTGTCTTTTTAGGTGTCATGTGAACTTGAAAGTTACTAATGAAAGCATCCACCAATTCATTAAATGAACGGATGGAATGATTGGGAAAGTTGGAAAACCATTCTAAGGTAGTGTCTTTCAAGGTCAGTGGAAATTTTTTTGCTAAAAGTTTATCGTCGAGGACAAAGTCACTACACAAAGTTGTATAAGCATTAATATGGTTGATAGGATCTCCTTTTCCTCCATATTTCTCAAACTAAGGCATTTCTATCCCTTGTGACATTTGGGTACATAAGATTTCTAAGGGTGAGGGACTACTACGGACATGATAGGTGGTTGGAGCAAATTGACCTTGACTAATGTTGGAAATTTGATGTTGCATAGATGAAACAGTAGTGAGAAGTTGTGTAAGAAGGGGATCAAGGTATGTGGGTTGAGGTGGAAGGGAAAATGGTGATGGAGTGTAAGTGATGTTGGGGGAAGTGAAAGGAATACTAAGAGGTGTGAAAGTGGTCGAAGGGACTTGTGATGCCACAAAGGAAGTAGGAATGCTAGTGGAAATGAGGAAAGAAGTAGCCTAATGCATAGTTGTATGGACTTGCAGATTCATATAAGTGGGGATGGAGGCAATGGTTGAAGGGGGGGGAACTTGAGGTGCTCCTTGACTTACAAGAATGGTTGCAGATTGGATGTTTGAAGAGGCATGTTTATTGTAAATCCCAACAATTTTCTTCATCACTTGCAAGCCATCATCACTTTCAATCAAACGATGAAGATTCTTAATGGCAGGTATGGCAGTTGTGGAAATGTTTTCGAGTGAAAAATCTTGTTGTAAATATGCAAAGTCCTCATGAATATTAATGACCTCGTCTTGCGAGAGGGAATTGGTTTGGTTATCAACATTCATTGGCTGGAAAGGTGAAGGCATGGAAGTGGTATTGTCAAGGCTTAATGCACCATTTTCCATACTAGGAGTAGGATCTCATGAGATCCCAAGGTCCACAACGAAAGTGCTATCGTGGGATGCCATGAGTCTAGAACTTCGTCAAACTAAAGTATTATCAATGGGGCACCAAACACTCAAGCAAGTACCACAAAGGAGGGGTGAAGGCCTTGATGTAAGCTAATCTAAGAGCTTGAAATTTAAATAATAGAAATGTTGCTAACTATAATGAAGATCTAACTACAAAAAATAGAAATGTAGACAAATGGCAGAAAAATGTTAAAAATGAACATGTTTAACAAGTGTAGAGGAACTGATTCGCCCTAGGTGGCAAATGAGTCCCAGTATGAGGTTTTTTATTGTTTTTCAAAAAAATTAAGATGATTTAAATGCTCTATAGGATGAAATTTTCAGATGCGGAATGCAGAGTTTGACTTTTTTCAATTGGATGTAATGCAAAAATGAAATCTAGATGAAGTTTTCACTAATGCAAAATGAAAATCCCTAGAATGCAATAACAAATAAATATCTTAATTGAATGCAAATGGAAATTAAGATGCAATATGTGAATGCAATCAGAAATTCAAAGTGTTCAAAAGTCGGGTTCACCAAAATGAAACATAGATTTTTGGGACCCTATGGACTACTCTTGCACTTCTAGGGTTTTTCACCTAAAAGGAGAGAGATAGGGCAAAAAATGCTTATGTATCACTCAAATTAGGATGTGTGTGATGTAATGTGATGTAAGCAAAGTTAACTAAATGCAATAGATTAATCTAGGTGACTAAAAATGAATGCAAAAGTGTAATTACAACTATGTTTGAAAACACATTGTGATATGCAAACAACTATGTAAATAAAGAAATTTTGTAGAACAGAAAGTACAGGGATGAATCTGAGTGCACCTGGGTGAAATGTGAGCTTTCTAGAGTGTTTTGGATGTTGGTGAAATTTATTGATTTTTCACAGTGGGACTCATTCACCCAGGGTGGCGAATCAGTCCACCTATTGGTGAAAAACTATTGGGAGCTAATTTTTGACTGTTGGGATCTAAAATCTGACAAAACTCAAGTTTCTAATCCTAAGGTGGGACTCATTCACCATAGGTGTTGAATCATTCCTCCCCCAAATTCCTGAAAAATTGGGAGACAACTCTGCAATACCATAGCTGAGAATGTTTGCTTGTCAAGTTGTTGAAGTCAAATCTACAGAAAATGGACAAATAACTCTCTCCAAGCTTGATTTTGACTCAAGTTGACTTGAAGCACCTAGTTGACTTGAAAATAACTCTTCAACACCTAATAACTTGTCAAATCTACAAACAAAGGGTTGTAAACAAATAAACAAAATGGGAAAAATGATTAGGGGTTAGTGAATAGGGGTTTTCCTTGGTCAAACCCCACTTTTGGTAATTAAACCCTTGAAAAGACAATGTAATGAAAGAGAAAGATAAACTAATAACATGCAAGTGCTATCAACTCACCTAACTCTTGATGATGCAAGTCTGAAGTAATGTCAATGGCAGCTTCAAAGTGCTTGAATTGTTGATGTAAAATGCTTGAATGCTTGAATGAGTGAGGAGATGTAAAATGAGGTGAAAATCACTTATTTATACAATTCTTGTGCCTTAGTATCAGTTCATACCTCATCACAGGCTGACATCAAGTGATTTTGAATAAAATCCCAAAAGGAAATTTGAAATATTTTGAATTTGGGGCCAAGGGGGACTCATTCGCCACCCATGGCGAATGGATCCCACTTAGGACCTAAAAACATGTGTCGGGAAACATGTTGTGTTTAATGTTATTTGTTGGGATAACATTCAAAAATACACTTAATTAAGTCATATGAGGGCATAAAGGGACAAAATAAAGCATGAGAAGGGTCTTTTCACTAAAAATATGCCTAGAAGAGCGTGAAAGCTTGTTACAAGACTTTAGAACACTTCAAAATAGGGCTTGTTGATGAGTGAAAAGGTGGTTTTTAGGTGAATTGCATTAAATAGAGTCTAGAAGAATGTAGAAATGTCTTACAACACTTCACAACACCTTCATAAGACATCGTTCTTTGAGTCTTAATACCTAAATAAGTGTGTTCAAGCCATGATACAACATAAAATCAAAGCAAGATAGTTCCAACACCATGAAACAAGACCTAAAAGGCCATGAAAATGACAAGGTACCATTTTTCTACGGCATAGTAACCAATGCCATTGAACTTCTCAATATCTAGATGAGAGGTAGAAGCCATGGTTTACAATCTTTCACAAATCTACAAAAAACCCACAAAGCAAAAGCTGCCACTGTAGAAAAAAACCTTCAACATTCAAGAGAAAAGTGTCCCTTTCTCAACAAAACTTTAACTCTGATACCAAATGTTGTAAAACAAGGTGAAGAAAACTTGCAATATGAACTTTAATCAATAATAATTGTAGATTTGAATCCAAATATTAAACCTTAATATGAATGCCATTGCAAAATAAAAACAAGAAATAGAAAACCATAACACATAACACTAGTTTTACGTGGAGAAGCCCCTAAGGGAAAAAATCCACCACAGAAAGAAAGAGGCAAGTATATTACTAATCCAAGGAGATTACAATAGAAATACACTTCTCTAATAATCTCTATAGAATCCAACAACACTCTGTTAGCTGCACATTAAACAAAATTGAATGAATAACTCTAGCTCAAGGCCCCAATTTATAGAAACTTGTGGGGATGAATACCACCATGGTATCACCAAACAACATGCAGTAAAACCACATGGAAAACCCCATGCCTAGCTCCTTGCCAACCACCAAATCCACCCAAAATAGCAACTTACAAAAGGTCTTATAGCTATCATAAGGCATCTCTCATGCATGGGCACCTAGGGAAGGAATATGTCATAAATACAATCATAAATGGTGTCATAGTTGTCATAGAATCTTATGACAGTTGTCATAGTGTCATGGATACTCTTACAACTTATGACGGATGTCATAACCCTCCAAAAATAGGAGATTCCAAATGGGATCCCTAACTATTTTGTCATTTTCCCATAAGACAAATGGTAACGTAACTTCGTTTTTACATGAGCTCTATCACTGTTGTTGGTTAAACGGTTTCACCTCTTATAGATAATTTACAAAAGACATTAGGAAAACAATTAATTAATAGATTTACAAGGTTGATGTCACCTAAATCCTAACAAATTTAACTATTTTGACTAAAGAATTTTTATTGAACCCTAACTAAATTCACAGAAATAAAGTTAAAACAAATAAGTTCCCTCCTTTTTTTTAAGCTCTCTTTTTTAACATAAATTTGTTAGTATTTAGAATAATCTTACTATTATTAAATTCTAATTCAAATATTATTTATTAATCTATAATTTATATCTTATCAATATTTTACCTATTTCAAATTCAAATAAAATATAGCAAAATTCCTTAAAAAATATTATTATTATTATTCTAATTTTATTTTTAAATGATAGGTAGGCATCAACTCACAAGAATAAATTAATAAGTATCCAAATCAATCCTCTTAAAACGGCACATCATAATGTGTAATGAAAATAATTGAATCTCTTGAAAATGATTTTTAATAATTCAATATATTTTTTAAACAAAAAGTCCACATAGAATGTATACAAAACACGTTTCTTAGGGGTAACCTCATCTAACTCCCATCGTTGTTTGCCATTTCCGTCACGCATTTCGTTCTCGATTTATAATATTCTTCACTTGCGTTTCCCAATTTCAATTTCCTTTTTTATTTTTTAAATACGAGAGAATGGGTAATTTTAATATAGGTTTATGGTATATGGTATTTTGTGATTTATTTTATTTGTAGATTTGTTCACCAGTTTTCACTGGATTAATATATTTATATTTTAATTTTATCATTTATTTTTGTGTTTATGAAAATGATTTATATATTTGTACATGTTTGAATTTGTTTAGTAAAATTGATATTTTATGGATTGGATTTTTTTTTTATGGGTTGGATCTTAGTGAAATTGACTTTCACAAATAGATATTCCATTTAGTATTTGGATCTATAATAATCTTCTTCTTTATCAAGTTCCTAAATCCAAATTGACATTTTGAATAAGATAGAAGATATGTCATGCAATCATAAAAATACCTAGAACATGTATTTGCTTATTTCATATTAATAATATGACCTTGTTATGATAATGCAACCTATAACAAAGCTCCTAGGCAATAATTTTTCTAGATGACTATAATGAATTAAGTTTTTGTCTTTTTATACTATACAAATTTGATTATTTCAATTCAAGTATGTGGGTAATGGCTAGGTGGAAGAAGGTTCGCTTGGGCTTACAATTAAATTTGAAATATGAAAGTTCTAGAGTCCAATTTACATCCACATGTCTCTACCAAATCATTTATCCTCCCATAAAATTCCTAAATCTACATAGGTAAACTATAGGTTAGGACTAAACTTTTGTGATACATGAGATGCAAATAGATAAAGGTGAGATAATTTACCAATTTCTATTCATAAATATACCACTTGTGCATTAATCATTATTAAAACAAATAAATAAAAATGATTCCAAAATAGAAAAAAAATGCTACGCGGCCCATTTCAATTTCTTTAAATATTAAAGAAACACATCTGACAACAAATTTATGATATACCAAATATATATTCTTATACTAAATTATGCTAAATATAAAAAATTGATACAATAAACAAGTATAGCAACAACGACAATATGAACACTATAGTGTTTAACCAAACATTGTAAACATCAAAATGGGGGTTACGACACCCAACCAAACACAATATTGAACGATAATTTATTAAGAAACATATATCTTCCATGATGTATTATAACAAGGAATAGAACTTCTAAGTATAACTGTGTAGTAGTTTTTTCATCAACATTGAAGAACACATTCTACGATTTATCATTAAGATAAAGAAGACAAAACATTATGATAATCATAAAATACTATCCGAAATATTAATAAAAAACTCAAACACACTTGTATCTAAGAACTCTACTCAAATTACTGCAGAAATTAGTGATGATGGGAAAGTAGGTTCAATGGAAAGATCTGTGAAACCAAACCCTGATAATAAAAACAATCATTTTTCACTGAAAACTGCTTTGTTCAAGACTTTAGCTTATAATGATTTACATGATACAACGTGTACGTTATTGTTGGCCATAAACTATGTGTACTTAATGATTCCCTCGCAATAAAGACAATATATCATTAATCAAATTAACATCAACAGAATTGATATTTTATACATGTATTCTCACATTCAATAATCAAATATTTGTCCTTACAGAGAAAAAGATAAGATGCTGTAATTAAGCATCTTTAATTAAAATCAACAAAAGATAATAAGGCTCTGGCCTTTTCTCCAAAATAGAGAATCTATTCATTATCTCGAGGAAATAAGATATTAAAAGTTGTAAACTCTGTTCATCACTGTACTGCATCTGTAAACTGTAGACAGAATGATTTCTTTCTTTGCTTTTTATTCTTTTTTATTTGGTGGAGTTTATGATTATGTAGTGAGGAAAAGTTTCTTCTTAGTTCTTTTGCCTTCCGTTTATTCTTGGCCTCTTTGTTTTAATGAACAGTATAATGATGGATTTGGATCTTTTTGGTACACAAAACATCCTTAGTTTTGTATTTTATTTTATTTTTTTTGGGGGTTTTTATGTTATTATTATATTTTGTTTTATTAATTTGGATAGCTTTGGATACTTTTGTATATGTGGTATTGTGTCCAAACACATTTAGATGTATTAGCGTTATCTGGATATGATTACATATCTCGTAGCATTTGTAAGGTTTAAAAGTTGATTTTTTAATCTTGATGTTTAGTTTTCCATTTCACTGCACATATTTATCTATTTTTACGTCTAAATGATGAAAGAATTATTTTACAAATTTATTAAAGTGAAGAAGTTATTAGAATGAAGACAAAAAATGCAACAACACACACGAAACATAAAACATTAATTATCACTTGTAAGAAATTAATTATTGCGTCTTTTTTAGCTACACATACTGATTCTATTTATAGCATCTAATATGCCTAAGACATAGCATTGCATCATTAAAATGAATGCCCTGTATGATTTGTATCATCCATCATGAAGCAGCACTAGTAGAGCCCACTTATTATGGAACAGTAGTTTCAAAACAATCATCACACATAGGAGCCCTACTCCAATAGATTTTTCACATGATTGACATCCTTGTTGGCAATTTTTTGTCAATATTTTTATATGATTGTTCTCATCTCTTATTTTGAAAAAAAAAAAACACGTCAAATTGCATTCATTTTTCACCATCTATTGACCTATGTTATAGCCAACATTGTATTTGGCATGCGTTATTGTTGAGATCACTACATGGCACAAGGAAGCTTAAGTTGTAAATACACATGTAGGGTATATTTGTTTGTTGTCATATTTGTTGTTCAATAATGAGCTTAAAGATAATTATAAAATTATTAAAAAAAAAAAAATCACTATTAAGAAAGGTTTCATGTTAGGTTTTATTATATGTTTCAACATAACATATTAAGGCATTTTTAATAGTACCATCTACTAGAGCCATGCCCATTACATTATCATTTTTTTCCAAGCATTATAAACAATATTACACAAGTAGGGTATACTTATGCTCAATAATGAACTTGAAAATTGAAAAGCATGGTTCTAATGTTAGGTTTTTTTTGGCAATGCCCATTATATTTGGGTCTTTCATTCATCATTGGCCACCAATTTCCTTTTCCATTCACCATTTACTTAAGCCCATGTCTTCTAATCAACAATTGATATCTCCTTAATGATACATGTACTTTTAACTTTGTGTGTGTGTTAGGGTTTTGGTTGTTGAAGATGTATTGTTAGGTTTTTAGTTACTTAGAAGTTGGTCATATTTTCATCCCCCCCAAGGAGATAAATTATGAAATGGGTTTTCTAGATCTATAAATAATCATTATCTGTTAGAAAATACCAAAGCATGCAATGAGTAAATTAAAAAATTTGTAAAAGCTAGAATTTACATGCTTCATGGGATCACCTAACTATACAAATAAGAGTTATAACCAACTCAATTGGAGAAACCTTTGAAGAACCTTGTATCTCACAATTGTCCAAAAACCCTAGAATAGGAAACCCACTAACATATGCATCTAATTTGAGTAGGAATATTTTTCAAATTTATTAGTCTAATATCTATTCAACAAACCCAACAACTATCTTTAAAAAAAATTACTCTAGTTTTGAAGAAAGTGATGTATGATAAGGTTATGGTTGTAGGAGTTTATGGTGAAATCCTCAACACTCCATGATCACCTGCAAGACAAAATAACTTCCATAAGAGAGAAATGGAAAAAATATCATGCTATGATTATGGATGCAAAATTGCCAAATTAAATATGTTAATGTACATATGATGCCTTGCTTATAAAGACAAGTTGTGAGATAGGATTAGACAAGATCATGACACATTTCTTAATCCTATACAATGAGACAACTACCTCAACAAATATTAAATGACTTAGGACACAAGCATTAAATGCCAAGATATAAGTGACAACTAATGCTTAACTAGAAAGATTCCCTCTTAAGACCTAAGTGGACTTAACATGTAAATAGGACCTAGATAGGTAAAACACTTGTTTACACCAACACCGCCCCTTAAGTACAAGTTAGGGATTACTATTATGCAAATGACACAAAGACATGGGTCTTGGATATGAGGCCATGTTAGGCACCCATGTACATATGTAATGCAATCTCTCAAAAATGAAGAAAAGGAGAAAACCTAGTGGGACAAAACTCTTCCCCAAAAGAGAGATGAAATACAATAATGCTTTCCATGAAGAATGAAAGGACAAAACCTCATGCGAGGAAAAAGACCCCCCATAAGAGAGATGAAAAAGATTACCATTCGGTCCCCCTCAATGAGATAACCTACTACAAAGAAACACTGGAAGCACATTGGTGGAGTAACACTAGAATCCTTAATTAGGAAAGAAAAGGAAATATAATTTTGATGCTAGTGTCGTGTCTTAAATATTGTACCCCTTTTATGTGTTAGTACAATTTCACACTTAGTTTGGACCTACTTTACTGGCCCTTACATCAATGCATTTTCAAACACCCCTTTAATCAAGGACTAATCTCCAAAGTTATGCATTTTGTGGCCCATTTTATCATTTTTTGACAAATTACAAGCACAAAACAAATGCTCACATTTAATACTTTGCCCCCGACTCCTTAATTTTCAAAAAATAGGCTTGGGACACTAGCGCCTAGGGTGCCTATATCCCCATATTTTGGCTCAAAATTCAAATATGTTGGTGTCGGTATTCTATTATTTGAAATTCAAATATCTAAAGTTGGTTGTCAATTTTTTTTTTTAGGAAATTAGATTGAAGGCCTATAAATACCTAGTCTTTTCACCATTTTAAATCTAATTTGAAAACTTGGAGAAAAAGAAGAAAAAGATCATTATATTCCACCACATACATTCATATTTGTAGGTTTTTAAGCTTGTTTGCAGATTTGATCAAGTCTTATTCCATGATTGAAGGTTGATGACAATAGAAGAGCATGTTGGATTCTAGGTTTGGAAAGTGTATTTTTCCATTTTCTACAACCTAATGACTTGTTTCTTAAGTGTTCTCATCTTCAAGCTTCATTCTACTTGCAGCCTAAGGCAACGTATCATCTTTTTAAGATTTGATAAGGATATTTGGCTTTCTCTCAATTAGATCTTGTCATTTTCATATAGGAATCCTTCTCTAATGCACTTGAGTAGGGTTTTATGCTTAGCTCATAAAAACCTTAGATACACTTAAGTTTAGGGCACACACACTATTATCAATCAATTCATTGGCTATTGTGGAGGTAGAAATACCAAAATAGGGGTTTGACTGAGGCAAACTCCTATATAGACACCTTCCACCATTCCTTTTGTAGATTTATTATAGGTCCAAATCCAAAGATGAAAATTTATAGAGCAGACAAAGAGTTACAGGTCCAACTTTTCAAATCCAAAATAAGCCTATGAAGACATAGGCACCCTAAGTGCCTCTATCTTGCCAAAATAACTTCAAATCAATTTTTTGTTACAATTTTTTTGTTGTTGAAATATTACATTTTTCAGATTAGGGCACATACTTTAATTAGGTTAAATAAGTAAATTTATTTCTAATCAATTTCCAAGGCTCTAAAAGATCATATCCAAGTCTGATTGACTCACCTTCATGGTTGAAATTCAATCTAATCACTTTGGTGATTTGCATCCTAATGTTCTCTTGAGAAAGGATTGATGTTAGTGTTCTATGCATTAGACCTAGGAAACCTTTTTCACCGAAACAACTAGAAACCATATTAGATTCACTCAAGGACTCGAGTCAGAATCATGATAAAGAAACAATAGACTCGATACCAAGGAACACTAGAACGTGCTCTTGATATGGAGAAAATCTAGAATCTAAATGAAGCAACAAGATAAACATCATTCTATTGAAATGAAGTGCAAAGATCAAAAGTGCACCCTTCAAACTGTCAAAATATCCAAGTAATCTCTAAGACACCCATTGGTGAAAAACTAAAATAATGATATACCTAGGACAAAAAAAAATTGCATGGATGGAATGATAGAGCTCCTCAATACCTTTCCAAAGCCACAAAAACCATGAAAATTGGATATCGTGGCAAAAATTTATGAGCTCAGGAGCCAAAAATGAAGATCTAATTTCAACCAACAATAAATGCCTAAAAATGGAAAATTTTCAAAAAATAACCTACACCCTTTCAAAGTTGGTGAAGCTAGCTTTCTAGTGATATCTCATTGGCAAAAAATGAGCTTCATGATTGCAATTTATGTCATTTGAAAAAAATGGCTTATCATAGCCTTTGAGGAGAAAAATTTGGGGCCAAGGGCTAAAAAAGTTTGGCCCATGGTCACATAATATGACAATTGCAAAATTATATTTAAAAAAAAAATTGTGCCACTAGGGGCCAATGGCCATAGGTTGTGCCACTCCAGGACATCAACCCCCTCGTACTCAATGTTGGTTGTGAGGGTTTAAACCTATGACTAGGGGTGAAGAACAAACACCAACAACCATGGAAAAAATTTTAAACAATTTTTTTACTATATAAACCTATGGTGATAAATACATGTTTGTATTGATGAGAAGACGAAATGATAGGTATGTATTGTTAGATGCATAGGACAACTGAGAAGGGGGGGTGAATCAGTTGTACATTAAAACATCAAAACCCTTATTAACATTTAGATCTTCATTAGCCCTTAAACCCTTAATTAGATTTAGCATGAAAGTAAACAAGTGAAACAACACACCGTGCACAATAGAACACTAGATTTATGTGGAAAACACAAGTGAAAAACCACGGTGAGGATTAACTCACTATATAAATGAATTGAAACACCAATACAATAGGCTCATTGCCCAAAATAAATAAGGGCTCGATGCTAATGGCTCACAAATAGATTAGAAAGAAGAAAGAAAGGAACTGTTACAAAGATAACTCCATCTTAGAGCAAGAGGAAGACCCACCACAACAACTCTTCACCATGTACAACCTTCATCTCATAGCCTTCAGTAAATTCATGTAAACTCAAAATATAGACACCTTCTCACTACTTCAAGTAGTTGTAGTCTTCAAATCTCACACTCACATCACAACTCTTGATAACATTTCACACCACAACACACCACACACACTATTCTCCAACACTCTACCTTGCATTTATACCATCCACAACCTTGAAAACATTCTCCAAGGTCAGCTATGCACCTCAGACATGTAGTTACAAAATAGGTTGACACCAAAAACTTTTGTGGTGGAAAGAAGTGAAGTACGACCACACCAAGGGTTAATTAGGACCCAAATATACATCACCATGCTAGACTCAACACATTCACAATCCATGAGGTACCTCCACAAATAACGTTAGCACGCCAGGTCGACCAAACCTGAACTAACACTACAAGAAACCACATACACACTTCTACAGGTCATGTAGACCACACAAAAAAACTTCACAGCATCCATACAACACCTCAAAATATTCTAGCATCATCAAAATATTTTGCAACTATTCCACAACTACCTGAAACTGAGAACACTATTATTCTGTGCAACTAGACACACTGGAACAAACTTCCAAATCACTAACCAACTTTGTTGAACACCTCAACACTTGAAACCTCAAAGGAAAGTAGATACAAGAATTATAAGCACATCCCCAAATCCACAAGATAAGAAACATCAATGTGGAGAAATGCGAAGCAATCTCATTTCTCCCAAACAACCTTCTTCACATGCACACGCACTAGTGAACACAACTTTCACTACAGAAATATCCAAAACCTGAAACTCTAGATATAGAACCTCTGAACACCTCTTATCATCATATCCAAACCACACAAGCATATCTTCAACCATGAATAAATTTGGAGCACAACACTAAACACCACTCTGTCACATTGTAATCTCTTTTATTCAAATTTTCTCAAAACCACTTGGAAACCAAGTGAACCAAGTACATGAGCAACATTGTAAACACCTCTTCAAAACATCTACAACATTTTCAACACTTCTTATAAACCACAACACATATATACTACCAACAATCTCATCAACACAAGTAGGCTCCAACAATCTCCATAGTTATACCGAAAGTTGACAGCAATGACAACACTAGTAACATTGTGTTGACAACACTAACAACTTCAAGCTTCTCGTAACTACAATGCTAGGGGTTGACATCAATGACAACACTAGCAAGCCTCCAACACATATGCATAATATCATGGCATGTGTCTTAATCATATGAATTTAGACACAAAAAAACACATGACCTATGTATTAAATTTCTATTTTTCAATAATACTGGACTAACAAAAGCATATGACTCAAACAATAATACTCCTCTGATTGATATTTTCAAAAATAAAAGATAATATTTGATAAAACAAAACTGGAGGACATTTCTTAATGGGCAAAGGTATAAATTGGAAATTAGAATTTTGAATTAAATTGCTTGTTTATTTTTTATAAATTATAAACTTGTCTTATTTTTTCTATGGCAATGAGATTGAAATGGAAGGGAGGAAAAATAAAATGAAAAAAAACTTGCAAAGAGTTTTGAATATCAAGAAAATAAGGAAACCTCCCCCAACTAAAGATAGTGTCCTCACTTAATGGTATGGTTTTGGCAAAGGGTTAAGTGGAAAATAAATTTAGATATGAAGCATGCACAAAGTAATGTATAAACATGCTCTTGAATAGATGGTAGGAATAAAATGATTCAAAGGGTAAATTATCATTTTATGTCAATATTGACCAATTCATAATGCAATATTAGACATTCAATTTATAAATTAATAAAAAAAGCTATTGAAATTTTAATGCACAATGCTACCAAATGTTATCACTATCACCACTACTCTCCTTGTACTCTCCCATTTTTCATATAGATTTTCTAGTAGTGCTAGTATTTCATATAGAATTTTGAAGTAAATTGCTTGTTTATTTTTTATAAACTTGTCTTACTTTTTCTAGGGAAATGAGGTTGAAATGGAGGGAAAAAGAAGAAACGTGGTAGCTTTGATAAGGAAACATCTCCTTTTATTTAAGAATTCAAGGATGGACATATTATCATGGAGATAGTTGCAAAGGAAATGTGAGTACAAGGAGAGTAGTGGTGATGGTGATTTAACATTTGGTAGCATTGTAGATTAAAATTTCAATAGTTTTTTTTACTAATTTATAAATTAAATGTCTAATATTGTGTTATGAATTGGTCAATATTGACATAAAATGATAATTTAACCTTTGATTTATTTTATTCCTACCATCTATTCAAGAGGAAGATAAGAGAGAGGATTATTCTAGTGGTTTTATTATTAGAGAGGACTTGTATTCAAACAATGTTCTAGTGGGAAGAGAATTTTTTGTTGATGCGAGATGACATACAATATTTCAGGCCATTTCACTCCCAATAAATTATGAAAGTCACTATTATTGATGTCGTCATTCCCAATAGTTCATTTCATCATCCTAGTCCTTTTGGATGGTATTTAACAATGTAATGAAATTATTTTCAATATGGAAAATATTGGAACTAAACCATCTTCCCCAATAGTATGAGAATAATTTATTGCAAATCAATTTTTTGGTTGCTAGTGGTTAATTTTTTTTTATTAAATTGTATGGTTTATTTTACAAGTATTATAAATATTAGGAGAGAAAATATTATAGAGTTGGGATATTTTTTATTAGATAAGCAGGTAAAAGGCCCTAATCCCGAGGTTACAAAGATAGAACAACAAACAAAGAAACAAACTAGGAAAAACAACACCAACCACCACCAAAAAATAGTAGCAAACAAACCAAATCAGAGCCTAAAAAGGCGCATAGGCTGAGTAGCCAGAATTGCAACCACAAAACCATTATCAGCATAATCAAAAACAAAATTCCCATACTAATCCACAAAATGGTACTCAGACCATTTATGAGATTAACCAAAGTCCAGTAGGTATGAAACCATAGCAAATCTCTCAAGAAATAATAGTCTAGGACAATACCACTAAGCACAAAAATTTTCAGAGCACACATTTGACCAAAGCAAAAGACACCCATTTTTTTTCCAATTTGGGACACAAACTCCCTCCAAGCAAGGCCATCTTCAAATTTTGAACCGGGCCTTACAGTCAACAAAACAAGCCAATAGGCCACCCTCCAAGCTAACAAAATAAAAGCCTAAAACAACGACCGCCCCAAGGGTGGGTAAGACAAACTATACTTCTAACCCATACAAGTAAGATTGAGAGGATCCTAAAACCCAAATCACTAGAAAACAGCTAAGCCTATCAATACTCCTTGATAGAACCATCCCACATTGAGCTTGTTACTTAGAGCAACCAATTCTGAACCAAAAACAACATTAGCACTGATGGGGTAGAAATCCCCCATCAGCTTACTTGCCTCTTCACCACTATAGGAGGAAGCATATCCCAAAAGTAGTACACCCAAACATCAACACTTGTAGAACACCAGCCCCTGATAATGAGAAAAACCAACACATCAAAACTCCCCACCACAAAAGAGAAGTGAGAAAGCCCAAGAAAACTCTGAGGATCTAAATCCAACCCAAAGCACCACCTCAATCGAGACCAAAACAGGGTCTTCTTCATCTTCCTTTTCCTTCTTGTCTTCACATAGTTCAACATACAATCCAAACCGATCATAAGATAAACAAGCTTCATGGCAAGTAGAATAGGTCAACAGGCCACCCACAAAGTTGCACCACAATAGCCATCAAAAATAACCACCCTAGGGATGGACATGACATTTGAGAAACAATCCTTACAGTCAGTATAACAAACCCTTTTGAAATAACCACTATAGAATAGACCTCCCAACTAGTAGTTTAATCCATCATAGGTCCATGATCCTTGATACAACCATCCAACAACAATCCTTTTGTTCAAATAAATTGTATCTAAGACAAAAATAGTAGGAATGCTAGTGGAGCAAATAAGCCACACCATACCACTTGCCTCTCCACCTCTATAGGAGGAGTCACTAAGAGAACCTTGTCTACAATAGCAAATACTCTCCAGACCACCTAGACTCCACCTCAAAAGGAGCTATAGAGGAGAGGACCGGTTGAAAGAGAAATAGCACCACACCACACCCTTAGAATCCTCAACCACCTTGATAGGAGAGGTCTCCACCTCCATAGGACACACATTTTAGAAACCAAGAAGTAAGAACACACTCTATTGGAGAGAACAATCCTAGCAACCATAGGCAAGAGAAGTATCCAAACTTTATGGTACAACCCCTCTAGCAATGAAATGTATGAGACAATGGAGCTCACCACACCTTTGAAGATCGTCAATGAACTGGCCACCCAAAGAGAAAGAAGACCAATAAGGTTCAACTTAATAAAAAAAACTTCAAAGATAGCATTGTCACTATCCAAAACATTCACAGTATCATACAAAAAAAATCAATTAAATTCCACAACCCTAAACCTCTAGGGTCAGAGAAGCATAATTACAGACAACAATGAAGTAGCACGTAATACCCACAGACAAACCAAGTTTGAAGGAAACATAGCTAGGAACCATCAACAAGGAAACAGGGTAGGGACTCCTCCATGAGAGCACACCAGAAGCAACTTTGAAACTAGTTGAAGAGAAAACTAACCAAATGCATATCCCAAACAAAGACACACAAAACCAAGAAAACCTAAAACCCACTAATCTCATATCCAAACATGAGGGAAGAGGCATTGGAAGAACAAAACTATAGGAGACACAAAGCAGAGCTTCAAGATAGAGCACCAACATTAGAAATACCAAAATATCAAGGAATCCCATCCACACTAGCATAAGAAACTCCAAAGCCCCATCATAATGAGAAACAACATCCAACACAAGTAAAATAAAGCAGATCCAAAAAAACCCAACAAACTCAAAGCACCAAAAGCTTGAAGCAATAGTGCAAAGCAACCTGATCCTATCAATGCAATAGACCACTAGAAGGGCCAGAAACCATGAAGTCCCGCAAGGGCACACAAGATCAAATGAAGGACCCCAAATGCACAAGGGTCTGAGCAAACCAAACACCAGAGTCACAGTTCTACAATGTATAATAGGATTGGGTGCAAAGAACACGGCCTCACAATTGTGTGTGAGAAGAAACTCCACCAAAAGCAGCTCAAAATAAAACTCAAGAAACTCCAAAACCTACGAGGGCCACAAAGAGACCATGCCTTTAGTTGAACCAATAGTCGCTAATGTCACTTCATCACCCAAATTTGGCTCAGAAGGAAAGAAACTGACACCCGAACACCATAATTGATGGACTAGAGGGAGTCCAAGAGAACATTTTATCAAGTTGCAAAGCACTGAAGAACACCAAACCCCTTGCACAAAAACCACCACATAAGGAAGAGACTCCTTCAGCAGAAGAAGAATGAAGTTGTCTAAAACAACAACAATAGACTTCATGAACAAAAAAGGGGCGAAGCTATCTAAGACAGCCACAAAAGGAGAAGCAAAAAAATCATCTCCAGATCCACCAAAAAATACAAAATGGAAACCAAAAGGCAAATGCCATAGCTGGTCGCATTCTAGAAATAGAACATGGCATGAAACTTCCACAAACCAATCCACAGAAGCCCCAAAAAGGCAGTGGAAAAGCTGGAAAAATATCCACATACCGACCCCAAATAGTATGCCAATGCCACCATACCTCCCACAGCCAAAAATCATCATCCTCATAATTGGAATCAGACCCTCCATCCTCTGCTTCACTAGAAAAATTCAAAAACCCTTTCCTGTAGCCTTTCTTGCTCTCCATTGTACTAACAGTCGTTATAGAGTTGGAATGTTTTTCATCCATGAACATGGTAATTTAATATCCCCCCAACCCTTAAAATTAATCCTCCATCACTACAAAAGGACCCCAAGAAATGGGTCAAATATTACAAATAATATGTTGTCTTACTATGAATAGAAAATGAAAGAGATAATATTTTTAGTTTATTAGAAATAAATATCTTGGGATAAGTTTTTAGTGAACATATATGAAGTGAGGGAAAATCTAGAAAAAATGCTAGCACTAATAGAAAAGTTCTCAAAACTAGGTTTTAGATGACTAGTTATTTTCAAAAATATCATATACCATATTGCCCAAGTTATTCCAAAATTAAAAAATAGCTCCTTTAGAAAAAGGTTAGATGGCTAGTGTGGTATGTTAGCAACTAGTGGGGCAATAATCTAGTAGTTGGCCAATGACAACTAGGTGATTATTGGATTGATTTTGATGACAAGTTGTTTGGAGATAGATTGATGGTGTGATTGGGTGTTAGCTAGTGTCTAGTAGTGAAGTGGTGGTGAATCTAAGGGAAAAGGAAGACTAAAGGGGAACCTCCTGGGAATATTTGTAGGTATTGGTGGTTGGGGCTTAGGACCCTGGTCACTCAATAAGACCTTGGCCATATACTTGAACCCTAACATCCATGTAGATTATTTGAATGGCCTATCAAAATATTGGACCACTTGAGAAACCTCTCGACACTAGGAAAAACATAGAACCAACATAGTATACCTTGAATTGACCTCTACAACACTGTACCCTAAATGGCTAAAATATTATTTTTTTCTAAAAATCCCACATTGTATAATAAATTGGGATGACCAAAGGATTTTTATGTGAAACATAATATTGTGACATAGGAGGAACAGTGACTACAATAATGGCATATGGACTATATTGTGTCATATAGATCTAATATATTTTTACAAATTTTTACAACAAAAAATCTAGGACCTAAGAAAAAAGTCATCCTAATTTTGGTATTTGATAGGTGACCTTAAGGTTTTTGGACATCCTAGATGCAATAATGATGCCCATTTTGCTCCAAGATGTGCCATTTGAAAGCTCTAATACCATGATGGAGTTGATTATTGAACCCGACAACTCCCAAAGAACGCCTATAAATAAAACACACTATCACAAAAAGAGAAAAATAAATAGTATGTTATGAAGCTTGAGAATTGTATTGATTGCAAAAATGATAATTGTTAAAATATGCAATAAATAATCCTTGATAAAGACAAGGATAAAACCCTAGATGAAAGTGTAGGTGAGGATATAATAAGATCATGGCATGTGTCTTAATCATATGAATTGAGACACAGAAAATCACATGACCTAAGTAAATTTCTATTTTTCAATAATACCCCTAACAAAAGCATATGAATCTAACAATAATACTCCTCTCATTGATATTTTAAAAAATAAAAGATGATATTTGATAAAACAAAAGTGGAGGACATTTCTTAATGGGAAAAGGCATAAATTGGAAATTAAAATTTTGAAGTAAATTGCTTGTTTATTTTTTATAAATTATAAGCTTGTCTTACTTTTTCTAGGGTGATGAGGTTGAAATGGGGGAAAAAAGAAGAAACATGTTAGCTTTGATAAGGAAACATTTTTTTTTAAGAATTCAAGGATGGACATCTTATCATGAAGATAGTTGCAAAGGAAATGAGAGAGTACAAGGAGAGTAGTGGTGATGGTGATAACATTTGGTAGCATTGTGCATTAAAATTTCACTAGTTTTTTAATTAATTTATAAACCGAATGCCTAATATTGTGTTATGAATTGGTCAATATTGAAATAAAATGATAATTTAACCTTTGATTCATTTTATTCCTACCATCTATTTAAGAGGAAGAGAGGAGAGAGGATTAGTCTAATGGTTTTAATATTAGAGAGGAGGACTTGTATTCAAACAATGTTCTAGTGGGAAGAGGATTTTTTGTTGATGTGAGATGACATACAATTTGTCATGCCATTTCACTCCCAATAAATTATGAAAGTCACTATTATTGGTGTCATCATTCTCAACAGTTAATTTCATTATCCTAGTCCTTTTGGATGGTATTTAACAAATGGAATGAAAACATTTTCAATATGGGACATATTGGAACTAAACCATCCTCCCCAATAGTATGAGAAAAATTTATTACAAATCAATTTTTTGATTGCTAGTGGTTAATTTTGTTTTATTAAATTGTATGGTTTATTTTACAAGTATTATAAATATTAAGAGAGAAAATATTATAGAGTTGGGATGTTTTTGTCCATGAACATGGTAATTTAATAACCCCCCAACCCTTAAAACTAATCCTTTGTCACTACAAAAGGACCCCAAGGAATGGGTCAAATATTACAAATAATATGATGTCTTTACTATGAATAGACAATGAAAGAGAATATTTTTAGTTTATTAGAAATAAATATCTTGGGACAAGTTTTTAGTTATCACAAATTGTATAATATATTATTTTCCAAGTAAAAAATATAGATTGTTTTTTATTAGAGGTAAAATACAGGTTTTGAAGCAGCCCATAACCCTTTACAAAAGAAAGTAGCTAAAATAAAAGAAAACAACACTAAGCATAAATCAGCCCAACAACAATGACCCGACAACAAAAATTCAGCCAAAAAGGAGGACCCCAACCAACAATACTACATGTTTTTCAGAATATCTGCCACCTCCACCTCACTTGTCGTAGCCTTCTAAGCTTCATCCAAAACATTAGGCATTTATTTACCAGAAGCCCCAACCTGAGCTTTAGTCTTGTTTCTAGTTCTAGCACCAGGACCATATATATTCACCTCAGTAATCAAAAAAATACCCTTCTCCCCACCCTTTTCAGTAGCACCGTCCTCCTCCATCAGCTTACTAGCAACACTGATCTCTTCAGCATGAGCACTTTCTTTATGCTTCTTGGCACTAACCATAGGAGGAATCACACCATCAGAACCAAATTTACCAATAGATTTAGACACCTCCCCACCCCTCATCACAGCAGCCCAAATTTTCTCCAGTTGATCCTCAAGGGTGAGGATTCTACCTTCCAAATTTTGTTTCATCTTAAGAGTTTCCTCTACCACAATATCCACCATAGTGTTTAAGGAATCAAACAATTCATCTATCTAATTTTTGACAAAGGAATCTTCAGCCTTACTCACCACACCCCTAACTTTGACATTATTTTTATTGAGTTCATGAAAAAACCATTTAAACAGAACAATGGAACCCTCACAAGCGGTTCCCAACACATCAGACATTTTTTCTCTATCAATATTAAAAAAACCCTTCACCAAAGCATCTTCCTGCTCAGAGGAACTAACCCTATCCTGACCAGAAGATTTCCTTACCTTTCCCAACAACAACTAGAGTCTTGATTTTGTGGATGGAACTCTCAATCTCCTTTGTCATAGCCTTTCTCTTCTTCAGCCTCTCTAATTTTGTATCCTAGGTATCCACAAAATCACCAACAACCTCAGTCTTAACTTTTTGTTGCAAGTCTGGCTTAACACTCAGAGAGTCATCAACATCAAGACCACCCACTATAGTGAGAGGAAAGCCCCTCTCCAATAATTGACTCACATATCTCATAACCTGTTTCTTCCTGCTTCCCTCCTTCGGCTCCTTCTTCTACTTGGTAATAGGGGGTGGTGAAGAATCCTTGCCATACAAATCATTCTTCTCCTTCACACCCCTACTCAGAAAATCAGCAGCCACCTCATCACTACAAGTCACATAGCCCTCGCTAGCACATGGCTCCCCTTCTTTCATCTTTCCCACAACAGGGAAATGAGGACCCACCTCCAAAGAAGCAAGTGAATCTGACACAACATCCACATCCTCCTTTGAATTTGACTCTTTTTCCAAAATAAGTTTCCTTTCCTTCACTTTTTTGTTGGTCAGTTCCTCTTCAAAGGAAATCTCATACTCCTTTGTGGGCTTAGGCTATTTACCCTTTAGGGTAGAAAATGGCTTAGCCACCTGAAAGGACTTCGCATAATCAGAAATAAGAAGGATTAACCCCACATGAAAAAATGGATTTTTAGGGTTTTTCTTGTGATCCTTAAGACCCAAATCCAGAGACATTAGGAGGTAATAGGGAAAGGAAATCCTTTTCTTATGACGGAAGTGATTGAGCAAGATGAAATGGTATGCATTTACCGCTGAGAAGCATCCTTCCAAGGTAATAAAATGCATTAGCTCTTCTACAACATCTTCCCACAACTCCTTAAGAGAGCTTCTCTGGTAGTCTCCACTTCTCATAGTCCTCAAATCCTTAGCTTCATCTCCCTTGAAGAAGATTTGCATAGCAGTCTACAACTCATTTTTATCTCTAAAAATTTCATACCATCCATGGCCAATCCAATAATCTTAGCTATAAATTATTCATTAACATCAAACTTCGTTTCATATAGCTTTAGCACTCTATCATTCCATCCTTTAGCAAATAGCGTTGTAACCTGAGGATTATTGCCATGTAATTTCTCCAGGTAAGGAGTTAACCCTCCTTTCTCCAACACCTTCCAAACCTCCTTCTTGGCAGCTTCGTACAAGAAGGGTTATGCTCAATTTCTATCTCCACCCATATCGACAAAGTTAGCAGAAGGAACTCCAAACTCAGTGGAAGAAAAACTTTAGAAGACAATGCTAGGATCTCCCAGAATCCATGTGAGAACTAAAATGAAGCAGAGGATAATTAAGAACATAGAGCTTTGTTCCCTATGGCGCCCAACCCCCGTACCATTCACTTGATTCAAATCTGGCTTACCATCCTTTCTCATAATAATTCACCACGTGAAGAAAAACATGCACACCGCCAACCATAATGAGAACTTAAGCAAATTAAAATCAGCCATCATAGTTAATAGTTGCTATAGCCTCTATAGGAAGAGGGTCATTCAAACCCAATTCCCTAACCTCTCTAACTCCAATATTAGCGAAGATGTCAGCTAGCCCATTACCCTCTCTCAAAATGTGAGAGATGTAATACTCATCAAAAGATTTCAGAATATCGATGGCATCCCTTATCAAAGACTCAATAGTCCAAGAAGGGGGAACACAAATTTTCAAATTATTAATGATATTCAAAGAATCACCCTCCAACCAAACTTTCCTATAGCCTTTGATTTGTGCCAACTTAAGATCATGATAGGCTGCAGCAAAAAAAAAAAAGATTGTTGATTATATGTCTTTAATCTTTTATCATGATAATTTTATTGGGATGTTGTGCTTTGAAATATTTTTATAATGTGATTTCAACACATATTTTTCATTATCATTTGATTGTAATAATTTTAATAGCCCAATGTGATTATATAATGATATCAATGCAAACATGTGACTATCATTTCAATGCATATTTTAGAATGTGATTTTTAATGCATATTTATCATTGTAACTTAATTGTAAAACTTTCCATAGTCACATGCATAAGGTTTAGTTCAAGATTCATAAGTTCTACTTTGCATGGCTTCAAGAATGAAAAACTTGGAAACACAAGCCATCTCCATGTGATTGAAATGATTTTAATACACACATGTGACTATCAATGCCTTCAATCATCATATAATACATGTTTTCCATATTCTATTGTGTTGTGTGTGAATTGGATTAATAATGTAAGGTAATTTAACTCTCATTGTAATTGTGTATATTTTTAAATATTACAAGCATGGTAAGAACTAAGTTTTCTATGGAGAAAAGTAAATGTATGGAAATGCCAAGCCAACATGCAATGCAATTTTTTTTGACATTGATCGCTTTTAGTTCGACATAAAACTTGAAACATCTTAAAAATGAATAAAATCATTGTAAATTTAGTTATTTTTTGAGGTCATACATTCTGAAATATTATTTAAGAAGGTTCAATTGTATGAGGATGAAAATTAAAGATTTATATTATAGAAAAATAGAATGGAGAAGATGAATTGTTGAGTTGTGCTAGAAGTTTATAGCATTTTCTAAGTAGAATATGTTATTAGAACTTGAAAATCATCATCTTTAGTTGATGAATAATAATCATATGGTAATGTGTGAAGCTAATAAGAAAATAGTAGAAAGGGTAAAAGAAAAATGTTGTCTCACACTTTTGGCCAACTAAATAGTTTTGAGTGAAACAATTTTACCCTAAATAGTTTTGGGTGAAACTATTTCGCTCAAAACCACGTGGTGCATATAATTTTGAACAAAACACTTCCACTCAAAACTACAAAATAAAAAAAATTCATATTTGAAACTTGAAATACGATTCAACTTATGTGTATTTTTTTATCTGAAGGGGTTTCAATCGAAACAATTTCAATGAAACTATTTATGTGGCTGCCTATGTGGCAATTTAATCCCTCTTTTGGGGAAAATTCATAAAAACTTCAACTTCAATTTTGAATTTATCCAACTAAGGGTAATTTCATCAAAATATAAAAATACTCTTTTGTAGAGCTCAGAGTCTAGAATCCAAAAATATATATTTAAAAAAAAAATTATTTGTTCTCATATATTTAAAAAAAAAATTATTGTAAGCAGGTTTTTATAATCAAACATGAGGCTAACTAGAAATTAAAAATATATATTAAAACATATTCAAAAAATTTGATTTTTTTTGAAAAATATATGGTGCACTAAAGGGAAGAATCGTCTTCAAATGGGTTTTTTTTTTAATGATAAAAAAATTAGAAAAAAGTTGACATCCCATGAAAAAATTATGTTCTAGTAAGGTTTCACTTTAAAACATTATTGCCAAAAAACTATTTATCTAAAAATAATCCATGCATTATATTTTGAAGTTACATATTTTTGGAAAAAAATAGGGAAAAAATAATAATTCTCTTTTTTTTGTGCCATCCCATCAAACTCATTTAAAAAAAAAAAATCAGCAATTCAAATTTGCTCTTGAACTTATAAAAATATAACAAACCAATTTTTTTTTAAAATACAAGTATAAACTTCATCATTATTTCTACATTTCATTAGTTTACATCATTTTTAAATTTAAAACATAAAGGTCAATTTTATGCGGTGAAATTTGAAAATTTTTAATTTGTGTTGGTCATTTCCTTTAAAAAGTGTGACACATATTTGTGTTTTTATCTAAAAATATGTCATCCAATTTTACTTCCATGTTGGAAACTAAAGAGTGTTCATCAATAAGGTAGAAATAGGCAATGAATATTTCTATAAATGGTGTTGATGGAAGTTTTTTCAAACAATGAAATAAATTTCAAAGATAAAACCTTGTAATTCTTGATATTTAAAAATTTTAATTTTTAAAATATTTATATGTAAAAGATAAAAATGAATGCTTCTATAAAATTATCGAAATATGCATGACTTATACTATTGTTTAGAACAATATTTTGTGATGAATATATCTTAGTGGTAGATTTTATGGTTATTGTTTTCTCATAACATGAATGTAGTTTTAAAAAATAGAATTTTATTATATTGTGTTGTTAACTCTGACTGTTGGCATACAATCTTATGCTAGTGGGGAAGGAAAATATTGATCAAATTAGATGGTATGTACATACCTTGGCTTCATAAGAAATAAAATGGATCAATGTACTATAATTATGTACTTTCAGGGTTTTAGTTTGGGTCCATCTCCCTCGGTTTCCACTTGAATGTTCGAGAAGTGATATCTTGCAGTCAATTGCTTTGTTGTTGGGAAAACCAATTGGCCCTTCATAACAAAATTTGGATAAGAGTATTTTCTCTTATGCTAGAGTATGTGTTGACATTGATTTGAGCAAGCCTCTGTCAGATTCTATTGACTTGATTGTTGGTTCCTACTCTTGGACCCAGTCGTTGGATTATGAGACATCACCTTTCCGATGTCATGTATGCCATGAATATGGTCACCTTCAACGAAGATGTCCTTGGGTGTTTGGTTTTGGTGGTGCAATTTATCCTCCCCCTTAGTCTAATCTTGGGGTGGATAAAGGTAAGACTCCCATGCAAGAGGGGGTAGCAAATAAAGATGGTTTTGCTTCAATCAAGCCTCACAATCGTGGTTGGGGTTAGAAGTGAGCTTTCAAGGATAGGAAGGAGGAAGATACTCTTAATAGATTTTAGGCTTTGGATGAGTTAGTTCAAGAGGAAGGGTTCTTGGCTGACATGCAGTTGGATGTTGGTGCTTGTGCAAAAGAGCTACCTAATGTGCAACCTACAAAGATTTCTATAGGGGATAAGCTTGATGTTCTTGTTTCTCAATTAGATTTTTTCTTGACCCCTTTGGCTTAGGTGATGGGTGTAGAAGGTGGGGGGAATGCAGATTTTGAGGGTTCCCCTAGTGGAGGTGGAGCCATCTCAGAGGTACAGAGTAGTTCTGTTGTAGGTAAAAATAAGTCTTTTTCCTCTGCCTTGGGTTTGTAGCAAAAAAAATTCAAGAAAGGGGCTCCTAAGAAACCATCTAAGGTTGGTCGAAAGAAAGACCAAGACAAGCTGAAGTTAGTTGGTGATACATTGGTTGAGGTTGGTTCGATGAAGACTATTGATGCTCACTTCTCCCAACCTCAACAATGATTGTGCTTTCTTGGAATGTGAGGGGTATGAATAGCATCCCTCGACAAAAGGCTATTCAGGACTTGTTTTGTATTCATTCTCCTGATGTGGTCTTCCTTTAGGAGACTAAGTTATCAGTTGATTCTATGGTAGGGGTGGCTTCAAATATTTGGGGTCATGGTCATTGTCAATGTGTTGGAGCACTTGGTAGTTTTGGTGGAGTGGCATGTTTATGGGATCCTCAAATAGTTAGTCCTATTTGGTGGATCTCTTGTAGGAGCTCAATTTCTTGTGTTGTTTCTCATCTTGAGTCTAAGGAAAATGTTCTTTTCACTAATGTCTATGCACTGATTGACTTTCAAGGTAAAGCTTGACTATGGGAGCATGTTAAGTATGTGAGGACTTTGGATCTGTATTTTCCTTGGATCCTTGCTAGGTACTTTAATGTGTTTATTTATTTAGAGGAGAAGAGGGGAGGTAGTGCTCGCCTGGAGCCTTCCTTGGGACTCTTGCAGGAGAATTTGGCTCTTTTGAGGTTGGTTGGTATTAATCCAACAAATGGAGTCTTTACGTGGAGCAGTAGGAGAAGTGGAGATGCAACTATTTCTGAAAGACTGGATAGATTTTTGGTGTCTAGTTTTTTCTTGGGAGACAGGTGGGTGACAAGTTCCAAGATATTAGATAGTTGAGGCTCTAATCACCAGCCTATTAAGCTTTTGATTGAGTTTCCCCAGCGTGGTTTCAAGCAGTCTTTTAAGTTCCAACTCATGTGGCTGAAGGATGAATCTCTTTGTTGATGGTCAATGTAACACAACAATGTTAATAAAATATCTCTACTCTATTTCTCTTGAAAAATATAAATGACCTAAAGCAACCTATCCTCTAAGGTCTCTGTAGTTGGTTCTCAATTGTGTTGATGTTATTCAGTGGCCTATGCAACTGTAATGTTCAAGGGCCTATTGGTAAAGGGATACAAATTGCATGGTAAAAATTAATCTAACATTTGGGGGTGTAAATAAATATCAAAATATTAAACAGAGCTTAGGACAACAAAACATAAATGAAGATTTCCTTCAATTTAGATATACAAACTTCATAATGAGCATTCCTTCAAACAACCAAACCATAAAATGATACAATCTATAGAACATTCTATACCATTGCATTCATTCATAGTAAAAATTCAAGACATACAAATCATTCACCATTCATAGACTTCAAAATCAACAAGAACACATCATTAGCTCATCATTAAAATTCATTGATCAATAAATATAAAGAAACCTCATTCATAGATAATTCAATGGAAACAACCTCATATTTGAAATCTTCTATTGACTTTCATCAAATAAGAGACATGTATGCACAACATTCACTGGCATACAAATGACTATTGCTCATTGACATCACCATTAAAACTAAAACATGAAAATAACATGAACTATATTGAAAACTATAAAAATGTCTAAGTGTCTTGCATAAAAACTATAAAAGTTTATAATAACTATGAAAATTCTCCTAAAATTCTCCTTAGGTAGCCAATATATCTTCAATTAGCTGACCTTTACAACATGAAGAGAAAAAATACATATACAGAAGTCCTAACACTAATTCCTCCAATCAAAAATTAAGATCCACAAATCCAAGAACAACTGGAGCTGCATGAGATGACTACCTATCATGATCTCCAGTTCAATTGTTGATGACTCCGTATCAAAATATGATGCAAAAAGGAGAAGGTCGAACTATTGGGGGATCTTTAGTTGAACTTGTGTTATGTTCCTAAAAAATAGGGAAGAGTTGCCCAATTGGTCGTATCATATGATGCTTCATTCAAAAAGGAATATTCCATACACTTTACTCCCCTGTCTTATTTTCAAGTAAGTACTCACCATAGCTATCTAACACTTGTTTAAGCATGTCCACATTTGGACCATCCACCAAAATGTCCTCAAAATTTATTCTCTTCAACTCAGCAAAGGTGAACTTCTCCATATCATCCAATTTGGCAAGCTCCTTCTAAGAAATCTTTACTACTTCCTTGATATCCATAAAATTTTCAATCAATAAGTCATCACCATCATCTCCCTTCTACATTTCCTCTTGAAATCTACTATCACATTTTTTCCTTAACTCATCAAGAGGGAAACCATCCTTTACAAGGACATCTTCATTCATTATCATAGCTATGATTGCTTCTAATTCCACAATTTGGTTGGTCAAATCCTTGCCAACCTGTTGCATGTCATTTCTATGGGAAAAAATAAATGAAGTCTTGAATCTGATAATGTTGATAGTTTTATCAATGAAATCTTCATTACCTTCTTTAAGGATAGATTGTTCCAAGAGTGTTTGTTGAGGCAGTTTAGTAATTTCTTTCAATTTCCTTACATGCTCTCTATATTTTTCTTCTTGCTTCCAAAGGACCTCAGCATATGTAGTCATATCATTAGATGATTCCAATGCTTCTTTATGAACCTTGTGGGCTTCAACAAGTAATTCCTCCACCTCTTGGTTCAACCTATCAATCCACCTATCCAACATTTTTACCTTGCTTCTCATCTCAGCAAGGTCATCAGCTTGTTTCTTGCTTAACAAAATTGGTGTTTGTGGAGAAGCAAATTGTATAGAAACAGAAGAGGATAGGTCCTTCAAGAACCTATGCAATTGATCCAATTGAGCTTTGAGCTCATCTTTCCTTTATTTATCCTTTATCATTCTGGACTTGGTGGAGGATGCTACAATATCAATCAAGTCCATTTGTTGATTCCTTGTACACCTTCCCAAGTTTACAGTTCCCAGTTGATAATTAGTCAATTGCATCTTTGATATGTCCTTGTCCACTACAAGAATGGAACATTCAACCACAATCTCTTTAGTATCTATCAGCTTGGTGGAATGAAGGACTCGAGCTTTTTTCTTGGGCCTTTCCTTCTCAATCTCTTTCATCATGTCATCTCAATTCAAGGGTTGGGGCTAGATTATTTGTTTCTTTTCTAGGTTGAGATTCAACCATGTTGGGGAAGTAGGAGGAGTAACCACTTGTTGTGAAGAAGAAGTGATAGAGGAGAGAGGTTGTAGAATTGTTACCTTATTTTTGGAATCAACCTCTTGTTGCTCCTTTTCTTCCATTTCTTTGGCAAGCCTATCAGCTTTAGCTTTCTCTCTTTCCTCCTCCAATCTCCTCTGCTCCAACATATCATCTTTTTGTTTCTCCAATTGTTTAACTTTCTCCCACATTTTGGCAGCTTCTTGCTCCTATTTGGCCTGTTCTTTTGCCTCCAACTTCTTTAGCAAGAGCTCATTTTCATCCTTCTTCCTTTGAGCCTCCTTTTCATCCTTGGCATTGGCTTCAAGGTCCTCTTTTTCTCTCCTCTATCGAGCCTTTTCCTCTTCAAGGTCATGAATTTTCTGCAAGAGGGCCAACTTCTCCCTCTCTACATTGGCTTTCCATTCACTTTCTTTTTGTTGCTACATGAGGTCTTCCTTTTCTTTATGTTGTCTTGCAAGCTCTTGAGTCTTTGCTATGGCTTCATCCTCTTGTTGCTTTGCAAGTGCCTCAACTTGTGCTTTAGCATCAACCTCCTTCTTTGCATCCTCAAATAATTTATATTGGTCTTCCGCAATTAGAACATGCTCAGTTCCAATATCATGAATTTCCTCAGTAGTTGTGGTCACAAGAGGCTCATGGTTTGATTGTGTAGCCTCTGAATCAATGTCAATGCCGTGAACCTCAACCTATTTTCGTTTATCTTTTTTAGCCTTCTCATGAAGGTTGCTTGCAGGTACTTCCCCAGTAGACTCCTCTGGGAGAGAAGGTTGAGATGAAGCTCCCTCTCTAGTTTTTGTAGCTTCTACTCATTGTGATTCATGAATTTCATGAGTAAGCATCCCTGGGAGTACATCTCCTCCAGAGCTAGAAGGAAAGGACTCCAATTGTTTCTTAGGATTTTTTCTCCTCTTTGTTCTTTTGTATCCTTGGGTGCCTATTGCTTTCCTCTTCTTTGAATATTGAGCTTTTGGTTCCCTTATCCTCATGACTACCCATTGGATGCTTCTATCCATCACTGTCCTAGCAACTTGTTCGATATCAATGAATTCTCCTTCATCCCAATTTATTGGGTCCAAGCTTTTAGTTCCTATATTCTCAACTTCATACCCAAGGTCAAAAACTACACCATCATCTGATAATGTATCAGGTATATCTTCTTTCACCCCATTTTCAATCATCTCTGGGATGGTAATCCTTTCATAATTTTTTTTCCTCACATCATAATCATCTTGCAATGAATCCAAAAATCTTCTAACAAGTTAAAATGTTTCTCAAAAATGGTGGGAGCTATACCATTCATCTTGTGCTCAAGGTCAAAATGGTGGTGGACTGTATACAATCCCAACTTCAAATAACTTAATTCTTCACATACTGCTTTTGCAGCCAAATTGTGGGCATAGTAGTATTCTCCCAACTTCATGGGGAAATTGTGGCATCCAGGCTTGTGTTTGTTGGAAAATTTTGCATTAACCCCTAGAGCATGATAAATGAACTCCATAAGTACAATTCTATCACTACAACATCTTGGTAGTTGATGAGGATGCCCATCAAAGCCTGCCAACCTAAAATAAGAGAACTTGGGATATTGGATGTACCAATGTCCCCATTCAGCAATGAAAGCCATGGCCTCCCTGCTCATTCGAAATCCAACATCCCCTTTCAACTGATTGATGATGACATAGAGGAATGCATAATTGACCCTTATATAGTGCGGTTGTAAATTTTGCAAGGTCAATTGATCATAATTCTCCCATGCCTTATTTTTCCCAGGAACCTCTCCTAATATGCCCACTACATTTAATCCAGGGAATATCCCCCTCGTTGCAGCTGAATATATGACATAAGAAGTCATGAAGAAGGTTTTAGTCTGCCCCACTTTGAGCATTTGGTTATGCAAGTTGTCTAATAAAATCATACTTCAATCAAAGTGTTTCCTACCATCTAAAATGGTTTGAATGAATGGAAACATCCATTCCTTGACTATGTTGAGTCCCTTTTTCCAAATACCCTGGAAAGCATCATGATTAGATCATTTATCTCCTTCTTGAAGTCCCCTCTCTTGGGTTGTTCAAGAACCTTGGTGAGGGACTTCTTCTCAATTCTCAACCACTCCTTGTTCATGTGGGACCTATTAGCTTCCTTGTCCCTATTAAAAAACTCCAATGCCTCTGCCTCAGTCAATTGCTTGGGGTTCTTGGGGGTAGGTGCATTAAACATAAACCTCATCATATGTGGGGATAGATCAATGATCACATTCCCCTGGAGGTCCATACATTGTCTTGATAAGGGTTTGTAATCGCCTATTATTGTGATTATAAGGTCCGGGCATTGCACTGATAGTGGGAAGAGTGTAACATGTGCCAACCCAAATTGGGCTATTCTTTCAGTCCTTCCACGCACATCTTCACAGAAAGTTTCCACTAGCAGCTCTTCATAGTGGAATGGGCCTAGATTGGTGTCTATGATGTCTTCCCACTCTGAATCCAACTTGATAGCTATAAGGGTAGCATCTTGATGTTTGTATCTCAAGGTGTAGGGCAATTGCTCCACCTTGATCTTCTTTGGTTTTTCTTCCTTTAAGCTTTCTACAATTTTCCCTTCCTTTTGTGAAACTTCCTTTGATTCCCCTAACATTATTTATTCCTGCAAGACAAGCTTGGACTAGACCAACAAAAGGTATGAAAATCATCATTACAAATGTTATCCTTTCACACTACTCTATTCTTCCCTAGGTAACCCTCCATAGTAAAATTTTAAACCTGGAGGGAGCGGAACTGGAAGAAAATCAGGAACCAGAGAGGTGAAATAAATAACACTAATCAGAACTAGGACTAAAACCAGATCAGAAATTGAAACTCCCAAAGTTTCAATGGCCCATAACGTTTGATGACCCGACCTCGCTAAGTTGACAAGATCAGAATTAGGATTGGAACAAATAAGAGGCGGACTTAGAATCAAAATCAGATTGGAACCTTATGTGAAGGTTCAATGGATGAATTCATTTCTGGATTCAATTCTATCATGTACTATCAGAATTAAGCAGATTCTCTCTGCACGTCAACACTAATTTAGACATGATTTAAAAAAAGACGTGGGGAGGTAGAAATCAAGATCAACTCTGACCAGACCATCAGGACCGGATCGAGCAAGCTAGGGAAAGTATGTGAAAAGGGTGTGAAACACAAAACCCTAACTTGTACGACTCATCAACTTACACCAAAACTAGGGCATCAAAAACCCTACAATCAAAACCCATAAGATCGATAAAAATAAGGAGGGGTCCAAGAAAGAAATTAAAACAACTGAAGGCACCATAACCCTTGAAAAAAGTAAGCCCTAATCAAAACTAGGGATGGTGGAACAAAAACACCACCGAAAATGACAAAAATGACAAAAATGACAAGAGCCAAATGAAAACAAAATGGAGAACAAAAAAATACAAATAGAAAATAGAAAAGGGAAGGAAACAAAAAAAAGAACAACAAAAGGAAACACCAACAGACCGAAAGGAAATAAGCGAAGATTCATGGGAGAAATCTCGTGAATAGGAAAAGAACAATAGGGCGACAAAATGGAACAAGAAAAACATGAAACGAAATAGGGAAACCCATCTACCTCAAAACGCTACCAGAAAGGTTGACAATAACAAGAGATCCACCCAGGAATGCCCACCCACAGCCAAATCACACTCCTCCTTGAGTTCTCTCATATCTTTGTTTTTTAAAATGCTTTGAGCAAGTGTAATGAGACAAATAACCTTAATTAAGGTTTTTAAAACCATTTCACATGTGTGAAGAGGTTGCAATTAATGCATTTAATGAAGTTGGTCAGGGGAAGAATTAGGGTGAAAGAAAGGACACAACCAACTTCTATGTTAGAGGTAAAACGGGAGCGGAAGCGGAGTTAATATAGGAGTGGGAAGTTTGTGAAAGTTCCATACTTCATTCTAAATCATCCTCTGGTCTCGCGGCAGAAAAGGATGACAAAAGAAATGGGGGAGGAAACAGAACTGAATCCAAATATGGAACTTGGAAAAGTTCCAGGTTCAGATCCGATTCTAGTTCCGCTCCTAACAAAAGGAAAGAAAACCAAAAGAAAAAAAAACAAAAGAACAAAGGGAAATGGGACTGGGGGAAAATACCATCCCAACACAAAACACAAAGTGAGACAAAAGAAAAGACAAACAAACAGGAGTGGGATCAAAACAAAACTCTGACTCAAAAATTTTGCAATGTTTCGGGTTTAGTTTTGGTTCTAGTTCCAATTCCACAAAAGGAAAAGAAATGCAAAGGGAAAGAAACAAAAGAAAACCCAATGGAGGAAACAATCCCAAGAGCCCAAGGAAAATAAAACAACAAAGAAAATGACAAGGCAAGAGATAGGGCTGACACCAGAACAAAAACTAGACCAGGAACTTTGCAAAAGTTCTAAGTTTAGTTTCGGCCTGCATTTTGAACCCACAAAAACAAAGAAGCAAAGACTTAGGAGGAAAAATAACAACTCCTATGACCCAAACAAGAACACCATGGACAAAAAAACACAAGGGGGACCCATTTTGACCAAAAACAAAAATGGGGTGGTTATGCAAGGCATAACAATTGGCGACTCGGCTAGGAAAATGGTTTACCTATTTTCAAGATACTAAAGAATTCAATCACCCAAAACCTATGGTTCATGTACATTTTAAAGTTTAGTATGATCAGTTATGGAAAACAAGGTTGATCTAGAATCTCAAATGTAAATCAGCAAAAACCACATTGAATTTGAGTGTGTGCATTCATGGTGTATCTATTCCAATAAAGGTTCTTCTCATCCTTAAATAACTATATCAAAGATTTAGGCTACACTAGTTGAATCCCTATGACTATCGTGCAATGATATCTAAGGCATTGCTTCGCTGTGAGACAGGTGTCCATAGCCCCGATGGAGATACATGTAGTTCTTTCAAAGCATTTCTCTACTACTAGCCAAGTGTCCATAGCCTTGGTAGAGATACTTGAATTACCCTTCTCGTATGGTGTTTTTCCATCAATTAATGTTTCTCTTTTCTTTTCTTTGCATAGGCTTACTTGAATTATTTCTCTTTTCATTTTTTCTTCAATACTCAGATATGTCATTCTAAAATTTGGGTTGAGAACTACAATGGATTTCATGATAGTTTCAGGACTCAGATTTTTCACCTAAATCAAAAATAAAATTATCCTGAGACAAATAGACCTCCATGTAAACATATGTTGCTATCTATTTTGTGACAAACTCAGCCATGGTCTATGAGATTACTTACAATACACCTATTTGTTCTTTTAACCTTTTAGGCTACTATTTAAAAAGAACACAAGACACAGGTCTTGAAACAAAAAAAATTCCATAGACACACCTGAAAATACCTAAACCAACTTCACTTCTTGTACCTTTAGCATACAATGAATAACCACTCCATATTTTGAAATAGAGAAAAATGGAAGTCACCCCAAGAGACAAGAATAAAAACACAAACCACAAGAGCAAAACAAAACAGATGAACAAACCAACTAATTACACATATACATCCAAACAGAACATCAGACCCTCATGGGCCAAAGTAATGTTTGAGAAACTTCCCATTGAGAGGCAATGGAACAAGCTCTCATGTTAAAGTACTCAATCAAAAGGCATTTTCGCCAAGGATCTCGACAATTTGATAAGGACCCAACCAAAGTCTGTCAAAATTTTGATGGTACCCTTTCTTTTATTTGGCTTAATCCCATAATAGTACAAGGTCAGATATTCTAAAAGCTTTGATTTTCACTCTTTTTTCAAACCAACATTTGACAATAGCTTGATGTTTAGAAAACTGTTGTAAAGCAACATCTCTTTGTTCTTCCAGATTCAATAAACTAGTTAGCCTAATCTTTGTCCTATCATCATTTGAGTAGAATTCTTGCATAAACCTAAGAACAGGTATCTATAAATGGATACGAAAGATTGGATCTTGGCCATAGACTAACTTGAATGGCGATTTTCCTAAGGAAACCTTGATTCGAGTTCTATCTGCCCATAAGGAAAATCTAAGTTGAGTATGCCAATCCTAGGATTACTTTCTAATAGCTTCTTAATTACTTTTAATAGATTTTTGTTCATAGACTCAGCTACTCCATTCCCCTATGGGTAGTAATTAGAAGAATATTTTAACACAATTTTATGTTCATATTCCCATTGAATAAATTTTGTAGATGAAAAATCAGGACCATTGTAACATACCAGGGCAAACAGTACTCCAAACTTGGTAACAATGCATTCGTTAAGGAATTTGATGATGACTTTGGTGGTGATGTTCTTACAAGACTGAGCTTCAGCCCACTATGTATAGTAATCAATTGTTATCAAAATAAATTTTTGACCTACATAAGATTTGGGGTTAATTACCCCTATAAAATCTAATGCACAATGGGAAAATGGCCTTACCACATATACCGGCTATAGAGGAATTGTTGGATTGTGCAGAACTCTAACATGTACAGCATGTCCTTGCATGTTGGTGTGCATCACGGAACACATGGGGCTAGTAGTAACCTAATGTCAAAATTTGGTGAGCCATGGAATTAGCAGAACCATGTCTAGTACCATGTCTTCCATGAAATTTTGTTATGGCTTGTTTTGCTTATTGTTGATCAAGGCAGTGTAGATAGACACCCTCAAATTTTCTTCGATATAAAGCTCCCCCTTTGAGCATGTAGTGGGAAATATTTAGCCTAAATGCTCTCCTCTGAGTGGTGTTCATCCCATCAGGGCATTTGTTATTTAGCAATAGAAAGATCAAATTAGCGTACCAAGGATCATTCGTAAATGATTGTATCATATACCATTAACAGGTAATCTTAGTATCCACATCTGCCATTGCCTTGGATAAGCCTTGTCCTCTGACTAACTTCATTGGGTGGATTTCAAGGTCAAACTCTTGTAAGATTTCCATCCACTTTCCTTGTCTCTTCCCCAGTTCACTCTGCATAAAAAGGGATTTTACAACAAGGTTAGGGACTATGGCAATAATTTGACTGCAGATGATATAGTGTCGAAACTTTTTGACAGCTCGCACCAATGCAAAATCCTATTTCTCCAAGGGTGGATATCTAAATTCATCATTTTTGAATGGAGAACTCATAAAAGCAATTGGCATTTCATCTCCTTCACCTTTTCGTTGTGTCAAAACAACAACACAAGAATGGTCAGATGCAAAAGAATATATATAAAAAGGATTTAGATAGTTAGGGCTCGTTAGAACTAGTGCCTCTGAAATAGATTGTTTAATCTACGAGAATGCATATTTAGACTCATTTCTCCACTCAATTTTAGCATCCTTCATTAGGGTTAGAGATGGCAGATCTAACAATTAAATGCAGATTTTATAATAAGGAGAAACTAAAACATTCACAGAATAAATCATAACGAATTTAACGTGGTTCACCCAATCTGGGCTACATCCACCAAACCGCAGCCATCCAATACTTTTATTATCCAGTGAAAAACCCTTATTACAATCTTGCGAATAATCGCATTTTTCATCATCTTGAAATACCCATCCAACCCCTTTTTACCAAGCTTAGAAGCTTCCAGATTTTTGGGTTCTACAAAATCCGAATTTTCCTTTTCATTGATTTTTCCCTTTTGGTGATCAAAAAGTAGGAAAAAATTTTCTCGAGTGCGCCTGAACCCAGCGGGACCTGACCTCGGTTGATGAGACGGGGGGGGTGTCTGATATAGCATGATGGTCGCCACATACCAACAATCTCCCACTTGGTGTCGGGGCTCCACACCACCACAATCTCCCACTTGGGTGATCATGGATGACACTTGCTGCAATTCTGACTCCCACTAGAAATAAGTACCTTGGACTTTGCACTGTTATACTTGAATTCAACCTTGAAGATAAGCGGAAATTTGAAGAGGCTGGCTTCTCCTAATCATAAGTAAACATATCTGCTGGATTGACATCGTAGTATCTTGTCCACTTGACCTGTCCATCCTCAACATGACCGAATGAAATGATATCTCAACTGTATGTGTTTTGTTTTAGAATGCAAAGCAGAATTCTTTGCAAGATGTATAGCACTCTGGTGTCGTAAACAAGTAATTTTCAACTGTTGTTTTCCCAACTCCTCCATGAAAAGTTGCAGCCATATCATCTCCTTTGCCGCCTCTGTTGCAGCAACATACTCTGCCTCTGTGGTGGATAAAGCAACCACCTTCGCAATCGAGAAATCCAACTCACTTTGTCCCACCAACTGTAAATACATAACCTGTGGTACTTCGCCTGGTATCTATATCCCCTGCCAAATCTGAGTCAACATAGCCTTTTAAATCGATTATTAGAGCCCTCAAAACATAAACAATTATTGGATGTACCTCTCAAATACCTGAGAATCCATTTTACCGCATTCTAATGCTCAACTCCGGGATGACTCAAATACCTGCTAACAACTCCTACAGCATGTGCAATATCCGGTCTAGTGCATACCATGGCATACATTAAACTACCTACAGCTGAAGCATATGGTACCTTGGACATTTTTTCTTCCTCCTCTTGTGTCTTTGGACACATATCCTTAGTCAATTTGATATGACTAGGCAAAGGTGTGCTGACAGCTTTTGCATTCTCCATATGAAATCTCTGCAACACCTTTTCAACATAATTAGCCTGAGATAAAAACAATTTCCTATTTTTCCTATCTCTACTAATTTTCATACCAAGGATTTGTTTTGCTGCCCCCAAATCCTTCATAGCAAAAGACTTTGCTAACTGTTGTTTCAACTCTCTTATGTGGTCCATGTTAGACCCAGCTACAAGCATATCATCAACATATAAACACAAAATAATGTAGCTATCATTACCCAACCTCTTAAAATAAACACAATGGTCAGAATTACACCTGCTGTAGCCTTGCTCAGCCATAAAACTGTCAAATTTCAAATACCATTGCCAGGTGCTTGCTTCAAGCCATATAAACTTTTCTTCAATCTGCACACTAGTTTCTCCTTACCTTTGACCTCAAATCCTTGTGGCTGTTCCATATAAATTTCCTCTTCCAAATCACCATGGAGAAAGGCTGTTTTAACATCAAGCTGTTCTAAATGCAAATCTTCAGCAGCACAATACTTAAAACAATCGAATAGAAGTCATTTTAACAATTGGAGAAAAATATCATCAAAATCAATACCCTTTTTATGTGCAAATCTTTTTACAACTAATGGATTTAAATATTTTCTTACCTCCATCCTCCTCTTTCAACCTGTAAATCCATTTGTTTGGTAAAGCCTTTTTACTTGCAGGCAACTTGCATAAATCCCAAGTCTGATTTTCCAGAAAGGAGTCCATTTCTTCTTTCATTCCATGCTCCCACTGAACCTTGGTATCCACCTGCATAGCTTCATCATAATATTCTGGTTCACCAGCATCAGTTAACATAATAGTATACAAAGAGGGAGAGAATCTTTCTGGAGGTCTACTTAACCTTGAAGATCGTCTAACATTCACAGGAGTTTGTGGTAATTGTTGTTGCTATTGTTGTTGCCCAGCATGAGGAACCACTGAAACATCATTGTTTGGAGTATCATCCAACACTACATAATCTTTTCTTTCTTCTCATGCTGAAGCAACAGATCTTTGTACAACACTTTCTCATTGAATATGACATCCTGCTTCTCACAATTTTTGATTTTCAAAATCCCAAAGCCTATAACCAAATTCATCAATGCCATATCCAACACCTTCTTCATCATTTCGTTAAGGGGTTTGACAATCTCCACAAACCCAGTTATGAATTTTTGCACAAATTTTATCTTCCCAAAAAGGACCTCATCTCCTTTTTGCTACCAGGCATGGTCAGTTTCAAAATGGATTCCACTCTTTCTAAGTCAACTGAAATTCCCTTCTATGATATTATGTGGCTGAAACTCCAAACACAAACTTTTTCGGATTAAGGGAGATTCCATAACTTATGCACTTTTGAAGGACTTTTGAAAAATCTATAGCATGGTTTTGTCTATTCTTTGAAAACATAATAAAATCATCCACATATATAATAATACACTTACCTACCAAATCCTTGAATGCCACATCCATTGCTCGCTGAAAAGTAGCTCTAGTGTTGATAAGACCAAATGGCATCATTTGATAAGAAAATGTCCCCCACTTAGTAGTGAAGGCGGTCTTCATCCTATCCTCGTAGTTGACCATTACCTAATTGTATCCTGAATATCCATCCAGAAATGACATCATTTGAGAACCATTTACTATTTGTAGCACCTCATCTAGAGAAGGAAGAGGATAATTTTCTTTCCTTAATGCTTTGTTAAGGTTTCTAAAGTAAACACATAACCTGATCTCTCCTCTCTTTTTACGAATAGGAACCAAATTGCTGACCCAAGTTGAATGTCTCCCTGGAAAGATTATCCTTGCAGACAACAACTTTTGCACATCCTTTTGAATTAAGGGCTCGACCAGGGAATTAACTGGGCACTACTTTTGGAAGAAAGGATTTAATTCAGGCTTCAAGGGGATAGTATGTGTCATTACTGACATATCAAAAGTTTTCAAGTCTTCATATCCCCAAGCAATTGTTGCGATATCCACTTTTAATGCTGCCAGGATTTTCTCTTAAATGTGTTTGGGGCAAGTTTTTCCAATGAACACATTCTTCTCAGGGACTGAATCCACCAAGTTAACTAACTCATACTTCCCTCTATTAGTGTCAATAGGTAGCTTTTCACAGGCTCGAGGATCAGAGTCAAAGATCCTCTCCAATGCTACCATTCCCTTAGGAATGTTGTTTGTTTTTAGATTCATTATCCCTTCTGCATCACATGTTTTTGGATCCCACTCTCCCTGACCTTTATCTAATTCATCAATGATCTATCCTTCAAAGACATCTAAACTTGCTAAGAAGGAAAGTATATGTTGGTCATCATCAAAGACCTAAAAATTTTGAGCATTATCTAGAATAGTTGGGATCGAGACTAACTCCACTAAAAATATCTTCAACTTGGAATCTTGCATGGGTTCCAAGGTACTGGCAGCAACAATATCATCTTCAATCTGGTTGTCCTCTCTAGGAATTAATTTGATCCCAAAGGCATCAAAGTCCTCTATCAGATTCCATTATTTTTTTGTACACAACCAGCCTCTTGTTATGGCATGTGTATTGACTACAAACCTGATTAATAATGACCTCAGAATCTCCCATGACTGTTAGAGTTGTAACCTTTTTCTGATATAGAAACATCAGTCCTCTAGCCAACACCTCATACTTTGCCATGTTGTTGGTACAACCAAACTGCAACCTATAAGAAGCAAAGTATGTTCTCCCTTTTGGGTTTTTTAGTTCAACTCCTGCTCCACTCCCTAATTTGGACTTAGAACTATCAAATTTAAGTACCCACAATTGATTTGGGGTGGGTATTTCTTTCCTAGGACAAGCTGAGAGTAATTGTTCACAAGAAATAGGTGGCATACCGGGTTGGTTTAAGACCTCTAGACACAAGGAGTGATGTGAATGACAGTCATCAAATATTACACTCAAATTTAGGATGTGTGTGGGAACTTCTTCTTGAGTCTAATCTTGATCAGTTGGTTTACAATTAGTTATTGGTTTTAGCAACCCCCTTGGAATTGGAAGATTGGAAGGGGCCAGTGTATCAAGCATTTCTTGGGATTCTACAATCTCATTTCCCAAGGTATAATATGAAGCTTGAGTCTGCCCAATTGGGGGAAGGACTTCTTCTTGTATATTATTGGTTTGTGTCAAGATAGTGGCATTTCTAGCCTCAAAGGAAAATATGATTCTGGGGTGTTTCAGGTTGGCATTCATAAGTTTTTTTTGACTGATAGACATGGTTCAAGATGTCTACACAAGGTTGGCATGTCAATTCAGAATGACTTTGATAATGAATTTTGCACCAGTTAGGGAGTAACATACTCCATAGATCAACCTCTTCTCCTAGAACCAGCCTATCATGTTGTAATTTTCTAATTAGAACCTGCTGGTTGATAATGGTCATTGGGTCACTATGTTCTAAAGGTTGTAGGCTCTCAGGATTTAACATTGAAAAGGTCAACATTTCCTCTCTTTTATATACTCCTATCTTAGTTTCAAAGTAAGCTACCTCATTAGGACAGTCGTACTTAGTGATCATATGTTGGAGTTGAGGCTCACTCTCAATCCTAATTTGTGTTTCTACCCCTTTCCATGGAAGCCACATGTGTGAAAAGTTTAAGGATAAATAACCCCCAATGCTTTTCATTAGGTCTTAGTTTAGAAGCATGCCATATGTCTCATGGATATCAGCTACCTGGATATCCATATAAGTCTAGATACGTGGGTCAGATCCAACCTGCACATGAATATTTTTTAGTTCCCCTACCACATATACCTAAATTTTGTCTAACTGAATTACCTTCTTATTAGTCTGAAGTAGATTCAAACCTAAGTTTTTACAAATGGAAAAGGGCATGACATTACCTAATGCTCCAGAATCCAAGAGGCAGTTATGCAAATTCTTTCTGAAGATTCTCAAGCTTAGAAGGAACAGTGGGGTCCCTATCTTACCTTTGTACAAGGCCACATTCATTTCATTGGTTGGAGTTGCCTTATTCTTTCCTTTTGATCGATCTACTTCTTCCAAAGCTCTCAACATGATGTCACATTGAGTATGGCACCACTTTAAAATGTCAAAGAATGACAACGAAGTCTTTTGTTTTTGCATCTCTGAAATAAAATCAAATTCCATGTCATTTGTCATCTAATATTTAGGAACAAAAGATGAGTTACCTTTATTTTGAAATTCAGGTGGGCCTTTTGGCGGAGGCGGGTTGTTCTCCATATTTTGATTGGGTGGAACTATAGTGTTTGGAGGAGCAGATGTAGTGAATGGGCATTTATTCTAATTCCTCAGGAAATGACCTCCTTTGGATTGGAAGGATTGAGCATCATATACATCTTATTCTCATTCATTTTCTTCTTGTCTGGGGAAAGAAGATTCTTCTTCAAAGAGCTCATAAGCCATGGTTGTATCTGTGGATCCACCATTCTTGATGGGAGAGCCTTGCAATGGGGCATTAACTTGTGCAATCTTAACCATTTTCTCCATTTTGGGATAGTTAACCTCAGAATGTGCTTCAGTGTCATGTAGCCTACACCAATTCGTCATGAAATTAAGATCTGCAACATTTGCAATATGTGGTTTGTCATCACCAACATGATAGTTATGGGAAACTCCCCCATTGTTTGGCCCAGTATTCCATTGTCTGTTGTTATTGGATTTTTGGTTGTATCCCCTATTTTGGTTCTGGTAATTTTGATTGGGGGAATTCTCATTTTTAAATTTCCTCTAGTTTTGATTGGTGTTTTGATAGTAATAACTACCCTAATTGGAATACCCTCCCTAATTTTGGTAATTTCTATTTTGAGGGGGGTTGTACTTGAGATGTGCCATCTCATTAGTCACTTGAGACAATGTTTTCTTAAGGGTCTCCAACTCTGTTGTCAAGTGAGCAATACGTTCACTTTCTACAATGGTTGTATCTGACATATGTGTCATGGGGTTAGATCCTCTAACTTGATTATGAGAATTTTGAACTTGCTACGAGGGATCAAGAATTGGGCCACTAAATAATAGTTGTTGAGATGGAGATTGTAACTCAATTAAGGGTCCATATGTAGAATGAGACATTCCTGGGACTGTATTAAATAGTGGGGTAGGATTAGGCACTTGAGAGTATCTGAGAGGAGTAAAAACTCCTCCTAGACCTCCTGCTTGTGAACAAATCTACTGTTGCAGTTTAATAGCAAGGTGATAAACTTTGAAAAGAGAATTAATGTCATTTGAATTGTATTTTCTCTGCAAAAATAGACCAATCAAGGGATCTATGGCCTTTAGGTAGGCTTGGATAGAAATATTTTCAGCCACTAAGTATGGGTCTTGTAACCTCTTGTACATCCTCTGAAATATAGTATTAAACAGGGGTAACAGTTCATGTGGCTCCTTCCTAATAGTGGAAAATTGATGATATAAGATTGCAGGATCAACGTAGACCCATAATTGGTTAATGAATGCCTCCTCTAAGTTTTTCTAGCTCAAGATTTATCCAGTGGGCAAATTCAAATACCAATTGTAGGCCATATCTCCCAACGAATAGTGGAATCTTTGAATGTCTCTATATGCTCTACAGCACTTCGTGACTCACCATGAGCATACCTGGGGCAAAATTTCTCTAGGTTTTTAGGCATTTCATGTATACCACCAAGAATAACTCCTAGTGGTGAAGGATTGTTGGAAAAGAACGCCATAGGTGGTGGTGGATTTGGCTGTACAACCTATGGTATTGGTGGAAACCTAAGTGGAGTAAGTGGTGGTGTTAATGGTGGGATCAAAACTCTACAGGCCTTGAGTCTAACAAGGGTCTGGAGTTCAACTAACGATTCTGGATTTGTAGAAGATCTGAGAACTCTTTCAAACCTTTCTAGTGAAAAGGACCCAATTCACGCTAGTTTGTTCCTCTAGGTCCTCCTTTTAGCACCAATTCTATTGATGGTCAATGTAACATAACAACATTAAATAGAATATCTCTACTCTATTTCTCCTAAAAAAGATAAATAACCTAAAGCAACATAACTTCCAGGGTCTCTATAGTTGGTTCTCAATTGTGTTGATGTTATTAAGTGGTCTATGCAACTATAATGTTCAAGGGGCCTGCTAGTAAAGGCCTACAAACTGCATAGTATGAATTAATCTAACATTTGGGGGTGTAAATAAATATGAAAATATTGAACAAAACTCAGGACAACAAAACATAAATGTAGATTTCCTTCAATTTAGACATACAAACTTCATAATGAGCATTCCCTCAAACAACCAAACTATAAAATGATATAATCTATAGAAAAATCTATACCATTGCATTTGTTCATAGTGCAAATTAAGGACATACAAATCATTCACCTTTCATAGACTTCAAAATAAAAAAGAACACATCATCGATTCATCATTAAAATTCATAGATCAATAAATATAAAGAAACCTCATTCACGGATAATTCAATGGAAAAAGCCTCATACTCAGAATCTTCTATTGACTTTCATCAAATAAGAGACATTTATGCACAACATTCCCTAGCATACAAATGACTATTATTCATTGACATCACCATTAAAACTAAAACTTCAAAATAACATGAATTGTATTGAAAACTATAAAAATGTCTAAGTGTCTTGCATAAAATATGTTAAAGTTTATAATAACAGTGAAAATTCTCCTACAATTCTCCTTAGGTAGCCAATCTCTCTTCAATTAGCCGACCTTTACAACATGGAGAGAAAAATACATATAGACAAGTCCTAACACTAATTCCTCCAATCAAAAATTGAGATCCACAAATCTAGGAACAACTAGAGCTGCATGAGCTGACTACCTATCATGATCTCCAATTCAATTGTTGATGACTTTGTATCAAAATCTGATGCAAAAAGGAGAAGGTCAAACTACTGGGGGATCTTTAGTTGAACTTGTGTTATGTTCCTAAAAAATAGGGAAGAGCTACCCAATAGGTCGTATCATCTTATGCTTCATTCAAAAAGGAATATTCCATACACTTTACTCCCCTATCTTTTGTTCAATTAAGTACTCACCATATCTATCTAACACTTGTTTAAGCATGTCCACATCCGGGCCCATCCACCCAACTATCCTCAAACTTTATTCTCTTCAACTTAGCAGAGGTGAACTTCTGCATATCATCCAATTTGGCAAGCTCCTTCCAAGCAATCTTTACTACTTCCTTGATATCCATGAATTTGTCAATCAATAAGTCATCACCATCATCTCCCTTCTACATTGCCTCTTGAAATATATTATCTCATTTGTTCCTTAACTCATCAAGAGGGAAACCATCCTTGATAGGGACATCTTCATTCACTATCATAGCTATGATTGCTTCTAATTCCACAATTTGGTCAGTCAAATCCTTGCCATCCTATTGCACCTCATTTCTATGGGAAAAAATAAATGAAGTCTTCAAACTAATAATGTTGATAGTTTTATCAATGAAATCTTCATTACCTTCTTCAAGGATAGATTGTTGCAAGAGTTTTTGTTGACGTAGTTTAGTAATTTCTTTCAATTTCCTTACATTCTCTTTGTATTCTTCTTCTTGCTTCCAAAGGACCTCAACATATGTATTCATATCATTGGATGATTCCAATGCTACTTTATGAACCTTGTGGGCTTCAAAAATAAATTCCTCCACCTCTTGGTTCAACCTATCAATCCACCTATCCAACATCTTTACCTTGCTTCTCATCTCAACAAGGTAATCAACTTGTTTCTTGCTTAACAAAATTGGTGTTTGTGGAGCAGAAAATTGTATAGAAACAGGAGAGGATAGGTCCTTCAAGAACCTATGCAATTGATCCAATTGAGCTTTGAGCTCATCTTTCCTTTGTTTATCCTTTATCATCATGGACTTGGTGGAGGATGCTACAATATCAATCAAGTCCATTTTTTGATTCCTTGTACGACTTCCCAAGTTTACAGTTCCCAGCTGATAATCAATCAACTGCATCTCTAACCTGTCCTTGTCACTATAGGAATGGCACATTCAGCCACAATCTCTCCAACATTTGTTAGCTTCGTGGAATGAAGGACTTGAGCCTTTTTCTTTCTCCTTTCCTTCTCAATCATCCTAGTTCAAGGGTTGGGGCTGGACTATTGGTTTCTTTTCTAGATTGAGCTTCAACCATGTTGGGACAACAAGAGGAGTAACCACTTGTTGTGAAGAAGAAGTGGTAGAGGAGAGAGGTTGCATAATTTTTACCTTAGTTTGGGAATCAACCTCTTGTTGCTCCTTTTCTACCATTTCTTTGGCAAGCCTATTAGGTTCAACTTTCTCTCTTTCCTCCTCCAATCTCTTCTGCTCCAATATATCATCTCTTTGTTTATGCAATTGTTTAACTATCTCCCACATTTTGGAAACTTCTTACTCCTATTTGGCTTGTTCTTTTACCTCCAACTTCTTTAGCAAGAGCTCCTTTTCATCCTTCTTCCTTTGAGCCTCCTCTGTAGCCTTGGCTTCAAAGTCCTCTTTTTCTCTCCTTTGTTGGGCCTTTTCCTCTTCAAGGTCATGAATTTTCTGCAAGAGGTGCAACTTCTGCCTCTCTACATTGACTTTCCATTCACTTTCTTTTTGTTTCTATAGGAGGTCTTCCTTTTCTTTATGTTGTCTTGCAATATCTTCAGTCTTTGTTATAGCTTTAGCCTCTTGTTGCTTTGCAATTTCTTTAGCTTGTGCTTTGGCATCACCCTCGTTTGCATCCTCAAATAATTTCCACTAGTCTTCTGTAGTTCGAACATTCTTAGTTCCAATATCATGAATTTCCTCAGTAGTTATGGTCACAAGTGGCTCATGGTCTGAATGTGTAGCCTCTAAATTAGTGTCAATGTCATGAATCTCATCCTCTTTTTGTTTTTTTTTTTCAACCTTCTCATGAAGGTTGCCTGCAGGTTCTTCCCTAGTAGACTCCTCTAGGAGGGAAGTGTTGTGCCCTTTGCACACACGCCCCTTTCAGAATGGGGACCCTTTTTTTTCTTTCTTTTCTTTCACCTTGTCGGGTTGTTTTTGTTGTTGCCTCATTTTGTGTGCCCCATTTTGGTGTCCTAGGTGGTCAGCATACCTTTGAAGTCTCATCTTAAGTTGACCATGTTTCGCCCCTTCAATTTTGTCAAGTTCTAGTGCCTTGTGGGGTCCCCTTGGTAGTTTTCCTCTGCCGGTGGCCTTGTGGCCTATCGGGCCTGCCCCACCAAGTTTCCCCTCCATGTTTGCCATCCCGAATGGTGGATGGCTTCTGCCTTCCCGGGCCTCAGGTCCCTAATCCATGTCTTCCATCTTGTGAAATTGCAAAACACTTTCAACTACTTTCGCCCCCTTTAGACCCGACCCTCCAGAATTCTGCTCCCAAAATTCCATGAGGACTTTGTCATTCCCAATGGTGAACCTCTGACAGAACTCTGCCCTCCGAGCCTCGACTTCCCTTTTGCTGCCGGTTATTTCTGAACATAATTTTCCAAATGGAAAACTTGCGGCGGCATTCCAGCCTTCGGCTCCCGAGATCCTCTTGGCCGTTGGTATGCAAAATGAATTCCAAACAGCCGTCATCCTGCGTCCTCCCAGACCCCGGACCTCCCACCGCCGTCTGCGAATTCAAATTCACCAACCATCTGCTATGTCGTACCTGCATTTAATCAGGCCATTAATGGCAGTGGGAGTATAAATATCTTGAGCAACCTGTCATTCTCACTTGTCAGTGTTGCAGAGAGAGGTCAAAGTGCTTGCCAAAGAGGATCCATGTCTTCATCAATCATCGCCCTCACACCCATTATCGTCACTTGTCGATCATGAGTGGATTTCACGCCTTGCCACATCGGGTGTCTGAGGTAGGTTTACCGTTTGCCCTCTTGAGAAATTTTTCATGATTTTAAAACCTAAAGTTACAAACAACCCATGTTAAAATACATTTAAAAGATAAAACATAAGGCAACGCACAAAACCCATGAGGTAAAATCTGTTAGAAATATTCTCGTACCCCATGGGATCGATCCGAAACTTAGCCCCCGCACGGTTGTTCTTCACGCAGGGGAATTTTCCTTTTCTGGGTCTGGACTCTTCCTTCGCCGGCAGGGACTTAACCAAATAACCATAATTTTCAAATGGCTATAGCATCCCTCAAGCCCAGACCATCGGATCTCTACCGACGGTTCGCCGTCTGGCATCACAAACTTAAGTTTTGAAAATGAGCTCCATTTAGGCCTCTCGGGCTCGTGACCCCAAACTTCCGCGTCCAGGATTCTGTCGAGCTCCCACCATTCCCAATGGTGGAAGGTCCCCATCTACCTGAAACTCGAAGCCCGCCTTGCAGTTTGTCACTGGGCACTTGCCGCAAATCGCCTGCCTATCATGAACTCAGGTCCTGGTCTGCGAACTTCGACGGAGTCCTCGCCATTCTAAACGGCGAACCTGTCTCGTCCACCCGAGTCCCGGGTCACGGGCCTCCTTTTGGCATTTGTCTCTGCACTCAAATCCACCCTTCGGCACCTCGTCAAGTCCCGTTCTGTAGAGTCTTCGTCGTTCTGAACGGTGAACATGCAACATCTTGCCACTTCTTGGGTCCTAGCCTCCCTTTTGCCACGATGGTTCCAAACATCAGACTTCGGCTTCCTCGACCACATCGGGCTTCGCCATCCAGGACTCCATCCCATCTCCACCTTTCCAAAAGAGAAAATTATGCCTGCCCTTCTGAGCTCCAGACTCTGCCTCCCTACTCATCGTGGAAACTCAAAATGAAAATCTGACATCCAACCTGAGTGTTGGGTCCAGTCCGCCGATCCATGCCTTGCTGACTTCCTTCCAACGATCGTCATCCCGAACGGCAAAGGCATGACAGCTTCCCGGCTCCTCAGGCCCGAACACTTTAAAATTGCAAAATTGCCCGCTGTCCTTGGACCCTCTGGGGTCCGGACCCCAGAGTTCCACCCCCGGAAGTCCGTTTCTGCTCGGTTGTTCCAAGCAGCTAACTCTAGACGGCTTTCTGGCCTTGTACCTCTAGATGCTCCTAAATCGATCCAAATGACCTCAAATTTAAAATCTGATCTCGACCCATGAGCTCAAATTCATCCCTTTTCGCTACGATTATTTTGAACCATTGAAATTTGGTCGGGAGAAATCTCCCGAATCGCTCTATCCCATTTGCCCTTCCAAAATAGCATTCCTGCCAGGGAAGTCCAGCCCTGTGGGCCTGAATTGTCTGAAAGCCCTTAATTAAAAGACTAAATAACATCTGGAAGAAAGGGTATGATTTTATGAACGATAAATTGTTTAAAGTTGATTTCATCCATGGGATTTCGACTAACGTTAAGACTTTCATGATCAGTTGCACTAACTTCGCCTTTGCTTGCAGAATATATGGAATTGGGTGCAGGACCCTCAGGGGCAGTCGCGGAGAAAGACAAAGGAAATAAATCGGGAAAAACTCCCCGCGGAAAAGAGGAAAAGGACCAGATGAAGTTCCAATTCTAGGGTGAACCTCTACGATCATAAATCACCATAGACTAGAAGGAAATAATAGACACCAATATCAGCCAAGTTGATATTGATGAGTTTACACTAAGCATCATAATCAACCCTACGACCAAGAATGTGAGGCTTCTCAGACAAAGTGGAATTGCAGAAGTTGCATGCTTGCCTCCATCCCTCATGGCCCCTGAGCTAGTCATGGCTTGTCGACAGGCATATCATCTAGATACAAGGACAATTGTTGAAAGGGATGGTTTTATTCTAGCAGATGTGTCAGTTGAAAGCGTTACAAAGACCTTCCATATTCCCACTTTTCGAGAGATGGAAATGCCTACCATAGAGGAATGCCAGGTAGCATGGGATGACAACCTGATGAGCTACAAAAATTTAATAAATCAGCATTGGCTTAAAGAAAAATGGGGCAGCGCTACAAAGGTTCCTCACGAACTCTTTCGCGGTAATTTCCATGAAGATTACCACGACTTGGTCACGATGCTAAGCAAGGTTATGGGTCTTCCTACCGTGGCCTTCTTTCAGGAGTGGATGGTATACTTCATCAAATAGATCCTCCGCGGGAATGAGGACGTTACCACAAAGTCCTCATTCTACTGGGGAGGTATAATAAGCGACTGCTTCCATGAGTAGTTCGTCAATGTGAAGAAGAGTTCTAAGTTTTACATGACCTTATATCTCATCTACTCCTTGGCAGACCAGAGGCAGTACAACGGGCTATTTGTGGCACCTGATGAAGAGAAGAGTTGAAGATTGAAGGTTTATGACAGGTACCCCTAGCTCTAATACCAAAATTTCAAAAAGGAGTATTGTAGAGTAAATGATACCTTCATTGGTCACATCATCCGACTGCTTGGAGGGGATTTTGAGAAAAGAGTCTTTCACAATGCATGGGCGTTTTTGAAGCAATACGCCTTCCTGTTCCTTCAATATCCAAAGTTCACATACATTCACGCCCAAGGCTTCACAGAAAGGCCAAATAAGCTTTCCCGATACCCCAATGACCGGATCATCCTATTGGAACTTTCCCGGTAGCTCCAGCACATACAATTAGTCTTCAGCGGTAAGCACCTGGAAGGAATCTCCTATCCCTTGACCCTCGGTTAGGGCATGTACAAATTGCAAACTTCCCAATGCACTTGGAATTCAGAAAAGGAGCTAGTGGAGTACCACTTCCAATTGCACACTCCTCGCCCCCGGATGGACCCGTATGGGCATGTAAGGAAAGCACTAGGGCCAGAATACGCCCATTTGCACAATGTCAAGGATTTCTGGGCCAATTTTCAGGACAAGGAAGTGTGTGCAAGGCATTACATGTGAATGAATGTGTGCTTCATAAGAAGGGTGAAACCATTTCCCATACCTGATTAGGTTAAAGAGGACGAAAGCACCGTAATAGACCCCAGATACCCCATTATCGCCAACTTGCTGATACCAATGATAAACTAGGATGAATAGGAGGTCGATGACCTTGATATTATAACCAAGGCAATTTTGGCCCACACAAGGGAATGGGTTGATGGACAGGTAGCCCGACTAAAACAGCAAGGGATGATCTTGACGTATGAAGGGCTCAAAAGGGAGCCAAGTGCCATGGAGGAGGCTACTGCCACAACTTCGACCGGCGGGACATCCAAGTCCCCTCTGATCACCAGATCTAAGAAGAGGAAGGAAACAGAGATGGAGAAGTCTTTAGATCCCAAGGTTTACATAAGGAAGGACATATGCGGCTCACCTTCCAAAAGGCTCAAGCAAACAGGGGGCAACATGGAGCAGCCCATAATCCAGGAGGAAGAAGGAAAAGGTGTAGACCAATTAGAACTGCTTTTGGCTCTCCCTGTGTCGACTGCCCCATCATCTACCTCCCTAGCCATGGTCACCACATTCCCGCCGGCGGTGGACATCTCTGTCCATCATTCCCCTTCGCCTCCAACTGAGTCAGTAATAGTAATTGATTCTTCCTCTATCATAACTACTCCTCCTTCCTTCGCTGCAATGTCACCTACCACATCGCTCCCATTAGCCACTATAGCGGCACCAATACCCATTTTTACCCTGCCTGAGGCCCTCTCAAGGCATATGCAGAGTCTCCCCTCCAAGCTCTCCCAGATCCTTATGGATCCCACTCTTCAAGTAGACCTAGCGCAAGTCCTCACTACTGCTAAACCTTCGCAGCCTCTGGCAGGACCACCGGCGATGGAGGCCACCATGTTGATTTCTAAGGAATGGGAGAGATGGGAACAAGAAGCCTCAAAGTCATTTGAGGAGGAAGTTGCCGAGTATCACGAGCACCTAGAGTATGAACACCGCACAATCGATAAGGTGGCCTATGAGGAGGAAGGAATGGGCTCCTCCAAGAGCTGAAATGAGGAGATGTTAGTGGTAGGGTCATCGTGTAGGCCTTCGATGATGACCTTGAGGAAGAAATGGCCCGACAGCCGAAGGGTACTGAAGAAGAGGAAGAAAGGTCGCCTCTTGGAGAAAAGGGACAGCAACAAGAAGACAATCGAGGAGAAGATAAACCTGTGGGTGAGGCTCAAGCTATCAAGGGCATCAAAATTGAGCAGCCCAGAGAGCACATGCACGAGATTGAGCAAACTGAGGAAAAGAAGGGAAAGGAAATGGAGAAGGAAAAAAGTCTCCGGCAGCAATTATCTACCAAGCCTCCTATTAAGCAGCTTGTGTTCGTCCACGACTCTGATGAAGAAGAAGGAGATGTTGCTAAAATAAAAGAAAGGGCCCCTGGAGATAAGGAAATAGAGGTCTTGGCCGAGAAAGGCGAGGGTGTTCGTGAATCACCTAAGGAAAAGTCTGTTGTGCCTGAGTGGTTGGAGAGACAGCTTGAAAGGAAGACCCCCATTTTAAAAGGACCTAAGAGCGAGGCTGGAGGCTATCTTAGCCTGAGCACAAATCACAACTAGAAAAGAGAAGAAGCCTAAGATCAGATCCAAGGTAACAATGGATGCTTCTGGGTCTCAAGCCATGCAGATAGCAATGCCTATGGTAGGCCAGGCTAGTTTAAGCTACAACATCTCCACCCTTGATTTGGGAATTGCTACCACAGAGCAGAAGGTGGGGCATCTTGAGGAATCAGTGGCTACGGTGGTGCACCTGATAAAGCATGACAAAGTTTCAAAGGACGAGCTCAAGGCACATGTGGCTGCCTTGACGGATTACATCCAACAATGTTCCTCAATAGATGACCTTCCTACCACCTCCGCGGCTCCACCCCAACTGCTATCCAAGGAACAAATTGACAAGTTGGAGAGAAAAAAGAACTTGGAAAAGACTACAGAGAGCTGGTTCCAACAAGTCCTGTACATTAGAAACATGGGTATTAGTCAGGCTATTCGCACAGCCAACAAGTTCTTGGACCTATAGTAGTCTCTCGAAGGCACGAGGAAGCTCTGCACCGACTTCCCTGCAATGTACGACTCTACCTATCCAAGGATTAAGGCCATCCTCTAGTTACCAAAGGCTACATGGAAAAAAGAGCTTACATTCAAAAGGGATGACCACTGGCTAATGGATGTGTGGAGGCGGGATTTTGACAACAGGAAAGAAAGGCTAGAACAGATAATGAGTAAAGTGGATCTGGACATCGAATGGATCAAGGAAATTAAAGCAGAATGCACTCGTTATCTTAAGCTGATGATGGAATATAACATGCCCGCAGTACAGATGGATCCAGAAAAGGTAAAACCTTACTTTCAAAAAAAGATGGAGGATGGGATGTCTGGCAAAATAACGGTGGAGTTCATGAGTTTTGTTGCCCGTGCCTTCGATCAATCAGAGCTGTTTAGATATCAGGGCGTGAAATATGATGAGGATTGGAAGAAGCTAGAAGATAATGCCAAAGAATGGAGCTACCAAATGTTGTAGTACGAGATCATTGAGGTAGACAAGCTCCAGATAGTCATTCTCAAATTCGTGGAATATACAGCTTCGAAGAAGTAGGCGGACAACCCTGTTGGCAATGAAGAACCCCCAAAGGAGTAGCTACAACAAAACAACAATCAGCAAAAGACAAGAATGCTACAGCGCTATCACTAGAGGACAAAATAGGGAAGGAGACAAAATGTAATTTTAAATTGTAATATATTGGGGGTAGGTGAAACCCTATTTTTTATCGAATCTTGGCCACACAATGAGAATTAATCTTGGTCATTCATTTGACATTTTTGGCACTATAAATAGGGGTCTCCCCTCATTTTCAAAAAGAGTTGAGTTGTTGTAAAGACATGCTGCAGAAATTTATAATGAAAATACATTGACTTGGTGCATTTTCTGAGTTTTTCACATGTTACTTGATTCAACTTCCATTGTTAGATGTTTTACTTAGATTTGTATTGCTATTCTAGTTAGCTGTATTTTTGCTTTGATAGATTTTATAAATGTTGTTCTATAGTTGTGAAAATTCCTTCTGTGTAGATGCCTTCTTAGTCCATACTTTTTTCTATTTGCTGTTGGTAGATGGCTGTGTAAAGTTAGTTTGGGCTTAAATTCAAAGTTGCTCCACACTTTCATCTTTGTTCATGCATGCAAATGGTGAATGGAAGGTGAAATATTTGCAGACCTTAGAAGATAGCACAAATTCCATGAGACTGTGAGATTTCTGGTTAAGTGGAATATTGTTTCCAGGAAGTTGTCCATTGCAGGAACTCCGTAATTATTGTTCATAGTTAGTTGTAGGTCCAGGAACCTTCCATCTTCCCTGCTATTTTTCACCCTTTTTAGAAATATCCTGTACTAAGGTTTATTGCACATTGTAAAGCCAAATTTGAAGAAACATTGAAGTTTTGGACCGTTGTCTGAACCTACAGCAAAGTGAAATTTGACCTCCATCTTAGAAACTTCGGATTTGAAGGTCTACCTCGTATGCAACCACGTAAGTTCACCCTATGATTACTAGCAAAATCACATCGAAATCAACTGAGGAGTTCCATGCAAGTCATGACTTGACACCCGAGAGACCTTGGGGAGATTTTTAGAAACTTGCCGTGGGAAATTTCCTTTCCAGAGAGGTAGTGCATTCGTGTACTTCCTGTGTTGAGAAATTGTGCAAAAACACCCATCAACAGAACTAGTGCTAGAAGGAAGGCTGACACGTTGGGAATACAAAGTTGAAGGTTGGAAGTGATTTATTTTATGCCATCCTCCTCCTAACACCATCAACAGAACTAGCGCTAGAAGGAGAGCCTTGTGAAGCTGGATCGAATCATATTGTTCACCCCAGAAAGATTTCAAAGAGTTTTATGGTCGACACCAAATAAGGGAGAACTCCAAGAGTTGCAGCCTCCTACAAGGGCAAAACAAATTAAGGGAAGTAGCGTTGCTTCTTCCTTTTCCTCCATTCCACTTTCACCCTCATTCGGCTTGCATTCGTCTTCCACTCGACCATTTGAAACTACATTTCCACCTCCCATCTCCAGCAGCCAGGGGATTACTTCTCTCCTAGCCCTTCCAGCCCAAGGTACAGTCCAAACAGCCACAACTCAGGTGCAGTCCTAGACTGTTGTTCTATTGTAGGTGAAATCCTAGATTATTGTCCCTCAACAGCAGGTATCACCCCCACCTCCCACCATGGCTTGGTTGGCACAGAATCCTTCACTGATACACTTCGCCACTTATCATGATATGCCCAAGAAATTGGAAGGATTTTGTTCGAAGTTCAATCCTCATGACCCACAAAGAACAGCTAAAGAACATATCAAAATATTTGAGACAACAATTACCGAAATGCAAGTCGACCATGAGGATATTGCGTGTCATCTTTTTCCACATTCATTGGGAGAAGAGGCCTTCTATTGGTACATCAATCTACCGAGAGGATCTATTACCTCATGGGACTTAATGAAGAGTGCTTTTCTGCAGAAATACAAGATTCCAATCAGCCCTTCAGAATTATACCGACAATTTATGTCCATCCGGAGGGAAGTGAATGAACCTATTGGATCCTTTAATGATCGCTTCCACCGTACCTTCATCAGGCTTCAGGATCTGTACATACACAATGACGTCGCAACCCTCCCTATCTATTATGTAGTGTTAGACAATTTCATGTCAGCATTGGTGAAAAGGATGCATCCACCGCTCACTGCACTAGTGACCACCTATGCGAAGGTTGTGGTCGCCAGTGCAGATTTGGGGTAGAATATCTTCGACCTGCTGCCATCGTTGGGGCCGGTAGCTCACTCCATGCAGATTCAAGGGCTTAATCAGGCGTTCACTCATTAGACCCCTTTATGAACCAGATACCTCAGTTGCCCATTATTCCACACCCGAGATAGCCATTGAATTATGCACCTCCCGCGCCTTCCTATTTGCAGCCTCAACCACAGCACAACTATTCTCAGGCTGCCCTACAACAGCAAGTGTATTCACAGCAGCCCCAGGCACCATTGTACCTACTAGGGCTAGAATTTCCTCCAGCACATCAGAATCAGCCGGTGACCCCGCCCATCTTTCTCCAAAATCCAGTATTGCAGCTAAGCAACACTATCGAGAAGGAAAAACTCGAGGAGTTGACTGAGATGACGCACTTAAGAAATCAGAATAATCAGTTACAGGCATCCCAGCGTAACCTTCAGGCCAATCTCAATAGAGAGAGCTGAGACAATAGGGATGGTAGAGATAACCGAGAAGCAAGCACCTCCTTCGGGCAGAATTATGATAGAGGACAAAATACTAATCAAAGTTCTGAAAGGAGACCTTCTTAGAGGCATAATTGCACATGGAATACAAGGCCCAATAATGGAGGCATCCCTACCCCTCTTGATCAGCTGAACAACAATGAGAGAATAGCCAGTGGGGTGTACCTCGCCGAGGCAGCCTTGTCCGGATGGTGCTGAATTCACAAAACTAGCAGACATTCCGAATTGGATTGCCCTGAATTCCAGACGCTACAGAAATTTTTCAAATTGAGGTCCAAAATGTTGTTGATGGCACCAGTTGCAGAGACATAGTTCTATCTGAGCCTTATGACTCCTCCTATCTCGTGGTCAACAAGGCACCTTTCCCGCGAGGTGACCATAATCAGCTTGAAGTTGAGCCTACCCCTGTTAAGAACAAAGAAATGTAGGAGGTAAGTAACAAACAAACTTTGGCTCAGCTTTTTGATTCAGTAGATAATGGTCCAATAGATGAAGAGGAACCGTATATCGATGAATTCCACATGTTCCATCAAAGATCCACTCCCTACTTCCTTCGAAATAGGTAGGTAGGTGGACCCTTGACAACATCCACTCCAAATAATTTTACCACCCCGCTTGACCCCAATGCTAGCAATAATCTTGGGCTTCCCCATATACCCACCCAATATCTTGACAAGGATGAGCCTCTAAATCAGGCAAAAAATCAGCCTAAAGGCCAACCCCAAAATTAGTCTAGTCAAGAAAAGGTTCAACCTCCTAGCTTTTCAATAGGTCAAGCCTTTAGTTCGAAAATTGAGCAAATGGGTGAATACATAGTAGAAGAGTTCAAAAAGGTAAAAATCAGTTTGTCTGCCTTTGAACAACTCAGAGTCCCTGCCGTAAGGCATGCCTTCTTTAGGGTCCTCAATGGGACCCCATCCTCCATCACAACGCAGGAAACATCAGCTAAGAGAGTCACCTTTGAAGAGCCTAGGCAAGAACTTGTGATACAAGATAATACCGGGAAAAAGAAAGACGTTCCCTTAAATCAATCTACAGGTGAGCAACTGGAAAAGGAACCAGATCATAACAATAGACATGTTTCAAAGGATCAGCCATTTAGGTAGACCAAGGATAAAGTTGGTGATAAGAAAAAGGGTCAAGTCACTCACATAGACACACCTAAGGGCCTCTTCCAAGGAAAACTTGAAACCCCTCCTTTCCTCATTACCATCTGGATATTTGGGAAGAAATTGCATAAATGCCTGATTGATTCATGAGCATCTGCCAATGTTATGCCTTTTGTAGTATGTAAGGCTCTTGGGATTACTCCCACACCCTCTAGGAGAAAAGTGACCCAGCTAGACAAAACAAAGATCAACATTGTGGGAGAAATGAATCGAATCCCGATGCAAATTGTTGTTGACCCACGGATACAACAAGTCATTGATGTTCAAGTGGCTGAAATTCCCGATGCATATGGGATTATCTTGGGAAGGGAATTCACCGAGGCACTGAATGGGTATACTGCCACAGACCTTTCTCACACGTGGTTGCCATGGAAAGGTCTTCCAAACCAAATCTGGATAGATCAAGAGCCTTGTATGCAGTATATGATCACGGAGTACAACAACCTAAATGAAGTGATGTTTGTTCAGACGGAATTGGGAAATTACTATCCCTTTCCTTTCCAGGACAAACTCGAGCCTCAGGAAGAATGTGCTACCGAAGTACTCTTAATGTTGTGCAGTCCTCCAACCAACTTTACTCAAATACACCAAAGTACGGGGATGCTAGCAGAGTTAGATGATAAACTTGATGGAGACAACAGCCTGGGGCTACTTAGTGGTTTCCAGGAATTCATAGAAAAGTGTGCCAGGGACCAACTCAACTTGGGTGCTTGAATGAATTTCTAGGATCTCTTATTGCCAAATTGGTGTAGGATTCACAATGCAGCCCACTTCGAATTTGATTGATGCTTATGTCAAATAACAGTAGAACATGTTAAAAAATTGGCTACCCCTCAGTCAAAAACGCCAAAGGAGGCACCAGCAGAACCACCCATTGATCAGTACACTAAGCTAAAAGATTTCCTTAAGATTATGGAGGCAACCACCCAGCCAAAAGGAAGTAAAAGCTTAGTTGGACCCGAAGTCAAAGAAATTTCTAAATTTTGGACGCTCCAATTTGATGGGTCCAAGTCAAAACAAGGAGCTGGTGGCGGGTTCGAACTCATCAACCCAATGGGTAAGACCTTTCTTGCTGCTCATAGATTGCAGTTTTATTGCACCAATAATGTAGTGGAATATGAGGCATTAGTCCATGGCCTTCTCATGTCCTTGAAGAAAAATGTCAAAATGTTGCAAGTTTTTGGGGATTTTGAGCTCGTAGTTAAACAAGTGAGGAAATTGTATTCCTGCCATGATAGAAGACTTGCAAACTATAGGCATATGGTTTGGGATCTCTTAGAAGGTTTAGATACATTCAATATACAATTGATTCCTCATGCTCAGAATCGTACAACTGATGCCTTGGCTCAAGCAACCAGCACTTTGCAACCCCTCTCTTTGTTCGGGATTAAGAAATTCACAGTTGAGTTGACATCTACGCCATATGTCCCAGATAATGTTACTCACTTTCAGGTCTTCAATGATGACAAACATATCCTGGAATTCATCACGAGTTCTAATGTCTTCGCAGCCCAAATAATTGATGAAGCAGATTCGCAAGAGGCCAAGTTGGATATAGGGGGGTTATTAACCTAAAAACCAACATGATTCCCAGGGGCATGGTTTAGCTGGAACGTATATTTGATTTGGATCAAATCAGAGATCAGAATCAACAAACGAAGAAAGAAACCATAACCAACCTCAGGACAGCCAAGGAGATCAAGAATGTTTTTATTGGCAAAGTATGCACGCCCGAGGAAAAGAGGGGAATCATTGAGGCTTTGCGGAAGTACCATGACGTGGTGGCATGGAGCTACAAGGATTTAAAGACTTACGATACCTCCATCATCATGCACACCATCCCTCTCAAGACAGAAGTAAAGCCATTCCATCAGCAGCAGCGTCCTATCAATGCCTTGTTGGAACCCGTCATTTACAAAGAGGTGCAAAAGTTGCTTTCAACAAGGATTATTTTCCTGGTCAGGCATTCTACATGGGTGGCCAACTTGGTCCCTATCAGAAAAAAGAATCGGGAGATTAGATTGTGTGTAGACTTCCGCAATTTGAACTGAGCTTCGGAGAAGGACAACTAGCTAGTGCCTTCATTTGATGAGGTGTTGCAGATCATCAACGGCTCCCAAATGATGTCTTTCCTCAATGGCTACTCTAGGTACAACCAAGTAATGGTACAGTATGAAGACCGTCATAAAAATGTGTTCACCACTAAGTGGGGAATGTTCGCTTACAGGAGAATTCCTTTTGGGCTCATCAACGCTGGGGCCACCTTCCAACGCGCCATGGATATTGCCTTCAAAGATTTGATTGGTAAATGCATTATCATCTATATGGATGATTTAACTGTGTTTTCTAAAAGGCAGAGTAATGACGTTTCTGACCTATGCAAGGTGTTTCAGAGGTGTAGGGAGTTTGGATTTTCCCTTAACCCCAAGAAGTGCATTTTCGGCATGACTAAAGGTACACTGCTCGGACACATCATTTTAGAATAGGGAATTTCCATAGAACCAGAACGTATCCAGTCTTTGTTGAAGATCCCACCACTAGGCAGCAAGAAGGAATTAAAATCCTTTTTCGGAAAGATCAACTTTGTCAGGAAATTTATCACGGGTTTTGCAGAGATCATTAAACCCCTCAACGCTATGTTAAAACAAGATGCCAAAGTTGAATGGACTCCCGAAGCCAAACAAACCTTCGAAGAAATAAAATGGGCCATTGTTGAGGCGCCTGTGTTAGTCAGTCTGGATTATCTGAAGCCATTCTATATCTACTCATTCGCTTCAAAACATTCTTGTGCTATCATTTTGACTCAAAAAGATGATGAAGGAAATGAGCACTCGATCACCTTCATGAGTGCTCCCTTGAAGGATGTTGAATTATGATACCACAGCATAGAAAAGCAGGCATATGCCCTCATCAGAGGGGTGAAGAAATTTTGGCATTATATCCTGCGCAATAAAGTGTTTGCTATTGTCCCCGACCCGGCAGTGAAAACGCTACTTATTCAAAATGAATTGGGTGAACGAAGAGCTAAATGGGTCACTCTACTCCAAGAGTATGATATGGAAATCCAACCGATGAAGCTAGTAAGAGGATAGGCGCTTACCCACACAACTGCTGAAGCGGCAGCAAAGGTTGGACCCGAACTCATTGTGCAGTAGTACCAGCTTGAGGATGTTTCCCTGGGAGAATGGTATGAGAATATCGTCTATTATTTGTTGAACCACAAGTGTCCACCGCACCTGCAGGGAGTCCAAAAGTGTGCTCTTAAATTGAAAAGCAATGGTTACATGCTACAAGGGTCCATTCTCTACAAGAAGAATCATGAAGGCATCTACTTAAGGTGCCTTGGCAAGGAAGAATCAGACTGAGTCTTAAAAGAGTTTCATAACAAATTTGGCACTGGCCATAGATCCGGTCCTTCCACTGCACATCAAATATTGAGAGCGGGATAATATTGGCCAACTGTCTTCAAAGATGCTCATTGTCATGTTCTCTCATGTCACACATGTCAGACAACCACCTCCAAAGAGAAGAAAGTTAAGGTCCCACTGCAACCCGTGCTGGAGGTAAGTCCGTTCGGGCAATGGGCCTCGATTTCATCGGTCCGGTAAGCCCTCCATCATTTGCAGGACATAGGTACATTCTTACCACTACTGATTATTGCACTAGATGGATAGAAGCAATCATATGTAAGCGATGCACAACTGAAGTAGTTACTAATTTTTTGGAAAGTTTCATTTTAAATCACTTTGGTTGTCCTTATGCTTTGGTGTGTGACAATAGACCTGCATTTGCTTCATTAGAATTTGCTAGTTGGGCCTTCGATTACAGGATTGCTCTTAAGTTTTCATCTAATTACTACCCCCAAGGCAACGGCCTAGCTGAATCTACAAACAAGAACTTGATCACGGTAATCAAGAAACTGTTAGATAGGAATCCCAAGGACTGGCATACCCATCTCTATTTCGCCCTTTGGGTAGACCGCACTCGCCGTAAGACTGCCCTTGGCAATTCCCCATTCCATCTCATTTATGGCCTAGATCTCATATTTCCTATCCATTTGAAGATTCCCACTCTCCAATTTATCAATGACTTTTATGAGGGAGGAGATCGTAGAGAAGCTCGGTTAGCTTAGCTCTTGCATTTAGAAGAATTCTGAGACCGTGCAATAGAAAATTTCACCAAACATTAGGGCGTGGTTAAGAGATGGTTTGACCATCGAGCCAAAATCAAGGCCTTTCGAATTGCAGATTTGGTCCTGTATTAGGACAAAGCCCACGAAAAGAAAAGGGGACACAACAAATTCGACAAGTTTTGGCTTGGCCCCTTTCAAATAGCAAAAATTTTGGGAGACAAGGCCTTCTACCTAAAGACTTTAACTGGTGAAGATGTCCCATTGCCAATCAATGAGTAGCACCTGAAGCATTACTTCCAAGCCTGAGCTCTCTCGAGCTCTTGCTTGGAAATATTTATATATAGGTTAGATTAGGTTGCCCTTTGGGTTTGCTTGCATCTTTTTGTTTTGTGCCGCTATTTTTGCTTTTTTCCCCTAGCTATTTTGTTTCGAAAGGATGTTCTCTGTCCCCTTGTGATGTTTGTGCTCGCTTGACGAACGGTTCACTTTGTTGTCCATCCTTGGTGTTCTTCAGCTAAACATTCACTCTCGACCATTGGTCTCTGAAGGCTTCCTATGAATGATTTCCTCATTTGAACTCTGCCTTAGAACTCGACCCTTGGTTGGATCTCCTTACACACATCCCAGATCTCGCACAAAACACATGATAATCATTTCTAAAGGACTGTACGATGGTTGCTATGACACCCTAGTGAGTAAAAAATCTTAAGTCTCCTCCAGTGACCACTGTGGTCCCAAACCCATCGTAGGCTTCATTGCTTACCTGGTCGAGCAAAAGATAAAGGAGAGAATGTACATTAAAATAAATATCAAAACAAAAGAGAAAATGAATTTTGAAAACTAAGCGACCGTATGGGTGTGCGAGTAACTCTACCGGGGCTATGGATGCTCAGCCAGCAGTAGAGCAATATCTGTGGGATTGTAGCGACAACTCCGTCGGGGCTATGGACGCTTGACTGGCAGCGGAGCAATGTCTAGGTTACTTTTTGTGTTGGACGATTTATGTAGCTTGCTCAGTTGGATTAGCAACCCCTGGTCACCGTCATGCGGAAATGAATGAATTCACTGCACACTCTTCTGAGATGTCCTGTAGAATGACCCAAGTAAGGATCTTGTTCTCCCAGTTCACCTTTGGAAGTCCACTCCTGGTCTATGAAACCAGAGATTTTGGGTCTTGGATGAATATTTATCTTTAGAGCACTTGAGAGCGTTCCCCAGCGGAGTCGCCATTTTTTGTGCCCTCAGCACACACGCCCCATTCGGAATGGGGACCCTTTTTTTCTTTTTTTTCTTTCGCCTTGCCGGGTCATTTTTTTCGCTACCTCATTTTGCATGCTCCATTTTGGTGTCCTAGGTGGTCAGCATACCTTTGAAGTCTCATCTTAAGTTGACCATGTTTTTCCCCTTCAATTTTGTTAAGTTCTGGTGCCTTGCAGGGTCCCCTTGACAGTTTGCCTCTACCGGTAGCCTTGTGGCCTGCCGGGCCTGCCCCACCGGGTTTCCCCTCTATGTCCACCGTCCCGAATGGCGGATGGCTTCTGCCTTCCCAGGCCCCTGGTCCCGGATCCCTATTTTCCATCCAGTGAAATTGCAAAACACTTTCGGTTGCTTTCACCCCTTCGGACCCGACCCTCTGGACTTCCGCCCTCAGATTTCCATGAGGACTTCATCGTTCCCGATGGTGACCCTCTGACAAAACTCCGCCCTCCGAGCCCTGACTTCCCTTTCACTGCCAGTTATTTCTGAACAGAATTTTCCAAATGGAAAACTTGCGACGATATTCCACCGTCTGGCTCCCGAGATCCTCTTGGCCGTCAGTATGCAAAATGAATTCCAAATGGCCGTCATCCCGCGTCCTCCTAGACCCTGGACCCCAGATCTCCCACCGCCGTCTGTGAATTCAAATTCACCAACCATCTGTTATGTCATACTTGCATTTAATGAGGCCATTAATGGCGGTGGGAGTATAAATATCTTGAGCAACCTGTCATTCTCACTTGTCAGTGTTGTAGAGAGAGGTCAAAGTGCTTGCCAGATAGGATCCCTATCTTCGTCAATCGTCACTCTCGCACCCGTTGTCATCACTTGCCGATCGTGAGTGGATTTCACGCCTTGTCACATTGGGTGTCCAAGGTAGGTTTACCATTTTCCCTCTCGAGCAATTTTTCATGATTTTAAAACCTAAAGTGACAAACAACCCATGTTAAAATACATTTCAAAGATAAAACATAGGGCAACGCACAAAACCCATGAGGTAGAATCTATTAGAAATCTTCCCGTACCCAATGGGATCGATCTGGAACTTGGCCCCCGCGCGGCTATTTTTTGCACAGGGGAATTCGCCTTTTCCAGGCCTAGACTCTTCCTTCGCTGATAGGGACTTAACAAAATAACCATAATTTTCAAATGGCTGCAGCATCCCTTGGGCCCAGACCATCGGATCTACATCGGTGGTTTGCCGTCTAGCGTCGCAAACTTAAGTTTTGAAAATGACCTCCATTTACGCCTCTCGGGCCCGTGACCCCGAACTTTCGCGTCTGGGATTCCGTCGAGCTCCCACCATTCTCAATGGCAAAAGGTCCCCATCTGCCCGAAACTCGAAGCCTGCCTTGTAGTTCGCCACTGGGCACTTGCCGCAAATCGCCCACCTGTCATGAACCCGGGTCCCAGTCCATGGACTTCCATCCTCGGACTTCCGTGGAGTCCTCATCATTCTGAACGGTGAACCTGCCTCGTCCGCCCGAGTCCCAGGTCCCAGGCCTCCTTTTAGTGTATGTCTCTATGCTCAAATCCACCCTCCGGCACCTCAACAGGTACCGGTCCGTAGAGTTCCACAGAGTCTTCACCGTTCTGAACGGCGAACGTGCAACATCCTCCCGCTTCCCGGGTCCTAGCCTCCCTTTTTCCTCAATGGTTCCAAACATCAAACTTCGGCATCCTCGACCACATCAGGCTTTGTCCCATCTCCATCGTTCCAAAAAAGAAAATCGTGCCCACCCTTTCGAGCTCCAGACTCCGCCTCCATGCTCGTCGTGGAAACTCAAAATGAAAATCTGATGTCCAACCTGAGTGTTGGGTCTGGTCCGCCGGTCCGCCCCTTCTGGACTTCCTTCCGATGATCACCATCCTGAACGGAAAAGGCATGACAACTTCCTGGCTCCTCAGGCCCGAACACTTTAAAATTGCAAAATTGCCTGCTGTCCTTGCACCCTACAGATTCTGGACCCCGGAGTTCTGCCCCCGGAAGTCCGTTTCTGCTCGGCCGTTCCAAGCAACCAACTCTAGATGGCTTTCCATCCTTGTACCTCTGGATGCTCCTAAATTGATCCAAATGGCCTCAAATTTGAAATTTGATCTCGACCCACGTGCTCAAATTCGTCCCTCTTCGATACGATCCTTTTGAACCATCAAAATTCAGTTGGGAGAAATCTCTTGGATCACTCTATCCCGTTTTCCCTTCCAAAACAACATTCCTACCAGGGAAGTCTGGCCCTCTAGGCCCGGATTGTCCGAAAGCCCTCAATTAAAAGACTAAATAACATCTAGAAGAAAGGGTATGATTTTATGAACAATAAATTTTTTAAAGTTGATTTCATCCATGGAATTTTGACTAATGTCAAGACTTTCATGATCAGTTGCACTAACTGTGCATTTGCTTGCAGAGTATATGGAATCGGGTGTAGGACCCTGGGGGCAGTCGTGAAGAAAGACAAAGAAAATAAATCAGGAAAAACTCCTTGCGGAAAAGAGGACAAGGACTAGATGAAGTACCAGTTCTAGGGTGAACCTCTACAATCAAAAATCACCATGGACTAGAAGGAAATAGTAGACACCAATATCGGCCAAGTTGATATTGATGAGTTTACACTAAGGGTTAGAATCAACCCGACGACCAAGAATGCGAGGCTTATCAGACAAAGTGGAATTGCAAAAGCTGCAGGCTTCCCTCCATCCCTCGTGGCCCCTGAGCTAGTCATGGCTTGTCGGCAGGCATATCATCCAGATACAAGGACAATTATTGACAGGGATAGTTTTATTCTAGCAGATATGTCATTTAAAAGCGTTACAAAGACCTTCCATATTCCCACTTTTCAAGAGATGGAAATGCCTACCATAGAGGAATGCCAGGCAGCATGGGATGACAACCTAGCGGGCTACAAAAAGTTAATAAATCAGCATTGGCTTAAAGAAAAATGGGGCAGCGCTGTGAAGGTTCCTCACGAACTCTTCCGCAGTGATTTCCATGAAGATTACCATGACTTGGTCGCGATGCTAAGTAGGGTTATGGGTCTTCCTACCGCGGCTTTCTTTCAAGAGTGGATGGTATACTTCGTTGAAGAGATCCTCCGCGGGAATGAGGACGTCACCACAAAGTTCTCATTCTGCTGGGGAGGTATAATAAGCGACTGCTTCCATGAGCAGTTCGTCAATGTGAAGAAGAGTTCTAAGTTTTACGTGACCTCATATCTCATCTACTCCTTGGTGGACTAGAGGCAGTACAATGGGCTATTTGTGGCACCCGATGAAGAATAGAGTCGAAGATTGAAGGTTTATGACAGGTACCCCCAACTCCATTACCGAAATTTCAAAAAGGAGTATTGTAGAGTAAACGACGCCTTCATTGGTCACATCATCCGACTGCTTGGAGGATATTTTGAGAGAAGATTCTCTCACATTGCACGAGCGTTTTTGAAACAATGCGCCTTCCTGTTCCTTCAATATCCAAAGTTCACATACATTTGTGCCCAGGGCTTCACAGAAAGGCCGAATAAGCTTCCCCGATACCCCAATGGCCGGATCATCCTATTGGAACTTTCCCAGCAGCTCCAGCACATACAATCAGTCTTCAATGGCAAGCACCTAGCAGGAATCTCCTATTCCTTGACCCTTGGTCAGGGCATGTACAAATTGCAAACTTCCCAGTGCGTTGGGAATTCAGAAAAGGAGCTAGTGGAGTACCACTTCCAATTGCACACTCCTCGCCCATGGATGGACCCGTATGGGCATGTAAGGAAAGCACTGGGGCCAGAATATGCCCATTTGGACAATGTCAAGGATTTCTAGGCCAATTGTTAGGATGACAAGGAAGTGCGTGCAAGGCATTACATGTGAATGATTGTGTGCTTCATAAGAAGGGTGCAACCATTTCCCATACCCAATTAGGTTCAGGAGGATGAAAGCACCCTAATGGACCCTAGATACCCCACAGTCACCAAATTGCCGATACCAATGATCGACTGGGATGAACAGGAGGTCGATGACCTCGATATTATAACGAAGCCAATTTTGGACCGCACTAGGGAATGGGTTGATGGACAGGTAGCCCGACTGAAACAGCAGGGGATGATCTTGACATATGAAGGGCTCAAAAGCGAGCTAAGTGCCACGGAGGAGGCTGTTGCCACAACTTCGACGGGTGGGACCTCCAAGTCCCCTCTGATCAATAGATCTAGGAAGAGGAAGGAAACAGAGATGGAGCAGTCTTCAGATCCTAAGGTTTACATAAGGAAGGACACAGGCGGCTCACCTTCCAAAAGGCTCAAGCAAACAAGGGGCACCGAGGAGCAGCCCATAATCTAGGAGGAAGAAGCAAAAGGTGTAGACCAATTAGAATCGCTTTTGTCTCTCCCTATGTCGACTGCCCCATCATCTACCTCCCTAGCCATGGTCGCCATATCCCCGCCAACGATAGACATCTCTGTCCATCTTGCCCCTTCGCCTCCGACTGAGTCAGTAATAGTAATTGATTCTTCATCTTTCGTAACTACTCCTCCTTCCTCCGCTGCAATGTCACCTACCACATCGCTCCCATTAGCCACTATAGCGGCACCAATACCTATTTCTACCCTGCCTGAGGCCCTCTTGAGGCATATGCAGAGTCTCCCCTCTGAGCTCTCCTAGATCCTTATGGATCCCACTCTTCAAGCAACCCTAGCATAGGTCCTCGCAACCGCTAAACCTTCACAGCCTCTGGCAGGATGACTGGCGATGGAGGCCACCATGTTCATTTTTGAGGAATGGGAGAGACGGGAGAAAGAAGCTTCTAAATCATTTGAGGAGGAAGCCGACGAGTATCACGAGCACCTGGAGTATGAACATCACACAATCGACAGGGTGGTCTACAAGGAGGAAGGAATGGGCTTCTCCGAGAGCATGGATGAGGAGGAGGATGTCGGTGGTAGGGTCATCGTGCAGGCCTTTGATGATGACCTTGAGGAAGAAATGGCCCAGTAGCCAAAGGGTACTGAAGAAGAGGCAGAAAGGTCACCTCTTGGAGAAAAGGGACAGTAACAAGTGGACAATCTAGTTTAAGATAAACCTAAGGGTGAGGCTCAAGCTATCAAGGGCATCGAAATCGAGCAGCCCAGAGAGCACGTGCATGAGATTGAGAAAATTGAGGAAAGAAGGGGAAGGAAATGGAAAAAGGAAGAAAGTCCCCAGCAGCAATTATCTACCAAGCCTCCTATTAAGCGGCTTGTGTTCATCCAGGACTCTGATGAAGAAGAAGGAGATGCTGCTAAAATAAAAGAAAGGGCCCTTAGAGATAAGGAAATAGAGGTCTTGGCCAAGAAAGGTGAGGGTGTTCATGAATCACCTAAGGAAAAGTTTTTCATGCCTGAGTGGTTGGAGAGACAACTTGAAAGGAAGACCCCCTGTTTTCAAAGACCCAAGAGCGAGGCTGGAGGCTATCTTAGCCCGAACACAAATCACAACTAGAAAAGAGAAGAAGCCTAAAATCAGATCCAAGGTAACAATGGATGCTTCTGGGTCTCGAGCCATGTAGATAGCAACACCTGTAGTAGGCCAGGTTGGTTTAAGCTACAACATCTCCACCCTTGATTTGGGAATTGCTACCAAAGAGCAGAAGGTTGGGCATCTTGAGGAATTGGTGGCTACGATGGTGCACCTAATAAAGCATGACAAAGTTTCAAAGGATGAGCTCAAGGCACAGGTGGTTGCCTTGAGAGATTACATCCAACAATGGTCCTTAATAGATGACCTTCCTACCACCTTTGCGGCTCCACCCCAACTGTTTTCCAAGGAACAAATTGACAAGTTGGAGAGAAAAAAGAACTTGGACAAGACTACAAAGAGCTGGTTCCTATAGGTCCTGTACGTCAGAAACATGGGTATTAGCTGGGTTGTTCAAACAACCAACAAATTCTTGGACCTACAACAGTCTCTCGAAGGCATGAGGAAGCTCTGCACCAACTTCCCTGCAACGTACGACTCTACCTATCCAAAGATCAAGGCCATCCTCTAGTTACCAAAGGCTGCATGGGAAAAGGAGCTTGCATTCAAAAGGGATGACCACTAGCTAATGGATGTGTGGAGGCGAGATTTTGACAATAGGAAAGAAAGGTTGGAATAGATAATGAGTAAAGTGGATCCGAACATTGAATGGATCAAGGAAATTAGAGTAGAATGCACTCGTTATCTTAAGCTGATGATGGAATATGGCATGCTCGCAGTACAGATTGATCCAGAAAAGGTAAAACCTTACTTTCAGAAAAAGATGGAGGATGGGATGTTCGGAAAAATAACGGTGGAGTTCATGATTTTTGCTGCCCGTGCCTTCGATCAATCAAATTTGTTCAGAGATCAGGGCATGAAATATGATGAGGACTGGAAGAAGCTAGAAGATAATGCCAAAGAATGGAGCTACCAAATGTTGCGGTACAAGATCATTGAGGTAGACAAGCTCCAGCCAGTCATTTTCAAATTCATGAAATATATAGCTTTGAAGAAGCAGGGGGACAACCCTGTTGAAAATGAAGAGCCCCCAAAGGAGTAGCTACAGTAAAATAGCAATTAGCAAAAGACAAGAATGCTATAGCGCTGTCACTAGAGGACAAAATAGGGAAGGAGACAAAATGTAATTTTAAATTGTAATATATTGGGGGTAGGTGAAACCCTATTTTGTATCGAATCTTGGCCACACAATGAGAATTAATCTTGGCCATTCATTTGACTTTTTGGGCACTATAAATAGGGGTCTCCCCTCATTTGCAAAAAGAGTTGAGTTGTTGTAAAGACATGCTGCAAAAATTTATAATGAAAATACATTGACTTGGTGCATTTTCTAAGTTTTTCACATGTTACTTGATTCAACTTCCATTGTTAGATGCTTTACTTATATTTGTATTGTTGTTCTAGTTAGTTGTATTCTTTCTTTGATAGATTTTAGAAATGTTGTTCTGTAATTGTGAAAATTCCTGCTATGTAGATGCCTTCTTAGTCCATAATTTTTGTTATTTGTTGTTGGTAGATGGCTATGTAAAGTTAGTCTGGGCTTAAATTCAAAGCTACACCACACTTTCATCTTTGTTCATGCATGCAAATGGTGAATGAAAGGTGAAATATTTGCAGACCTTAGAAGATAGCACAAATTTCATGAGACTGTGAGATTTTTGGTTAAGTGGAATATTGTTTCCAGGAAGTTGTCCATTGTAGGAACTCCATGATTATTGTTCACAGTTAGTTGTAGGTCTAGGAACCTTCCATCTTCCCTGCTCTTTTTCACCTTTTTTAGAAATAGCCTGTACTAAGGTTCATTACATATTGTAAAGCCAAATTTGAAGAAACGTCAAAGTTTTGGACCGTTTTCTGAACCTACAGCAAAGTGAAATTCGACCTCCATCTTAGAAACTTTAGATTTGAACATCTACCTCGTATCCAGCTACGTAAGTTCACCCCGTGATTACCAACAAAATCACATCGAAATCAACTAAGGAGTTCCATGCAAGTCATGACCTGACACCTGAGAGACCTTGGAGAGATTTTCAGCAACTTGCCGTGGGAAATTTCCTTTCAAGAGAGGTAGTGCATTCATGTACTTCCTGTGTTGAGAAAGTGTGAAAAAACACCCATCAACAGGAAGGTTGAGATGAAGCTCCCTCTCCAGTTGTTGTAGCTTCTACTCCTTGTGATTCATTAATTTCCTAAGTAAGCATCCCTAGGACTACATCTCCTCTAGAGCTATGAGGAAAGTACTCCAATTGTTTGTTAGGAGCTGCCCCCCTCTTTGTTCTTCTATATCCTTGGGTGCCTATTGCTTTCCTCTTATTTGGAGATAGAGATTTTTGTTACTTTATCCTCATGACTACCCATTGGATGCTTCTATCCATCACTATCCTGGCAAGTTGTTTGATATCAATTAATTCTCATTCATCCCAATTTATTGTGTCCAATATTTTAGTTCCTATATTCTTAGCTTCATACCCAAGGTCCAAAACTACACCATCATCTGATAATGTATCAGGAATATCTTCTTTCACCCCATATTCAATCATCTATGGGATGGTAAGCCTTTCATAATTTATTTTCCTCACATCATAATCATCTTGCATATCAATCCAAAAATATTCTAACTGTTGGAGTATGTGCCTCAATCCTTACTAACATGAAACTCCTTGAAGGAAAAGTTGATGTGACATCATGGATGTCTGGCCGACTAACTATTCTGAATCTCTTGAAATGTTCATATCGCTATGATAGGGTTGATGTCTTGCCGACAAGTCTATCATTGTGACCTTGTGTGTTCGTTGTGACCTTTTGGCAAATGGAAACCTTCGAGTGATAGTGTGTTCTTATCGAGCGTCGAGGAGACTTGGCCGAAGGGTCTATTGTCGGTATGTGGTCTCACCGATAGTATCTAGCTCTATCGGTGAAACAAGGGTTTCGGTAAGATGTCTCTGCGAGTATGAAATGTCTTGCTGATAATGTTCAGCTATCAGGGAAACATAAAGGTCGCAGGGAGATGTCTCAACAATGAAGCTAGGTCACGCCGACGGGAGTATGTCTTCGCGGTAACAAAAGACTTTATTGAGAAGTCTTGGCAACTTCGGTAAGTCATGCTGATAGTCTTCGGTAAGACTTGGGGCACTCAGTGAAAGGTCACAGTGAAAGACATGAGTCTTGCCAACAGTATGTGACATTCAGTGGAAGCTTTGTCTTTCGGTATGAAGTCTCACCAAAACTGTGGGGTCTTACCGATAGTAGTAAGGCTTTGGTGTAGCATGAAGTGGTTCATGGAAAGTCTTGGCGAGAACAAAGTTTCTTGCTGATAGTATAAGTCATCGCTGTGACTTCTGACTTCAATATGAGTCTCACCGAAATGCGATTGTCACGCCGAAAGGAAATCAAATGATAGCATAACTCGAAGACTTTGATATGAGGTCTTGGCGAGATCGGTATGTCTTTCCGATGGTCTCTCTGAGTTCGATATGACTTATGGTTTTCGGTATGAGTCTTACCGAATAAGAATCCTCTTTCCGACTGTTGGGGAACTGATATCGATAGCAAATACTTTGTGGCATTGAGGAGACACTGTTAGTGTCTCACCAAGATGCCAACAAAGTTTGAACACCATTGACCATGTGACCATCCTATGTGGCATCCTGGTGGACCAATCAGAGGAAGCGGTTTTCAAATAGATGATAGTTAGTTTTTTGCATCAGTTGCAACGCTGGAAAAACTACATGCAATGAAAAATCATCTGCTCGTTCGAAAGGAAATTGTCTATGATTGGCAATGGTGGATAAGGATGCACAAAAGACAAAATCAGAATATGAATAAAATAAAAGTAGATCGATTCTGATTTGGGAAAAAAAAAATGAATGGAGTCGAATGGTTGAGAGGATTTTCTGTAACTGATGAACAGTGAAGGAAGCTACAGTAAAATACCAGAGAGTTGTATTTCTAATTGTATGTAATTTTGTTGTTATTGTAATACAAAGAGATTCATCTTGGTGTGGTGGGTTTTTTCCTGAAAGGGTTTCCCACATAAATCTATTGTTCAGTTGTCTTTGTGTATTTGCTCTACTTCTGTAAATCTTTCATGTGTGTCTTAATTAGATTGTAATTTGAAAATTAAAAGCCCTTCATTGCATTCTTCCCTATGGATTTGACATTAGGAAATTGTTTCCGCACCTCTGCTTTCCTTACACTAACAAGTTAAAATGTTTCTCAAAAATGGTGGGAGCTATACCATTCATCTTGTGCTTAGGGTCAAAATGGTGGCAAGTTGTATACAATCCAAACTTCAGATAACTTAATTCTTCATTTAATGCTTTTGCAGCCAAATTGTGGACACAATAGTATTCTCCCAACTTCATGGGGAACTTGTGGCATCCAGGCTTGTGCTTGTTGGAAAATTTTGCATTAACCCCTAGAGCCTAATAAATGAACTCCATAAGTACAATTCTATCACTGCAACATCTTGGAAATTGATGAGGATGTCCATCAAACCCTGCCAACCTAAAATAAGAGAACTTGGGGTATTGGATGTACCAATGTCCCTATTCAACAATGAAAGCCATGGCCTCCCTGCTCATTCTGAATCCAACATCCCCTACCAACTAGTTGATGATGACATAGAGGAATGCATCATTGACCCTTCTATAGTGCAGCTCTGAAGTTTGCAAGGTCAATTGATCATAATTCTCTCATGCCTTATTTTTCCCAGAAGCCTCTCCTAATATGCCCACTACATTCAATCTAGGGAATATCCCCCTCCTTGTAGCTGAATATATGACATAAGAAGTCATGAAGAAGGTTTTAGTCTACCCCACTTTGAGCATTTGGTTATGCAAGTTGTCTGATAAAATCATGCCCCAATCAAATTGTTTCCTACCATCTAAAATGGTTTGAATGAATGGAAACATTTATTCCTTGAAGTATGTTGAGTCCTTCTTTCCATATACCCTAGAAAGCATCATGATTAGATCATTTATCTCCTTCCTAAAGTCCCCTCTCTTTGGATGTTCAGGAACCTTGGTGAGGGACTTCTTCTCAGTTCTGAACCACTTCTTGTTCATGTGAGACCTATTAGCTTCTTGTCCCTATTAAACAACTCCAATGCCTCTGCCTCAGACAATTGCTTTGGGTTCTTGGTGGTAGGTGCATTAAACATAAACCTTGTCATATGTGGGGATAGATCAATGATCACATTCCCCTGGAGGTCCATACATTTTCTTGATAAGGGGTTGTAAGCTCCTACTACTATGATAGAAGTTTTGGGCATTGGACTGATAGTGGGAATAGTGTAACATGTGCCAGCCCAGATTGGGCTATTCTTTCAGTCCTTCCACTCACATCTTCATAGAAATTTTCCACTAGTAGCTCTTCACAGTTGAATGGGCCTAGATTGGTGTCCTTGATGTCTGCCCACTCTTAATCCAACTTTCTAGCTATAAGGGCAGCATCTTAATGTTTTTATCTCAAGGTGTAGGGCAATTGCTCCACCTTGATCTTCTTTTATTTTGCTCCCTTTGAGCTTTCTGCAATTTTCCCTTCCTTTTGTGAAACTTCCTCTGATGCCCCTAAGATTGTTTATTCCTACAAGACAATCTTGGAGTAGACCAAAAAAATAAATGAAAATCATCATTACAAGTGTTATCCTTTCACACTTCTTTATTCTTCCCTAGGTAACCCTCCATACTTAATAAAATTTTAAACCTAGCAGGAGCGAAACTTAAAGAAAATTAGGAACTAGAGAGGTTAAATAAATGACACTGATAAGAACTGGGATCAAAACTAGATCATAAATTGAGACTCCCAAAGTTTCAATGGCCCATAATGTTCGATGACTCGACCCCGCTAAGTTGACGGGATCGGAATCAGGATTGGAACACATCGAAGGTGGACTCGGAATCAGAATCGGATCGAAACTTTATGCAAAATTTCAATGGATGAATTCATTTTTAGATCCAATTTCACCGTGTACTATCAGAATTAAGAAAATTCTCTCCATACGTCAACACCGGTTTAGACATGAGTTAGAAAAAAGATGCAGGGAGGCAAAAATCAAGCTCGACTTTGCCCAAACCACCGGGATCAGATCCAACAAGCTAGGGAAAGTGCATGAAAAGGGCGCAAAATGAAAAACCCTAACTTGTATGGCCTATCAACTTACACCAAAACTAGGGCATTAAAAACCCTACGATCAAAACCCATAAGTTGGATAAAAATAAGACAGAGGGGTTTGAGAAAGAAATTAAAACAATTGTAAGGCACCAGAACCCCTCAAAAAAGAAAGCCCTAATTGAAACTAGGGCACGGTGATATGAAAACACCATCAAAAATGGTGAAAAAGATAGGATCCAAATAGAAACAAAATGGAGAACACAAAAAGACATAGAAAATGGAAAAGGGAAGGAAACAAAAAAAAAGAACAACAAACAGAGACATCAACAGATCAAAAGGAAACAAGCGAAGATTCATAGGAGAAATCCTGCGAGTGCATGAAGAACGACAGGGCGACATAATGGAATAGGAAAAACATAAAACAGAATAGGGAAACCCACCTACCTCAAAACACTACCAGAAAGGTTGACAATAACAAGAGATCCACCCAGGAACGCCCACTCGCAACCAAATCACGCTCCTCCTTGAGTTCTATCAGCTCTTTGTTTGTTAAAATGCTTTGAGCAAGTCTAATGAGCCAAATAACCTTAATTATGGTTTTAAAAATGATTTTTCGTGTGTGAAGAGGTCGTAATTAATACATTTAATGTAGTTGGTTGAGGGAGAAATTAGGGAAAAAGCAAGGACACAACCAACATGTATGTCAGAGGTAAAACGAGAGTGGAAACAGAGTCAAGATAGTAATGGGAACTTTCTGAAATTTTGATACTTCATTCTAAATCCGGCTCGAGTCCCACGGAAAGAAAGGATGACAAAAGAAATGAGGGTGAAAATGGAACTGAATCTAGATCTGGAACTTGGAAAAGTTCCAGGTTTGGACCCAATTCTGGTTTCTCTCCCAATAAAGGGAAAGAAAACCAAGAGAAAATAAAAATAAAAAGGGGAAACGATACTAGGGAAAAAGCCCATCCCAACACAAAACATAAAGCAAGACAAAACAAAAGACAAACAAATAGGATCAGGATTGGAACAAAACTTGGACTCAAAACTTTTGCAACTAGTTCTGATTCCACAAAAGGAAAATAAACACAAAGGGGAAGAAACAAAAGAAATCCCAAGGGAGGAAACAATCCCAAGAGCCCAAAGCAAACTTAACAACAAAGAAAATGACAAGGAAAGAGACAAGGTCGGGACCAAAATAAAAACTGGACCAGGAACTTTGCAAAAGTTCTAAGTTCAGTTTCGGCCCGCGTTTTGAACCCACAAAAACAAAGAAGCAAAGACTTAGGAGGAAAAAGAACAAATCCTTAGACCCAAACAAGAACACCAAGGACAAATAAACACAAGGGCGACCCATTTTGACCAAAAACAAAAATGGGGAGGTTATGCAAGGCATAACACTCTTCATGATCTACTTCCTGGGTGGTGGCATCTTGGGAAGCTTGCTTTTGGCACAACTATGTACTCTTTCTCCAAGAGGCTTCAATATGTTAAATACAGGTCGAAACACTGGAATAGGAAACACTTATGCAAAACAGAGGGCTCATGATAGATTGGATTTAATCACCAGGAAGATTCATGATTAGGACCTCATGGAGGAGCTAGGTCTACTGGAGGCTATTTCGGTAAAGGATGTCAAGGAATGGGAGTTAAGAGAAGAATTTTTTTGGAAGTATAAATCTCATATTGAATGGCTTCAGGTGGGTGATCGAAATACTTCTTTCTTTCACAATTTTGTCAAAGATTAGAGACAAGGTAATGTTATTTCCTCCCTCTTGTCTTCAGAGGGAGAAACGTTTTCCTCCACTGCTTCTATTTTTGTTGAATTTGTTCGGTTTTTCTCTACTTTATTCTCTAAGGATTCACCTCCTACGAAGGAGGATGAAGCTAGGATCCTTGATTATATTTCGTGGCTAATCTCAAATGAAATGAATGAAGCTTTTCTTTCTCCTATTACCTTTTTGGAGCTTGCAAATGTGGTGTTTTAGATGAACAAAGGAAAAGCTCTTGGACCTAATAGATTCCCAATTGAATTTTTTCAAGAATTCTAGGAAGTGGTTAAGTTGGATCTCTTGGAGGTGGTTCAGGAATCCTTTAGGAACAAATGTTGAGATCTCTCAATGCAACTTTTTTGGCTCTTATTCCAAAGAAGGAGGGGGCTAACTCTTTGGATCTTTTTACATCAATTGCTCTACGTAATGTTGTTTATAATATTATTACTAAGTTGATTGTTGAAAGGATGAAACCTTGGCAAAGTGGGTTAATTTCAAAGGAACAAGGGGGTTTCATTTCTGGTAGGCATATCATGGATGGCATTGTTATTGCTACAGAAACCATTCATTCTATGGAGTCTTATAAGGAAAATGCTATGTTTATTAAGATGGATATGGCTAAAGCTTATGATCACGTTAAATGGAGCGTCTTATTTAAGGTTCTTGAAGCTTTTGGCTTTATTGGTGATTGGATTGATTGGGTTAAGAGTTGTATGACTTCCTCCTCCTTTTCAGTGTTAATTAATGGTGTGCCCACAGATTTGTTTGGTGCTTCTAGCAGACTTAGACAAGGAGATCCTTTGTCTCCCTTCTTGTTCATCTTGCTTGCTAAAGGATTGGGGAGGTTTATTCACTCTTAGGTTGAGAGTGGCTGAATTCAAGGTTGGAGTTGGGGAAATGATATTCCCTCTCAATCTCATATTTAGTTTGTAGATGATACTACTTTGATGGGTAGGGTGAAGGTTGGGGAAGCTATTAGATGGCGTAGTGTGTTGGATAGTCATTTGGCCACCTCAAGGCAGCGTATTAATGAGGGGAAGTCCTTCATCTACTTCTTCAATACTCTTAAGGTGGTCTAGAAGAGAGTAGCAGGCATTCTTCATTCCCAAATTGGTTTGAGGCCCCTTATCTACCTTGGAATCCCTCTTGCTATTTGTTCATTACCTAATCATTTTTGGCAAGAGATTCTTAATAAGTTTTGAAGTTTTGTCAGTCACTGGACCTGTAGGTGGCTTTCTTTAGTAGGTAGAGTGATTGTTTTGAAGTTGGTGGTTCAGGCTCTTCCCCTTTATATATTCATTGTTCTTTCTACTCCTTCCAACTTCATAAAGGAATTTGACAAATTGTCTCGTCAGTTCTTGTGGTTTGGAAATTTACTTCATAGAAAGTGGAGTTTGGTTAAGTGGGATGTCATTTGTAGGCCAAAGTAGGAGGGTGGTCTTGGTCTTCATAGGACTGATAAATGGGTAGGCTTTAGTAGCCAAATTTTATTAGCGGTGGTGTTATCAATAGCATTTGTTGTGGGATAAAATTCTCACTTTCAAATATTTGGGTATGGTGGAGAGCACTGAGGTTGCTAGATTTAGCTTGGAGGGGAAGGGTTCTATGATCTAAGGGACCCTAAAAAGGGATGCTAAGCTTGTAAAGCAGGGGTTGTTTTGGATTTGTAAAGGTGGATAGGATGCCCTTTTCTGGCATGATTCATGGGATGGGCACCCTCCCATTCTGTCTTCTTATCCTCATCTGTAGGATTTGTGCCAGATTTTATGGATGTAGGTTGGCATTATGTGGTGGATTTCAAATCTTAATAGACTATGGGCCAGGTTACTATATCTAGGTGGAAGTATCCTTTAGTGTGGCCTCCTGGTGGTGTAGTGGAGGATCATCAAGAGCTTGTTAAAATTTTATTAGATCATGTTTGCAACTCCCTTCAGGGGAAAGATGTGCTGGCTTGGGGTCCTAACCCCAAGGGAAAAAATTTGGTTGCCTTTGGTTATTAGGTTCTAGATAAGTAGGTTTTTGGGAGCTCTGAGGTGTCTTGGTGGAAGCATGTTTGGAACAAGTTTGCTTGGCCTAAGTGTAACTTTTTCTCTTGGATGGTGGTGCAAGGTAAGTGTCTTACTTGGGAGAATCTTTGGAATTGAGGGTTCCAAAGCCCCTCCTTGTGTGTTATATGTGCTAAGAATGAGGAATGTGTCCCACATCTCTTCTTTTAGTGTTCTTCTGCAAAAGCTATTTGGCATCTATGGTGGAATATTTGTTGCCTCCCATGTAGCCATGTTTCTTCCTTGGATGACATTTGGAGGAGACAAGTATCCTCTCCTTCCAAGACTCCTTTTCTTAGTATTGCTTGGATCATTGGCCCTAGTTTGATCGTTTGGAATATCTATTTGGAGCACAATAGGTGGATTTTATTAGATAAGAAGTTTCTTATTGGGCAGCTTTGGAGAGACTCTACATGCTAAGTGTGATTTGTCAATGTCGATTGATCCAAGGTATTTGAGAGTGGTTAATGCTCTAGGTCTCATTGGGGGAGGGGGGGTAGGAGAATTTTAAGTGGGGTGCACCATGGTCGTGGTCGAGAGAGGGTTGATTGTGGTGGTTGTTGGTGCCCTCATGAATAGGGGGAATTGAAAATTAATATTGGCAACTCTTCTAGGGGAATCCTGGGCATATGAGCATTGGAGGTATTGGTAGGGATGGCTCGGGAGTGGTGGTCTTTTTCTTTTCTATGTATAGAGGTATGTATTCTAATAATCTTATGGAGGCTATTGCTATCCTCTTGGCAGTGGAGCGTGCGATTGGCCTTGGATGGTGGTGGATTGTTTGTGAAGCGACATTTGGAGGATGTGAATTGGCAGTTGGCAATGGTGGTTGAGTAGATTATTTCTCTGTGTTCTACTTTGGAATTTATTTCCTTTCGCCATGTTCCTCGGGAATGGAACAAGGTGGCAGATGGTTTGGCTAGGTGGGCTTCTGAGAGGATGGGTTCTTAGTATGTGGATGATTGGGGCAACCTTCCTAGTGACTTGGCTCTTGCTCTAGAGGAATGGGTAACGAAGGATATGAGGTGTTTCTTGGGTGTGCATTGATTCTTGATTTTGTTTGGCCCATTGGTCAGCTCCTTTCTTCTATCTTTGTAATGTTTTTCTAATTTAATAAATTTTTTACCCCTTTTATTTAAAAAAATATATGTATTTTCATAATTTTTCCTTACACTTTCAAATTTTCAATTAGTAAAAAGTTGTCACTATTTATATACTTTTTCCTACTCAACTAGTTTTAATGAAGATTTATTGCTCTAAATTATCTAAAAACTAATCTAAGGGTTGATTTGATGTCTTTAGCCCAGGTGTTAGGGTTTCATTATATTTATATATTAAGCTCTTCAATATGATGATTATAAGTATATTGAATTTAGTTGTAAGGAGGTTTATACTATTACATAGAGATGAGCTTTCATCTTTTTATAGCTTGCATATTATGACATTGATGTCGATTTGGATGTGATTGTTGTCATGAATGAATTTGAGTCCACTTCATCCATAAATATTTCTCCTAAATGTCCAAATTAAATACATCTTAAATGACTTGCAAGACCACTTGTAAGACTACTTGCATACATTTTAGGCCATGGATTATGTTTCTTGAAATATTCCATACTTGCATATATTCCATAGGACACTATATCATTATGGGTTTTTTTATTTCAAATACATGTTGAGTGAAAGAATCAATTGCACTTGATTATGTTGAGTGAAATACTTACTAGGTATCAAACATCTAAAAAATTGAATGAGTATATGGATATTGGATTCCGAGGACATATGATGTGCAATAGAATATTACACAACTAAACATTTTCTTAAAAAAGAGTATAAATTTGTATACAGTATGACATTATTTTTTGTCATGTTTTATGTAGTTCTATACTTTACATTTGCTATTGATTTTTATGTGCCTAGAGTATTTTGTACTAATGTCATTTTTAAAAGTTGAAATTTTGTGTAATAAATTAACCTAGTTATTTTAATGAATGAGACTAATCATATGTACCATTATCTATGCATTATCATAATTGTTAGATGAGAGATTTATGTAGTATCACTATTTAATACTATATTTTGAGTTATTGTGTTTTGCTTATCATATTATTTAATAAATTTGTTATTTTTCATGTGATTTGTAAATTGATAATAAAAATAAGTTTTTGGTGGTGTTATTTTATTATCCAAAAATGAGATTCTTTATAATGTAATTGTAGATATAAACCTTAAATACAACACACTAGTGTTTACAACATTTATTTTACAATGATAAAAATACTACTAATAGTTCTTTTAGCTAGAAATGATTATTCTAAATTAGGTAAATAATGTCAAGAATTTTGCTTGGTAGAGTAATACTATTAATAATGTTTTGTTAGAATAAAAATATAAAGGATCTATAAGATTCACTTTTTAGATTTTATGTGAAGATGAATCTTTAGTTTTTAGAGATTTAATGAATGAGCATCCACTTGTATTTTTTAACAATTGATATTTTAGGAATTCAAAAAAGTCATATTTTAACTTTCAAGGTGTAGAAAAATTTCTTACAATAAGAATGTCATTGATATATATCTCAAGAGTTTGAATGCCATAGAGATAATTCTTCTATTCACATTCTTTTAATTCCTAGGATTTCTTTGTTTTGTACTTTTATTCTAGATAGTTTGTGGTTTCATTCACTATCATTTTCATATGTTTTTGGGTTGATATCATAATCATTTATGTAATTGATGTTTTGCACTCATCTAAATAAGTAACAACATGATAATGTGCTATAACTATCTACACACTATTGTCTTTGGTAGTGAATATTAATTAAGAATTTTGTGTCCATTCCCACTTGCCTTCTAGATCTATTCCAACTAATATATCTTCTTGACAATGCATATCCATTTGTGTTGCATCTTCTTAGGTCTATGTATTTCTATGTAAGGAATCAACTATTTTAAAGCTACATCAAACCTCATGAGAAAGGTTAAACAATCAATATTACTTGTTTAATTGTAGCATGTACCTTGCACTCTCTTGATGAAGCCAAATGAAACAAATTTTATGGATATAATTGTTCTTTTATAATTTTGTTCAATATTATTGAAAAAGAGGGATGTCTACTTGGAATTTTTCTTCAAAGAAAGACTCATTATGACTAGGAATCTCATGAATATCACCAAGTATGCACCAAGATCTTTCTACTGAAATGAAATCTCTTCAAAATCTAACTTATTTCAAAACAATAAAATTGAAAAATCATACCAATAATATAATAAAATAATAATATATAATTATTGTTTAAAATTTTATAAATTTAAATGTTTATGATAGTCACTTTTAGACTTCTTTTATCTACTGGGGGAAATATAGTAAGAAATATGGGAATTCACAATTGTTCTCTACTAGATGACATTATTTTCATTGTATGGATGGGAAGTATGGACATTATTAAGAGCCCATTATTAAAGAATACACATAGTGGCATTATTTCATTCATTTATTCATTAAAAAGGGTCTGGTAACTACAACACTTATATTTTATATTAAGGTGGTCAAAAGCAATTAGTCAACCAAATTTGACTCCCACATTTGAGAATAAATAAATAGATGAAAGAGATAATTGATGTATCTATTTTATTTTAATAACCAATATCTTTTGAAAGAGATAATAATTTGAGTGGGTGAGAAATTGTAATTATAAATATCAAATGTTTTTAATAGTATCCTTTAGAGTGGGAGGCTCTTTTTCAAATTTATTTTGATATATATTAGATTTATCTTGAACCTTTGACATATAATATTATGCCTCTCCAAGATTTTGATATCAATATACTTAATAAATGATTATTTGAAATCAAGAAAATAATGCCAAGCATGTCACTAGTTAGAGGAATACTATTTGTAATGTTTGATTACCATAAGTGATGCCCAATTACAATGACCTTTCTATTGGAAATAAGGTTAATAATATCAATATTATTGAATTATATTATTACATTATACATGCTAATGTATTATAGCATATTTGTATCTATATTTGTGTTACAAGTAGCTAGAGAAGCTACTACTATTGAAAATATTTGTGTCACTATATCTTCATGTGAAAAATGCATTATTCTTTAATAATAATTAGGATAGGTGGCATTAACCTTGTAATTCTAAGTCATTTCATGTATCTCCATGTTTCTTGGAATTTTTTCTTACTTGAACATGAGAGGCTAAAATATTTATTATTTATTTACTTATGGAAAATTATAATTACATTCATAGAGATGGACACATATCTAATGATGATTATAGGGCATATCAAGAGAATACTCCATCTAGGCATCCACTTTCTGGCTAGAGACCACCTAGACTTGTGTGTTTGTGCATGTTGGAATATGTCATTTACATGAAATCTAGAGTAGGGAACCCAAGTTTGCATGTTTTGGGTTAGAGATGTTGGAGAGTAACGGTGCACTTAGGATTAACCATTTCTATTGGTTGTGGATTAGGAACCCATGTGAAGGCCATGTGACCATTTAATAATTTTTACAATATTTATAGGATTCCCAAGAGGTGGGGCATATGGTTTTTGTAGGTGGATTTGACCCTTATTTTAATATACCACAATGGTTTTCTCATCCATTTTTTTCTATAAATTGGGGTCTCGAGATAATTGTTTCATGATTTGTTTTACAAGTTGTTGAAGTGTTGTCGAAATACTAACAGAGAGTGATGGTGTATTTATGTATACTATTTTTTGAAAGATTAATACAAGCATTGGATCTCTTTGAGTCTGGAGTTTTTCCCATAAGGGTTTCTCCACATAAATCCATTGTTACTTATGGTATTATTGTTTTCAATATACTATTGTGAATGTGCTAATCACATAATCATCTAAGTGTCTTGGATAACGTAAATTCATATTTGCATAAATTTTTATAAGTTAATAATGTAGTAGTTCACTTTGCTTTTCCAATATTTTGTATTAGAGATAAGGACTATGTTGAGAGGGATGCCTTTCTCTAAAGTGTTGAAGGACTTTTTGTTGGAGTGGGAGCTTTTGTATTGTGGGTTTTGTAGATTTGTGAAAAAGATTGAATACCATGGATTCTACCTCTTGTTTAGACGCCGATAAGTTTAATGGATTTAGGTAGGATATGTGGAAGTTGAAGATGGAAAATATCCTAGAAGAAAGAGATAAGTGGTTGGTAGTTTCAATGAAAATAAGTCATCTGAAATGTGCAATCAATATTAGTTAAAGCTTGAAAAGAAGGCGCAAGGAACCATTCAATTGTGTCTTGTAGATTTTTTCCTCTTGAATGTTTTTGAGGAAGCTACCATAGACAAGTTATGGAGGAGGATAGGCAATATTTATCAAACTAAAATTTTAACTAATAAGTTGTATCTCAAGAGATGTTTTTATTCTTTGAAAATGAAGGATGGTGATTCTATTGCAAAACACTTAAATTCCTTTAATATGATTTTAAGTCGGTTTGAGTTTTTAAATTTTAATTGAGAAGAGGAAGATAAATGCATCTTGTTACTTTGTTCTTTACCTAAATATTGGTACATTATAATTGTTTTCATAACTACTACCTAGTATAGAGTCAAAGATGGATAATCTCATTGTTACACTTCTCTCAGAATAATTGAGAAGGTCCATGAATGTGGGCTCCCAAGATGTCTTGCATATGTGAGGAAGGTCCAAAGAGAAAGGGACTAAATGGGAAAAAATAAGGATAAGTCAAAAGGAAATTTAAAAACCATGAGGAAGAGTAGAGTAAAGTGTTGGAACTTTGGTAAAAGAGGGCATGTCAAGAAGAAATGTAAGAACAATAAAAAGAGTGCAAAATCCTCCATACATGAGTCATCCAATAATGGTGATAATGACGCTTTATTTATTCAGCTAACACTATTAGTAATGGTGCTTGGTTTATTGATTCAAGTTGCTCGTACCATATGACTCCTCACAAGGAGTGGTTTTCTACATATTCAAATTATGATGGAAAAAAAAATCCTTGATGATAATAGCACAAAGAAGATTGTTGGTAAGGGAAAGGAAAATTTGTGTTTCAGTAATGGAAGGGTTAAAACCCTAGATGTTTTCTTGTATAAATTCTAAGACTTGTGAAAGATTTACTTTTTGTATCCAAGTTTGATTATTGTGGAATGCATGTGACATTAAAGTATCCTCAGATTGGGACTTCGTTTAGCCTTAATGTCTACACTTTTTTCAATTTGTCCAATGTGACTGGCACTAAAAATGCATGTATGTTTTGGCACCATATCTATTGGATCATATAAGTGAAAAGGTATTAGGACCATTCTTAATAAAAATTTGGTTGATGGCCTCACTAATTATCATATTGGTAAATAAATAGAATAGATAATCATTTCCTAATGGGACTAATAAAGCTAAGAGATTATTAAAGATCATTCATTTAGATGTGTTTGGGCCAATGAATGTTGAATCTTTTGAAAAATAGCAATATTATGTTACTTTCATTGATGATGTTTGAATATACACTTGGATTTATTTTATGCGTGCAAAATTTTAGGTTTTCACTAAGTTTAAGGAATTTAAAGTCTTATTTAAAAAACAAATAGATTATAAGATAAAGGTGTTTAGATCTAACAATGGGGATGAATATTTTTCTAGGGAATTTGATGAGTCCTATGAGCATGCAAGTATTGTTTAGCAAAATACCACTCCTTATACTACCCCAAAAAATGGGGTAGTAGAAAGAATTAAATGAACCTTAATGGAAAGAGCTAGGAGTATGTTGTGTGGAGTTAATCTTGATAGATGATTTTGGGCAGAAGATGTGAGTACTTCATATTATTTAATAAATAGATCTCCTTGTTCAACTCTTGTTGAAAATTGGAATTAGTATTAAATTAATATTAATAATGATGTGATAAATAGATAAATGATAATTAAAATAAATGGTAAATTAATAAATATTAATTAATATTATGGAAAGTGGATGTAATTAATGATGAGGAAGTGACATGGTAATGATTAGGGTTAGATGTAATAATTTTGATGTCTATATTTTCCCCCTAATTGAAGAAATACCCAAAATTATATTGTTTTAAGGAAAAATAAAACTAGTTGAGAAGAAAAATTAGAGAAGATGAAGATGATTACAATGCCCCAATCGAGGAAGAAATAGAAATTAGAAAAGTGAGATAATTGATGCCCCCTTAAGAGATTATCTATGCATAAATTTCATGGGTTATCTCTTGATAGAAGAGAAGATGAAGAAAAACTCAAATGAAAGATGGAAAATGATGGATGCAAGAAACATGACAATGGATGAAATTATGATGATGTGTTATGTTGACTTTAAAATTAGAAAAAATTATTTGATATAGCAATGGATGTTATGCACTTGGGTATATAAGTGAAGCATAAAAATATATTTATTTCATCCTAGGCTAAGATGTAGCTAAACCTAGAATGGAATAATTTTAGTAATATGTGTGGGGTGTGGGGTATGTTTCATTAAGGACACACACAATTAGTAAAAAATATTTGGTTGCTAACCTCAAGGGAGAGCCAAGTAGGGTTTTGAATATGATTGGGTCCTATTTTAATTGAAGTGATCTAAATAAATGAAGCATACAAGTGATTAATGTGAATGAGCTAACAACTAACCTAAAACTACTAATAAAACATAGAAAACCTAGAATTTGACAATAGAGAGGGAAAAGGTACTCAAAGAGGAACTTGACACCAAAAGCAGGAGGCAAAGAAGTGTGAGGGACATAGGTGCATTGCGCTAGTGTCTTAAAGGAAAAAAATTGGTCTAAAGGTTTGATCAGGTCTAGTAGGAATTTAACATCCATCTTTCATCATGTGTGGCCCAACTTTGTCTCGATCCCATGAATATGAAAATCCCTAGTCTTCACATGTAATGATGTAAGAAAGATGCAAGGTTAGGGTTAGGGTTCCAAAAAGTTCCAATCTTTAGATCTTTCTTCACAACAACCACCTGATAACTTGCACATAAGAGGGGGAAAAATGGTTGTGTTGTATAGGGGATTTCCTCAATCAAGCCATGTGTAAGTGTTTCCACTTCCACAACAACAATGATGAGATGAGATAAAGTGCTCTAGGAGAGCAGAGGCTAAGATAAATAAGAGAGTGTGTTCTCTTAGGAGAGTAGAGGCTAAATCTATAAAAAAAAAATTTAAAAAAAAGCTTACCAAATACTTCTAAATCCCTTATGGATTTATGAAGACTCCACGAATAACACATAAGGATGAAGAAGACAATAAAATCTTGCAAAAGGTTAGTATATATAGCCCATATAGATAATAAAGATAACAATCACATTACTTGAACATTAGAAGTTTGTAGCATAAGTTGCAAATTCGTATCTTGAATCACTTTCAACACTTAAATTACTTTGTAATTCCAAAAGATCATAATGTTTTCATAGTATAATCATCTCCCAAAAATTCTTCTTAACCTTTTTAAATGATAAAATTAACTTATATATATGCATACACTCACAAAAACAAGTGACCATTTGAGAAAGGCCAACAAGAAGTTTTCATCCCAAATCATATAAGGACCAACCTCAATTCAAAATTTGGAGGGAAAATGGGATCAGATACTAGCACAGGTCGCTAGTGTCTTGCCTCTAATTTTCCTTGAGGCAAATGCCTAGGATCAAGAGCATAACCAAAATTGTCAAAATAGCCCCAAATAGGCACTGAACAAGTAGGGATAAAAGCATACACAAGGTGAGGACTAAACCTAATATGAAATCATATGCGGATAAAAAAAATTGTGTTACATTTAGCCCCCACTTTAGTGGGTGTATGGTCTTATGTCCATACACTCGATAAAGTATGAAGAAAACAAAAAAGCATTGTGAAGGTAGAACAACACTAAGTTGAAGGATGGGAAAAATCCCCCAGAGTCAAGGTCCTAACCAGTCACCATGCTAACCACACACACAAGGCATAGATAAAAACACATGATAACATGCACAAAAATTCATACACAAATCATACACAAAGCATACACGAAGTATACACAAAGAATACATAAAGCATACACAAAGCATACACAAATCATGCATGAAGCATACACAAAGCATACATAATACATACATAAAGTAGGGTATGGTATCTCCATACTAACAAGATCTGTGGAATGTTTTTAGGATCCATATAGAAAAGGAATTCACAAGTCGCAGGCTAGCAAAGTCTAATACTTTCTAGGTGAATCATGAACAAGTGAAGAAAACATAGGCTAGAAAATTTTGATATTTTATAGGTAAGCTCCACAAGTAGCAGATGAAAACATCACAAGCTAATAAAGTTTGATATTTACTAGGTGATTTTCATGCTGAAGATGGTAGAGATTATAGGTGAAGAAAACACATTGTTTTTTGGGTAACCTTGATTGAAATTTTGTGCAGGGGTGAGCCAAAAAGGGTGTTGCAAGAGCACAAATAATTTTATGATAGGTGAACAAAGTGAATCATAAGGAATGATGTATGTACCCACCTTAAATTAATTGCTAATGCCAACTAGGATAAATTTCCTTTAAGGTAGAAAGAATGGTACATAAACAATAGCACACAAAATCACATAAGGGATATAATGTGCATTAATACTTCTTGAATTGTCATCATTCCCCAAATATAGTGAAACTATGAGTATAAAGGAAGAAGAGCACATAAAATAAAGAAACATAGATTTATTTGGGTCAATATGGAGGAGACCTAAAAGTCTCAATGCTTTGCATCATGCCCAAAATATGCAAGAAAAAGTGTTTACAACAAATAGAAGAATGATGATACAAATAGAGGAATGTGAAAATAGATTCATTCTCTTCATAACCTTGTGCCTATTAGAGTAGAAAGGTTTGTCTAAAGAGAACTAAAAAAACACAAAGATATACCAAGCAACACATTATGGAGATAACAATACATGCAATCAAAACATAAGCAAACACACAAGGGTAGCACACTTGTGAGCTAGCCTAAAGAAATTCATCTACATCCTAATCTTGCTTGTCATAAAGAGATGGTGGGAAAGATGCTAAAGGTATTATAGCAAGTGCAATACAAGGAGAGGCACCCAGTTCCATATATCATGGCTCACACAATAAAGTGAGATCATCACACATGCCCCCAAAAGCCAAATTCATAGAACTCTCAAAGATCGAGGATAACTCCAAATACTTTTCCACTAAATTTATTATCACATCCAAATCTAAATCTAAATAATCTAAAATTGGTTATATGGTAGTGCTATCAACATGAGTGTGAGAACTATCAGTCATAGAAGAAGAAGCATGAAGAGGGGGAATAGAAGAATCCCTCAAACTCAACAATAGTGGAGGTGGTGAGAACTTAAGCTTTTGGCTAGGTTGAGAAAGGGAAGGCTCAAGCTTAGGCAAGGCTCAACAAGACAAGGAAGTGGGACCAAGGAAGGAACCAACTACAAGGTTGAAGGATCATTAGGTAAAGGTTCACCATCTACTATACATTGGCGAGTCCTAGCACAATGTTTTCTCTTACATTAGTTTACATTATGATTTCATTGTGTATGATTTGAAGCTTGTATAGAGGGAATAGGGGTATTTCCCAACATCGGTTCCTTTTCTTTCTTCATTCTAGGAACAAGAGGAGGAATGGAAGAAACCTCAAGCCATTGGGAGAAAATATGAGGGGAAGTCTCCCACACAATGGATTGCTTTTCTCTAGATTCTAGAAAAAAAATAATCCTCTTACAACAAGGAGGAACATTTGGCACTAGTCGCCTCATAGTCCTAGATAGGATGGTGGAGGCGGAACTAGAATGTAGACACCAATCCTTAGGGGTTGGGGAAGGATATCTCATCCAAGATGCGATTCATTCACTACCTTTGTAAATGAGGAACTACAGGCACACCCTCAGAGGATAAAGGAGCCTCAAGGGAAGCAACCAAAGGGGGATCAATAGAGCTAACAATAGACAGTTGATAAATTTTACTAGCTTTGAACTTTTGATAAGAGAGGAACAAATAATCCTTATGAAGCCAAATAGGCTCAGATGGTTGGGGCCAATATTCAAGTGAAAATTTCTCATGAACAGTTGGAGGCTTAAACCCACTATGATGAATAGTGTGCATTTGTCCTTCAAATGGAAATTTTAGACACTTATGAACTACAGATGGGACCACTTTCATGGAAGTGAACCATGGATGACCCAAATTTACATGAAATTAGTCAAAGGTTGGAATTATGGCAAAGGATACATCTAGGCTTTTGGTTCTTACCTAGAAACGAAGGGTGAAACCTCCTAGGATAGGGTGGATGGAACCATTGAAATCTCTAACCAAGACTTACAATTTCTTGTACTTGTCTTGATATACTTCATGCATATAAAGGAACTCTTCAATAACTACATTCACCAATAAAATAGGATCAATGAGTACTCCCTATGTGGTTTTATCATTAATTCTAGCATGAATGTAGAGAGGTCCATTAGGTGTATGAATAGAGGCATTGATGTGTGTAAAGGTAACATCAAGCTCAAGGAAATCAAGCTCACAGCTAACATCTATCATGTAAACAACATGGTCAATACAATTTACCCTTTTACTTCACAGGGGCCCTCCTTCTAGCGCTAATTTTAGTCACGTGGTTCTTACACACACAAAAACATGTAGATAAATCTTTTCCAAATGAACAAAGGAACCTATCTATCTTGAAATAATCGCTAGTATTTCTCGATGAAAGGAAATATTAGATATCCCAAGGCTCGAGAATGTTAGGTCTTGACGCACTAGTTTTGCTCAGGGTTCATTGTACAAATTATTGTTAATCATAAGGGGCCACTAGTTTAAAGACTTTGAAACTTTTACAAGATAAAGCAATGTAAAGACTTAGTAGATATAACATGCATCACTCTTCATGCTTTATTACTCCAAATCATTTAAAGAAAACTACTGAAAGATAAAATTTAAGAGAGAAAAGAGCCTAAGAAGTTAAATGATCCCAACTATTATCCACTCATTTACCAAGAAAAGACTAAATCAAATCATAAACCATTATATATCTCACTAGACTGCTTCATAGATACATACAAAACAATACAAGAATTTTAAAGAAGAGAATCATTCACCATTGAAATAGTATCAACATGCACCCAAGTCTAACATAACACATTGGATTTTTTGATAGGAGCAAACAATATTTAGCTATGTACGATTTACGATCAAGAAATAACTTTCAAGATGACTTTGATATTAGAAACTTCTATGTTAAGCACAAGTTTTTAAACTGAAATTGAACATAAAACATGAATAGATGTAAAATTGGTGATGTTCCAGTCTTAAGTCTAATGAGTTCGACAAATTTTGATCCTCATAAAATAATATCATTTTTCCTTTTATAGAATACAAGGCATCAGTCGATCAAAGATAGCACACAGCTGAGTGAAAATAAGCCAATCATGAAACAACACATGGAACAAAATCATTGGTGGCATTCAGAAGATATTTATCCCAACCTCTGAAAATAAATTCAAATTCATTTTGACTTCCTTCACTGCAATTAAAAATGCTTGAAAACAGTGAGAAAATATATATTAGGTTCTCTTTAATCTTCAAAATTGTGGGAAAAAGTCTCTAACACTTCCCTTCCAAAATTTCTAATCTTGATGCTAATGCACACCGAGAAAAACTTATGCTTGTGTTAGCTTGTCAAAAACCTAGATCTTCCTTTTCTTGGTTTCCCACTACTCGCCCTCGGATATTTCTTTTGCATACTTGTCTTTGGTTCCCACATATGTTTCCTTTGTCAATCTCATTACTTTGATCCTTTATCACTACTTTCCCATAAGAATTTGATTTTCCTGAGCATTTGTACTTCTCGTTTTAATTCTACACCTGTCTAAACTTGCATCAAGACATTGCATCACTTCAATCTACAAAATTTAAGTCCTTTAATCAACCTACCAGAAGAAAATATTTTTAAAATCATGCTTATATGATATTAACCCCTTGTACTATAAATTTGTTACTAAAATAAAATAAAATCAACGTATTCAGATATTTCCTCTTTTGTGGATTTTTGGGAATTTCAAATATAGATGAACCATACCTTGGGCATTACTTTTGTTATGAATTTTATGAACACCCAATTACCCAAACACTTGAATATATGATTACCTGAGCTAGCACCTTTCTCAAACTTAATACTTGTGGTAACTTGAGCTTCTAAGACTTGGTGGTGTACCCTTTATACCTTGCATAAGGTGGCCTGCGGTCCCGCACCCCTTTACATTACCCATTTGGGGATTCCAATCCTGCTATACGATGACCTTATTAGATTCAAATGTGACCAACTTACCCAAAACCATGCATCCAAACCCGATTTACCAAAATACCCAAACTACCTAACTTCCCTTCTAGTTTTTAGCTTTTTGGGTGGCAATATGTGACCTTCTAAGACTTTTTGTGCTTAACTTCTCTAGTCTTTCCTCATTTACTTTTTTGAGTAGGTACTTTTAAAATTTGAGTCCTCAATATTTCATAAGAAACTTGGGGCATGTTGCATAACCACACAACAATACTAAGCAAGTTGATGTTTAGTATTGCTTTGTGTGAGAAATGGTTGAGAATGGTAAGGTCTTATTAAAAAATCAACACTTTGGATAGTATTGCATATTCTCTCATAATGTTAGTGACCACAATTAAGTTCTCTTGGTGTAGGAAGGATATGGGCCTTGATCATTGTACTTGATTATTATTTTTTGTATCTCATGGATGTAATTGTAATGTATAAGTTCAAGTGGGAGAATATTAGGACATGTGACATTAACCTTGTAATCATAAGTCATTTCATGTGTATCCATATTTCTTGGAATATTTTCTCAAAGATATGAGAGGCTAAAATGTTTATTATTATTTAGCTATAAAAAATTATAATTATACTCATAGAGATGGACACATGTTTGGTGACCTTTATAGGGCATATCATAAGAATATTCCATCTAGGTGTCTACTTCTAGGTAGGGACCACCCAAAATTGCATGTTTGTGCATTTGACATATACCATTTGTGTGTTATCTAGAGTTGGGCACCCAAGTTTGCATGTTTTGGGCTTGATCCATTGGAGAGTAATGGTGCACTTGATATTGACCATTTTTTATTGGCTATGGATTAAGCACCCATGTGAAGGCCATGTGATCATTTAATAATTTTTACTATGTTTATAGGATTCCCAAGAGGTGGGGTGTATGGATTTTTCAAGTGGATTTGATCCTTGTTTTAGGATACCACAGTGATTTTTTCATCCATGCTCTTCTATAAATTAGGGTCTTGAGATAGTTGTTTCATGAGTTATTTTCTAGGTTGTTGAAGTAATGAAGTGATACCGAAATATTGTCAAAGAGTGATGTTGTATTGATGTATACTCTTGTTTTAAGGATTAATACAAGCATTGGATCTCTTTGAATGTGTATTTTTATCACAAAGGTTTCTCCACATATATCCATTGTCACTTGTGGTATTGTTGTTTTCATTCTATTATTGTGAATGTGTTAATCACATAATCATCTAAGTGGGTAATCTTGGATAACATAATTCCAAATTTTCATCACTTTGTATAAGTTAATATTGCAATATTTCACCTTGTTTTTCCAACAATAATCATCTAAGAAATTAGTTATAAAATAGATTTTATTCAAATACAAATATAGATACAAATTTTATATAAATAAAAATATAGATACATATTTTATATAAATACAAATATAATGCAAATGTCCTTACAAGATATTTCTAACAACATTAAAAATATAGACTATAATTTGTAGAAAAATAAATTAAAAAATTAATATATATTGAGTATGTATTATTCCTTTTATTGGTAGATGAAATATTATCATATATATATATATATATAAACTTGTAAGAGGTTTCAAATGTATCATAACTTTTAAATAATTATTTATTTTTAAAGAACAAACATATATTTACAATAGATTTAGTAGAATTTTGGAGAGCTCTTATCATCTTCCATATACTTTCTATTAGTGAGAATAATTTTTTTGTCCAAATTAAATTTTCTACCTATTCACATACACAAACCACAATCAAATTCATATATTGGAACAATTCAAATGGTCCCATCAAAACATGAAATAAAATATGTAGGGAAAAACAAAGAACAAACAAACTTGTAAAACTTGTAAGAGATGATATGAAATTGAAACAATTAGTTCGAACTAAACTTAGGTTCCAATTGAATTTCTAAAAGATAATTGGAAACAAGTAATCTTTATGGATAGTCAAAGACTACTTTCATTAAAAATAATAAGATTAGGAACATAATATTTATAAAAAAATATAAAATTGATATAAATAGCAATATTTTGTTGTATCATTTGTACTCACCATAATATTGTATCATTGTACTCACCATAATATTAAAAAATTCTTGATAATTATTTCTAACTGATACTTGGGATTGTTTGTTTTATTTTCTCTTTCCATAATTTTTGTAAGGTAATATAAAGGTCTCATACTTTTCCCTTGGTTTGTTCAATTATTCTACCAGGACTTGTTTGTGATGTGTGACATGATGACATTGCTTACATGCATTGAATCATGGCTACATTCAAATAGAAGTCCTCTTATCCACACTAAGATCTAGAATAAAATCAAATGGGAGTGCACTTGATTCTTTGAGATCCCTCCTAAACCTCTCGAACACATTATGCATAAACATATACATAGATGCTAGTTCATAGTGGCATCTTGAGCAAAGACTTCAATAATTTATAACTTGCATGTCTTAAGAATTAACATAGTTGTCATATCTATTTAAATGGTTGTGTTTGTCATGACATCATCATCTAGACTTATATATATAATCTATAATTGCATAAGTATTATTTGTAACTACATATTTATCATCTAATATATGACTCATCAACTACACATGTATCATATATAATTATATATGTTGCATCAAGTGCATCTATATCATTGCGTTTACATTAATCATTATATCTAAACCAAAAAGTCATTTCATGAATGAAACTAGTAATTTTTAAAGAAACTTATCTTACCTTCCAACATTTGTGACTAGTAAGACAAAATAAATCTATCTTTCGTGGTAGTCTACAAAACCTTCATAACATGTTTGTAGGTTTTTCCCTTCATATCCCATGAATAATTGCACACATAAAATTTTGACCTAAATATTCTAACTAGATACCAAATATTATTTTAATTTTAGCTTTTGACCCAAAAGGAACTTGGGTGAACATAATTATTAATATAATTATAATCTCAAATTATCTTAGCCTTCTCTATACTATTTATAAGTTGCTTCTCCTTTTTTCAATTTTTCAAGAAACTATTGTCCTATAACTTCCTCTTGTTCTTGTAAAAGGGTTCTACTCTATATATGAGGGTGTAAAATATATTTTCCATTCTCCTTGTACATTTCTTTCATTGGTCACACAAGTAATGGCTCTTTAAAAAATAATGGCATGCATCAATAGAAGTATAGGTGTCTAAGTTAGAAGTATGAAGTTTTGAAAAAAAATAACTCACATAAATACATAATTTCAAAACATCAAGATCAAAGACATTAGAAAAAGGAAGTAACCTACTAAAAGAAAAAAATTGTAATGGAAAACCCATTTTTATACCTCTAACCAACCAATACATTCATTATCCTTTCACTAAGTCTTCTTGGATCAGTCCATGAATTGCTATATATCCTTAGACTCTTCCAAGAAATTATGGATGAGACAGGGTTGTATCTTCACTATCATCTAATATATTCATGATTGTGTCCAAAATTTCAAATATCTTTGTGTCAATATCCTTATCCATATATATGTTGTAATAAATTTAATTTTAAAAATATCTAAGTAGACATTATTTATCCATGATTTATGGAAATTCCAAATGTAAAGAAGTACATGACATCCAAAAATAGTTCTAATAAGAAGAAAAATATATTATTGACAAGTTTAAAATGACAATGTGTTCTCAACCTACAAAATTATTGTTTAAGATTACTAGATAGTAAAAAGGATACTTTCTTAATAAATGTTTCCCTTTTTTATTATTCAAAAGTTTTTTAGTTAATTGTTCATCTAAAATAAAGGCTAGTTGAAAAACACAACCATCACAATTTTTTGTTGAGTTGAAATAATGTTGAGTCAATCAGCTTAGTCAATTTTTTTAAGATTCGTGATTTGGAAAGAAAATATCCAAATCCTTATATGTTATTTTTAGTTCATTAGTTATTTGGTTGTTCATGAAAGAAATGCAAGTTGAAAAAAATAGTATATTTTTCAACCTACAAAACTATTGCTTAAGATTCCCAGATTGTAAGAGGATAATTTGTTTTTTAATAAATGTTTCCTTGCTATTTTGATTCAAAATTTGTTGTATTTAGTTAGTTGTTCATCTAAAACTGGTTGAAAAACACAATCATAACAAGATTTTTGTTTATTTGCTCATTTATCAACAAAAATCAAGTTGGGTTCTTCAACTAAGTCAAGATTTTCTTAGGATTGTTTAGTTGAAAAGGAAACAAATTCAAATCCTTCTATGTTATTTTTTGTTCATTGACTATTTTACTATTCATGAAAGAAATGCAAGTTGAAAGCATAATGTATTTTCAACCTGCAAAAGTATTGTTCAAGATTTCTCAATAGTTAAAAAAATAATTTATTGTTTTATTAAATGTTTCCCTATTTTGTTGGTTCAAAAGTTGTATTTAGTTCATTGTTGATCTAAAACAAACCTTGGTTGTAAAACATAACCATCAGGAACTTCTTGCACAACATGATGAAAATGGGAAGGAAAGAGTAATGTATTATATCAGTCATACACCTATCGGTTATGAACTTAAATACACACCTATAGGAAGGCATGCTTGGTAGTGGTATTCAATTCTCAGAAGCCCATACATTGCATGCTTAGCCACTCAATACATTTTTTTTATAAATTTGACCCCCTCAAGTATCTATTATCACATACATATTTGATAGGTCGTATGGCTAAATGGGTCATGCTTCTTAGTGATTTTGATATTGAGTATGTATACCGCAAGGCAACAAGAGGTAAGGTCATCATGAATCAATTAGAAAATTCTCCTTTAGTGGATTCTTACCCATTGGTCACAAAATTTCTAGATGAGTCTGTATATACTATCACTGAACAAGATCCATGGAATTTATACTTTGATGCCTCATTCACTCAACATTGTTCAAGTGTGAGTGTCCTCTTTGTCACCCCTCAAGGAGACTTTATCCCTAAATCATTCAAATTATCCTTCCCATGCATGAATAATGTTGCAAAATATGAGGCCGTTATAACTAGCCTAAATATAGCACTCTAATAGAATATCAAAAACCTACATGTCTATGGTGATTCTCAACTCATCATTAAATAGGTCAATGGTGAATTCCATACTAAAGATGATAAGTTGCTTCCCTACAAATGCATGGTCAATGACTTTAAGAAATATTTTGGATACATCCAGTTTGAGCAAGTTCCCCATCTTCAAACAAAGTAGCAGATGCAATGGCTACAATTGGGTCCTTATTACATATGCCTTGTGATTTCCATGAATGTGAATTCTTGGTTGAGCAATTGTTGATGCCTGCATATATGATCTTCCAAAAATAGACATGGTGTGTGAAATTGTTGGTCCCCAATCTCCCTGGTATCATGACATCTACACCTTCCTCCATGACAATGTTTCACCACCTAGTCTCACTTGCAACTAACACTGATCCTTCATCCAACACTCATCATGTTACACCATCCTTAGAGACACCTTATATTGTAGGGGGTATGATGGTTTTTTACTACAATATTTAAATGATATGAAATCCAACTTGGCATTAAACAAAGTGCACAATGGTATTTGTGGGGCTCTCACAAGTGGTATGGTCCTTGGAAAAAAATTCTTCCTATAGGTTAGTACTAGCCTACTATGGAACATGATGCATGTGAGTATGTTAAGAAGTGTGTTCCTTATCAACAATATGTAGATTTAATGCATGCACCACCTTAAGCGTTGTAACCTATTACCACACCATGGCCCTTCTCGCAATGGGGTCTTGATTTGGTTGGAAAGATACATCCTCCATCAAATGGACACACCTTCATCATCACTACCACTGAATATTTCACTAAATGGTTGGAATCCATCCCACTCACCCTCATCACTGACATCCAAATTTCCAAACTCATCCTATATCATATCATCTATTGATATGGTATTGCCTCTGCCATCATTACCAATAATGTAAAACCCTTCAAAAACCAACATGTACAACAATTGTGTGAGAAATCCCAAATCCAACATCATTGGTCTACCCCATATTAACCTCAAGATAACAACCAAGTTGTGGCAATTAACTAAACCTTAATCAGAATCCTTAAGAAAGTTGTCAATGAAACTGGCCGTGACTGAAATCTCGACCTAAATGCTACCCTTTGGGCCTACCATACTAGTATTTTTACCCCTATCGATGCCACTCCATATTCACTAGTCTATGGCGTCAAAGTTTTCTTGCTGATAGAAGTCAAACTCCCATTGCTATGCATCTTATTGAATAATATTATCAATTATGAGGAGTATTAGGTTGCATGCTTGATTCATTTAGAGATTTTAGATGAATGATGCCTCAATACATAAAACCATCTTCAATATTATTAGAACAAGTTAAAGAGAAGATACAACAAGAAAATCAAGGATTTCCAATTCTAGCTTGGTGATCTAGCTCTTAAAGAGAACCAACAAACTCAACAAGACTGAGAAAAGAAAGGAAATTTTGAGTCTAAATGGTTGGGTACTTATGCCACCATTGCTAAATATGGTTCAAGAGCTTATCAGTTGTCTACACTTGAAGGTGAAACTTTGGATGAATCCATCAACATCATCCATCTTAAAATATTCTACTCCTAAATTAGTTGAGTCATCCTACCTTTCAAAAATCAAAAAATATAATTTTTTTAAAAATTATGAAAAAAGAAAATAATAATAATTATAGAAAATAGTAAAGAGAAATAAGTCATCCTATGGTGAAAACAACCCCTGGTGGTGCCTTGGACAAGTACGTTTGGTGAAAACCTAGCAACAACCATCATTCATATGGAGCTTAATCATTATCTACCTCGCATCCTCTTTTTCATATGCTTTCATCCTATCCATCCTCTCCACACCACCTACATTACCTCCATTATCCATCACAATCCCCTTATCCACCTTGTGGTATATTTTGGTTGAGAATTTGCTAAGTTGGATCTATTGTCCCCATTCTTGGGCTTCACTCATTTATTTTTGAGTGCACCCTCGGGGTCCTAATGTAGTCTTGATATTTGAAGTTCTTTCATCAGTTAGGATTTTGTTAGTTATTTGTTGTATATATTGTTGACCTCTCGTGTCCTCGTCTAAACCCATCATTATATATATTGTTCATTAGGTCACGTCCTTATGTTTTTTGTATTGCCAAGATCCCCTATTGAGCTAGCACTTCAACAAAATTCATTAGCCCCCCGATGTTTCAAGTGTCTTGATTATCCCTTGTTATATGAATCCTATAATCTATCCCATCCATATTTTTCCTTTGTAGGATATATCATTCCTTACATCATACCACATCAAACCACTTGTCATCCTCATGGAAAAGGATATTTGAGCTCTCGTGTCATTTTTGGGCGATTTTTAATTTTTGTTTATCTTTTTGAGCTTCCTACTCTACCTACTCAAGGTCACCACAATGCATCATGTCATGATGTGCTTTGACTAATAGAAATAGGGGCATATCTTGGCTTTTTTTCATTGTGTTTTCTTGGTTGCCTTGTATTGTACCCACCAAGATCTATTATGATCTTGTATTATGTTGGGTCATCCTCGCATGCTTGTGGTTTTTCCAACATCAGCCCCTCTAAAGCCCTTTGTGACTTTGTTAGGATGTTGGAACAATATTTTTGTTTATTGAGTCTATCCTATGGATAGGATACAATGTCACCTTGGTTCCTCAAGCCCTGGTGCATAGTATCCCATGCTAAATCAAATCAAGTGCTCACTACATGACATTCTAGTAAATAGCACCAATTTGCTCAAATTTTCCCCTCCATCCTACCATCTACCATTCATATCATCCTATCATCTTATCTTTCCTATCCATTCTTGTTATTCCTTTCCTAATTATTGGGTTTCAAATGTGCAAGTGTGTCCCCTCTTCGCTTTTCCTAGCAAGTTTGGTTTTATTTTTGTTGTTACACTATGGTTACGAATATCATCTCTCCATTTTCCATCTTTTATCATTTCCATATCATTTTATTTGCGTTAAGTTCATTTCCTAATTATTGGGTTTCAAATTTGCAAGTGTGTCCCCACTTCACTTTTCCTATCAAGTTTGGTTTTATTTTTGTTGATACTCTATGGTTACAAATAGATCATCTCTCCATTTTCCATCTTTTATCATTTCCATATCATTTTATTTGCATTAAGTTGTTTAGAATTTGTTATTCTAAGCATTTTTCATCAATTTTATTATCATTTTGTTGCATAAAGTTGTTTAGAATTTTTATTCTAAGCATCCTTTCATCATTTTCATTATCATTTCATTGCATAATGTTGTTTAGAATTTGTTATTCTAAGCATCTTTTCATCATTTTTATTATCATTTCATTGCATAAAATTGTTTAGAATTTGGTATTCTAAGCATCTTGTCATCATGTTCATTATCATTTAGTTGCATTAGGTTGTTTATAATTTATTATGTTAAGCATTTTTTTTATCATTTAGTTGCATTTAGTGGTTTACGATTCATTTAGATTGTGTTGAATTCCTCATGTAAATCTATTATATAGTGTTTTCATATAATTAGATTCATCCATTATATTTAGTTGCATTGCATAGTAATCCATGTGCATACATTATACATGTATCATTACATCCATACATAAATTAAATACATATATCATCATCACATATAATCGATAAGTATAAAAAGTCCTCACCATATCATTAGGACTCACACAAACATATGTGCACACCCACCCTACATCACAAATGTTAGTCTACATCACATCCACATAACATACATATAGTTGCAACTTACATAATAACTCATTAGTATCATGTGTCAAATCACATACATCACATATATCTAATCATACATATACATAGAATCATACACATCGCATGCATAATACATCCATCACATGAACCCATACCCATAAATAAATTAGTATCAATGTCCATATCACAAAAAATCCATCAATGTCCATGAAATGAATAGATTTCCATAATAAATTCAATGTTCGTGAATCAATATAATGTTGGAGTTATGGACAGACATTGAGAGGGGGGGGTGAATCAGTGTCAACTTTTTCAACTTCGACCAATATTTTTCATTTTGATTTCCTTTTCTTTCAACAATAGAGTAGAGTAATCACTTTTGAAAGCATAAAGATATGACAACATTAACTTAGTCTATTAGACAACTTATGAAAATATGATTTGAGTGAGATATCTTGCATTTGCCAAAATATAGCTCATATTTGATCTCAATATTACTCTAATTAATGCATTCATGAGTTGAATGTAATCATTCATAAACAGAATTGAGAACAGTAATAATCAATGAATAGAAACAACAACAACACTGTAAAGCAGAGAGCACATAGAAGAACAAAGAGACAAAAGCTTTTTCCAAGTGGAAAACCCTCGTGGGGTATAAAAACCACTCCTAAACTGCCTTACTAGCTTAATCTTCAAAACCACTGTTAACAATGCCTTATAGGCTAATTTCTGAGCACCAACTCAAGGAGCACCAACCCCTCATTTAGAGACACCAATCTCAAGGAGCACCAACCCCTTATTTAGAGACACCAATCTCAAGGAGCACCAACCCCTTACTTAGATTTCAGAATTACACTCATAATATCAGAGGATCTCTCTGTTTTTAGTTAAGCACATATTTCTCTATTTTCTCATCTACAGAATACCCTAAGGATTACGACCAGAGAACTTACACTCTTTTCAACACAGGTTTTTATATACATTTCAAGTATGTCTGTCATAATGAAAGTCTTCAAAGAATGTGTTTTTCACAAGAATCTGAAACTCACTTGCCAATTTTAGAATCTGAAGCTGAATAATGACAATTTGTAGATGATGGAAAAAATCAAGAGTAACGCCTGTCCAGAGGGCTACAAATAATCCATTATTTCAAAACCACGACTGCCCACAAGCTGAGAACCATAACCTCCCAATTCTCAGAGAATATTCAACCATGTAACCGCTCTGAGATTTGATGCCAACCAATGATGTCGGCCTTCAACTATATTTAGAAAATCACATGTCAACCACAGTGATTGAGTCTATTAATCGTTCGCTGAGACAACCAGATAGTCCTGCTGAAGGCAATTAAAATTTTGATCGCTCCTTTGGTCCTTGTGCATCGCCATGACCTTCTGTCATCAGGGAGAAACCATATCGAAGATCTTTATGTTTCCCCGAGATCACATTTCTATTAAATTTGTTTCAGTCACTGAGACACAAGAGTCTTTCTCACCGAGACGTGCCCTTTTGTTTCATTCACTATCGCTATAGCCTTTTGATATCGACATCTTGTAGACAAGTCTTTGTTTTGTCAAGAGCCCCCGTGAACAAACTTGTCATCGTGACAATTCAATACCTATGCCGAAGGCAACTTTATTGTCGTCAGTCATCCCTCTATTTGTCGCTGTGACATTCTGCTGTCAGGGAGACATTATGCAGATTTCATTATGTTTCACCAAAAGACTTTATCCCTTGAAAGTCGTTGTAACATAATGGTTCTCTCGCCAATGCATCCTTATCTCTTATGAGGGTTGCTATAGCATACCATCATCGGGGTGACCTCTCGTAGAATGCTTGAGTCATACCGAAAGTCACCAACCATCTTGTGTGTCGCTGAGAAAAAATCAATCTTCATGCCGACAAACCATGGAACCATCTTGTGTGTTCCATCAGCGAGACCAGAGGTCACTCGCTGAGACCTCACGCCGAAAACCCTAACACTTACCGAGATGTATACCTTTATATTTTTGGTTGGTATAAGAATTCAAACTTTCCAAGACCTTTCTTCGAGCACATGAATCATACTGAAATGTTCCTTTGGTTTTATGCATCGCCGGGACATATCAATGTCAGGGAGACCTCTTGGAGAGCACACTATGTCATACCAAAACAATTATGTCGTCAGTCACTCCTTTGTCTTATTCGCCTTTTCTGTGACTTTCCACTGTCGGAGAGATATTATATCAATCTCAATATGTTTCACCGAGAGCCCTTAATGTTTTCCCAGTCGCCAAGAAGTTTCTCACCGAACTGCACTTTTCATTTCACCCACTTCTCTATAGCTTTAAGATATCGGGGAGACCCTATGTAGATCGCTTTATGTTTCCCCAAGATTACTTCATACACCCTGAGTCGCTGAGATAATACCAACCTCTCGCCGAATGCCCCACATAAGACATAGTCGGCAAGACCCAACAAAGTCGTTGAGACATTACTCCGAATATCATTAACTCATACCGATATAACCTTTGTGCACAAGTTGGTAAGACACCATGAAATCGCTATGACATTTCATTGAAGCCACAACCTTTGCTGATAAGACCTTTCGATGCACTGTCGGTGAGACAATATGTCTTTGGTGAGACCACATACCGAATACAATACTCCTACCGAAAGACTTCCACATGCATTAGTCGGGGAGACATCACCCTTTTCGCTATGACCCTTCACCGAAGCCTTAAACTCTTGCCGATATGTTCCCATTCAACCTCTGATCGGTGAGACAAAGCAATTTCACTGTGACCACATATTGATGGTATAACACTTGCCAAAATGTTCTTTCTTGTGCCAGTCGCCGAGACACAAAGCGCTCAATGAAACAACATGCCAATAGGGATTTCTTATGCTGATGAACCTGCTTATGTATTAGTCGGTGAGACCCGACTCATTCGGTAAGACCTCTTAGTGGTGAACAAACCTCATGCCGATAGACCTTTCCTCTGTCACCAAAATCACGTGAAAGTCACGCCGAAAGCTTCCTGTATGTAAAATCAAATCGTCATGACATCAGAAATGTCTTGCCAAAAGGCAACACAGACATTTATCAAAAAAATGGATCGGGGAGACCCTAGCATTTTCATGCCGAAATTTTCTTTTTCCATCACCGAAACAATGTACAAAAGATAACCTGTGATTGCACGAAGCTCAAACTGATCAATACCAAAAGATATTAAAATTATGAATGTAAGTTGTCCACTGAATGCCAAGACAAGTAAACCATATAGACAAAATTGTACCAAGATAAAGCATGAGAAACCAATCTGAAACTGTCAACAAGTAGAATCAACTAAAAGGGATTTTGACATCAAGGACAAACCATATGATCACAACTGAGAACCAACATATAATACATCATATAACATATATACATCTAGGATTCATGTCTTAATCAAAATAAATGTTGTCTACATAAAGAACTCATTGATCATCTTCCAAAACTTGTGTATCATCTCCAAAGCTTCCACCTATATATTTGTCCCACCTAACCACTGCTACCTATATCTAAATGTGTGCAGGGGGGTGGCACCCTCCCTGATGTTGGTGGCCCTCCTCCTCCACCTCCTCGAGGGGACCCCATCGATCCACTCCTCCTGAATCTCGACCGTAATGATCAAGACCCACTCCTGTATGAGTTCCTGACCTTCAAAAATCTAGGCCTCCTCTTTGTGTTGGGGACTACAGCCATATGTAGGTCCCTATAATACTAAACCTCTCTCCCTAACCATACCAAAGTTATTAAGCCATCTTTACAATCCCCCTCTTTCTTGGGCTTTAGTGGTATCCTACTCCTATCTATAACAATCTTTGTCCCTAGTAGTCTTTCCCTCTCCAACTCCCACACATCTTGGGATAACCTAAGGCTATCCCTCTTCACCATGACCATCTATACATCCCCCTTATAGGTTGTCTACCTAGAATTGCAAGTTTTCTCTCTCTATCATCCTGATGGCTAGGTCATCTTAGGCCTACTATAGTTATCCCTATAGTTGTGCAACTCTGCTCTCTACAGCAACCAATCAGCTCTCAAGTCTCCATCCATTTTCTCCCCCTCCTCCTATCATGGTGGTGTATCATTCTCCAAAGGAGACATGCTTGATAATCTCCTCTCATCCTCATCCACCTCCATCCACTCTACCTCCACCTCCTCCTCTCCATCCCCACTTGAGAGTGATACCTCCTCCTCCACTATCTCCTCTACAATGTCCTCCCCTCTTGCCACTTAGTCTAGTTGATTACCCTCCTCCTCCTCACTCTCCTAGCCTCTCCCACCACTACCTTCATCCTCCCCACTATAACTAATCCCCTTGTGGGCACCATAGGCTCTGGAATGTGTCCCTTTCACCACTCTTCATACCATGTTGTGACCCCAAGGACATCAAATCCTCCTTGAATATCCCAAATCATCTCCTCCAAATGCCTCCAAGATTGTTGCTACCCTTGAGGCTATCTAAGGCTCCCACTCTCTTGTCTCCTGTGATAGCCGATCAAATATCTTATGGCCCTCAAGAATTTCCTTAACCACACCAAACTATCCGGTCACTCTATCTATCCTATACCTCTTAATCATGAAGGGGTACCTACCTATAATTTAGCAAGGGCTAAACATGTACCTTCTCCACTCTGCCTCCTCCTCCCAGTCGTTCATCTCCTTATATGGTCTCCATACAATGTATCCCTCCCCGACTTCATCCAATAGCCTCCTCCAATGCACCATACTACACACCTCCCAATATTGTAGGCCAAGCCTCCAACTGAACACCATGGGCTCTTTGTCACCCCCTATGTCCTCTCTCCCACTAACTTGGAAAAACTAATGTGCTCCCATTCCCAAGTCTATAGAAAGGTGATGTGTGTGAGGCTATGTATGCCTCTATAGCACATGATGTGCATATCCCTATAAAGTTATGCTAGCAAGCATGAGCTCGATGTGTACCACCATTTCTACTCCAAAATCCCTACCACCATGTTCCCCAACATCAAGACAAAGAACTGGTCGCTCTTATCGAGAAATAGCATCATGTTGATTAGTCTATATAGATATAATTCCATCCTTGGCACCAAATCTCTACATCAACCTACATCCAGTGCCCTCCCTTGAGTGGGCACATCCAATCTCCTAAAAAATCTCTATAGAAAATCAAGTACTGCCTATGCACTCGATGCTAGTACCTGTAACCCTCGAATGGGTTTTCTCAAGATCCTCCATATGTCCTCAAGAGTAACTATAATCTCCCATGTCATGAGATGGAAGGTGCTCATCTCTAAGCTCCATCACTCCACCAGCGTTGTCAAAATTGGCATGTGTGCTCTAATCACTAGCATCCTCACCTTGTATGCAAGGTTGCACGCATCTAGGCATGCCCAATCCTCCTCTGAGAATTGTGTCACTAACTGCAACACATCTAATCATTTCTCTCAAGTCCATAGACTCACTATCTCCTACACCGATCTAATCTAAGTGTCAATTTTCTAGTTTTTCTTAATTTGTTTATTTCTTCTAACTCTCCTAGCGGATTCACCCCTTTTTTGGTGCATCTACCCATCCCCCGATAGATTTTACCCTTAGCACATCCTCCTATCCTTTGGAAGATCCACCTCTTAGTGCATCCACCTATGCCCCAACAGATTTTCCCCTTTGCACATCTGCCTATCCTCTAGTGGATCCACCTCTTGGTGCATCTACTTATCCCCCAACAAATCTACCCCTTGTGTATCTGCCAATCCTCTAGAAAATCTACCTCTTGGCACATCTACCTATCCTCTGGAGGATTCACCTATTCTTGTGTCATCCACCCCTTCTCCACAGATCCACCCATTTAATGAATTTTCCCTTTCTCTACATCCACCTTTTTCTAGTGAATCTACCCCTTGAGCATCTCTACCATCCTCTAGCGATTCCACCCGTTTAGGGCACATCTTCCCCTTATCTATGGATCTGACCTTTGGTAAATATTCCTATCCCTTAGCGCATCCACCCATCCCTAATAGATCTTCCCTTTTGTGGTACATCTACCCTTCGACAAATCTGCCTCAATTCAAATGCATTAACTTGAGCTAAGTTGCATATGCCTATTTTCTATACATGGTCAGATCCATCCTATCATGTTGGGTGAATTCATCCCATGTACGACTTTGACTTTCATAAATGCATAAAAAATTGAAGTATGAGGAAAATTTGGAGTACATACCCGATTGACTCTCTCTTCGTCACACTCGTGCCCTCACATGGTTCGCTTAGTGTGACACCACTCATCCCTACACTATTTTTCTCTCTACTTCATTTGATGTCCAAGGTAATTAGGGTTAAAATGAATAGTCATTAACCCCTAATTACTACTTATAATAAACTATAATCACCCTAATCCCCCTTTTTCACTCTCATTTCTTGTGGCTCCTTTCTCTTTCATTTCTTCGCCATCCTTCCTCATTTTTTTGTTACAAATTACTATTTTCCTTCTTTCTATCTTTTGAGAGGCCACTCGGGCCCCTTTTTCCCATCCAACCTCTCAAGGCGGCATTACTCCCTCTATATCATTTATTCTTCCATTTCTTCCAATTCCTCCATGTTGGGGCATCTCCTCATTCGGTTCTTCCATCAAGTTGACCATATTTTTATCTTCTTTGAAACATCATTATTTTAATGTTATTTCAAAGAGGGGAAAAATGTAGACACCTAAAATTGACCACTTACATTTGATCAATTTTACCCTGTCATTCCGTCTAATCCCCGTCAATCCACGCTAATTAAATAATATTTTGATTATTTAATTAATATTCTCAATTTACCCCTTTAATCTACTAAGATCCCAAGGTAATTAATTTATTAATTATTTACCTAACCTTGATCCCCCTTCTTTAAATTAAATAAATACCTTTATTTATTTTATTTAATCACTTTATTGTCTCATAAGAATTAAATAAATTATTTAATTCTTCCATTTTCTCTCTCCACTTGTCACACCCTCCATCATTCCTTATCATCCCGTAATCCTAATTCTAAACCACCTACTAATCATGTGCAAACACTTAATCATAGATTAAGAGGTGTAACATCCTCCAACTTTTCCCACTTGCATCCTAATCATTCCTCATTAAGCCTAATCCTCACCTAACCCATCCCCTAATCATTTGCACATTCATAATCCCCTAATTAGGAAAGGAATAATCCTCTTTCAATTTATTGCTATCCACTTTGTCCCCCAAGCCTTAAAGGCTTTCCCCTTTTGGAAAAGCAACCCCACATGGATCCTCTCTCCAAAGTACACCCAAGGAATTTAAAATTCTTTTATTTCTTTCCATCCCATACCTTGGGAATGTTGGATAAGGAAGGCCTTTATGAGGAAGATCTTCACCATTTCCCAAGGTACTTTGCAAGTACCAATCTCCCTCTCAATCCTCCACATGGTGACACTTGTCACCATCCTAGGCCTTGAGAGATCGTCTATCCCCCCATCTACTCTCATGATGCCACTTGGCATCATCTCATGAGTTGAGATGTCTCAAACTTTCCTATCCATTGATCTCCCATAATGCAATATTAGAACATCTATTCATCTCTCCTCTCATCAAATCCAAAATACTTAGTCATTTTTGAACATTTTGCAATTTATCACCCCTTTGAGAAAATTGGTAATGTTATGCTACCAAAATTCTATTGAGTACATGAATCCGATCACACTAGGGTAATCCACACATCGAGAGCTTTGACATACTGGGTCTTTGTTGAATTCCTAGTAGGTTTGAGCTTTTTATGCCCTAATCTTGATTATTGTTTTGAGTTTGTGTTTGTTGGGTTTTTATGGAAAATTCTCTTCATTTTTAAACATATTTTCATTGCACACAATTACATTGCTTTTCTATTTGATGTTCACTCATCAATAAATAAAGTGAGAAAAATACCTACTTATATAACCTAGAACCTCTCACATGGTCACACAAAAAGAATCATAGAAAAACTCCACACATACAACTGTGAAAATGAAGAGGGATGGATTATCACCTAGCCATGTGGCATAATTATGTGATTAACCCTAACTAAACCCCAAGACAAAGGGATCCCAAAAATTACGCCATTTTTACATCACTTTCATAAGGATATAGAAATTCTAAGAATGACAATATTAGGATGACACCTAAGATAGAACCCATGAAGCCTCCTTAGAACTATATGGTGTGTTCCCATTTTGCAATAGAAAAATAACCATAAAATTAATAGAAAAGTTTGCTCAAATAAAAAACACAATGGTCTACCACCTAAGAAAAATAAAGGGATGAGAATGTCTTTAATTGTATAATTAATTTTACCTAGGGCACCACATTGTTTTTGGATTTATGAAGCTCTTATTCCTCTAACATCCTCCTAAAGATGAGCGAAACTCCCCTTGAGCCTTGAGACTTTAACTACATAATTAACTCCAAGGAATAAGTACACAGCCTATATAGGCCCCAAATCCCTCACAACCTCTCCCAAAATCAACAAATAATTAAAATCAACAAAACCATAAAATTTGAAGGATAAGGAACTCATGAAAATTGAAGCAAGCAAACCTACCATGATAGACTGGTGAAGCAACCTCAAACAAGACCTCAAACAAGATAGTAATTTAAGAGAATTTTTTTCCCAAAGGCTCAAGCAAACCCAAAAGAATTAAGTTAAAACCAACTTCAACCTAATTAGAAAGTTAAGAAAAGAAAAAGAAAAGAAATCTCCACAAACCCAATAACATGAATATAGATAGAAGACAAAAAAATTCAACTTCATGACTATGAGGACCTACCTTAATCCACCACTTGAAAATTTACATTTGTTCCTCAAATTGCTCCTTCCTATAGCTCCATTCTTTCTCCAAATTAGTAAAAAAAATGTATAAATGAAAATAATTCAATCCATATAGAAAGACCCTTTTCTTAACTAGTGGAAAAGGGATGTTCTTGGCATTAGCCTCTTTTAGGGTTACTAAACATTTAGAGATTTAATTTATGGATAAAATTCCCCCAACCAAAGACTCATAGGACCCCACTCATCCCTTAACTCTATAGACTTTTTAAAAGAGGCATAAAGATGAAATTCAAGTTTACATTTTTATTTGTTTTTATTTCCTAAATATTGATTAAGGCATAAATGGACATTGAAATGTTTAACCCCTAATCAACTAGTTGACTAACCACTAATAAAGAAAATAAAAATAAAATAATAAAAATGATGTGACAATGTGGTTTAAGGGATCCCTTATCTCTTCCCAAAGAGAATATGTGTTTGTTAACCCAAGGTAGATATGTATAACCATGAGTAAGGTGCTATTCAACTTTTCCCTCGAGTTTTATAAGAATAGAAATGGCACACTCTCAATAAAAGAGGAGAGAGAAAATATTCCTTAATAAAAAGACATAAAAGTAATTATTGAGATTTTTTCCATTATAATTCTATTTGCATTTATATCACAATAGGAAAATGTCAAATTTGTGAATTATGCATATTGCAGTGACATAACTCCAAACACATCATTATATTTGCATTAATGATTGAATCATCATTTGGACCATTGTGAAAATGAAACTTACATTGATATTATTTTAGGAAAAGTCTTATATAAAAGGGGGCTTGAAAGGAATGGGTGAAGAGATGATCATTAAACAAAGATGCTCTATCATCATCTTGTTAATGGGCCCCATTAAAGTTGGGTATACATTTGACTTTCTTTAAGTTTTGTGGAAAATGTAAGAGTTTAATTAGTCGATATGTCGTTGATTCACATTTAATGTTAGGTGGTTTCTATCATAAATAATTGGTACGTTGATCATAACATGTTGGTTCTTTAAGTTGAGATGTTGGAAAATTTAATTTTGCTATTTATTGTTCAATTCTATGTAAGAACTAGTTTATAGTAATAAACGTTGAGATGTTGGAAAAATTAATTTTATTATTTATTTTTCTATTTCATTTTCAATTATATGTAAAGACTAGTCTATAATAATAATGGTTGATTTGTTATGTAAATTGAATGTAACATGTGTTTCTGTATATGTTAATTGTTTTCATATAATATCATGTGTTTTGTACGTATTAATATCATTATTAATATGTAAAAATGATTCACTTGAATTTCTTTTAACTAGTAAAAAGTGGAAGAGTTTAAAGAGTCATATATTAAGAATGACTCCTACCAAAAATAATTGATATAGACGTGATGACTCTTTAAATTTATATTTCAAAATTAGTTTAATTTATAAATTAGATATAATATATTTTATAAATATAAATTATCTTGACATATCGTTATAATAAATATTCCATAAACATTAATATCATATCAGTCTTTATATAAAAGAGATTCCCTTTTATTTTTCTTTTGACATACGAACATGTGCTTGTATTGATGTAACTTATATTTAGTCACGGGGTTGGTAAGTCTTTTTAGTTTGTAATTATTGAAATATACAAGATAATGGTCTAAAAGGCATGAGTATTCCTTAAAGAAAGTGATGACTTTCGACTTAATGGTTTTTTTAATCTTATAAAAAATATTAGTTATTTATGAAAAACATTAAAATAAAAAAAGATGCTACTTTATAAACATGTTTACAAAAGTTTTATAATACGCTTAAAGTTTGTAATGAAATAAAATATTTTTATATAGGCTAATTATATAAATGGTTTAGGTAAATAATGTAATAAACTAAAAATAGGTAATTTATTTTAGATAAAAAAAAAGATATATTATGTATATAAAATAGGAATAAAATAATGATAAGAAATATGTATTTTGAAGTTGGAAATGGAAAATGTTATATAGTTTCTAGTATTTTATTTAAGATGAGCTTGGTAAAATAATTTGGATCTGATTCTTTTATTGCGCAAGTAATTAGGTCAAATTCATAATTTGAATTTTAACTAGGAAAATGAACATGTCAATTATGGATTATTTGTACCTGCAAATAGATACTTGCCTTGGTGTATAGACTTGCAATAAATATTAATGATGTTGACAAGCACCTTTTGGAGCTTGCTAAGCAAATATCATCTCCTTATAACAATCCCCCAAATGTAAATCAATAGTTTTTGGTAAAACTAAGACATACAACATACAATGAATGCATCAAGCATTGTCCTAGCAAGGGTAATGTGGAACTTGGAACTTGAAACAAAATGCAAAAAGGTGATGCAAAGACCTAGTATGAAACTAGGGTTGCATTTAGTTGACAAAGAGATGGCACAATCAAAATATGATGTTGTAGGTGAAACTATGGTAGTGGCAAGAGCGATTCAAAGAGTGGCTTAATTGGATAAGAATCCCTCTATGATGATTCATAGATGATAGATCGATGATCTCTAGATGTCTATGACTAAGGGGTGATGTCCTTTTATACTTAGACATAATTTGAAAGTTTTTGGCATGGAAGTGAGCATATAACAACTAATTAAAAAGGTATTAGCTTGAGCCCATAGTTAAATTTAAATTAGAAATCTGCTATATGTGTGTGGAAAGGAATTGGACCACATTTGTGAGCATGGATTTGAACCTAGGAAAGAAATATATAACATAAGAGCTAATAAATGTGTAAGTTTTATTTCTAAGAGTCAAATTGGGAATTTGGGTCAAATGGGACACCAAGTTGGTCAAAATCATGTGCTATGAGCAAGTGATTAGGACACCCATGCAAAGTGGTGTAAAATGAAGAGAAAAAGTCTAATGCATGCATTTTTCACCCTTACAAATTTTAATAACACATAATCAAATATAAACATCAAAGGGGATATATAAAGTTATAAAATTGACTTAATTAAGTATAAACTCTTGTAAAGTAGAAAAATGCATACCCTAATACTTTTTTACTCAATTTTTACACCACTTTGGCTTAATGTATTATATACATGAGTCTAGCACATGGCTTGACCAATTTGGTGCACTCACTAAGCCAAGACTTTATCCATCACTCAAATATTGTCCTATTTAAAACCTCTCTAATCCATCTCCCAACAATTCACACATCCCATAAGTCATTTCAATTTTAAGCCCATGTGCCACTTTCAAAATTTAAATTCTCACATATGGAGGCCACCATTTCTAAGATTTGACTATTATTCATCGACATGGATGCCACAATTTTAAATTCATGTATCTAGGTTTTTGTATTTAAAGACAACATTCTAGGTGTTTTTACATGCAATGAAGACCAATAGATCATAAAATAAGCATTCATAAATAATACATATCACCCTCTTTTGTAATTACATCAAGTGCATCAATCATCCAATGTTATAAATTAGTGAAAAATCAACTTCTCTACATCAATCAACATCCCTTGTTAGGGCACACATTCAAGGTACACAATATAGTAAAATCATACATTGACATACATCCAAAAGGAAGCTATAGTGCAAAAACACTTCATGTATGCTAGTCTACAATGAGAATGTACATAAATACAATCTAAAACATTCATGAAAGAATGTTAACACAAAACATAAAACCATAACATAGTGATATACATGTGGAAAACCCCACACTCTCAAACATGAACCAATTACAATATTAGCAACAATGATTACAATACAACATCCAAGCATGTGCCCTTAAATGAGAATCATCAACATATCAATACCTATAACTTCACTATACATACTTCATTCCAAGCACCAAATAAATATATGAAGCATAAATAGGAAAACATCTAATGGTTTTGGAAAACCTTGTACTACTATACAAGAGGTGTGACACCTAAATCCCCATGGCACAAATTACAATGCCTCGTTGTTCAAAGTTTAGTTTTCATCCCAATTTAAGAAGATCCTCTCACATTTTTCATATGTATCATAGCTTGTCATAGTCGACCACCCAACTTAGGTACCCCATTCTATATGTGTTATCCATTAAAAATGCTCTATAAAATGCATCATAGACTATCATAATGCTAGATAAGATTCCAATGTGACCTCTCTTACATGCTCTTACATGTCATAAGTAACTTCCACATCTTACAATGTCATAAGATTCTCTTACACATTGTAATGACATAAGATGCTCTTACAACTTCTTTCTCACATCTTAAGATGGTAGAGACATGGCTTCTAATACCACCTCATAGTGGGACACCCTCTTTCCCATATGAAAATAAAATAATTAATAAATATAGAACATTGGGATGGAATGTTGAGACACCTAAATCCTAATATTCTACCACATTGTAAACACCTTGCAAGAGAAAAAGGGGGAATCCAACACTATTTTCTAACTATTAGGGGTTGTGAGGCTCATAGACTCGCTCTATCACCTTTAAAACTCTATATGCTCACTAGCTTTGCCAATACATCTGCAAAATTACGTAAAGTGACAACTTTGTTTCACATCATCCTTTCATCCTCTACCATGTCTTAAATAAAATGGCACTAAACATTAATATGTTGTTTCCTTGTACAAAATTTCAATTTCTTTACTAGATTGGTGGCACTCTAGAACTAGATCACACTAAAATATAATAGCTCTCTAATTTATCCCATATTTGAACATAACCTATGAATCCAAATGGACTCATTATAGGCATAAGAAGCTACCATATACTCAACATTGGTAGCAAATAAAGTGACCACAACCTATTGCTTTATCATCCAAATGCTTGCACCACCAAGCATGTTATAAACATAACCCTTAGTATATATGTTGATGTCAACATCACTTGCTAAGATATTTTAGTGGAAGAAATGATAAGTGAAAAATATTTGAGTTGTAAATTATGATTAGCTTAGTAATTATTTTAAGGATAATGAGTTAATAGGGTTTAAGTTTGAAAGTTTGAAAAGTTAATAAGGTGTGATTTGTGAAAAAAATAGTAGTACCTATTGAGATGATTATATAGTTGTGTTTAGAGTTAAAATTTCATAAATGAATAGGGGTAAGGATGATGAGGTAGATAATCATAGAAAAAAATTCACTCATAATGATCATACACAAGATGATCAACCAAAAGATGATGTCTAAACTAAATCCCAAGCCTTCTATTTATAGGTAAGAGAGCAACAAGAGTGGAAAAACTTACGAAGTTTCTAGCCACCCTTAATTAATGCACCCAAGTGACATCCCAATGTGGTTTCCCAAGTTTGACTCTAGGACCAAGATTCATTACAAACTCCAAGGCAACCCAAATGCTCTCTCCAACCCGAGTTTGCAAGATGGATTATATACTTTTTATAGGACATATAATAATTAAATGTATTTCTCCAATGTGCCTTCCACATTAAATGCATTTTCTAAATGTGCCTTCTACATTTAAAGATGAGCCCATTTATCTATGTGCTCACTAAGTAATGACTCCCAAATATTAAATTTATTTATCCAATGGGCCACCCACATTAAATTTATTCCCAATGTTAAACATAACAACCACCTAAGAAATATATAACCACCCAGTGAGTAGTGCTCCATTTTGAGATGGACTATAACTTTATAAAAAATCAATATTCCTATGTGCAAGGTGTACAACACCTTTCCAAACATTATCCCACTTGTTGTATATATTGCATGAGGGGATAAACATAAGGGGGAAAACATAGAAAAAAAAAACTCATTGCTATATTAGTGGCATTGTAACTTTCACATTAAATATTGCTTCAACTCAATATCCACACACACTCCCTAAAGCCAAATTTATTCTTATATTCTTGAGTAGTTGATATATAATATGCCTTTGTATTTGGAAAGAATATACAACCTATCTATTTATCATCCAACTTGTTGCACCACTAAAAAAGTAAACACATACCACAATTAGGCCTTCTGCTATCCACATCTTTTTCCAATCCAAATTCATGAATCCATATATATCCACTATCCTACTTAAAAAATTATATCCTCTCTAGTAGAAAATTAAACACTTAGATGTGCCTTAAAGATACTCAAAGACTCTCTTCACTGTATTCCAATACCTTGTATAGAATGTCTACATATACTTGCTTAGTACTCTCATTGCTTTGGAAATGTCTAGTCTAGTGTAAACTATAATAGACTACCAATTGCAATCACATAAAAGACATGACACATTCCCTTTATCTAATCTAGCATAAAATAACACTTCTTAATAGAAAGTTTTATTTCCATATAAATAAGAACACACATTGGTTTGTACACTTACATTAATAGAGATATAATGCAAAACATATCTTTCTTACAACACCATAAGGTGTTCTAGTTGTGCAATATAGACCTCTGCCTCTAATCCTCATTCAATTTTTCTCTCTACATCTAACCATTCAAACTCAAGGTCAAAGACAACAAAATATCAAAGAATATAAAATATGTAACCTTTATAACAAGAGAGAATATCTCACCATAATTAATTCCCACGTTGTAGGAATTAGCTCTTAGCCACTAACATGTCATTTACTTCTTAAACCTAGTCTTTTAACCGACTTCTCCAGATAGTCAAATATCCATAAATTAGAATTAAAAAAAAAAAAACATGATGCATCTAAAAAATATGTGGGTTATGCTTGTTAGCATGTATTCTCTATTTAGTGGACCTCCTCAAGAGTGTGGTATGAGATTGTTCCTCTTCCTATGGTACTCCAAATCACTCGTGTCTCAATTTTAAAACAATATCCTCATTGAGTCCAAATTAATCTCATGTTTAGCCCTAGGCTATGCCCCTCAATCTTTGTATCAAAAAATATTGAGTGAGAAGACCCATTCAAACACGTTATCCCTTATAACAAGGAGATCTCCAACATTGTCTCAATTTTTATAGCAATAAGAAGTCCACATATAATCATCTCATGCCAACCAAACTCCAACTACAACACCATAATTTTTCTGTGGTACATTAATTTACATCTTCATAACATAATATCATTTATATATACAACTAACATATCTACCTAAGAGAATTTATATCATGTCAAGACTTGTTAGTTGATTTAGGATTTACCATGCCAAAATAGTACATGTACTCAATACCAAAAGATCATCTATCAAGAAATAATATATCCATGTCATTTCCAAGCCTCCCAATGAGAAATATATAAAGCTTCCCATGGCATCATGATAAACATCTCTCTATAAAATTCAAAATCACAAATTTGTTATGTCAAAATTCCAACTATGCACTCAAGAGCTTCCCATGGCATCATGATAAACATCTCTATGGAAAATTTAAAATCATAAATATGATGTAAAAATTCCAACTATGCACTCAAGATCTTGAAAGGAAAGCTAAGTATAGAATATGCCTTCCTAATAGTAATCTTCAGGAGAGAAGCAAATAAACCATTTAAAATTTTGCAATTACAGTTCATTTAAGATATACATACATGAATAAAAAAATAGAAAATAAAGAATTAACATAGGATTTACGTGGGAAAACCCTTTCAAGAAAAAAACCACACACCAAAGCAAGGATCTCTTGTATTACAGTAAAACAAATATTACATACAAGTGCAGAGCTATGCTCTTTTAGGTGTTGATTCATAGAAGGAATCTTGTAGTATTTCCTTACAATTGCTTTGATCATCCCATCTCAATTCCAATGCGCTACAACATTGCATACGTACTTCTCAAACATTACCAAAAAACCATTGTTTCAACTTCCAAACTAAACGAATGGTCACAAACAAACTTAACTGTCACCTCAATGAAGTCCTATCGAAATGTCAAAGGGACATGAAAACATATCTCTTTGAATTCTCACTATCACCCTGATATGCCTATTGTTCCATCCTATCAGGATGTCAAAGGGACCATCATCAACATCCCATCAATATCCATCATTCCCTCTAAAGAAGAGATCCTAACAAGCCTCAAGGTCCCACCAATATCGTATTGTCTCCTCGATATAGCTTCATCGGAATATTGAAGGGACCACATTTTAGGTCCTGCCGATATCCACCTATCTCCTTGAAAATTCCCTTTCTGTCCTTCATTGGAATGTCGAAGGGACTGCAAAACAACTCCCTCTGACATTGTAATGTCTCCTTGATAAAGCTATTGGGATATCAAGGATACTATTCACTAAGTCCCACCGACATGTTCCTATCTCTTCAATGAAGCTATTGGGATGTCAAGGAGACTTGTCATTTGATCCTATTGAAATTCACCTGTCTCTTCGATGAAGCACTTATTGGGATGTTGAGGAGACTAGCTATTTCATGTTGCCAAAATTCACCTGTCAACTCGATGAACCTACGACTAATTCCTTTTACACTAGTAAGTTTAAGAATTTTTCTCAACATTCTCCCACTTGATGAAGAACTTACTGGCTCCCCAACCAACACTTGAAGTCATTGAATATTCTAGGGTCCAAGGCCCATCAAACTAGCTCACCATTTGAACTTATTTGTGTTCATAGGCTTCATCAATGCATCAACAACATTTGCTAGACTATCAACTTTTTCCAAACTAACCTTTCCATCCTCCACCATATCATGAACAAAGTGGTATTGCATGTCAATATGTTTCATCTTAGCATGGAAGGTTGGATTTTTTTCCAAACAAATGGCACTATGATTGTCACAACAAATAACAATCTACCCTACATCAAAACCATTGTCAAATGGCTTCCCTGTAGGTGTGAGTTGCTTCCATGTACTCAACCGCAATAGTGGATAAAGTGACTACAACATGTCGCTTGCTCATCCAACTAACATCACCACCAAACAACATGAATGCATATCCATTGGTGGATCTTCTATTGTCAATATCCCCTGCCCAATCAAAATCCACATATCCATGAATGCTAACTGAACTATGAGATCCAGTAGAGTAACCATGATAACATAAGGCGTACTCAGAAGTACCCTTCAAATACATGAAAACTCTCTTCACAACATCCCAATGCGACATTCCTAGATTATCCATAAACCAACTAAACACTCCCACTGCTTGGGCAATGTCTAACCTGGTACAAACCATTGCATACATTAAACCGCCAACTGCACTTGCATAAGGCACCCTGGTCATGTCCATCTTAGTAGGAGATTTTGGACAATGTTCAACAAAAGTTCCATTCCCTGCAACGTTGGAATAACTAACTGCTTGCAATCCACCATATTAAACCTCTCTAGGACAAAATTTATATACTTGCTCTGGCTGAGCTAAAGTTTTATATTTCCCCTACCCCTTCTGATTTCTATCCCCAAAATATACCTAGTTGAACCTAGATTCTTCATCTCAAACTGTGCTGACAATTGAGATTTTAATTCAAAAATCATACCCTTACTATTCCCAATTAACAACATATCATCTACATACAGGGAAATAATAAGAAGACCATTTTCAATCTTAAAATACATACAATTGTCAGACTTTGATCTCACAAATCCCAAAGACAACACATAAGTATCAAAATTTTGGTACCACATTCTAGGAGATTGCTTCAGACCATAGAGAGATTTCTTTAACTTACATACCGAGTTCTCATTACCTTTTTCAATGAAGTGCTTTGGCTGGGACATATAAATCTCTTCCTTCAAATCACCATGAAGAAACATTGTCTTCACATCCATCTACTTGATTTCTAAGTCATATGTAGCTACAAGTGACAACATAAATTTGATAGACATTGAATTAGCTATAGGAGAAAATATTTCTCCATAATCAATCCCCTCCACCTGGGAATATCCTTTTGCAACCAACTTTGCTTTATGCTTCTCAACATTGCCATCCAGACCTATCTTTTTCTTGAACACCCACTTACATCCAACAAGATTTCATCCTTCAGGAAAAGGTACCATATCTCATGTATCATTCTTCTTCAATGATGCCATTTCTTTGTTCATGGATCCCAACCAAGAATTTGCATTAGACATACCCATAGCCTCTATAATGGTCCCAGGCTCATCAGTGTTAGCAATCAAAGCATAGGCACAACTTGAATCTAACATAGAGTATCCAAACCTTTTAGGTTGCCGCTTCACATATGTAGACCTCCTTAAAAGCTGAGGCTGAGGTTCTTCTTCTTGATTAGAATTTTTAGAGTTGCTTGAGCTTTCCTTAGTAACAGGTCCACTAGGAGTACATAGTTCATCCTTATCTAGAGTAAGAGGAACTTCAACTACCTCCTTTTTTGCTTCTTTCACCTCTAGCTACAGATCAACTATAGAAGGTTTTAGCTCATAGAAGATCAAACTTCTGCTATACAAAACCTTCTATGTAATTGGGTTACAAAGCTTGTACCCTTTCACATCAATTTCATAACCGATGAAGATACACTTTATAGCCTTGTTCTCTAGTTTAGATCTATTTTCACTAGGAACATATGCATACACCTCACAACCAAAGACTCTAACATGTCTCAACAAGGGCTTGTTACTAGACCACACTTCCATAGGTGTCTTGTCTACGAGCATCGAAGTGAGAGATCTGTTAGTCAAATAACATGTTGTAGCTACAGCCTCATCGCAAAAATTTTGTTCTAGACCAATGCTACTCAACATACTTCTTGCCCTTTCCATCAGTGTTCTATTCATCCTTTTTGCAACTCCATTTTTTTGTGGAGTGTAAGGAGTTATTTTGTGCCTTTTAATTATGTGGTCCTTGCAAAACTTGTCAATTTTTTTTTAACAAAACTCACCACCATAATTCTTCCTCAAACACTTAATCTTCTACTAGTTTGATTTTCATCCAAGGTTTTAAATTCCTTAAATTGACTGAATACCTCAGTTGTACTTCTGATAAAATATACAAATGTCCTTTTCAAATAATCATCTATGAATGAGATATAATACACAGATTTTGATAAGAAAGGAACATTAACTGGACCAAACACATTAGCATGAATATAATCCAGAATACTAGAAGATTTATGATGACTAGAATAAAATGAAACATAGCGTTGATTTCCATATATGCAATGTTCATAAAAATCGAACTCAAGATTACAATCATCAAGCCCTTCAACCAGGCTTTTATTTTTCAAGGATTTTAAGCCTTTTTTCACCAATGTGGTTGAGCCTTTGATACCACAACATTGTTTTCTCTATTGGGAGCTTCATATCCAAAGAGTTTGCACCCTCAGGAACAATACCTCCTTTCTCTACAAGATCATATTTACTTGACTAAATACATAAACACTATTACACTGTACTCCACATGCATCTAGCTTATACAGAGTGCCAATTCGTTCACCCTTAGCCAACACCATAGAGTCTCTAGTCATTCTACAAACACCATTCAAGAAAGAGACTTGCACACCAACATCATTAAGATTGCTTACATAAAGTAAATTTTGACTCTTCCACGACCAACAATCTCCAGGTGAGAATCATCACCCAAATACACCCTTCCACCAGCATATTTTTTGTACTTTGAGAACCAACCTCTATGAGAGGTCATGTGAAAGGACGCACCTAAGTCAATCAACCAAACATCTTCTGATGCCTGAATCACCAAGGCTGCTATGAAGGTGCATCTACATTGCTCTAAGAAGATTCATTTTTAAAAGAACTATTTTTCTTTTTCTTCTTCTCCTCTTTACAATCCTTTCGAATGTGTCTAGTTTGCCCACAATTCCAACATTTCACCTCAAACGTTTTACCAGGATACTTTGATCTCCCCTCTAACTTGGATTTACACTACTTGTCTTTCTTCTTGCCTTTCTCCTTTGATCTGCCTCAAACAACAAGAGCTTCCTTGGCCATCTCAGAATATTTCCTCTGCATTTCTTCTGACAAAAATGAAGCAACCACATATTTCATCTTTAAATTGATTGTTTTATCCCCAATAGCCATTACTAGGTGATCCCATGTGTCAAGCAAAGAACATAACAAGAGCATGCAATGATCCTCGTCATCTATTTCCACACCCATAGATGCCAACTAAGCAAAATTCATATTAAACTCATTCAAATGATCTACAACAGACGCTCCTTCCACCATCTTCAAAGAATACAAATTATTCATAAAAAATAACTTATTTACCAAAGATTTCCCCTAATAAATGTCACCAAGCTTCTTCAAGAGAAGTTTTGTGGTCTTCTCTTCATGGACGTTCAAGAGAACTGAATTGGCCAAGCACAGTCTAGACCCTTGGCTTTCCAGTCCATTGCATCCCAGTCATTTTGTGAGGTTGCTAATGGTTTGTTAGAGGACAATAAATCCCATAAATCTTAGTATACAAGTAGGTCTTCCATTTTGAGTTTCCAAAACTTGAAATTTCCACCGTTGAACTTCTCAATCTCTATTCTTTCAAATGTGCTCACCATCTTAAATCTGAAATAAGTTATAAAATAGATCTCTCTGCAAAACTCCTACTAAACAAGATCAACACAAAAAACCTGTCTTACCCACAAGGACAACAAAGTTGGCCAAGCTCTGATACCAACTAAAAGGAAAGGAAAGTGTAGAATATGCCTGCCTAATACTAATCTTCAGGAGAGAGAAGCAAATAAACCGTTTAAAATTTTGCAACTACAGTTCATTTAAGATACACATACATGAATAGTAGAAAAAACAATAGAGAATGAACAAAGGATTTACATGGGAAAACCCTTTTGGGAAAAAACCCACACACCAAAGCAAAGGTCTCTTGTATTACAGTAAAACAAATATTACATGCAAGTGCAGAGCGATGCTCTTTCAAGTGTTGATTCATAGAATGAATATGGAAGCATTTCCTTACAATTGCTTCGATCATCCCATCTCAATTCAAATGTGCTATAGCATTACATACATACTTCTCAAGTGTTACTAGAAAATCGTTATTTCAACTTCCAAACCAAATGAGCGGTCACAAACTTAACTGTCACCTCAATGAAGTCTTATCAAAATGTCAAAGGGACATGAAACCATGTCTCTCTAAATTCTCACTGTCAGCCTGATATGCCTATCACTCCATCCTATCAAGATGTTGAAGGGACCATCATCAACGTCCCACTAATATCCATCATTCCCTCTAAATAAGAGATCTTTCCTTCCATTGAGATATTGAAGGGACAAGCCTCAAGGTCCTGCTGATATCGTATTATCTCCTTGATATAGCTCCATTAGAATATCAAAGGGACCAAATTTTAGGTCTCACCAATATCCACCTGTCTCTTCAAAAATTCCCTTCCCACCATTCATCGAAATGTTGAAGGGACTGCAAAATAGCTCCCTCCAACATTGTAATGTCTCCTTGATAAAGCTATCGAGATGTTGAGGAGACTATCCACTAAGTCTTGTTGACATGTGCCTATCTCTTCGATGAAGCTATTGAGATGTCAAGGAGACTTGTCATTTCATCCCACTAAAATCCACCTATCTCTTCAATGAAGCACTTAGCAGGATGTCGAGGAGACTAGCTATTTCATCCTGCCGAAATTCACCTATCAACCTGATGAACCTTCAACCAATGCCTTTTACACCAGTAAGTTTGAGACACCTTTTTCTCAACAGATCTTCCCATGGCACAATAGTCACCATATTTAATGTAGAAGATAATCTATGACAACCATTTTCTTGCATAAAACTTGCACTAAATTGTGATAGAGTCTCTCATGATAAAATAGTTCATATCCTCAAAAATTTAAAGACACCTCTTCCTTCTTCATGCATGGCCATCAAAATACTTAATACTCCATCTCATCACCTCTCCACTACTTAACATGTTAATGCTTATTTATGACCATAAGCCAATAAAAAAAAATCTTTAATACCATGGTATCCAAATAGTCTACAACAAATAACATCAAATATCAAAAGGAATAGTAACTCATGAACATCATTTTTATCGTAGATCTCTCTCTACTACACACATGACACCATTAGATTTTCCATATATGTTCTAAAGTTATTTATGCAACATGTAGGTACACAAATGTGACACTCACAACCTCATGTTGCATACATGCAACCTACAACTAATCTGATATAAGCATGAAGATGGACCAAAAATTGGAACAAAAGAAAATCACATAGCAAAACTCATAGATCAATACAACTTGGAAGGGAAAAAAATATATAGACCCAAAAAACATGCAAATTCAAATCTTCACTAGAAATAAAAAAAATCAATTCATCATATAGATTCTTCTCATGGCATGAATATCAAATAAAAAACATCCTTAGATATAAAATGCTATAAATCCAAAACTATTGGAGAACCATAAGTTAGGAACTAGAGATTAATAAATAACCCTCTAACCATGCTCAGAAGCATCCATAAAAAATTGAAACTATATCCATTTAGACAAACTTTAGAAATTAAAATCTAAAAAATAATCTTCCAAGTATCTATAAAAGACCACGATTTTTAAGTGAAAAATAGGAAAAACTAACTATACAAATCTAAATTTATTGATACATAAAAACATGTATACAATTATGCATCTACAAGATTCACATTCTAAATGGAATATAAAAAAATTGCACAACATGAAAGTGCATGTATCTGAAGGACTAGGTGGCTAAATAGGAGCTTTGAGTCACCATATGACCAACTCCACCATCAAGTACATGCACATGAAGAACCAAAGGGTTAAATAAAAGCTCTAGGTCACCACATGATCAACTACACAACCTCCATGTGACCATGTATCAAGGAGATGTTTATAGGAGCTCCAAGTCAATATATGGCCAACTCCACAACCTCCATGTAACCAAGGACTTATATCTTACTACTAAACATGGGTTGTATGTCACCATATGATAAAATATAGTCATATTAGGATGAACTCTAATCAAACCTACAACACAATCTAGAGTCTACTCATCATGATCAATCAAATCCTCCATATTGAACTTGCATAGGTTAAAGTTTGCTCCATTGAATCTCTCCACCTCTATTATAGAATTTCTTGCCATAATTATATCATTTAAAAATAAATCAACTACAACAATCTCCTAATTGAGCAAGGATTGATACCATAAGGAAGATGTCTCCTCCTATAGCCCAAAACCTGGATTCAATACCAAATGAAGGGAAATATGAAATTATTCCCTAATTAATCCTATGATGAAAGATTCATAAGTTATCCATTCTATACAAATTTTAGTAGCATTCTAATGTAGTAAAAACACTAAATAAATGATAAGAAAGAAAGAATAGAACCGCATAAGAGAGAGACCTTGGGAAAACTCATCTAGGAAAAATCTAGGCTCCAAATATTGAAACCAATGAATTATTAGGAATAAAATGGTAACAATATAATATTAAGGTCCAATTCTTCACATGAGATCAACACTCTCAAATAAAGAGGAAACTATGCAAGATGTGGCCTTCTTCAACAATAATGTGTTAGGAATTACATGAAATAAAAAAGAGAGTTAAATCACCAATTAAATACAAATTTAAATACATGAACAAAAATAGAGGAATGAAATCAAATTTCACATAAAGGTAAAAACACAAAGTTGTGTCACACTTTATAAAGGATACAACTAATGATGATCCAATTTTTAAACTTGAATCACTAAAAAGTGGCATATTTGTTTTGAATTTTGAAATGATGTAAACTAGTAAAATATGTATTTTTTAGTATATTTTATGTTTGTATTTAAAAAAAAAATTAAAAAACTATTTTAAACCAGTTTTTAATAAATTAAAACTATAATTTATTTGCTGATAAAATGCTGAAAAATGAAGTTGCATGGGATGTCAAACTTTTTATAATAATTTTTTTTTCTTTCAATTTTTTTTGTGTGTTTATAACTTGAAATTTTAGTGCATGGATATATTTGTTTCCAATTTTGATAAATATATATTTTTAAATAAATATTAAAATGTGCGTGAATCAAAAAATGACTGTTTTCGTTAGACGTCAACTTTCATATTAAATATTTATCTAAAATAGAAAAAAAATTATACCATCTTAAAATAGATTCTTTTATCGTGCATCATATTTTTTTTAATAATTTTTAGTATTTTTCCTTGGCATAGTAATCAACATAATATTTTGTGTTGATAACCTACTTTTAGTAAAAATAAAATAAAAAAAATAAAAAATAATTAAACTATTAAAATAAATATATTTTTGAAAACTACACATATAAATCTACAAAAGGGTATTTTTATATTTTAAAAAAAATATTATTTACATGAGTAGGAGTTATTGAAACTTCAAGTTTTTCAAATAATTTTACTTTTTTGGTAAATTGGACTCAAAGTGGTGCTCCATATATATTTTTAGCCAATAATTTTAGTTGAAAAAGTCGTGGAAGTATCTAACTTGGCTAGAATGAATCTTACTAGATCATATGTTTGACCAAAATTGATTTTTAGTTAGAAATACTTAAATTCAGTTGTGCTGATAAGTTGGTTGAAAGTGTGACACAACTTTATGCTTTTACCCATAATAAAGGCGAGACAACAAATTTAATGTGGTTTCACCCTCTTATAGGGCTACATCCACAAAACAATAGTCATATTATATTAATTTCTAACAATTATAGATTACAATTAACTTGCAACAAATGGTTGCAACATGCAACAATGAATTCAATTGATTTCCACTGCTTAATTTACCACACACTCTGCTATGTGTGCCACACACTAAACCTACGACAAACCTCACACCGAAATCGTGTGAATTGGAACAACTAAACTATAATTTCACATAACTTTTCATTCCTCACACGTGCCCTTATTGTTGGCAGTTCATAAAACGGTGACTCTTCAATTCCACACAACAAATAAAACTCTTCATTTCCAAGTAGTTTTTCCAATTGTTTTTAATCAAATTGCAATTTAAATATGCAACAAATTCTTTACTAAAAGATAAGGTAGATTTTGCTTCAGGGAAGAGGGGCTTTGCTCCCTTGCATTCCCTCGTTAAGTAATTTGGGGGGAGATGCGCTGGGAAAAGTGACTAAAATTTAAACACCAAGTCTGATCAAGATCCACATACCAACATAATGAGCAACCATTATTTCATTCCCCATGAGACTAGTACACAAAAAAAGTGAGATCCATATGTCCCACTCTACTCCTTATGATATCTCAAAAAGCAACTTAATAATATAAATATGTATGTCAAATTTCACTTGATGAGCATGCATAAGATGATCATAAACCAAAAGGTGATGTTTAATCTCCACCCCAAGCCTTCTATTTATATGAAAGAGAGCAACAAGAGTGGGAAAAATTATTAAGTTTTTTAGCCACCCTTAATAAATACACTCAAGCACCAATAATCAATGCACCAAAGTGACATATCCTAGGTGGGTTCCAAGTTTGAATTGAGGATTGAGATTCATTACAACCTCCAAGGCCACCAAAATACCCTCTACAATCCAGGTTTCTAAGATGACTTGTCTCATGTGACCTCACATCAAATATTTTTGACAAGATATCTAATAAATAAATGCATTTCTTGAATATGCATCCCATGTGAAATTAATTTTAATGTGCTTTCCACATTAAAACATGAGCCTATTAATCTATGTTTTCTCTAAACATGACCCCAAATATTTTTTTTTTCTCCAATATGACACCCACAATAAATAAATTTCTAATGTTATACATAACAATCACCTATGGAAAATATTGCACCCTCAGTGTGGTGCCCCATTTTGAGATGAACCACAAATTTATAAAATATTCAATATTCATCAAGGTGTACATCACATTTACTAGCAAAATTAATGTTTTGATGCCTATAGGAAATTTAAAAAAAAAAAGAAGTTTTCCAAAAAAATTGAATAGATTTTAAAATTAATTTACCTAATAAGTCAACGAATTGAACTATGAAAAAATAAAAATTAAAAAACAATTTTATATTGGGTAAAATTAGTTACAAAAGTAAAATATAACAACAAGAGTTTAGTTAATTAAGGCCTAGTAGTTGTAACTAGAACATAAAATGAGTAAAAAATCAATGACACAATAACCAAATCACAATCTCATTCCTAAAAATTGGGAGTGGGACAATCCAATGCAAGCTTGAAGGATGTTCCTTGTATAGCATGGTGCCTAGTATTAATGTACAGTCCTAACATGTTCCTATTGATCTTATCTTGATTGTGAATTTTAGATCTAGTAGCCAACATGGTAGAAGACCTACTTTTGACAAGCTTTGGATATTTTTTGAGATGTTCCTAGTTTGCAACCAATTCAATCATTTTCTCTTGGATCTTGGTGAGTTGACTTGCTAATTTTTTATTAAAATTCAAAGCACCCTTCATCAAACTAGAAAGCATGGTCACTTAAAAATGTTGTTAATGTAAAACAATTGAATATTAGTCTCCAAAAGATGACATGATTTATTAAAGACAAAATTTAATCTTTATTTCCATAAATGAGATAGTAAATTGTTAGTTAGATTTCATGATATAACATTATTAGAAATGTCAACACCTAAAATATAAGCTTTTCACAAAATTAGGTAATCAAACAAAACTAATATTGTATTTTAATGGAGAGAGAATTAGCAATCCCAAAATATATGTTTGACAAGTTTGGAAGATTATTGTAATAAGGAAAAGTTAAGGGTTGCACTCACTAAATATATTAAGATCCCAAACATGATTTTTAAAGTGAAAGAGCTTCCAAGTTAAAATTTGAGCATTGACTTATGCTTTAGAAGCATAGAGTTGGAAATTGAGCTTGACCCAAATTTTGTGACTTAATTTATAATGCCACTTGATGTTGAGCCATGGCATAAGAGAGGATAAAAAAAACTAGAGGTAGATCTATTTGAGGGAGAGAAGGAAATGATAGGAAGATATCTAGTGTTTGTCTTTAAGAAAGTTATAAGGATTAGTAGTGAAAAGCTTAGTGTAAATCTTTAAAGGAACCAATGAAATGACCAAGTTAATTAATTGTTTGTCCTTATCAATATGTTTAAAGTGATCTTGAGTATGCTCCTAAGGGAACTGGTTGAACCTAGAGAAATCCTAAAGATCACTGAAGTGGTAGAATCTTTTCTTTAAGAGGTAGTAGGTTGAATGATTGAAAGTATGGGTGAGGGGTTTGTTTTCAAATTAAATTATCCCATTCCACTAAATAGAGGAAGAAGAAAAGACTACTTGCCATGATGAAGAGAAGAGTATTTTCAATTGAAGAAATTAACTTCTTGCTACCAAGCCTTATAAACACTCATTAAAGAGTAAAGGCTTTGATAGGAAATAAGAATATAAAAGAATCTTGTTATACTTATGAATAATATATCATTTGTCTTCAATTGAAGTAGATGGAAGCCTAAACATTTCTAGGGATCACAACCTTTGATAGACCATGTAATCTATTTTGAACTTAGGCACGTGTCTTGAGTTTTAGGGCCAATGATCCCAAACCTTGTTTTGGATTAACTAGTTGGATTGTGTTTTAGGGTCAATGGTCAAACCAATTTTACTACTCCACTTTGACTTCAAGAACTATCTAGTAGTTTTTTGAGTTCTTCATAATAAGCACTGAAAGGCATCTAGTAGGATGAAAGTAATCATAGATGAAAAGATATATTTTGTTAACTACTCAAATTCTATCGATAAGGGAAAATAAATTTGTACCTAAGTGTATTAACTTGTTCTTAATCTTGTTAAGAAACCATTTCTACATAATTTTTTCAAGAAACATTCCTAATCTAAAATAAATAACATGATATATAGTAATTACTCAATGTTTGATTTTTTGATTTAGCAATGACTCATGTTGGGCAATGAGCAACTCTAGTCATAAGATACTTAGTTTTGTGCTTAGAGACCTCATCCAAAAGTAGTGAAGTACATGTATCTAACACCTCGAAGGTGTTGGGGAATTCCTTATTTTGGTTTTTGTAAGAAGAGGAGACTATCATCAACAAAATGTGAGTTCAAGACAAAGATATACTATGGAAGAGAGATTCTAGATATAAGCCCTATTGTCTATGATGGAGTATGAGGAACCTTAAGGCATCAATCATTAGCACACAAAGGGAGCTGAATGGATTCCTTGTCTAATGGAGCACTATAATTGAAAGGAATGAATGATTTAACCATTAAATAGATACAAAACATATTTTCACACAAGTACATATTTGCAAGCCAAATTCTAGCCATTGGAGCATTTTGAGGATAAATAACCAATAGATGTAATTTCAGTTTTATCAAAAGTTAACTTGACAAGGAGGGCATCCTAAGTATATTTTTGGGTCCATTATACCATTTCTAATGTCAAAATTAGATTATTAATATTATCTTCCATAATTGAACCTAATTTCTTTAGGCCTAATAATGTTTTAGGCCACTGAATTAATGTAAATAGCTAGAAATTTAGCTATGATCTTATAAGAAGTGTAAAGTAAAATCATGGGGAGCCATACAATAATAGTGCTCTTACTCTTTCCTCTTAGAATAAGCTTGATCAATCCTTCATTGAAAATGGGACCCGTAATTCCATTCACAAAACCATCCAAGTAGATTTGGAAGAAACCATATTTGATGTTCAACTCTATATTTTATGATAGAACTCAACATGAAGGCCATCCATACCTAGGCTCTTCCCATTGGACACAGAGAAGAGGGCATGCCCCAACTCTTCCAAAGATAAGAAAATAGTCTACATGGTCACTATAGGGCTCCCTTGTCAATCTTGGTGGGTACATAACCTTTGGTATTCTCCTCCAACACATCATGATGATCATCTTGAACTACAATATCTTGGAAAAGCTAGAGTTAGTTCTCAAAGAAAGGTTCTCTACACCTTATGATTGTTTTCATGAACTAAAAAAAAAAAATACTTAGTTTCCATGCTTGATTTGGCCAACTTTTAGCATTTGGTTTCCACCTTTGCAATGCAGGGTTGAATATGAGAATTGTAGGGTTCCAATGCTAACAATTTTCTAACTTTATCAAGCTAACCTTGAATGGTTTTTTCTCAATGCTTTCGTTACCTAGAACTTTTTTTACCAAAAGCTCTCAAATAGGATTTACATTGCAATATGACATGATGCCACTAGTTAGTTTATGATTCTTCATCTTGAGGTTTAGGGATGGAATTCCAATTGTTCATGGAGGTAGTGTATTCTAGGTTGTACTAGTTAGTCGTGTTTAGTTTGTAGTGGAGGATGGATAAGGTGGGGGTAGAGTTTGTAAAGGAAAGTGTGGTGATAATAGAGGATAATGGAGTGGTCAAACTAAAGGAGAAGGTTTTAGGGAAGGGGAAGACAAAGATTGTCAGAAACAAAAGTCAATCTAATCGACTTAACTTCCTATCCAAATCTAGTCTACAATTATTATAGGTGAACTAGTTATGACAATTAGAAACTTGCAATGGAAAGGGTCTACCATCCTTAGGGAGTTACAAAGAAAAAGAATCAAATTTTCCCTTAGATAGTCTAGTAAAGATTGCTCTAACTTCTACTATTGCAATGTTATACAATATTGAAGTCCCCTTTTAGAGTATAATTAGTTGTGGGGAAATTTAAACTCATCCAATTCCATAGGGACACTCTACAGTTAATATCATTGGGAGCATAGATAGAGAAAAATGTGTAGTGTCACCATTTAGGAACATTGTAGCCTAGACAAAACAATGGGATGGGTTTTTATCTTTACCTAGGACATGCTTGGCTATCGAGGGGAACAATCCAAGAATCAATCTTCCACTCCCATTAGTGTGGGAAATTTGAATGAGGAGACATCTTTCCAAACCACTTTCAAGACACATTCAAAATAAAGTTTCCTCAACTTGATCTCTTAGAGTAAGATCATATTTGACATCCATTTGTGAATGGTTCATTTTACATATGATTTCATTTAGGAAGAGGCATTCCCAAAATGTTCTAAGAAATAAGAGTGTATTTATATGAGAGGAAACTCTAATATTTTAGAATTTGTTGGTAGGGATAAATAGTAGTTGAAAAGTGATATTGGCAATTTAGAGGTGTTCACTCCACTAGGGGAAGATCAAGAGCATTTTATAGGTTGGGAGGGGATGATAGAGAGGGGTGAGAGGGACCTTTAAGAAGGGAAGGATATGGACAAGGAGAGCAGCCACAAGAAGCAAAGATCTTGAAGAAAGGGGAGAAGTTATTTATTCTTTCCTATTTTGGATAAGCCTCCAAACTTTAACCATAACAACATACAATAGGTGGTTATCAAAGGAGGATGCCTTGACTTGGGGAAGCGTAGGGAGAAACTTGTTTAGCAAGGGCATTTAGTTTTTCAAAGTGAGTAGTTGGTGGTTTGCGTGAAGTGGATCTAAGGGAGTGGGGCTGAGGTGGAGCAAAGAGGGAGGGAGAGGAGTGTTTGGGTTTCATATTAGGGCAATCTCCAATCAAGTTTCCTTTTTTATGAGAGTAAAATCAAACACTTAGTTTGTTGAGGTATACTAGTGGTTGTCCCACTTCAAAACCCTAAACCTACAAGCTTGATAGTATCAAGAAATGATTGCGCGATAAGTTAATTTCCAAGCTAGCCTTAGGTTTAACATGAATTCTTGCAAAAATTTTAGTTGCATGTTTACACCAAATCACCTTTCCTAGTCATGCAACAATCTCATCGAATAATAGAAGAAAGACTAGATGAATATGAAGGGTAACTTAATCTACATGGGGTATTTGGAATGATAAGCACCTTCAATATGTAATTCAAAATTCCTTGCCTATAAGTTGTACACCTATGTACAAATCATGCATGTTATATACTACAACACAAACTGATCATGTTCAAGAGAAAGAAATGCACAACATATGTAATGTTTGCCTAATCCTCTCATAAAATCTTATTTCCAATCTTAATTATCCTATTTAAAATTTACCCATTTATAACATTCTCATTCAACAAATAAACCCACAATCCACAATCTATAATTGGAAATGACATCTACCACTTCATCTAGCAGCTATAACTCTAAGGTCTACTACTTCCTCCTAACTTTATAACTCTTAAATGTAAGTCCATAGCAAAACCATTAATGAAACTTTTTTGGATTACTTTGTCAAATATTTATATCATTTGGTCCTACATGAAGTTGATCCCCATTCCTACATATAGAAATATGCCTTGATTTCCTTTTCCTAGAAGTCGGTAGGGAGCAAAACCACCACAAACTCTCATAACCCCACAACAAAGTTGGTTTTTTCTAGGACTACGCCCTCTCTTTGGATCCTCTCACCATAACCATCCTTTATGTATTTTAAAATTGACAGTAGATGTACAAGGAAATGTTTGTCTCTTTGCAAAAAAACAGCCTCCACAAATCTGTAAATTCAAATTCCCAAGTTTCACTTTCAACCATGTCATGTAATTCCTAAAATTACATGTTAACCCGTCAGGTCGGCCGTCACTGTCAGTCAGTTCAACCGTCTACAAATTTACCCGCACGGTCTATCTAACGTCCCGTCACCTTAGAATGGTCCAAGGCCGATTCAAACACGGGGAACAATTAGCAGCCGTCAGATTGGACAGAAGCCGAACGAACGTTATCCTGCTTAGAAAATAAACAACGCCATCTTTTTCATACATTCCAAAAGGCCAGAGAAGTGTCGGTGGCATTCTATAATTATAAATTAAAAATAAACTTTGCTTTTTTCCACGTAAGGCACGGTGACGTCAGAAATTGCGATCGGCGGGACACGAGAAGGAGCCGGGACGGAGATGCCAATGTGGACAGACATGAATGCCAGGCTGGCCCAGTTGTTTTAAAAGGAAGTGGGCCCTACTGACGGATCACCTCGGGACGCGGGCCGTCCGGTTACGTGGAACGGCGAAATGGATGTAAACGGCGTCACAACTGGGCTTAAATTGGAGTTAAATATTTAACCTCGTTCTTGGGAATGGCAGAGCATGTATGTCTAAAAATCGAACATAAAATAAATAAAAATCTATTTTTAATGCGCAACGAGTTTTTTCAGTGAGATCATTTTTAATCTATTATTTTAAGCGCCGGTCATGGCGAGCGGACGTGGCAAATCTTTTTTCTTTGCGCAGTTAAAAAAAACAAAAAACTGAAGAAATACAGTCTGTTTAAGGGAAGGTATGCAGAGTCTGGGATTTTCGCCGGGAAATTATTGCTGCCGTCGGCGGTACTGGTAGATTTGTACAGTTTAATCCTGCTTTTAATTTAGTTATTACCGCCTGCAAAAACTCCACCGTCTGCGCGCGATCTAGACACTTGGCATAGCGGTAAAATAAAAACGATCGGTTGGGGATTGGTGGAGAAAATGTGGGGAAAGAAATAAATAAGGGGCGTTGCTGCGGGGCCTGAAGGGTTTAAAGGATTCAAACCCTGAACTTGTGAATGTGCTGAGACGCTACCGTAATGGGCCGCATTGCATTGAAAGTTTGAGGGCATTAATGAAAAAGTAGGTGTGTGTAATGCTCCCATGAGCGATGGACCGACATTTGCACACATTTATGGCTAATCATGCAGACACTGTAAAATAAAAATTTATGCCCTGGTGTTCGAAGTAAAGAATCTGCAGACATACTGTTAATGGTTTTTAAGTCTTTCTCGTATTGTAGATAAAGTTAAAACATTTTGAAACCAGATAAATAATAAGCTGAAGGTGACCCGAGCTTCACGTTATTTCAGCATTAAAGCACTGAGGTCAAGCAGTGGGTTTTGCTTTGTTTTTCTTTGGTTTTTCAATAAAGCTGGGAATAAGTCACCGGCGGAACCAGGGTTCGAGCTGTGAATAGGAGGAACTGTATTTAAAGAGAGGGTTTGTGGGGAAAGAGCTTAACGATGTGCAAGGGAGAGAAGAACAGCAACGGAAACGCAGGGCATTTAATGGGATTGAAATGCTTTGTGGCGGGGCACACTAAGGCCGAGAAATTTAGGCATCTGGTGGTTCCGCCGCGTTCTCGTACGCAGGTGTGGATTATTCGTGCGACGTCCACAGTTTTGGTGTGGACATGCATTATTCAGCTGACAGCGTTGGGGGAATTATGGGGGTCGCGTGTGTTTAAGGGCCTGCCGTCTTGTTTTACTCATTCCGATCCGCCAATGGATGACCCTTCTCACATCTCTTTGTCCTCGCAAATGCCCGCCATGGAGAAGATCGCCCTGCCCCCAAAAAGTAAGCTTTGCTTGCTGCATTTTCTTTGCATTCTGAGTGGCATTCTGTATTCTGCTTTCAAGTCTTAACTTATGTGTATTGTTCTCGTAATGGATAAGACAACAAAAATTGTTTTAGGATTATTTGTTTTCGTGCCTCTGGAGGCTTTGTTTTTGGTTTGATGGTGTTGGATCTATACGCGAATGCTTGCATCGCTGCATTTGGATCGAACTCGTCTTTAATGTGTCGCAAACGCTGCCTACTTTTCAAACATTAATATTTGTACTATCAAAGCTTTGCTATATACAATGTTCAATGAGAGTATTGATGCTACTAACGGCGGCCAAAAACTGCAATGTCTTCTACTTGGTAAACTTTGTAAAAGCTATTGAAGCCATAAATGTTGGACAAAAACATAGGTAGCTTCTACTGGATAAAGCATGCTAAGATATAAATATTGGACAAAAGCTTCGATAGCTGCAGGAACTCTTGGATCTGAAATCAATGTTCATCTTGCATCTTCTCTTCAAATGTTATTTAATTCACTGGATGATGATGCTCTTAATTGAAACTGCCCCTGTTTAGTGTGCTTTGTTTCTCACATGTCTTCTTTCTGACTACATTCAATTTGCTCGTAATTTTTTTCTGGCTGCATTCAGTTTACTCACTGTAATTTTTGTTGGAGAGAGTGCATTTAAGTATATGTAGTACGCAGTTTTTTCTGCCACAATGGATCACCTAATTAGAATCAAAACCATTCACATCTTTCCAGTCTAGCTTTTCTGAATTACATTATGTATCAGTTTAACTCATACAGATGGTTTTGCTTTCTACTCTTAGCCTTCTGGATGAATATTGCTTTAGCGCTCCTTTGTAAGTTCATTGGAATGGAATGAAACAAAGGAACATGAAATTGGCCACAATAGGCCCTGTGAGATTGTGAGGACCACCGGTTTACATTTACATATAAAGTTATTACATTTGCAGATTAACTATGTTGACATTAGTTATAGAAAACGAACTAGCTATTTTCTTGGGAGGCAAGTCTACCTGATTGCTCATCTCATTTTGCAATAATGACCTTTTCAATCTTACTTTCTCTTGCTTAAAAGCTTTGGCCAGTCCTTTTTGAGTTGATTAAATTCACAAACATTTAGATTTTTACTGCTTAATTTTTAGAATGCTGTGTTGGTTTTGGACTAAAACTGTTTGGGGTGATCATTGGCTACCACAGGGTATTATAAAAACAATGGTTACCTTTTGGTGTCTTGCAATGGAGGCCTTAATCAGATGCGATCAGCGGTATGGGAGCCACCACAATACTTGAAATAACTGTTGAAAATTTAGTTTTGTATATGTATAATTAATGATCATTATTGTTTACTGTTTCATGACAGATATGTGACATGGTAGCTATTGCAAGGTATCTTAATGTGACTCTTATTGTGCCAGAGTTGGACAAAACGTCCTTCTGGGCAGACCCAAGGCAAGCATTTAACTTGTTATAATGCAAATTCATCACTGTACAGTCATGTTTCATGTTTGTGTCTCATTTTTTGTGAATAAACAAGCTTGGGTTATTGTATGTTGTAATTTTAAGCTATGGGGAATTGTATACTCTGGAAGAATCTGTTCATGGTTAATTGAAAATTGAATTTTCATTTGGGCAGTGAGTTCAAAGACATATTTGATGTGGATCATTTCATTACATCTCTGAGAGATGAAGTTCGAATCATCAAAGAGCTTCCTCCAAGGTTGAAGATAAGAATGCAACAACGCGTAGTTGTGTCCATGCCTCCTGTTAGCTGGTCAAACATATCATACTACCATCATCAGGTAAAGTAGGGTTTCCCCTGCTGCATCATAGGCCACTTTTAACAATTCATTGCTTGCACGATTACCTTCTGAAATGAAACTCTAATGATATCTATTATAATTTTCTGCTCTGCAGATTCTTCCACTGATACAGAAGTACAAAGTTCTGCATTTGAACAAGACAGATGCACGGCTAGCTAACAATGGCTTGCCATTAGAGATTCAAAAGCTACGTTGCCGCGTAAATTGCAATGCACTCTGCTTTACTTCACAGATTGAAGAATTAGGTCGAAGACTCTTGCAAATGTTGCGTAAAAATGGCCCATTCCTGGTTTTACATCTTCGTTATGAAATGGATATGCTGGCTTTCTCTGGCTGTACTCATGGATGTAGTGATGAAGAGGCCGAGGAACTTACCAGAATGAGGTGACCAATTGTGTACAATGATTGAAAGACTATTTCCTTATCAAGTTATTTCCAGGGTTGGTTTTGCCTGTCACAATCTGCAATGTAGTTTACTTATGACAATATTTGCAAGGTTGGTCTTGACTATCATGATCTGGCATTTTCTTTTGTCAGGTATGCATATCCATGGTGGAAGGAAAAAGTCATAAATTCTGATCTAAAACGACTGGATGGGTTATGTCCATTAACGCCTGAAGAGACGGCATTGATTTTGCAAGCACTTGATATCAATAAAAACATCCAAATTTATATCGCAGCTGGTGAAATTTATGGAGGAGAGAGGAGAATGACTGCCCTGTCTGAAGCTTATCCTAATATGGTATGTAGCATAATTGAAAGGGTTACTTGCCTTGTATGGTGTTTAAAGTTGTTTCCCTTTTCTAGCGCTTATCTTAATGATAAATGTTTGACAGGTTAGAAAGGAAATGCTTCTCAACCCTGAGGATTTGAGGCCTTTCCAAAATCATTCATCTCAAATGGCCGCTCTGGATTACTTAGTCTCTTTGGAGAGTGATGTGTTTGTTCCAACTTATGATGGGAATATGGCAAAAGTTGTTGAAGGGCACCGCAGGTAATGCTAGTTTCCTTACCATTCTGTCTATACAAGAAGCCACTGTGGTTTAGTTTGATAACTTACCGATGATGGAGAAATTTTGCTGTGCTTTTCAAAGACCACTTCATCACTGTTTAAATTAAATTTACATTGTTAGTTTGCAAATGGTTGTGTAATATATTTAATTAATCTTCACCATGGACTTGATTCTTATGCATGTTGCAATGTGTACTGCAGATTCTTAGGATTTCGTAAAACAATCTTGTTGGATCGGAAGCGCCTAGTTGGACTTCTAGACCAATATAGCAATGGTTCCTTAAACTGGGATGAATTCTCCCTTGCAGTTAAGGATGTACATTCTGAGCGGATGGGTAAGCCAACAAAAAGAATAATTATTCCTGATAGACCCAAGGAAGAGGATTATTTTTATGCCAACCCCCAAGAATGCTTGCGGCAGCCTTTGGATGGTGATATCAGTTCCTTTTAGCTATTCCATTAATTTATTATTTATTGGATGAGTTCTCTTGTCCCTACAAGATGATACTTTTTGAGTTTCAGATGATGTGCGAAAATCCATCCTGCCTGGTTACATTATTAATTCTTTGGAGGAGTTATTGTTTGTCTATCTTTAAAAGAGGATCCTTTAGACTGTTTCCTGAAAACTTGGAGCTAAAGAACTTGGGAATATTGAGATGGGTGGCTTCATGAACTTCTCCTAGATATCACATCTGCATGTGTTCAAATGTAAGGACTGCTTCTGTGTTGTAAATGCAATCTAGTTGCAAATTTCATGGGTAGAATGTCACCTAAGTGAGTAAAGAAAACCTATAATTACAGCTAGATCAAATCTACTCATCCTTTAAGATAAGATCTATTCAGTAGCTGCCTGATTGTGTACAGCTTTCGGTTTGATGCCACAAAAGGTATAATCACACCTATTGAAGTGTATTGAAGGCAGCTCGTGGATTGCAGACTCAAGAAGGAAACGTATTCATGTCAGATTGCATCTACAGGCATTATCCGATATCAGATTCAGATGGGTAATTGTTTCTTGGACGAATATGAGGAAAAAGGTTCATAGTTTGATATTTTGTTGACCATCAATGTCTAGTTAATCCCTTCAATTGTTTTTACATACACTTGAAGTCACATAAGCAAATTTGTGCTTACACTACAGCTTGTTATTAGAATAAGTACCTGAACTCCTGTGTACAAAGGGAAATTTATGATAGTGAAGCACTTTTTATAGAAATCTCATCAAACTGAGATGCAATTGGTTTTTTGGCCTATGAGGCAATGGCATAGCTGGCTACAAGCTGACTAGTAATGCAATCTTGGTATGTTCTTAATTATGTATACCTGATTCACCTATAGCCATTTTAAAGACATAATTGTATGATCCAACGTTTACAAAACCATTCTAGAGTCAGAATTGTATGATCCAACATTTACAAAAATTAGAACAGTTCTTCACTTCTACGTCCATTATGTCTCATGAATAGCATTTAGGTTGTAGGAGTCGAATCTGCCCCATTTCATGGAAATAATATATTTGTGTGGAAGTTAAATGTGCACATAATTTTAAGGCTAGAACATATTGGGCTTCTGAACCAGAAAGTAATAGCCAACGCTTAAGGGAGAGATGCGTATAATTTTAACATGGTGAACAGCAGGTAAGTAATAATATTATAATCGAATATGATTGCCAATTTGGGTGCAAATACCCCTCTCTGGTCCTGACGTTCCTGCTGATGATTGAACAGTCATGTCCATGGAGCACGCTCCTTGGTATCAAGTCCTGGGCAGCGAGAGATGGTTCCATTTCTTTTTGAAAACTAATCTTTTGTCCAATAATTATATTCTCTGAGGCCGCCTTGTATGCTTCACAATCTTCAGCTTGTTGACATGGCATGACCAGGGCATTACGTAACCTGGGAGATGTTGAATAAACCTTTTATACATAATTTGTTGTGATAGAAAGGCCAACATGATGCTCAGCACTAAATTGTTTTAATCCGCGCTGGTATAGGAGATCTTCTTCAAGGGTTTCAATTTCTAACGTTAAAGCGTTCCTTAATCTATTCATAAAATTGCCACGTCATGATGCCCATATACTCTATTATAACCCCTTTCAATGGTTCATTTGCCTAACGTGGCGTCTCACTCATTATCTCTGTAATGTTTATAAAGCTTACAAGTTAGGACATCCATTCTCGCATAATATTCTGGATGTCCTTGCCGTGTTCCCAGGGGAAACTATTAGTATATAAACGCTTAGAATAAGGCCCATAATATTGAGGTTGCAACCACTAGCATTTTTTTCTCTTTCAAATAGATCATCTGCACCATTTCCGTCATCACAGATAATTTGGAATAGGAGTGCATGGGGCTCTTTTGGTGTGAGTACTGGCTTCAATTGTGTACTTTTTTGAGAATAAAAAGCTCATTTACTAGACAAAAGGGCAACATTACAAAAGAGGTGTGGATAAAGAGCTATGAATCCTTCCAAGTCGAAGACAATCTTGGGGATAAACTTTGAAGTGAAATAATTTATATAAGGGCAGAACATAGGAAATGTGCTGTAAATATGTGATAATACTCGAGAACAATAAGTTATTTCGAAGGGGCAAACCTGTTGTCTTCGGGATCAACTTTGAAGTGAAATGATTAATATAAGAGCAGAACATAGGAAATATGCTGCAAATATGTGATAATACTCAGAACAATAAGTTATTTTGAAGTGGCAAACCTGTTGTCTTCGGGATCAACTTTGAAGTGAAATGATTAATATAAGAGCAGAACATAGGAAATATGCTGCAAATATGTGATAATATTGAAGAATAATAGGCTATTTTGAAAGGGAAAACCTCTAAAATCTTTAGTAAGAACAAAATTCACAACCTTTTATATTTACCATACTTATGCTTGAGATGCCATCTAGACTAACTAAATTACATATATACGATTATATAACTTAATTAAAGATTATGCTAGCCACAAGTCAGCTACATATATCCCAATACAATATATGGGTTAAGGGGTGTAGCACGCCCTTTCTCTAAAATATCCCAATACAATATATTGGTTAAGGGGTCTAGCATGCCCTCTCTCTTTAGAGAAGAGGTGTTCTCAATGTGGATCAGTTGTGAATGTTTTTGCACTTTCTTTATTTTTTCATATAGCATCTTTGACTAGAGAATTCCCCCATTTGATCAAATACTCAATGATCACTCACATTTGTAGTCTTTCATGTGTGTTTGAAGGATTCCCTTAGGCTCTAGAATCATTTTTCCCCCATCAAGCTTTGGTAACTCTATTTATGTTGAAACTTTGTTCGATAACTTTCTTAAAGAATGAGAAAAAAGATTAAATGCATTTTTGTTAACTTATGTAATTCCAATTTGTATGCCACATTGCCAATCCTCTACAAAATCTTGTAAGGGCCATAATATCTGGGTGCAGGCTTATATGAATGATTCTAATCGCACAAAGACCTAATTTCCTACTTCAAAAGCCCTTTCACTACGATGTTGATAAACTCACTACTTTATTATGTTTTGTACCATTGCCAAGTTCTCCTTGAAACTAGAGAGTACCTCCTGTTGGTGTTTAATGTATTATTTCATTGCTCTAACCTTTAGGTGCGCTCACAATGAAGAGGTTATTGATGGTGGATGCTACCTATATAATGCAAAAAATGGAGACATTTTGGATGAAGTGTTATATCCTTATTTTGTTAGTGGTAAATATTGCACCCACCTCTCTTGTTTATTTGAAATAAAACATTAGAGATAGCCTTCCAAGCACTTGACCACCTTAGGCCATCCACATGATTGAGGATGATATGATGAGCTATGAGCACTTGAGTTCCCAAACAGGAGGATTAGTTAGTCCAAAAATTACTTGTAAATCCCAATCACTTACTATGCTTTTTAGATTCCCATGTAGCTTTTGAATGGTATGCATAAGGGATGTTGCTACAGTTCTTGTTAGAAATGGGTGTGACAAAGTACAAAAATGTGGGTTTAGTGAGTTGATCCACACCAACTATGTGACATTTTTAAACTTGAGTTAACTTGTGATAAAATTTGTGGATACCTTTTACCCCCTATCAATTAGAATAGATAAGGATTGTAGAAGACCTAGAGTCTTAATTGTTTTCTCTTTATTTTGTTTGCATATCAGGCATTTTTCCCATCCAAAAAGAAATCTTGCTTGATTCGTTGATATGTTGTCAAAAAACCTAAATGATCACCAATTAGAGAACAATGTGGCTCCTCTAGAATATTTGGTTTGAGGATAAGTTTTTTACAAAGGTACAATCTCTTTTTATGCCATAAAAAATCTCCCTTTTAATAGAACTTATCAAACTTGTTTAAATCATTTTGTAATTGTTGAATGAGATTTCATATAGAGATATCTTGTTGATACTCTAATCTCTTTCAACCCAATCTACCTATAATATTGACATGGCACACAATAATGCCTCATTATCATCTTATTTGAATAGTACAACAACCACTACATTCTCCTTCACTTCCTTAAAGACGATTTCAAAGTCATCCCAACATCTTAGTGGTCCATTTTTGTTGTTCTTTAAAGGCTATATGCTACTCCAAGAAACATTTTAGGTTATAATGATCTCTCTTTACTTTGTAGTGTCTACCAATCAAATATCTTCTCCATTGTTTGGTTGAATGAAGAATAATTAGCATTGACTTTTCATAAATAGGTTTGAGTTGATTCTTACCCTTCAATAAATGACTTTCAAAAGCAATGGGCCTCTCTTCTTCCATCAGAACTACTTTTGTACTATTCCTCAAAGCATCACTCCATAGTAAAATTCTTGGTGAAATTTGGAGTAGCTAGAACTGGAGTGTTACATAGCCTCCTTCAATCTCTCAAATGTTATATTAGTGGCTTCATTACAGGGGAAAACATACTTTTTCAAAAGTGTTGTGATGGGTCTTGCTATGCGACCATTGTTCTTTACAAATCTTTCATACTATGTAGCGAGTCTTAAGAAACCCCTCAAGTTCTCGATGGTTTTAGGAGTTGTCCAATCCATCATAGCTTTAATTTTGTTCAAAGCAACTTTTACTCCTTCATAGACACAATGTGACCCAAGTACTTCACCTCATTGAGTTCAATAGCACACTTAGAAGGTTTAACATAAAGCTATCTATTTGTTGGAGAATTTGTAATGCTTGATCAACATGATGCAAATGGTCCTTCCATGTCTTGCTATCAATCAATACACCATCAAAGAAAACTAATACAAACATCCAAACATCCTCAAAGATGGCTTAAAGATGGGATTCATTAAATTTTCAAATGCAGAAGGAGCATTAATAAGAAAAATGACATTGCCAAAAACTCATAATAACCCTTATGACTCCTAAATGATGTCTTGGGAACACCTTATTCTTTAATTATAATTTGGTGATATCCTAACCTAAGATCAAGTTTTGTAAAAAAACATAGCTCCATTTAGCTCATATAACAAATCATTAATAACTAAAATATGAAACTTATTTTTGATGGTGTATATTTTGAGTTCTCAATAGTTTTGACATGTGCCAAGTGTCATTCTTCTTACATACCATCACCATTGGAGAGGAATACACACTTTGACTATGACAAATAATACATCTAACATCCCTTATACCATCTTTTCAATTCCACTCTTTTAGACATATGAGTACATATAAGTATTAATATTAGGTGGTTGGCACCTTGGCACTAGTTGAATGGCATGGTCATGATCCCTTTTGGGAGGAAGTCCTTTTGACATAGCTCCAAAGATTATTGAATGTTTCTCCCAAATAACCTATAGGTTTGGTGGTATAGATCCATTTGTTGGTTATGAATCTATAGAAAATAATTGAGCCACAAACCCATCTATACCTTTTTTAGAATCTTCCACATCTAATAGGAACTCATCCATTATGGTGATGGATGCAATCCATTCATCTTAAATTTCCTAGCCTCTAACTAGAAATCCATGAAAAGATCTTGGAAATCATCTCAATCGTTTCCAAGGTATTTAGCCATTAAACTCCTAAAACAATATCAACTCCACCCATATGAATCTCAAACATAGAACTATCCAATAGATATTCTCACATGGGGAGCTTAATGCTAGGACATTTTTTAGAACAATTGGCCATTCCCCCATCTACAATAATGAAACTCTCAAGTTGGATAGGCAAAACAATTTAAATTTATAGCTAGTTTACTATTGATGCTATGAGTACTAACTGGGTCAATTAGTATTGTCATTTTCACCTTTATTTTAGGTCCATGTTTGTGGAGTGCTAGTGCCTAAAAATGTATGACAACAAATAGTTGGTCATGCTTCTTCAATTTCTCCTATTGCCTCCTCATCAACATCCTCTACCAAGTTTTCATCCATTTTTTCTTTATTGACATTCATTGTTGACCAATTTCTTTTCTGCACACTTATGTTCTCGACTATACTTGCTATCACAGTTAAAACACAATCTTTTTGCTCTCTTCTCTTCAATTTGTTGAGTCTGTTTAGTAGGTTGAGAAAATAATTGTGTAGGAGTAATCCTGTGAATGATTGTCTTTTGGTGACTAGTGCTCTCCTTTGATTTGCATGCCATGATAATAGCCTCTGATATAGAACTTGGATTAAACATGTGCACCTCATATTAGTGTGATCATTGCCCCTCCTAAAAAAGAGTCATTGAAATTTTCATATGTGACTGTTTCCACCACTAATGCTAGATTTAATATTCATGACTCAATTGGTATCACATTCACAATTCTTACAAGTATAAACAAACAATACTACTGATCTAGGTCAAATTTGGGAAATTCTATCTCATTTTTCTCCAACCTTTCTTCACAACCCCCCTTTAGCTTGATTACTTTATTTTCCCAATGCAATGCATCATCCCATTTTGACAAACTTCCAAAAAATATGGAGCTCATTTTCATAGTTCTTTCTAGCCATGATGAGATTTTGGCTGTTTGAGTTGCAAGTTTTAGGATTTTTTAGAACTTTGAGGAACTTGCAAACACTATAGGGTAGGCCTAGATCTAAGTTAAAAGGGGGGTCCTCATTTTTCTAAAATCTAAATGGTGCATGTTGGGGAAAGAGCACAACAACTAAGGACCAAAGAAAACCAACAAAATTTCAAAGAATTTTGAAGATAAGAGTAATTTAAACATAAGATTTCCAATTTTCATAAATCAAAACTTGTTTATAAGCCAACCATAGGATACTATATCCAACAATGAATAATATGATTTATCTAGGGAATCTTAAGTGTGTGCAATTGATTCATTCATTTCCTTGGAAGGGTTAAATAATAACAATTAGTTAAATAATAACAATTATTTGTATTAAGCTATGTGAATTGGTTTATCCTTTTAAGCCTCCCTAGACATTGCCTTGTTGCCAATCAAGTGTCCATAGCTCCAATGAGCTTATCTCTATAATTCCCTCAAATATAGCTTTACTACTAGCCATACAACCATAGCCCCGATAGAGATGCTTGGATCACGTAATGAGTTGATTTTCTCTACTTTTCAATATTTTCTTTTCTATTTGATATTATTTTCAAATTTTTATTTTCTTTCAATTTGAAAGCATTGAAGCTCACATATTAGTGAAATAAAGAAAAATAGAGTGTATCAAATGTGAAATGGATGGAAAATGGGGTTATGATAGACCTATCTTCCTCTATTTCATTAGGAAATGCGATCCACACAATGAAAGAACTATCAACCTTGAGGTGAGTCAGGTCAAAGTGTGAATCTGCTGATTTCCTTTTTTTGCAAGGACGGGGGTCTTGATTAAATGACACTTTGGGGATAAAGATTAAAATAGCAAATCAAACCCAAAATGCAATCTACAACTTGGATCTCATAGATTAAGCTCAATATTGATGGAACCAAAAATCAAACTGCAGATCTGAGAGAGGAAAGATGATGTTTACTAGTCACCAAAAGTGCTCAGGAGTGAATGGGTCCTGGTTTAGGGTTTCTCTATAGCTTTTGGGAGCCTCTGCAACAGATTTGAATCTCTCAATTTTCCCAGGTTTCAGGTTCAAAAAGCCGAAAATAAATTCTGTAATGGAGTTTTTGTGAGATGACAACTTTTTTGACAACTTTTGCAACTTTGATTTCTTCAATTTTGCTCTTCAAGAGATCTTCCACCTAAATCTGCAAACACAAATCAAGAGGGAAAAATGTTTTGTTTATGGTGAATGGGGGTTTGACGTGGTCAAACCCTGTTTTGGTAATTAAACCTTGAAATGAAACAATGAAACATGAAAGGAATGATGAATGAACAACTCTATGTCACAACTTACCAAACCCTTGAATGAACCTTGGAATGTAGAACTGCAAATTGTAATGCCATCTCTAAAAGAACGAATAAATAAACAAATTTAATAGAGGGTTTAAATGATTTATCCATTACGCTTAAGTAAAATAAAAAAATATAAATTCAATTACTTTAAATTGTACTACAAATGACACGAAAACTAAAATTTTAAAATTGCAAAGCAACAACTCTATAAAAGAATTTCAAATAGAATATTTTTAATCTAATCCAGTATCTAATGATTAAATAATAAACATATAATTAATGGTATCCATGAAGATCCTTTAGATTTCTAATTCTAAGCAACTTTTACCTTATGGTCTCCTAAGGCGTGTTCTATGGATGATTCCATGTAAACAAATGATTTTTTTTTTTTGAAAACATAGTGCAATTTTATTCTGCTCAAGCATGCAGGAGTAAAAAGATATTAGCAGCATGGTATCGTCCTTGCAAACATCCGCTGTCCTAGCCACAAGTGATCCCGGCTGTTCTTAGGAGATAGAAGGAGAAATAGAGTGGGATGATGTTATAATGCTATTTTGTTGAAGATTAGAAGCAAAGTATCGCAAGATCTAGTTCTCAATATTTAGATATAAAAGCATTAAGGATTCATTTCTTAAAGAAGGCCGATTCCCTCTACCCCAAATTTATAGAAAGATTATATTTTAGCAAGTTAGTTATTGATTCTTAAGGAAAAAGAAATGCTTATTCTACAGATTCGCTGCCCACCAAACAACAAGAAAACGTTACAAATTAAATAAAGCAAGTAATTCCTCCGTCAACAAGGTTAAACACATAAAATCAGATTGATTATTTCCCACAAATGGGAGAAAGGAATGATTACAAATTAGTAAAAGGATACCATGGTAAAAGACCTAGAATATAAGAGAAACCATGGTAAAAGACCAAAACTATTTCATGCCTCTTCAACATGGTTAACAGTATCGCTCCAATCTTTTACTCTTCATTGATTTTTTTTAAAGGCTGAATATAAACATAAGCATCTATAGGGTAAGCTTAATCCGATTCGATAGAGAAGATGAACATTTCATATCTTAAAAAGAAGGCGAACACTAGAAAGTAATAAAACAATATACGATGAGAACATACAAGAGATTGATACCACAACCATACCGAATGCTTAATAAGAAGGGCAGGCGCTAGACTGTCATTATTACGAGAATACTGAATGTAGTCTAGTAATACTAAGTATCACAATAGCTCATAAACTCTTTACAGTATAGGTTAAGGACAAAGATAGTATAAACCAAATCAACTTACCAGTCAGTGCGACTTCAGGGTAATTGTCCAAAAACAATTATAAACATCCAAATCGAAGCACAAATATGTAGCTCACAGCTACTCAATTAGATGTTATTTGTTTCATATTATCTACAACATCTTCCTTGCTACCATAGTTCAAAACTCCACATACATATACACATTTCTGCGAAGCAAACCTAGATCTCAACTAACCTTGTCTGATGATTTCTTATCTGCATATGGTTCAAATCATTAGAATATTGAATTCTTGAAATCAACTTTAAATAATTTTTAATTTTTTTTTTGCATTTATTAGCTATGAAATTAATCTTACTGCTCTCCACCTAGCCACCCCCGAGCATAGTTCTAGCTCACACAGAGTTGCTACTTAAACTCATAAGCTCACACAGAGCTGATTAATTTGTTAGCTCACACAGAGAAAATTCGATCATTGGCTCACACAGAGCAGATTTGTGGCTCACACAGAGCAAGAATTAGCAACTATATCATTTTAGAATTAATTCCCTATTAACTGCAAAAAAAAGAACATTAACAAGAACCGTAATGCAATTTACCTCTGTTTTTCTTCTTGGTTGAATTCCAATCCTCTCCCATTTTCTCCTTGCTCTCGGATAACCTCCCGTTTCTTGAAAATAATGATAATAATACCCCAAAACAAAAAATAGGAACCATACCATTCCTCCTAGCCAATTATGTGTGTTACCTAACTAATGTCTCTAACAACCAAAACTATTTTATAATTAATAAAATCCTTATTACAATCTTTCTTTCACTTTATCAATACTTCATATTTATTAACACACCAGGATCCAAATAAACAAAAACTTAATATTAAATGTCCTATGTCCATCATTAGTTTTATTATTTTGTCTAATAAAAGAAAATCCCAACAAGCCAAAATTGCTATGACCCTACATTACTCCCCCTCTAAGCATTCAACTTCCTCCTGGAAGCTAACCATAAAGATAAGGGAATATAGATTTCATTCTAATAGCATCCTTCCATGTAGCAGATGATACATCATAGGGGTCCCATTGGACCTTGACCTGATCTAGTTGTCGTCCCTGTAGGCTCAATGTTCTTTGCTTCAAGATGCAAACTGGCTCCAGTGTTAACAGCCCATCCTGCGCCACCTGTAAAGCATCCCACTCCAATACATGAGAAGAATCTGGTACATATTTCTTAAGCAAAGATACATGAAAAATATTATGGATACACGATAAGCTGGGTGGTAGTGCCAAGCAATATGCAACTGGGCCCATCCTTTCTAGAATTTCAAAAGGACCAACATATCTAGGTGCCAACTTAGAGCCTTCCCATAGCGGATAGAGCTCTTGAAAGGTCTCACTAGTAGAAAAAAATTCTCTCCAACTTGAAATTCATGATCCACTCTCCTATTATCTACGTATTGCTTTTGTTGATCCCGAGCTATCTACAATTGCTCGCAAATACAGATAACCTATTGTTCCAAACCCCTAACAAGTTTAGGTCCGATAACAACTCGATCCTCTAGTTGATCCCAACTTAAAGGAGTTCCATAGGTCTACCATAGAGAGCCTCATAAGGTGCCATATCAAGAGAACTATGATGGCCATTGTTATAAGCAAACTCTACTAAGTGAAAATAGTCCTCCCAGTGAGACTGTCGATCCATTACATACATTCAGAGCATATCCTCCAAAACCTGATTTACTCTTTTAGTTTTTCCATCGATCTCTGGATGATAAGCAATACTAAAGTTGAGTTGAGTTCCTAAAGCTTGCTGAAGTGCAGTCCAGAATGATGAGGTGAAAACTGGATCTCTTTCTGAGATGATTTTCCTTGGCACACCATGAAGTCAGACTATGTCATGTGCAATTTTGCACACACGCCCCACTGAAAGCGGGCACCCTCTTTTTGCTCTGGCTTTTGATGTCTTTTGGCCCCTTAATTTTATTGATTTCATTGCTCTTGGAAGTCCTTAGATGTCCATCTTGCTTTCCCAAGTGATTTCCCCTAGTTACCCTTTGAAAAAACTAAGTTTTGAGAAAAATCCGGGTTTTTACCCCAATCCGGGATTTTCCGGTCTGTCCGGATTTTCCCGGATTCTGCTCAAAGTCCGGCTCTGTGCAAAAATCCGAGTTTTTAGTCCAGTCTGAGATTTTTCGGTCCTTCCAGATTTTCCTGATTTCCATGAAATTCCGGATCCGAGTGAAGTTCGGGTTTTTGTCTGCGTTCGGGAATTTCCGCCCACCCGGATTTTCCCAGATTTCTTTAGTTTTCCGGGTATGTGCCAAAGTCCGGAGTTTTATTTCATCCGCGGAAATCCGGTCCACCCGATTTTTCTGGATTTTCTGCCAGGCTTTGTGCAAATTGAAATACTAGATTAAATTGATGAATTTGATGATAAATGCTCAACACCCCATGCTTAATTTGATACATTACACGATGTTTCGCGCATTCTTGGTTCGTTTTGATGATCTATTGTTGAAATTTTTGCCTTATTCGGTAGAATCCTGTCCGGCTGGATTTTCCCGAATCCTGTCCGGGTGGTTTTTTTCGGATTATGGTCTGGAGTCCGCCTGACCTGGATTTTCCCGGATTTTCCCCTTGGTCTAGTTTCCCGAAATAGAAATTTTTCCAAAATAATTATTTTTTCCAAAAATGGAATTTTTAAAAATGTTCTGAAAATGAAAATTTCTTGAGATAAAAAAAAAAATTCTGAAAATGGAAAGTTTCCTTATAAAAATGTAAGTTTTTTTTAAAGGTCAAAATTTTATTCAAATTTAATTTGGACATGTGGGCTATTAATGATGATATCTATTTTTCAGGACTAAGCAAATATTAAAAGGGGGACTTGCATATGGATTCGTGCCAAAAGAGGGGAATCTGGAAATGTTCAGTTAAATTTTCAAAGTGGGACCTGCCTAAGAATCCGTGCCAAAACTATCTACAGCTGGAGGATTTCTGGAAGACACGTGAATCTGATCATGGATAATATTCATGCATTTAATGCAAATCTTGTCCTATTTTGAAATTCTCCTGGCCGACCTGTTTTGGGGCCCGTTATTATTGTAAAATCTAATTAGGCCGACATGTTTGGGGTTTTCTATAAATGGCATTTGTGCCTCATTTGTAAGGGGAGATTTTAGGAGTTTGACTAGGCCAGAATTTTGCTAAGTTAGAAGGCTAGAATTGGAAAGTAGTTTTCAAAATTAGTTGTAGGAGATGAGAGACTTGAAATTGTTATGTAATGTTGGAGAATTAATGCAATTGGATTGTTGATTTGGCAAAATTTGTATTTATTTTCAACAGTTTTTATGGTTTCTTGTTCTTGATTCTCAGATATTAGATGTTAGATGTTAGATTTCAGCTCTTTTACAATGATGGTGAAATGTTAATAATGTTGATCGATTTCCGGTCCATACTTTTAACAATTTGCTGATTGTAGATTACTGTGTAAAGTTAGTCTGGGCCTTACTTCTGTGCTAAGTTCAACTGTGAATGCTTGTTTACATTGTGCCAGCAGTTGGGTATGTGAATGAATGTTCAAAGTCTAAAAATCTTTGGATTTCCCCAGAAGATTGCACCATTTATGTGTAGTTGCAGGTTTGTCCTTGATCAAGCAGAGATCATTTTTGTTAGGGATCTGTCCATTTGCAGCTTTCATCATTATTGCGATTGATCTTAGGAGTTAGAATAGAATAGAATCTCTCTAAACCCTTATCTCTTTTGCTATTTATTTTGAATCTGGGTTAGTTTTAGGATTGAAAGCATCACCATTTTGTTGCATCTGATGAAAATTCACTTCGAACATTGTTCATTTGTAAGGCCCCTTGTGATTACTAGCATTTTCACATATTATCTGAGTTGTTTATGCATTGTCATGACCTGACACCCGAGAGACCTTGGGGTGATTTTCAACAATTTATTGTTGAAGATTATCTTTCAAGAGAGATAGAATATCATTTTCTGTTTGAGTTGTTGCTGTGCAGAAAACACCATCAACATGTCACGAAGAAAAACTCTAGCAACTGAAGCAGTATTATAGGAAGAGCTCATCGAAGAGAAATGTGCTACTTTCGTTAGTTTATCTACATTCACCATAACGACATCATGTTGACGAGCAGTGAGAGGTAAACCTACAATAAAGTCCATAGAAATCATTTCCCATTTCCACTCAGGGATTGCATGCAAGTACAATAAACCTACAAGGTGTTGATGCTCTGCTTTTACTATTTGAAACTCTAGACAATGAGCAACAAATTCTGAGCTATATCATTCCGCATTCTTGCCCAAAAGTACAGTTTTTGAAGATTTGCATGCATTTTCTTAACACCGGGATGAGTGGCATAAGGTGCCCGATGAGCCTTAGTCATAATCAAACCTCTAAGGTCTCCAACTAAAGGCACATGTATACATCCATGATATCAGAGTAACCCATCAACATCCACTGAATATCCTTCAAACTTAACTTTTAGAGGACTTTGGAACTAAACAATCTCACGGTACAAAGCATCCTGAGGTAATAGCCCCAAAATACGTTCTATGAGATTTATCTTGATGGTTAGGGCTAACAACACATGATGTTGCCTACTGAGGGCATCTGCTACAACATTCTCTTTCCCTTTAATATATTGAATCTCAAAATTGTATTCACACAAAAATTCCATCCACCTACATTGTCTAGCATTCAAATTAGACTGAGAGAAGATATATTGTAGGCTTCGATGGTTTGAGTGCAATTCAAATATGTGGCCAAGCAAGAAATGTCACCATTTGGTCAAAGCATGAACCACTACCGCCAACTCCAAATCATGCGTTGGATAATTAAGCTCATGATTCCTCAATTCGCAGGAATCAAAGGCTATAGCTCATCTCTCTTGCATGAGAACTCTAATACCTTCAATCAAAGCATCTATACAAACTACAAAGTTACCAGCAGGGTCTAGAATAGCCAAGATGGGTGCGCTAGTAAGCTTCTCTTTCAAAATTCGGAATGCTCTTTCACACTGTTTAGACCAAACAATTTTCTTGCCTTGATGTTGGAGAGATGTGATTGGGTGTGCAACCCTAGAAAACCCTTCTACAAATCTTCGGTAATATCTGGCTAAGCCCATGAAGCTTCTGACTTCGGCTACATTAGTGGGAGTAGGCCATTCCAAAATAGACTGAATCTTGGAAGGATCCACAAAGATACCATCACCAGAAGTAACATGTCCTAGATACTGGATCTCTGTTTGGAAGAATTCACACTTAGCAATGTTTGCATACAACTAATTTTCCAGCAGACACTGCAACACCTATTGCAAATTCTCCTCATGCTCTTCTACAATGCGTGATTAGATCAGTATATCATCAAGGAAAATGACCACAAACCGGTCCAAAAAGGTTTGGAAGACTCCATTCATTAGACTCATAAAAATCGTCGGTGCATTAGTCAAACCGAAAGGGACAACAGTAAACTCGTAATGACCATACCTTGTGCGAAATGTTGTTTTATGTATGTCAGATTCAACAATTCTCAATTGATGATATCTAGACTTAAGGTCTACCTTAGAGAAAAAATTTCCCCTTGAATCTGATAAAACAGGTCATCTATCCTTGGCAAAGGATAATTTTTTTTGATAGTGATCTTATTAAGCTACCTAAAGTCTATGCAAAGCCAAAGAGTTCCATCCTTCTTTTTAAAAAAAAGCACAGGTGCAACCCACAGAGATACACTGGGACGGATGTGACCTTTTTCTAACAATTCCTCAAGATGCAATTTTAGTTCTTGTAACTCTTGTGTGGTCATCCTATAGGGAGCCTTATAAATTGGCTGAGCTCCAAGAATCAAGTCTATGTGAAAATCAATTTCCCTTTTAGGCGGCATACCAGAAAGTTGAGGAAACACATCAACAAACTCACGAAGAATAGCCTGATCTTCCAAAGAAGTGTCAGGTTTTTCTTTTGATCGGTCACTGATGGAAATAGCAAAGAATTGACACCCTTTCCTCATCCATCACTTAAGCTACATTGCTGAAATCATCCTAAGGGATACTGGTCTCTTGATTCCAGAAACAACTACCTTATTACCCAGATCATCCAAACACTCAATAGACTTGCGTCGACAATCTAGTTTTTCTTCATGACCAGTCATCCAATCCATACCTAAAATTACGTCATAAGACCCCAAACGTAACACCCTGAAATTTGTTTTGGTAGACAGTGAACTAAGCTCCAACTGACAATCTCTAACTAGAGAGTTAACTGACATTCTAGCTCTAAAAGCTAACTCCACATCCCAATTCACATTTTTCTTAGCAACCACAAGCCCACACTTCTCCACTAAAGATGGGGAAATAAATGAATCTGTTGCTCTTGAATAAAAAATAATAGGTACAGTAACCTTACCAATTTTTCTGGGAACCTCTATGACAGATGCTTGATGATCAACATGCCATTTTTGTATTGCTGCAAAAACTTGATGAGATTTTCCAATATCACCCACTGTACGTTCGGAGGCTGCTGACTGATGGACTCTAGAAACTATCTTATTGTGTGGGAATTCCCGTGCAAAGTGTCCCTTACCACCACAATTGTAACAAGTGTAGTTCAAATTAGATTGGAAAATTGATCTACCAGTACTAGCCTGATTTCCTCGAGTATTATGTAGAGTATGGGCTACTTCATTGTATTGGATCTGATTCCTCCGATCCCCTCTCTGAGTGAGGTTTTTCCATGACCTGACTGATCCTTTTGGTGAGGTTCTAGCTTTTTGATTTCGCTGTGACTGTGCTGGTCTAGAAGAGTAAGAAGTCAATTTATTTCCATCCCTAAAAGAACAAGACTGACTGCGGTTATGATGCTGAAATGAACTCCATTGTTGATCTTGATGTCTCAGCTATATTTCTTCTGCAATAAGTGCTTTCTCCACTACCTGTTTCATGGTGGTGGGCTTAGACAATCAAACCAGTCCTGATATGTTGTGATTCAGTCCTCTAATGAAATAGTTTACCATCAGCTTCTTATCCTGAATGTAATCCACATACTATGATAACTCAAAGAAATTTTCCTCATATTGTGCTACAATCATTCTCTTTGTTGGAGATCATGAAATTCATCAATTTTTCGTTACCGAAAATGTTCTGAAATGTATCTCTCTTTGAAGGCCTCTAAGAAGATTTCCCAAGTTACATTTTCAGGGGTTAAGTGTCTTTTTCTCTCCTCCTGTCGCCACCAAGTGTCTGCACTCCCCTTAAGTTGATGAATTGCCAATCTGGCCTTAAGGTTACTTTCATAGGTCTTCAATGCAAATTTCTTTTCGAGACTTATTAACCATGACTCTGCCTCTAATCCATCAGTAGACCTAGAAAATTGTTGTGGCTACAATCGAAGAAAGTTTCGTATAATCTTGTCCATATCCACTGTAGCCCCCCAATTGCCTGGTTATTACGAGGAGGTGGAGGGTAATGTCCTGAATCTCCTTCCTTAACATGTTCTATTTCGTTGTGATGGGGACTTCTTTCCTGAGCCACAGATTGGTGTTCTACATTTTGATGCTGGTTTGACACCGCTAACCTTTCTTGTATTACATTTAATCGATTTTGTATAGCTTGGAGTATTTTCAGCCCTTGATCCATTGGTTCTCCAAGTTGACCAAGTTGATTCACCGACATTTTTTTTTGTCTACAAAACAAAATGAGTTATTTCAGGCTTGATTTTACTTTTCCCAAAGCCCCTAGTGCTGAAACTTGGCGCTCTGATACCTATGTAATGTCATCTCTAAAAGAACAACTAAATAAACAAATTTAATAGAGGGTTTAAATGATTTATTAAGTAAAATAAAAAAAATATAAATTCAATTACTTCAAATTGTATTACCAATGACAAGAAAACTAAAATTTTAAAATTGCAAAGTAGCAACAACTCTATAAAAGAATGTCAAATAGAATATTTTTAATCTAATCCAGTATCTGATGATTAAATAATAAACATATAATTAATGGCATCCATGAAGATCCTTTAGATTTCTAATTCTAAGTAAATTTTACCTTACGGTCTCCTAAGTTGTGTTCTATGGATGATTACATGTAAACAAATGATTTTTTTTTGAAAACAGAGTGCAATTTTATTCTGCTCAAGCATGTAGGAGTAAAAAGATATTAGTAGCATGGTGTCATCCTTGCAAAAATCCGCTGTCCTAGCCACAAGTGATCCCAAACGTTCTCAAAAGACAGAAGGAGAAATAGAGTGGGACGATGTTATAATTCTATTTTGTTGAAGATTACAAGCAAAGTATCGCAAGATCTGGTTCTCACTATTTAGACATAAAAGCATTAAGGAATGGTTCATTTCTTAAAGAAGGATGATTCCCTCTACCCCAAATTTATAGAAAGATTATATTTTAGCAAGTTAGTTATTGAATCTTAAGGAAAAAGAAACGCTTATTCTACAAATTCGCTACCCACCAAACAACAAGAAAACATTACAAATTAAATAAAGTAAGTAATTCCTCCATCAACAAGGTTAAACACAGAAAACCAGATTGATTATTGCCCACAAATGGGAGAAAGGAATGATTACAAATTGGTAAAATGATACCATGGTAAAAGACCTAGAATATAAGAGAAACCATGGTAAAAGACCAAAACTATTTCGTGCCTCTTCAACATGGTTAATAGTACTGCTCCAATCTTTTACTCTTCATTAATTTTTTTTAAAGGATGCATATAAACATAAGCATCTATATGGTAAGCTTAATCCGATTCGATAGAGAAGATGAACATTTCATATCTTAAAAAGAAGGCGAATACTAGAAAGTAATAAAATAGTATATGATGAGAACATACAAGAGATCAATACCATAGCCATACAGAATGCTTAATAAGAAGGGAATGCACTAGATTGTCATTATTACGAGAATATTGAATGGCTTCTAGTAATACTATGTATCACAATAGCGCATAAACTCTTTACGGTATAGGTTAAGGACATAGAATAAACCAAACCAACTTACCAGTCAGCGCGGCTTCAGGGTAATCGTCCAGAAAAAATTATAAACATCCAAATCGAAGCACAAATATGTAGCTCACAGCTACTCAATCAGATGTTATTTGTTTCATATTATCTGCAACATCTTCCTTGCTACCACAGTTCAAAACTTCACATACATATACACATTCTTGCGAAGCAAACCCAGATCTCAGCTAACCTTGTCTGATGATTTCTTATGTGCATACGGTTCAAATCATTATAATATTGAATTTTTGAAATCAGCTTTAAATTATTTTTAATTATTTTTTTTTTTTTTTGCATTTATTAGCTATGAAATTAATCTTACTGCTCTCCACCTGCCACCCACGAGCATAGTTTTGGCTCACATAGAACTGCTACTTAAACTCATAAGCTCACATAGAGCTAATTAATTCGTTAGCTCACATAGAGAAAATTCGATCATTGGTTTACACAAAGCAGATTTGTGGTTCACATAGAGCAAGAATTAACAACCATATCATTTTAGAATTAAATATCATTTCAAAATTAATCCCCTGTTAACTGCAAAAAAAAAAACATTAACAAGAACTGCAATGCAATTTACCTCTTTTTTTCTTCTTGGTTGAATTCCAATCCTCTCCCATTTTCTCCTTGCTCCTGGATAAATAAATCCTCCCGTTTCTTGAAAATAATGATAATAATACCCCAAAACAAAAAAATAGTAACCATACCATTCCTCCTAGCCAATTATGTGTGTTACCTAACTAATGTCTCTAACAAGCAAAACTATTTTATAATTAATAAAATCCTTATTAAAATCTTTCTTTCACATTATCAATACTTCATATTTATTAACACACCAGGATCCAAATAAACAAAAACTTAATATTAAATGTCCCATGTCCATCATTAGTTTTATTATTTTGTCCAATAAAAGAAAATCCCAACAAGCCAAAATTGCTATGACCCTACACAACTAGCATGAAATGGGTTCAATGGATGTGGATCTTGATCTTGAAACTTGATTTGAAAAAAATGCCTTGAATGATTGAATGGATCATGAACTCTACATCAACATATTAGCTCCAATAACATGCATGATGAAAGAAGACTTTGACATGACAATTGGATCTTGATTGCTGCAATAATTCTTCACTAAATCTTCTCTTGAATGCCTTGAAATGCTCTTGTGAACTATAACTTGATCTCATGAAAATATTATTATAAACTTGCTAGGTGAAACATAGTGAAATGACCTTATATTTATAGATATGTTGTTACACCCCATTGTGCATTTACCTATTTACTATTACTAATATTGGTTAAAATATTGAATATATGAATGTGTTTGCAATTCTGATTGGAAATCATGTGCTTGTACTTTGTTTAAATCGTATCATTGGAAAATATTGAATGAATGATAATTTGATTTGATGTTATATTGAAATAAAATATGTAGAAGGAATGTTGATTGATTTTGATATTCTAATCATGAATTATATGATGCAAATGATGATATTGTGAATTACTAACTACTATTGCAAATGTGTTGAGTTGAATGCAGATACAGGGATCAAGCCTCTGAAAGAGAGGGGGAGTATCACTCAGGAGAAGGATTTGGTGTAGTAACCCTTATTGAAGCCTAAACCGGGCTCTCACATACTCACATATAGAATGGTTAAGTCTAGTAATAGTTTCAGGAAATTGGTAAGTCATTCCTTAGTTTAGTTTTTTCTTGTATTAGATAGGGTTATGATCCCATTAGAGAGAATTTTGATTTTTGTTAAGTTCTTGGTATGTGTAAGCTCTTTCTTATATGTTCTTTATATAATCAATGGGATATATATACATGGAATGTATATATACGTATACATGTACATGTCGACGACAAACCCATACACATGAGCTAATACATACATTAGTATACGTAGGTAGACGTACCTATGCATGCTCATGTATGAATTGCTCATGGGCATGAGGGTATCAAATGGACAAATAGACATGTATATATATATATATATGGATATACACATTGCAATGTATATTTGTCTATCGATAAGTTGGAAAATATATGTGATTGAATGTATAAGTAAATGTATATATGTGATATATACATATATATGTATATATACATATTGATATACATGTATGTATTGACATAATGGAATGTCCATACAAGTATATCAATATATGTATATATACATGTGTATGTGTATAGGAGTGAATTTGTACCCCTTGTGTAAATTCCCGTTTTGCATACCCTCGCCTTAGAAAATAAAATCCAAAGGAAAAATTCCACATCACCCACTTGCATTCCATCCACTTCGCACCTATTTTTTGTGTTGGTGGGGGAATATTTATTGGGGACGCAAGTGCGATACGCGAACGTCTGCATAGTGTGTTGTCGTCCTTGACAGATTCCTACCTCTAGAGTCCACAGGAACGTTACACTCCTCATTAGGGATGAATTATAACGCCCTTTTGTCAACCAACCGACCCAAAAATGAATCTATCTCTCCCATTTTGGTCTTGAAATGGCTATCTTGTTCATTCATTCAGTCTTCCAAGATCTTCTACAACCTCTTGAGCATTTTCTTTAGCATTCTTGATCTCTCAAGCATTTTTCATGCAACTCCATTGAGCATTGTAGCAAGAAAGCTTGTTACTCCATCAATTCCATCCTTTTATGTGTGGTGCTACCATAGAAGCTGCGAGTTTGGAGTCTTGCGAGACCTCCCTTCCTCAATGTTGCAGTCGTGTCGACTTTTCCAAACTCATTTTCTTGTATTCTCCCTTCATTGGCCTTGAGTACCTTTGGGTGGAGGTGGCATCACTTCACTCTCTTTTTATTTTTGTGGTTTGATAGAGTAGCGTAGCATCTTTTGTAGTGTTCAATACTTTCTTTTCTCCTTTCCTTTATCGTATTTTCTACTTCGTGGTTTTCTCGCTGTTCGTGGAGGTGGAAACACCAAAGCGGGGGTTTTGACTGAGGCAAAACCCTATACAACCCAACATTTTCCCCTCTCTTGCTTGTGTGTAGGTGAACGTGTGCGTGGAGCTCGCTAGCGAACTGGAGCTTTAGTGAGTTGATATTCATCACCCTTGTCTTCATCTACTTGCTTTATCATTTACATAACTACTTTTCATACTTCATAGTTCTATTTATTTTGTTAAAGCTAGTTAGCTAGATAGTTAGTAGGTTATCTGGTATTTTACACTGCATTTCACGTTTTATGACCATATGGACGCCAACGCGCCTGAGAGATTCCAACGCATTACATTGTCATCCTAGATCTGGGCAGCCGTCCTTAGATAGAGGGTTGTCTGAGGTGCAGTTTGAACTCTAGAAATCAGCTTGTCTAGCCCCATTTAGACTTTAAGATCTGTAGAGTGATAGAAGCACTTGAGAGTGCTCTTCATTCTTGATTCTTGTCCTAAACACCCTTTACCTTGAGGTAAGTTAGAGCAGCCCTCCACTCTCGACTCTTCGTGATCTAGAGCCTTGGTATGGTCGGTCCCCCTCTCTTAGTTTTGTGGTGAACCTGACATGAACAATGTCTATCCATTTGCTTGTGTTGAGACTTTTCCCTCGCACCTGGTGACTGTTGTAAACTAGAGTGTTGTGAAGGTTATGAGCATCACAACCCAGTCCATGACTTCTAGGTACATTGTTAGGAGAAGTGTGCGACACCTACCGATGGAGAAGACGAAGGTCACTTCTAGTTTCACCTCTAGTTTTTCCCTTGGTATGGCTATCAACTTTACCACTGGTTTTCCTACAAGCTTTACTGATGAGATGGGTTTCATAGATGAGACCACTCATGTTCCTACCCCTCCAGCATCCCCTATGGATTCATCTTTGGACGAGGATGAGGCTATGCATATCCTTGCGAAAAACATTTTAGCATTGGATAATAGGTTGTTAGACCTTGTGAAGCATTTGGAGAGAGCACCGAGCATGGCGAGAGCTAATAGGCTTGCTAGTGAGGTGAGACACCTATTAGGAAAGGATTAGATAGGTATAGAGTTCTTACGCGGCATTGCCGATTTAACTAAAGCTTATATCCCATCGTATAAGTCTAGATTGGGTACTACCCGAGGGGAAGTGCTCGTTGCCTATGAGAGACAAATAGGAATCCCGATGCCCACCACATTCGTATGTATGGCCAAAAAAAGTCCTTCAATTAGTGTTTCCTCTACTTCTCAAAAGCCCCATACCATCAAGGCGAGTAGAATACCTCTTGGTTTCAGTTTCACCCCTCCTATTGCCTCTAGCAGTGGGGGCTCTGGTGGAATGAGTGGTGGAGGCTTTGGTAGAGGAGGTGCATTTGGTGGAGGCCATGGTGGTGGCTTTAGTAGTGGAGCTGGCTTCGGTGGAGGTCCTACTGGTGGTGATGACTCCGGTGGCTTCAGAGGTAGCTCCAAAGGTGGTTCTAGTAGTGGTGGTTCCACTGGGCCTTTTTCATCCTCTGACCCTGTTTTGAATTCCCTTCTTCAGAACATGGGTTAGATGCAAAACTAGTTGGCGAGCCTTTCCCAAGCCTTCGTCCAGCCTATTTTTCAACCTTTCTTCTGACATAGCCCATTGTCAGTAGCAATCCTGAGTACTCCCTTTCTGCAAGGAATGGAGATTTCTAAGTTTGAAAAGTATGGTGGCAAAGGGGATCCACAAACACGTGTTAGCCTTCAAGGCCATGTGTATGGATTTATTTCATCATGATGCTTTGATGGTGAAACTCTTTCCTCGATCTATCAAGGACATAACACTTGAATGGTACTATTCCTTTCCTGATAATTCTATATTCTCATTTGATCAACTCGTGAAACAGTTTCTCCGTTAGTTCTAGGTTAACATTAGTTCGAAGATGACCTTCTCGAATCTCGTATGATGTAAGCAAGGAGATAACAAGAAGATAATTGACTTCATAGTGTGATACCAAGTGCTCTTTTCACATATCTCGTATCCGCTGCTGACTCCGATGTGTAGAAGGTGTTCATAGGGAACTTGTAGAGAGCTTGACAGGAGAAGTTCGCCCTGATGAAATACCCTTTGTGCATATTTGTACCATGTTGCGAGAGTATCAAAAAATGGTAGTTTAGTTCAGAGAACCTTCCTTGTTCTCTCGATTAGAAGGAAAATCTATTGTGTCTATCTTAGGAAAAGGTAAAGTTGTTGTGAATATAGTCGCCGCAACTAACGATCATGACCTTAGACACAACAGGAAGTTTACGAAGTTGGAAGAATATTATTCTTCCATCTTGCAAAAGTTGTTGAAGGATAAGTGTTATCCATTGAAATTTGCACCCTGTTGAACCTGATGTTTAACACCTCAGTGTAACATGGGAAGACCTCTAAAGATGTGGGTTTCTTGTAGATAGAGGTCAACCTCCGGAGAAGGCCGACTTCCTTTGTGTTATCACCTAACTACTGATCTTTGTAAGGAAAAGGGAGGAGTGCATGAAAATGAAAATTAAATCCTATGGTGATACACCAAATTGACAAGAGTAATGAGACACTCAGGTTACACTTGAATACTGATGATGTATATGGGACTATACAACAAGTTTATGTAGATTATGTGTAAGTATTTCACAAACAGCTTTGACATGCACACACTTTTAAGAAGGAAAAGAAAATTTTCACAAATTAAAAGTTCATGTGCAATTCAGTAAAACACAATTTTTAACCTACATAATACTACTTTCGCAAAGAAAGGCATGCTAACATGAGACAAAGCTATAAGGAAATAGAAAGATTTCACGAAGTGGCTTGATCAATCACCTGGAAAAGCACAATATTTTGCAAGAACCAGAAGGAAAATTGAACCATCAATGGTAACCAAGGTAAATTCTATATATCATGCTCCAAACGAGTTACAAAAGTTTGCTAATCTGAGAGAGGACTGCAAAAGTCACAACTTTAGAAAAGCATAAGAAGAACTCCCTCTATACAAAATGAGGCAAAAATGCCATATAGACAACAAAAACTCAAAAGTGTCGGCCTTTGCCCTAGGGCTTACAAAAATGAGTCAGTTCTAGAAGGGTTGGCCCCTCAGATCTTTTGGAATAAAGTTAATCGCATTCAATGTGCCTCCCCCATGTCCATGTTGGTGAAGGATCGCCCTCAGGAGTAGCCCTTAGATCTTTTGAAACCATCACATTAACTTCTGGCCTCCGTGTCCACCCTCGAGACTTCTTTGCATAGCTGTTTTGAACATTCTGAAGCATTACCATTAATATCGATCTACCTTTTTCCAGTAGAGATTCCAGCTATCACTGGCACTCGTGGCCTTTTCTTCCTTTTGGATTTCTTGTGCTCAAGATCTTTATGCAAGTTGACCATCTTCGAGAAGCAATATCCGACCTCCCCTGTTAGATCCAAACACCATTGCTTCACCAAGCAGACCCATGCTGCACACATTATGTTGATCTTCTTCACAGGGGTAGTCAATCAGTCAAACTGCCAGTGGTTCACCTTTAGTTCCCTCTGATTGGTTGAATGCACACCACTTAGGCTTTCCAGGCGGTCAAAGGCTACTCAAATGGAATCACATGTCGGTGAGAAACTTGTGTCTCCCCGATGCGATTATACTCTATAGCAGCATCGACATAGCATACAACTGTCGGTGAGACCTCATAGCGAGCGACAAAAGTTACACTGATGTCAAAGATGGTCGCCCAGACTATCGTTGTCGACCAGAGGTCATAGCGAGTGCAAGCCATTTAGCCAAGAGTCTCAGCGAGCCTCAAGAGTTATATCACATCATCCAAAACCATCGGTGAGACAAACATTCATCAGCAAGACATCATACCGAGCGTAACACCTTTCCCCGATGCTAGCTGTCACCAGGAGTCTTATCGAAACATGCATACCCATTGGCAAGACAATTGCTTGTCAGAAAGAGGTCATAGCAGGTTCCATTAGTCACACCAAAAATTTAAAACCATCGGCGAGACATCACAAGTCGGCAAGACATCATAGCGAACGAAAACCCCTTGGCCAGGAGTCTTACTGATATCCATATACCCTTTTGGCGAAACCACAACAAGTCGGGGAGACACCATAGTGATCACAAATCATTTGGCCAGACAATTGCCTTTGGCAAGACCATCGCTGGTTGGCAAGACGTTACACTGAGCCACTATTCTTTCAGCGAGACTCCTCTCAGTTGGAAAGACCTTACACCGAGCGTTAACCATTCTCCCCGAGCTCAAACATTTCGGCAAGACTTCATCGGGTCGGCAAGACCTTACACCGAGGCCACAAACCTTCTACGAGACATCTACCGATCAGCTAGACCTCACGCTGAACTCAAAAACTTTCAGCGAGACCTCACTTGGTTGGTGAGACGTTATTCTGAACTCCTCCTCCTTCGACGAGACCTCACCCTTTTGGCAAGACGTTATGCCGAAGGCAATCCCCTTCGGCGAGACCCCCCTGGTCAGGAAGAATTTTCCCCTAGCTCCAATTCTTTCGGCGAGACCACTGGTCATCAACAAGACATCACGCCGAGCTCAAAACATTACATCGAGAGTTCCATTTATCAGCTAGAGGTCAGAGCGAAGGTAAACCACTCTCCCTAACACTAACCTTGTGAACAACTGTCGGTGGGACTTCCTCGGTCGGGGAGAGATAGAAAACTTCATGGCGACCAAAATGTCTTAGCAACCTAAGGATTTTGAATGAATATAGCACAATAGCTAGTCGACAAGACAACTGGAGGGTCTCACCGACTTTCTTCTTCGAGGAGTTCTATACTAGGTCCGATTGAGGCATACCTTCCAAATGACTTCCTTGAAAAATAACATTCCGATGAAGACCTTCCCAATGAAAACTGAACACCTGCACGCTAGGCTCAACCCTTATGGGAGCCACATTTAATCCACATCCTTAATTTAAAACATAATTTCCCCTGATTGAGCCCGCAGGTAAAAATTGGGTAACAATAAGATCATAACTTTGGAAAAACCTCAACCTCTTAAGGAACCTTATCTTGATTGGTATGATGCAAATTCTTTTTGTCAGTACCATCGGGTTAACGTGCATGATATTGAGCGTTGTATGTGCCTGCATCATGAGATACAGGATCACATCGATGATGGTACCATTCGTCTCAATGGGATGAAACAAAATGTGAATAAATCGGTAGCAAAGGCCAATAGTGAGTTGCAAATTTACACGGAACCATTTCGGTCTCATTCTACAAACTTGATTATTGACCTCTCTGATGCTTCTCCTCAACCCTCAGCATATGTCCATATGGTTTCAAGCACTCCTCCCCCGTATCCTGTGACTGGCTCACCAGATGTGACATTCACCTCGCAGGAATTTCCCTTGAATAAAAATCCCTCTCCCCTATGCATTCATATTCGCCTTAATGGGAACATTGTGACAGGAGTCCTAGTTGACGTCGCGAGTTGAGTGAATGTTATTACGGAGGAGACGTTATGGTTAAATTCATTGCAAAAGGAGGAATATGAAGAAACAAAGTCTACCATATGTATGCATGATGACCTATCTCTTAAGCCATATGGATCTATAACTCTTTCTGTCCTAGTTGGACCTAGGGCTGTGGATGCAACATTTGATGTTATTCTAGAATCTGATTTGTTCAGGGTGAAGTTGGGCATCCCATGGCTAGTTTCTATGAACAGAATCACTTCCGTTATTCACAAATGTTTAAAGTTCTCCCATGAAGGTTCTATGCACGTTGTGCATGACACTGGATATCAACCTTTGGTATCCCATGGGGGTTACTCATTGGATCATTTTTGGCCTGCCCTGGTCAGTCCACTTCCCCCTATAATGGACTTGCTTTATTGAAACTATGTAAAGTACAAAAATAAGGGCAAGGGACAACTGAAAGTGACCCCTTCGGTAGTGTAGTAGAAAGCTTCCTCCTCTTGAAAGGGAAAGGAGAGGCCCGTCCATTCTTGGGGTGCCGCTTCTGCCCCCCTTTCTAAAGAGGAGTTTTGGATGACTACTCCTAGATTCTGCATAAGAAGTCTGATGGTGTTTGCTTGGCGTGAAGCCAAGATTCAGATATCGGACCTTCCTACTGTGCCTCCTAGACCCTGACCCTACCTATATGGTAGAAGGAAGGGTCCCCATGGGGAATCCTCTATGTCTTAGCCTCCACGGCCTCCTACTACTCTTGCTCCCAAGGTAGTGAATAGGAAGAGGCTCACTGCTGAGGCAGTAGAGATAACTCCCCTCGCTGTTGCTCCAACCTCTTCTCAATCTCTCCCTCTTGCTCCCATCCAGGAGTCTCTCCCTCCACCAGAGATGGCTGTGATGGACACTCTAATGGTCGAGAAGGAGTTTTTTGTTTCGTCTTAGCTCTCGGAGTCGAAGAAACTGCCTTGTGCGTGAGCGCAAGCATTGGTGAAAGGCTCTAGTGGCTGAGCAGGCTTCTTTGCAGAGGAAGGAAGGGGAGCTAGCCGCCCCTGTTGTGTCCTCTCCTGTCCCCTCTAATGAGTCCAAATAATGACTCAATTTTGATAGGGTTTATCATATATTTTTTGTTGTTACTATGGACTTTAGCACCTGGTTATTGACACTCTCTATGTTATTTCCCTAAATTTATGAACTTTGGGCATGAACTTATCCTTGTGACCTTTGATGATATTTAACTTGCTATGTGATATATCTATATTAATTTTACATGTGATTGAATGAGTGTTATTCTAAGGTGATTATGGATATACAATTTTATTGTGCACACTAATGTCATTATGCAGGTTCACATTAAGATGTAGATATAAATTAAGCTTGCAAAGAAGTTCATGCCAGCTGGTCGATTTCTAAAGAAGTCAAGAGATGGTCATTAAAGAGGTCAATGGAGGGAAAACTTCTAGCTCGTGTGGAAGTTATAACTTACCTTTAAATGATCATGTATGTTAGTTGAGTAGATTTAGGAGGTGTTGTTATGTTGGATCCTCATTAAGGCAAGACTGGTTTGACTAAAGTCTTGTGCATGCATAACTTCCAAGTCCTATTTTCATGCTTTCAATAAATGGTGTCCTCCTAGTTTGATGGAGTCGACTACCCAGTTAGTTAGGGTTAGTTAGAAGCTTTCCTTCTATAAATAATGGTCAGATGTCCTTCACAAGGTTTGATTTTTTGATATTGTACTTGCATTTTCAGTTTCAAGGAATACGGTTATGTTGTTGATATGATATAATCATGTTTTCAATGAATAAAATGATTTTTTGATTTTTTGATTTTTTGCATCCGAGTTAGCTTAAGGAAGACTCATTCAAGGGGGCCCACTTGGTGAGAATTCCATCCATTCAACTTAGTAGTTACTTTCTATTCAGTAATTAGTTATGGTCTTAGCAGTTGTCTGTTCCTGCAACCATTGGAACTCTGTTATGTGTCTATTCCTACAGCCAAGGCAGACAAAGTAACTTCCTATTTGTTTGCTGAGATTTATATTTCTATCATTCATTTTAGTTTAGTTTAATTGTTGATTTTTAGTTTAGTTGTTGATTCATGCTCAGTACTTATGCTAATTCCTTTCAAGCATTTTATTTTCAATACTGTTTCCTTTCTTGTTATAGGATAAGGATGACTACAGTTGAGTCCTAGTGCATATACAGTGCTGACCCATTTCAAGTTCATGTCCCTAGGTTGAAAATGAAATGAACCTTCATGATGAGCAAGATAACTACTTAGTGCAGATATCTAATCTCTAAGTTACAACTTCAAGGGCTTAGTTATTGAACCATTAGAGGAGGCCAATACCCTCTACTTTAGTTCAATCAAATTTGGTTTTGCTTCTGGCTCCCATTACTAGTGTGAACACCCCTGACCCTAAAAAGGTGCATGTGTTTATTGCTCCTTCGGTTGAGCCACCTCTCTTGATATCCCTATAAGGAAAGCAACGGCGTGAAAACAACTTTCCTAATGTCAAATCCACAGGGAAGTAAGCAGACAATACTTTATCTTTTTTTTTTCTAATTACAATTCAATTAAGATACACATGAAAGATTTGCAGAAATAGAGAAGATACTCAAAGACAACTAAACAACAAATTTACGTGGGAAACCCTTTCGGGAAAAAACCCACCACACCAAGCTGAATCTCTTTGTATTACAGTAACAACAATTACATACAATCAGAAATACAACTCTCTGATATTTCATAGTAGATACAAAATTCACTGTTCAAACTCTCTTAGAAAAGCTCTCAACCAATTTGATAAACTCATCATCATCTCAAATCAGAATTGATCTGCTTTTATTCTATTCACATTCTAATTTTGTCTTCTGTGCATCCTTATCCACCAGATCTCCATCGAAGAAAGTTTCCATGCCATTTTAGATTTTTCCCTACAAGTTGTTTTTCTCTAGTGCTACAATAGTTACAAAAATCCAACCGTCATTAGTCTGAAAAATGCTTCCTCTGATTGGTCCAGCAGGATGCCACACAGGATGGTCTCACAGTCAACGACGTTCAACTTTGTTGGCATATCGGTGAGACACTAACAGTGTCTCCCCGATGCCACAAAGTATTCACTATCGATATCGGCTTCAGACCCCAACAGTCGACAAGAGGATTCTCATTCAACAAGACTCATACTGAAAACCATAATTTATATCGAACTCAGAGAGACCATTGGCAAGAAAACCAAACTCGCCAAGACCTCATATCGAAGTCTTCGAGTTATGCCATCGCATGTTTTCCTTTCGGCGTGACAAATGCTTTTTGGTGAGACTCATATCGAAGTCACAAGTCACAACGATGAGATATACTATCGGCAAGACACTTCATTCTCGCCAAGACTTCCCATCGACCACTGCATGCTACACTGAAGCCTTACTACTATGACCCCATGGTTTCGGTGAGACATCATACCGCATGACCAAGCTTCCACCGAATGGTCACAAACTTTCGGCAAGACTCATGTCTTTCGTCGTGACCTTTCTTTGAGTGCCCCAAGTCTTACCGAAGATCATCGACGTGACTTATCCAAGTCGCCAAGACTTCTCAACGAAGTCTTTTGTTACCGCGAAGACACCATGAGAATCCTCCTGTTAGTGAGACTTTCCGGTTTCGTTGAGACATCTCCCCATGACCTTTAGGTTACCCCGACGTTGGCGAGACATACATCAGTCGCCAATACTTCATGCCAAAGTCTTTAAGTCATCGCGAACGAACCAAGAGAAAACCCTCATTGGTGAGACTTACCTTCTCGCTGAGAGATCTCCCCGAGATCCTTGTGTTAGCCCGATAGTAGTATGCTATCGGTGAGACATTCACCATTCGCTAGGACCTCTCTCCGACACCCGTGAGATAGCCCGATAAGATCAACTATTGCCCAAAGTTATTTCGATCGCCAAAAGGTCATGCCGAACACAGAGAGTCACAGTGATAGACTTCATTCGGCAAGACATCAACTCTGTCTTGGCGACATGAACCTATCAAGCAGATTTAGAATAGTTAGTCGCCTAGACATGAACAATGTCATAGCGACTTTTTCCTTCAGGAGTTCCATGTCAGTAAGGAATAAGGCACATATTCCAACAATCCCTCCTAGACATCCCACCGTTCTCAAAGCCCGTGGACATGTTGAACAATTCGGTGGTGTTCACTATTGTTTTCTCCTCCTCCTCCACTATCATGTCCCCTTTCCAATTTTAGCAGCTGCTATTTTTAGTAAGCTCGGGTTGCCAAAAATAGTCATTCAAGACCGGGAATTGAATTGAGAAATTAATTTATTTATTTAATGGTTTGATTTAATGATCAATATTAAATCATTAAAAAAATATAAAATAGTCAAAATACCCAAATTTTGGTGTGGGATTTATTGGAGAGATTTGAGGACAAAAAAAAATATTTGAAAGCATAAATCAAAATTGGGTAAAAAAAAAATTTACCGGGAAAAGGAAATAATTGGCAACCAATCAAGAAATGGAGGTTACAAGATATGTGCATGCTTTTCTCTCTCTTCAGGGCATGAGAATCTGGGCTGCCTTCAATATGGATTTTTGCAAGAAAATATAAAAGAGCTTTGCCTTCCATTATTATTCATTCTTGTTATTTTGGCTAATGTTGTGTTGTGTTCTTCAGAGGTTGAGAAACCTGTTGAGAAGGGGATTCAAGAGTAGGATGCTTGAGGATTTCCAAGTGAACTGAGGACGGGAGTCAGAGGTTCATCCAGTGTGGTCTCATATAGAGGTTACCTATGTGCTGAGAACTGCAATTGTGATTCTACAGAGAGTTTTTGGTGTGTTTTTGCAGGGGTTTTGGTGTGTTTAGCTTAGTGTGTGTATGAATTTCTTAGTTCCAGATTTGGGTACAGATATGGATGCATTATTTGCTACCCATTATAATGTATATTTTAGTTATTTTTTTTAGCTAAGTGTGGCGCCCATTTTGGATGTTTTTCTTGCAAACTGTGGCAATTTTGTGGTGTTTATCCCTCAAATATTGAAGAGATTTTTGTAATCTATTTAGAAAAATTGAAAATGGCTTTTGGCAGGCTGTTATGCTGCCAAAATTTCTATAGAAAACCATTATATTGCAGCAATAAAAATCTAGAGTGTTGGGGGGTTTCTATTGGAGTTATTTTTTGTATACCTAATTTCCTTAATTTCTCTCTAATTGCAATATTAAGCACAAAAAGATTAATGAGATAAAAAAATATGATTTAAATATTATGAAGAGGATATTATAGTGGTATCAGAGCTCTGATATTTCTAGCTTGAGGGTTTAATAAGTTTTATGCAGCCAAGTGACATGACAAGAAGGTATTGGTTGCGGGAGAAAAATAAAGAGCTTTAGAACAATCCAATTTTAGAAGAAACCCCAGTAGAAATTCAAAAAGAAGTAGAAATGTCTGATGCAAAGGAAGCACATAAAAAAATCTTCCAAGATTTGCAAAATAGTCAAAAACAAGCTGCAGACAGTTTGGTGGAGACTAGAGAAGTAATATGGCTATTAGTAGAAAAAAATTCAAGGAATTGTGCTTACAACTAATAAAGGAAGCACATCAGGGGACTCAAAAATTCCAAAACCCTTAGTTACAAAATCTGCAAGTAGCATATTTCTACCTAAAAATGAGAACCTATGAAAAATCCACCTACCAATCCCTTGGAAGAGACTACAAGAAGTTTGGTTGCAATGAGGGCTACATATAATAATCTTGATGATGACTTCAGGAGTTTGGTTCCATTCAAAGAATATGTTGACATGATGAACACCTTGTTGCCCAAGAAAGAACAAAGAAGAGAGAAAGACACCCATGGGAATGAGCTCAAGAACAAGTTGGGTAAACTCTTAGCTCCTACTTTTGATGGGACAAATAAAATTTCTGCGAGAGCATGGCTACAAAAATTTCAGACTTTCTTTACCCTCAATCCCATGAAGGAGAAAGATGCTATACAATATGAAACTTTACACCTTGAGGGGGAAGCCTATGACTGGCGGTACCATGGTATAGCTACTCAAGGTCACAACCAGGTAAACACTTTTGATGAATTTGGTCAAAGACTAATTGATACATTTGAGCTTAAAGATGAAGAAGAATATTTCAAGGAATTGTCAAAACTCAAGCAAAGAAAATATGTCAATGAATATGTTGAAGAATTTCAAAAGGTTGTGGTTATGGTCCCAGATATTTCAGAAAAGAGGATCATATATCTTTTTGTTGAAGGTCTTGAAGAACCAATCAAAGGGCTTGTTAAAGCTTTCTCATCCCCTACTCTGCAGGAAGCCATTAAAAGAAGCTTGCAGCTTGAAACTTCTATGTCCAAAAAATTAGGAGCCTACCCATCAAAACCAGTAAATTCTTGGCAACATAAGGGAAGCTTTCGGAAAAAGACATCTCCAAACCCACCACCCAAGAATGTACCCAATGCAACAAATAAGAAGGTGGATGATGAAAGAGTGAGCTATGAAGGAAAAAACTATGTTTCACTTGTAGGGAACCATGGGTACTTGGACATAGATGTTTGGGAAAAGGTCAAGTACACTTTATAGAAGTTGTTTCAGAATCTGATTCAGAGGGTAATGAAGAGTTTCATGACACCAAAGAGGAAGAAGAAGAAGAGAAAGAAAAATAAATCAGCAAGGAAGGTGTTTTAGCAACATTATCAGGAGCCCCAAGATATCATCCTTTTCGAGTTCGGGGAGTTCTAGTTGGGAAAAGAATAACTGTTCTTCTTGATAGTGGGGCAACCCACAACTTCATATATGAGGGAATTGTTATGAAAATAGGGCTCAAGGCAGAGGAATTTGAAGGATTCAATGTCACAGTTGCAGATGGCTTCACAATGCCTTGCACACAGGTGGTTAAACAACTCAAAATGACTTTGAGAGATTATGAGTTGTGTGATGAATTTTATGTTGTTGGTATTGGAGAGATTGATATTGTCTTGGGTGTTCAATGGTTGCATTCTATTGGAGGGTACTATATGAATCATCAAACTATAGAGTTTAAGTTTCAAGACAATGGAAAAGAGGTGTTGCTTAGAGGCCTATCAAATGGAGCACCTAGAGTTATCACAACAAAGAGGATGGAAAGAAATTTTCAAAGAGGACAAGTAGCATGGGAAGTGGGAATCATCATCCATCCAACAAGACCTCATCAGAAACACAGTAAATTTCACTTTGAAATTCAAAAGATACTTGATAAGCATAGTCTAGTTTTCAATGATTTGCCTCTAGGACTACTGCCAAAAAGGGGATTTGAGCATGCAATTGAATTAGAATAGGGTGCCAAACCTATCGTAACCACTCCATGCCATCATCCAAGGGATTATAAGGAAGAAATAGAGAAAACTATTAGGGAACTTTTGGATATGGGTTTCATAAGGCCTAGCTCTAGCCCGTTTGCATCGTTTGTGGTTCTTGTAAAGAAGAAGGATGGAACTATGAGAATGTGCATAGACTACATAGCTCTGAATAAGAAGACTATAAAAAATAGATATCCCATACCACGTATATATGAACTCATTGATGAGTTACATGGAGCTGTGTACTTCTCAAAAATTGATTTGAGGTCAGGATATCACCAGATTCGCATGAGAAAGGAAGATGTGGAGAAGGCTGCTTTCAGATGCCATTAAGGGAAATTTTAATTCCTTTTCATGCCCTTTTGCCTCATAAATGCACCAACAACATTTCAATCTTACATGAATAAGGTGTTCTGTAAGTATCTCAAGAATTTTTTTTAGTGTTCTTTGATGATATCCTCATTTACAGTAAAACTTGGAAAGAGCATTTGGAACATCTTGATACAATTTTGGGAATTTTAGAGCAGCAATCTTTCTATGCTAAGTTATCCAAATGTGAATTTGGATTGACTGAAATATTGTACTTGGGACATGTCATAAGTTCCAAAGGAGTGCAAGTTGACTAGCAGAAGATTCAGGCAATTTTAGATTGGCCACCACCCACAAATCTATCACAATTGAGAGGGTTCTTTGGTTTGTGCAACTATTATAGAAGATTTGTCAAGGGTTTCTCACAAATTCTGCCCCATTGACTGATCTAACGAAGAAAGGAGCATTTGCTTGGATAGAAGAAGCATAGAAAATATTTGATAAACTCAAAGAGGTAATGAGCTCATGCCCAGTGCTTGCAATTCCTAATTTTTCTTTGCCATTTGTGGTTGAGTGTGATGCATTTGGAGAGGGTATAAGGGCTGTCCTAACTCAAAGGGGACAACCAATAGATTTTGAGAGCATAAAATTAAACCAGTTGGAGAGAGGGTATTCAATCTATGACAAAGAAATGTTGGCAATCATGTATGCTCTTGATAAATTTAGGCAATATCTGGTTTGTGGAAAGTTTGTGGTTAAAACAAATCATAATAGTCTCAAATATTTCATGAGTCAAAAAGATCTGAATGATCAGCAACAAAAGTGGGTGAGTAAATTACAAGATTATGATCTTGAGATTGAATACATGAAAGGGAAAACAATGTGGTTGCTGATGCACTTTCTAGGAAGCCTACTCTATGTTTTCTTTCTTCAATTGCTGCTGATTGGAAGGTTTCCATAGTCTTAGAATATGTCAAGGATACTTTTGCCTCTAATATTTTGGATGAGTTGGTTCAGGATGACAGGTATACAGTTAATGATGGGCTGATTTACTACAAGAATAGAATATTCCTGGTCCCATGATCCATGATTAAAGAGAAGATAATAAGAGTTTTCCATGATACACCTCTAGCTGGTCATCAAGGGTATTTCAAGACCTATAGTCAGATTCATGAAAGATTTTCTTGGAAGGGGCTCGAAGAGGATTTCCATAAGCATGTCAAAGAATGTGGAACATGCCAACTGTGAATGGTGATCCTAGACCTGTACAAACACAAACAAACAATACAATATTAGTCCAATATGCAAGTTAGAAACAACATTCCCCATGAAATTCATTTGAAACATGAAAACAAGAAATAAGTGAAGAACACAAGTAAAAAAGCTATTAAATCCTATTTTAATGTCCAAACTCTCAATCCCATGGGGGAATTGGTGCCATTTTGATGTGGAAAATGGCCCTTTCCAAATTCTTTGCAAGCTTGATGATTAATGGATGAAGATTGATGCTCCTTGGTGAAATTTCTCCATAACATAGCTATGAAATTATGAAATTGGATGAACTTGATTCAAAACATGAAGATGATAACTTTGCACAAGTTGGGGATGAAAATGCCTAAGATTGTGGATCCAAAATAAATATGAGAGCCTTCTATTTATAGAAGAGAATGATGGAATAATAAGAAAAAGGGATGAATGTGGGATCAAACACCAACCAATAGCATAATGCCACTTGTCAACATGTGAGTGAACAAAGGTGGAGCACATTTTGGTCATTGTGCACATAAATGATATTAGGTAGAATTTCAAAATGGAGAAGCGACATGTTGGAGGGAGAAGAAAATGGAGTTAATGCCACTTGGCTCAAGGCAAAGGACATGTAAGAGGCTTTTAATGCCTTTTTGGAGGGACAAGTCCTTTTAGAGGGATTTTTTGAATTTGAAGAATATTCCATCTTTGATGCCTTTTTGAATGAAAATGGAAGATTTAATAAATCAAATAAATTGATTTATTGTGCAAGTTGCAAAATCTAGAGGATTTGAGTGATTAGTGTTAGCATTAATCATGATTAGATTAATTTTAATGGAAGTTAGCTGATTTGACATCTTGATTTAGATTTTAGGATTTAAATAAAACAAAATGAGAGGAATAATGATTTTAGACTTAATTAAATAAAGTTTGATTTATTTAATTAAAGAGGATGGTTAGATTTTAAATCACATAAAGATTAATTTATTTAATTTAAAGGAGATGACTTTAGAGCTTAATTAAATAAAATGAATTATTTAATTAAAAGAGGGATATTATGATTTAATTAAACAAAATGATTTATTTAATTAACAGGAGATGACAATTTAATTAGATAAAATTGATTTATTTAATTAAAAGATGGAATATGATGAATTTAGTCAAATAAAGATTATTTGATTAAATGGTTAGTAAAGGAGATAATTCAGGATGAACTAGTGTTAGTAAATTAGGATTAGGTGTATAGGATCAATAAGTATATTTTACGTGTCTACATTTTGCCTCTCTTTGAAGCAATGTGCCTGTTGCATTGGTTCAAATAATAAACCTGCCGAGATCAAAATTCATTTTTTTTTTCAATTTTTTAGATGCCCCACCGCTATCCCAGCGAAAGAATTATGCTGGTATACTACCCCCTCCAGAGATTGGATGAAAATTTGGATTTTTTGGTGATCTCACAAAAAAAGAGGACAAGCTGCCTGACGGGTCCATAAAGGTTCCAGGATGCCAAAAAATGATGCAAAACGAGCTTTGGTTGGGCGAAAATGGGATGAGGGGTCCAAAACCCTAGCTTGACAGCTAAATAGGGTCAAAAAATCTAGTTTTCATGCTTAAATAGCCCTCAAGGGGTCACTTTCAATTCATTTGCACACTTAACCTATAGAAATTTCTTGACTTTGAGCTCTGACCTTCGTGTGAGATGGCGCAATGAGTGCTTCCATGATACATCTTTGAGCGAGTGCGAGTGTACCAGTGACTTCCAGGCACAGGACTAGTGGTATGTGATCCTAACCCAACTTGTTTTTTTGATCTTCGTGTGCATTTAATAGGGTTTAAAATGTCAAACAAGTCAAGCGACGTAGTTTGGTGCCGTTGAAAGCCTAGAATTGGTGCCACATAGCCTTAAACAGTGCCACTATTGCAAATGATGCCACCGTGGTCCAATTAGGGATCTAGGGGTCAAAATCCAAATGGCGTCGCATAAGAAAATGGAGTCGTGACGGGTCAGTTAGTGATTTAGGGTTTTGAGTCAAAAGGGTCCACGATCAAACTGTGACGCCGCAGTGGAGTTTAGAGTTTAGAGGGTTCTTGCGGCATAGTTTGGAGCTTCCAAACAATGACACATTTGCAAACAACAATGCATTTTCTATTTCGGTCACAAAAACTTCAAATGGGATCTCAATTTTTTAATGAAACTTGACGTTGTGGCTTTACTGGTGCAGGAGGACATGGAGCCTATTCATTTGCGCGAGAACCGATCCCTAGTACTTAGCAAATTGTTGGGATTGCAAGAGTTTCTTCAGGAGCACCTTGGGGCAATCGGGCTATGGTATACACACCTTCTATCAGGACACACTTGGGTATGATGACTGTGTTGGTGGTGAGATGGCACCGTGAGATGTCCTCATTTCATCTTCCCACAGGCGAGGTGACCATCACCCTAGAGGACGTCTGGCGTATTCTTTGATTTCCCATCTATGGTGAGAGGGTTATTTATGACCCAGAGGCCAACATGGATGCGTGCTATGAGATTATGGGGCTTGATGAGATTATCTTTGCCAAGGGCCAAATTGAGGTTGAGCATTGTAGAGGAAAAATGTCCACCTTCCGATTGATTGTGGCAGCTATCATTTCAAGACTTGTAGCTCCAGATTGGCAAGGTAGGTATTTCAGCCCGAGGTAGGGTCTAGCTTGGAAGCAGATGTTCTACAAGAGGTAGTGATTTGCGTGGGGACCAGTGATGCTGGTCTCACTCTATCATGATTTGCATGAGTTCTCCTACTACGACAATAGGGCCATCAGAGCAGGGGTCACACTTCTACACATCTGGGCCTGGGAGCACATTGTCGTGCTTCACCCGTGATTTATAGTGGTTGATGTGGAGCCATATGACCTAATAGTCTGGCGATACAGGGGTGGTATCACTTTCACACATACAAGATAGGCTAGCACCCCTCACTGGAGGAGGGTCATTGACGAGATGACCGTATTCACATGGAGGCCTTGGCTAAGGTTGCTCGCCTTGTACGATGACGTTCAACAACTTTTCTTTGTACGATAGGACAAGTTGATGTAGGGAAAAGGGCACACGATGATTGAATGCTACTTTCAAAATTAGGTAGTGAGACAGTTCGGAAATACTTAGGACAAGCCCGATGACCAGTATGTTGCCATTTTTGCTCGCACCACCAAGGAGACCACATGGGGTCAGCTGATCCCATCAGAGGATGCAGTGGATAGATTTAGACAACTGGTAGCTAGGCCGTGGCCATATGATTAGGGGAAGGAAGATGTTGGGACCACACAGGCATATATCGACTGGTTCAGGCCACCCGTTAGATTGATAGTGCCTGGGACAATTTTACTGCAACGGAGACCCCAAGGCTGGACAATAGGATGGGGGCGCAAGTGAGGAGGATGAGGAGATGAAGATGGAGATGGAGATAGAGGAGGAGGAGTAAGAGGATGAGGAGGAGGACCACCTCCACACCATCCACACCAGAGAGATCAGGGGGATGGGCATCAACATGGAGATGCCCCTCGGGACCAACAACAGCCTCTGCAGGATCAGTAGAGGGTCCATATACCATAGAGGGATTAGCCAATGCAGGCACCACCTTCACCACCACCTCAACCATATCAAAGGGATGCACTCATTCAGCAACTCTAGGCACAAGTTGCTACACTGACGACTAAGAGAGATCAGGCCCAAGCAGAGCGAGATCAGATTGTGCAGCAGAGATAGGCCATCGAGCTGCAATTGGCATAGGAGACTAGGAGACGCCAACAACTAGAGAGTAAACAGGGCAGGACGGTACCGACATGGATGTACCAAGATGCCATCAGAGAGGCCAAGTACTATAAAGTACATTATCATTAGGCAATGCCTTGAGCAGCCCGGGCGCTAGATTTTTCTCAGCAAATAGGACAGAGGCAGGACCAGCCTGACAGGTAGGTGAGTGAGGGGAGTAGCCACCAGGGCTAGCTTACACATTTTTGATCAGCGACACTATTCTTTTGAGATCCACGGGCTCCGTTTTTTATAGCCCCATGGGTGTTTGTATACATTGATTGATACACACATTTGATCCTGATTTTTGTACCATGACAGTTACATTATTGATGATATATATGATATGAGTTGATACATGAGATGTGTCCTATTTTATTTATGCATGATGGATGGATATATTTACTTTTCTATATGCGATGACATGATGTGACTATTTTATGTGATGCATGTATGTATGGTTCTATATTATGTGATGTATGTTTATGTATGGATGGATGCATTTTCTTTTCAGTATCTTTTCTACGCAATTTTTATGATGATGTATGGATGATATGGATGCAAATTTTATGCTATGCAAATGACTTTAAAATGCTTAGAATAACAGATCTATCTTATGCGCCTACTGGATGATGATATTATATGAGATGCAATGAGATGCTATGACATGTTCCTTTTCTTTTTCAGTATCTTTTCTATGTATGATGTGATGATGCTTTTATAATAACATGATGATGCCTATATGATTATGCAATGGATGATATGATGATGCCTATGTGGATGATATGATGATGAAAGAATGTGATGTTTATATGTAATGGATGCAAATGTATGGTTTGTGAGATGCTTAGAATAACCAATCTATATTATGATGATGAAATGCAATGCATCAATGTTTCCTTTATGATATGATATGCATTATGCCGACGGTTTGTGGATGCAGGATGGATGCATTAGTGATGTTTTTGATTTAACTGTCATGGTACCATGTTAGCGCGAAAAGAAGATAGAAGAAATAAGATCCAACAAGCCTACATTATTAGAGATGATAATGATGATGATGATGATTTTCTTATCAGGAATTGGGATTTTAAAAGGGCTATTTACCTTATGTTTGATAACACACATAGGCACGATGCATCAAGGTATAAATAACTAGGATGGCATTGCACCTAGTGTGATGGACTTTGACTCGACAATCAAATATGAGTATCCATGTTCACACCTAGCATACGATACCTCATTCAAAATGCAATTCAGATATTCCAAATATCTCAGACCAAAACATAGAAAGGAAAGCCTTCCTATGTGGTCAACAAGACACCTAAAACACCCTCCCTACAAACCAAACAAAGCACACATGACCAAGTTATATTACAAGAATATCCAAAAAGCACAATAGATAAAAGATAATGATCATTTCCACATTCCTTTCTCTCTAAATCACTTTGTTTGGACATCATCGAGAGGTCATTGGAGTGGGCGCAATAAGATAAATCAAAAGACAAAGATCAAGAAAACAAACAAGCTAATGTTCTTCATACTGCTAGCCAAGACTAAATTACAGTGATGCTTGATGTTGATGTCCATTGTAGGAAGGATGCATCCTAGGACATGATGTTATTAGATGATGATGAGATTCGATTGGATGATGAGCTATTAATACCAAGAGTTGACCAACTTGTTTACCTACTGACCTAGACTCGAGACTTTGATGCTTTAGTTTTCACTTTTAACCTGCTAGACTTGTTTCCGACTGTTTCACCAAAGATTCAGGGTGATGATGATTTATTATGAGTGAATATTTATTTTGGGTGAAAGCTTGAGATGGGACGGATGGATTTTTTTTCAAATATTTGGATGTTTTTGATGTTTTTGAAATGTTTTGAGGCTGTTTTTGGTATTTTCGAGATTTTGCAAATGTTTTGATTTTTAAATTTTCCAATGTTTTGGGGTTTTCTGAGTTTTTGACCAAGAGACTAACCTAAAGAGCTATCCTAGGGGGCCTTAGGGGCTGATCAAAGATTAGCCTTGCCTACGTTATACATGCAGAGACCACGTAGTTTGACTGACACAAACTCGATTTATTGATGAGATGTGAACAAATGGATTGCCAATTTATTATGACAGACTCCTAAAGGACTGACCTAAGTGTCTCGGGGGAAGATCAAAGATCAATCTTGCCTACGTTCAGAGCTGAGAGACCCATAGTTCGACAAGATGACTATATTTTTGACTTTTTGACTTAGTTTTTGACCTTTTTTTTTATTTTGATATGTTTTGAATGTTTTTGAATTTTTTCAGGACTTTTTATGAATGTTTTGGGTTTTTCGGATGTTTTGATGTTTTTGGATTTTCTGATTTTAAGGAAGACTTCAAGAATATACATGAATTTGATCTGATGCAGTTATAGGAACATGTCCCCAGCGTGATGTGATAGACTACTCCGATATAGGCAAGACAAACTGACCTTAAGAATGAGCCGAGTAGTACTAGGAGGGATCATGATATGAACACAGGACCAAGCTATGATGCAGACGCGGATGGGTGATGGATGGAAGGATGATACAAAAGCGTGATGAATGGATGATGCAGAACAAGCCGCAGGGATCCTGGTGGACTGAGAGTTCTTATTTACACAAGGCTCCTATTTTCCAGGTTTTCACCAAGGTACTTACGTAAAGAGCCACCGAAGTGGTTTTCACTAGAGGATGATTTTTTTTCTTTAATGTTTTCAATCCCTTTTCAGATTTTTTTGGATTTTTATTTTTTAAATTTTTTTATATTTTTGGTTTCATACCTTGAAAGATTAGGCATAATTTTTTTTAAGATGGGAGCTATTCATGGGATCCTGCATAGGTTCCCCTTCGGGCGTTGATAACTGATATGCCCCTGACTTGTAGCTTGCGGTGATGATGAAGGGTCCCAACCAATTGGGTTCAAAATTTCCCTTGCTATCTAGATTTGGAACATTCTTTTGATTCTCCTTCAACACAAGCTCACCGAATTGGAAAGTATGACTCCTGATCTTCTTGTTGTAGTTCTGCTTGAGTCAATTTTGGTAGACTTGTAAATGGTTTAAGGCATCCATGCACCGCTCATCTAGTAGTTCTAACTTGTTCAGTCATGATACCTAATATTCTTCATCTGTGATGAGATTCTACAATGATATTCTTAGGGATGGGAGCTCGATCTCAATGGGGAATATGGATTCTGATCTGTAGACCAGGGAGAATGGGGTGGCACCTGTTGGTGTGCGGATGCTTGTTCGGTAGGACCATAGGGCATGATTCAATTGCAGGTGCCAGTCACGACTTATGCCATTGACTATTTTCTTAAGGATTTTCAAAATGGTCTTATTTGTAGCCTTATCTTTGTCGTTTCCTTGGGGATAGTATGGAGTAGAAAAGCAATGTTGGATTTTGAATTTTTGGCATAGGTCACAAACATCCTAGTTTTTGAAAGGTGTCCCATTATCTGAGATAATGGCTTGAGGGACACCGTAGTGGAAAATAAGGTAATTTAGGATGAACTTGGATATCTTCTTTCCTATGATATGGTCATGGGGATGGCTTCCACCCACTTCATGAAATACTCAGTGGCAGTGATGATGAACTTATGTCCACTGGATGAGGTGGGGGTGATTTTTTCGATGAGATCGAGCCCCCACTGTGAAAAGGGCCAATGTCTAACAATTGGGTGGAGATCCTGAACTAGTGCATGGATGAGGTCCCCATGCTATTGACACTACAATAACCTTTGGACATAGTCATGAGCTTCTCTTTCCATTGTAGGCCAATAGTACCCAGTCATCAGCAATTTCTTAGCCAAGGTCATACCACTCGAATGTGAACCACAAATGTCATTATGAACCTTGATTAAAGTATTCAAAGCTTCCTTAGTGTTTAGACATCGTAAAATGGTTCCTTCAATGCTCCTACAATATAGGGTAACTCCTAGGATGACGAAACAGGATGACTTCTTGACAAATGTTCTCTTGAGGTTCGGGGTTATATCAGCGGGGGGGGACTCCTATTCTCAAGTAGGTGCATATTTTTGGAAAGAGACACTGCACAAGTCATTTGGTGTTGTCATTGATGGAAATATTAGTTAGTTATTAGATCCACACTTATGTATTTTCTCATACTGGAAGTCAAATCAAAGTTTTGTGATTAACTGTCAAGCTAGAATAGAGCATCTGACATAATTGTGCATATCGATCCATATGCAATTTCCTGTTATCATTTTGAGTTTTGGATCTCAGGGAATGTTTTTTGATGTATAATCTATGTTATCCTTGAATCTTAGAGCCTTGTATCGATTGGTGCAAAATTTAGAAGATCCGGTTTATTGTTTTCAGTTCAACAGTGTAGAAAAGATGACTAAGTGAATGTAGTGTGTTGTGGATCTTCGTGGCGTAATTTTTTGAAGTGTTTTGTGCTTGTGCATGTTGTTTTGGGTTGTCACTATGTTGGAAAGCCAACTTTGGTTGATGCACATTGAGAATTATCTATAGATTGAGTCGATGGTTTGTAAATACTTTGTGTTTTATTAAAGCTGATATGTGGTTGATTAAATCTTTAGTTGCAGATATATATAAGTGATCATTTATATCATTTGGATATATGTACGAAGTGTGTTGCGAAATTTAGAAGAAGTATAGATCAATTGTGCACAGTTTCACTTGTGCAGAGCAGAGATTTGTGATCCAAATTTAAGGCAGTCAAAGTTTCTAAGTAGAAGAGCCGTATCAGAAAAAAGGTCAAGAATGCGACCAATGAGCCTAACCGGAACTATAATCTAGTATTTGTAGATGCTACTCTCTTAGTTCAAATCTTTTGATGTAATCCAAATCCTTTTGTAAGATAGTGAGTCTTCATTTTGTATTTGAGCAGTGAGCTCTAGGCAGTGCACCTGAATGCATGTGCATTCCTTTTGTAAACACTTATTTTTGAGTAACTCATATTGTGGATTGGCCTTCCACCATGGTTTTTCCCCTAACAGGGTTTCCATGTAAAAATCCTTGTGTTATGGTATTGTGGTTGATTGCTTTGTGTTGCTACATCTTTCTTTTGGTTCAATGCTATAAGTGGTTTAAAGATCAGGTTAATAAAGTTAAATATTGCAGAACAATGATTCACCCCCCTCTCAGTGTTCCTTGATTCCAAAAATTGGTATTAGATCCTAGTTCCTTGGAAGAAGTTTAATAGATTGGGGAAGATCTGGGAAATTGATTCAATGGATTCTAGTAGTCTTCAACAACAACTTGTGGTGGCCCTAGATGATCTTGATCAATCCAAATCTGAAGTTAGGGAATTGCAAGCAAGCCTCATGAATGCAGAGAAATTCATTCAATCATTGAAAGATAAAATCAATGAGTACACAAAAAAGAGAAAGGAACTATGTGATTAGATAAAGAAGAAAGAGAATAAAAGCACGGAAGATGTGAGTCAAGCCTTGAAGGAAAAGATAAAAGAATGTGAAAAGCTTACCAGTAATAATACTGTCCTAAAGCATGAGATGGAATCTATTGTGATGAGGATGACCAAGGAGATTGAAGACAAAAAGAAGAATGAAGAGAATCTTCCTTAGCCCTTGAAAGAAAAATATAAAGAATGCAGCTGAATTACTAATGGATTCAATCAGCTAGAACTTGAATTTGAACAATCCAGAAACAATGAAGAAGAGCTTGAAAGACATATTATTACCTTGAGAGATGAACTTGCTATTGCAATTGAATACAAGGAGAAGTTCAAGATTAGCTCAGCTAAGCTTGATGAACTAATTTAGAATCAGAGGTCTGGAAGTGACAAGTGAGGTCTTGGATATGAGAAAGGAGAAAAATACGGATCTGGACAAAGGAATTTCAGGCAAGGAAATTAGATGAACAAAGCTGGAAGGTATCTGGTAAGACAACCCAATGCTCAAAGGTTTAATGGTTATTGTTTTGTTTGCAATAAATTTGGTCATATGGCTACTTAATGTAGAAGTAGAATGAATCAAAGTGGTCCATCATTCTCAGGTCAGTGTTTTAATTGCAATAAGTTTGGTCATAAGCCAAATGAATGCAAAAATATGTCAAACAACTTTTTCAATAGAGATGTCAGATTTTATACATGCAATAGATTTGGCCACATTTCTAACCAGTGCAGATCAAAAGAAAATAAATGGAATAGCTGGTCTGGACAAAGAAATGTGGTGTGCTACAATTGCAACAAATCCGGTCACATTTCTAGATTCTGTAGAAGCAGGAAGGGCCTGGTAAGCCAAAGGAACAATGTGCAGAAGGATGATAAGGGAAAAGGAAAAGTTAATGAGATCAGGAATCAAATGAAGAAGACATGGGTGAAGAAGAGCCCTTCAGATGCAGGAAATGATTCCACATTGGAATTTGGTCCTAGAAATTCCTCTAGGAATTAGTTTCAGGCCTTTGGCCTAGGGGGAGTTCTCAAGAAAAACTTTTAACCCCCTTGTTGGTAGTTGGTACCAGAATGTGGAAGAAAGCATTGATTGCATTAGTGATGTGCAGATGTTTTGGGATCTCTTATGGAGGAGATTTATGCAAAATTGGAGGTTTGTAGAAGAATTTTCTTTTGCAGTCTGTGAAAACAGGGTATCTGGATGACCTAAGGTAAAAAAATTAATGCGATAAAAGGTTAGTTGTGCGAATGATAAAAAGGTTATTTTTTTCTTTATTTGTCACTTTGAATTTTGAGAAGTTTGGAGAGATTTTCAAGTGAAGTTTGGTGAATATTCAAGTTTGAAGGTGATTCGGCTATCAAACCCTAATCTGACGAAAGGTATTTATCTGCGAACTTGTGAAATTGTAATTTCTAGAAATGGCAGCTCCGTTGGTTGTTGATATTAAGGATAGGCCCTGTACGAAATTCAAATGGCTCCCGTTCAAATCAATTGAGACAAAACCATTAGGTGCATTTTCTTCCATTCCATATGGTGTTTTGCATATCAAAGATATTAGGGAAAACATTCATGCGAATTTTGAAGAGCTAGGAAGCTCCCAGTTGGTAAATTTGTATACAAATCACATTGTGGGAGAAGATTTTGTATGAAATCTGAATTCAAATCTCTGGAGGTGAATAAGTTCATGCAAATAGTAAAATTTATCGTGTTCGAAGAAAATGAATGGGTTCGGTACATATTGAGTCGAATGCATGCTGAGTTTATGTGGTTAAGTTAGCCTTTCAAAATCACAAAGGAAGTAATAAGGATTGTTATAGGTTTGAATTCAACCGGTGGGTTACCGACATTGAAATATGTAAAGAATCAAATAGTCACAGATGCAATCGGTTTAGTTTTTGACAAAAGAGCCATGACGATTAATGATATCATTGAAGTGGATGTTAGATTTTATTCTATGGTTATCAGTTACAAAATCTATCACTCCAGCCATGATAACTCTGTATTCGGTACAACAATCTATGCAGCTTATCAGATGGTCAAGGAAAATGCAGATTATGACCTATGTGAGTTACTCAAAAGCCAACTAATTGAAAATCTTGGAAAAATCAAGAAGGATAAGAAGAAATATTTCAAGTATGGAAATTTTTTGTTATGTTTGTTCTTCTACTTCATGAATCAAGTTCTGGGAATTGGTAAAGTGCATTGGAAAAGTGGTCAACCAGTAGCTGTTCAAATTAGAGATATCTTGTATGGAATTAGTGATAGCAAAGCTAGGAAAACTACTATCTAGGGTTATTTCAAAAACTTTTAGAGTGAGATGCAAGCTAGGGAAATGATTCCTACATCTATAGTGGAAAATTACAAGGACACTATTTTCTTCATGGTTGATATTGATCAGTGCTTGATGGAAGCTATAGAACCTAAACAGTTTGGATAATGCCTATGGGTTATGAGGTTGAGGAACACTTCTTGGAGCTATATGCTCAACACTTGCTAAGTAAACCTAGGGATCTGATAGAAAAAAAGGTTTGGTACCTTTGAAGAGAAGGATTTTCAAGTGCATGATCAATTGAAGAAGCCTATGATAGTCCAGAAGGTGAGAAGGGAAGTTGAAGCTTTTGCAGAAATCATGGGTATATCAGCTAAAGCTATAAGGGAAGCTAGGAGGAAAAGACAACAAACTGAAGCAAGAGAGCCAACTAGAACTGAGTCTGCTAGTTCGGCAACATCCTCTACCCGAACTGGATCTACAAGGAGCTCTGCATCCTTATCCGGTCCTGCAAAGAAGTCAAGCCCTGTGAAAGCTCAAGCTAAGACATTCAAGAGAGAAGAAAAGAGGAAGAAGGATAAAAGCAAAAGAACCTATGTTGCTATTTTAGAGGATGAAGAAACTGAATCTGATGAAGAAGTAAGAGAAATTAAGAAAAAGGATTCAAAAGCATCAAAAGTCTCTAAGGAAATTTCCTTCGGTGAAGTGAAAGCAAAGAAGAAGGTGAAAATTGACAAATTAGGTATGTCTTTAGAGGAAGTGGAAAAATCTTTGATTAAGGATGCTAATCTCAAGCCATTTTCTGAATGGTATGACACCTTTGATAGTGCCGGTCAAATAATTCTTGAGGAAGCTACAATAAAGCATTTGAATAATTTCAATAAGACTCTGAAATAATGTCAGATTTGCCTAAAGGTCTGTATGAAGTCTTGGAAATGAGGAGAGTGAATGCAAGAACAAAAGAAGAGCAAATGAGAGAACAAATACTTGCTAATCTGTGTCCAGTAATGTCAATGGAAGAGATGAAGAAAATCCTAAATGATGCAAAAAGGGATTTTAATAGCAAAACAAGGGTGAAAAAGCTGATGATTGGGAAAATTGAAGAAGTTGCAAAGAATACTAAGAAAATTCTTAAGGCAGTTCTATTTAAGAACATGTACAATGTTGTTTCTGAGGAAACTCATGTTGAAAATGCTCCATCTGGTCCGGTAAATGAAGAAGGAAAAGAAGATGCAATTGAGGATACTCTGAATCCTCTTGATGTGCATGACACTGAAATTTCTATGGAGATTGAAGCTCCTAAAGTTGTGTCAGTTGATGAAGTTGAGATTCCTGAAGCCAAGGAAGAATTGTGGTTGAAGAGAAGAAGGTTGAGGTAAAGGAGATTCCTGTGGAAGCAAGAGACACTGCTAAGGCAGTGGAAGAGTTTATGGAAGAACAACATGAGGAGTTTGAACCTAAACTGATTAAAGGTCCTATCAACTTGTCTACTCTATCTCCTATATAGAATTTGAAATTTGCATCATTTGTTCAGGCTAAGGCAAGGGAGGAGATACTAAAATCTCATATTGAAGACAGTGAACTGCTAGGCCTTGCATCTAGTATCTTGGAGAAGATCATGCCTACATATGTCAAGGATTTATCCAATTCTCCATCCAGTCAGCTGAAGAAACTTATCAACTCTGTAAGTACTCACTTTGAGTCTCTTGAGAAGTCAACTGTGGATAAGGTTGAGAAATAATTTGATGCAAAAAGGTTCGGTAGATTGAAAGGTATTGTAGCTAATGACAAATATTTATTAGCTACATGTGTAAAGAACATTCAAGGTGCTTTTTCTGAAGGTGGAAATGTTTATAAGTCATTCTTATCTTTGTCTAAGTTCACTGAGGACACTAAAAAGAAAGTGAAGGAGTATGAGAAATAGTTAGCAAATATCTCTCAATCATTTGATCCTCAAACCATTTCTGTGAGCAAGCACAAAGGTCAAGTCATATCCTTGCTTGAAAAAATAAAAAGTTCGAAGCATGAAGAAGGAAAAATTGTTGAAAGGGTATGTGAGCTCAGAGGATTAATTGGTCCTAAAATGGAGACAATGCTTCGTGCATTGAAGGAAGTGCAAGATGCTTGGCGGTCTATGATCCGGTAAACCTTGAGTCTGCAGAGATGCAATCCTACTTATTTTGTGGTCACATGACCATTTTGGAGAGTCTAAAAAAGAGTTGGGATACAAGTTTGAGCCTGTTGAAGAACAATTTTGCAGATATATTCAAGTTTATGTAAGTTGTAGAAGCATGTTTGTACATATGCAATTTTGTATTTTTTTTGGTATGCGTATTCTCGTCTTTGCCATTCATTTCAAAGGGGGAGAGTGGGACAGTTAAAAATTCCTTATTCATCTTAGGGGAAGTTGTGTTTTGAAGTTTTGAAGGTTGGCAGTGTATTCATGTTGGTACTGGTTTCGACACTTAGTTATTTTTCACTACGTGTTGCCATCAATTCCAAAGGGAGAGATTGTTGGTAAGATGCACTAGACAAGTCATCTAGTGTTGTCATTAACAAAAACCCTAGTCAATTATCAAATCCACACTTATGTATTTGCTCATACCGAAAGTCAGATCGAAGTTTTGTGATTAACTGTCAAGCTAGAATAGAGCATCCGATATAATTATGTATATCGATCCATATGTAATTTCCTATTATCATTTTGAGTTGTGGATCTCAGGAATTTTTTTTTGATGTATAATCTATGTTATCCTTGAATGTTAGAGCCTCGTATTGATTGGTGTAAAAGTTAGAAGATCTGGTTTATTGTTTTCAGTTCAATAGTGCAGAAAAGATGACTAAGTGAATGTAGCGTGTTGTGGATCTTCGTGGAATAATTGTTTTAAGTGTTTTGTGCTCGTGCATGTTGTTTTGGGTCATCACTATGTTGGAGCTGAATTTGGTTGGTGTGCATTGAGAATTATCTATAGATTGAGCTGACAGTTTGTAAATACTTTATGTTTTATTGAAGATGACATGTGGTTGATTGAATCTTTAGTCACAGATATATAAGTGATCATTTATATCATTTGGATATATGTACAAAGTGTGTTGCAAAAGTCAGGAGTATAGATTGATTGTGCACAGTTTCACTTGTACAGAGTAGAGATTTGTGATCTGAATTTAAGGTAGTCAAAGTTTCTGAGCAGAAGAGTAGAATCAGACAGAAGGTCAAGAATGCGACTGATGAGCCTAATTGGAACTGTAATCTAGAATTTTTAGATGCTACTCTCTCAGCTCAAATATTTTGATGTAATCCAAATCCTTTTGTAAGATAGTGAGTCTTCATTTTGTATTTGAGCAGTGAGCTCTAGGCAGTGCGCCTGAATGCATGTGCATTCCTTTTGTAAACACTTATTTTTTAGTATACTCATATTGTGGATTGGCCTTCCCCAGTGGTTTTTCCCATAATGAGGTTTCAACGTAAAAATCCTTGTGTTATGGTTGATTGCTTTGTGTTGATGCATCTTTCTTTTGGTTCAATGCTATAAGTGGTTTAAAGATCAGGTTAATAAAGTTAAATATTATAGAACACTGATTCACCCCCCCTTTTAGTGTTCCTTGATTCCAACATATATATCATGATACCAGGGATCATCGGGACCAATGATTTCGAACACAAATTCAGACTCTGGTACCTCAAATGCTGGTACGAGAAGCTACTCTATGAGGAATTCTTTCTTTAGGATGTTGCGTGGGATATCCAACAGTGATCCAATTGTTGCCATGGCATCCGCCGCTCTATTATTTGCTCTTGGTAGTTGCTCAAATATGATATCAATGAAGAAATTTTTGAGGCTTTCCACCAACTTCTTGTATGGAGTCAACTTGTCATCCTTTGTTTGATACTCATCATTTACCTAATTGATTATGAGCTTTGAGTCTCTATAGACTTTGAGTGCCATGATCTACCACTGTACTACAATTCTCAGCCCTATGACAAGAGCCTCATATTCTGCAATGTTATTCATGCAAGGGAATGACAACTTGTATGATTTAGGTATGTAGTCCCCTTGTGGAGTGATGAAGAAGATTCCCACTCCTGACCCATGTTGTGTGTAGGATCCATCAAAGTACATTTTCCAGTGATCTGCTATAGTTAGGTTGAAGATTGATTCATCGGGGAATTCCGATACAAGTGGATTCTTTGCATATATTGGTGCCTCTTCCAGCTGATCTACAATTTATTTTCCTTTAATGGCCTTGTGTTCCACATACTCAATGTCATGCTCTGTTAAGATCATAACCCATTTAGTTGTTCACCCTGTGAGAGTTGCTTTAGAAAGCAGGTATTTAAGTGGGTCTATCTTTGTAATGAGTTTTATCTGATGTGCTAGCATGTAATGTCTAAATTTTTGCACTGTGAACATGACTACCAAGCAAGATTTCTCAATGGATGTGTAGTTCATATCATGTCCCACCATAGTTCAGTTGATGTAATAAATGGCTCTCCTTCCCATTTTCATCATGTTGTGCCAAAAGAGCGCCAAGAGCTGCTACTGCTGCTGATATGTATAAGATCAAGGGTTTGCCTAGAATTGGTGGCATGAGAATTGGTGGTGTAAGCAAGTACTTCTTGATCTTGTTGAAATCCTGGTCACATTTCTCATCCCATTTTTATTCTATCCCAGGCTTGTGGAGTAGATGAGAATATGGGATTTCCTTGTCTGCTAGTTGCACTATGAATCGGTGGATGGACTGGAGTCTTCCTTGTAGGCCTCTTAGCTATTTTAATGTTTTTAGTGCCTCCATTTCAAGAAATTCCTTAACCTTGGTGGGGTCTACCTCGATTCCTCTCATGGATACAATATACCCTAAGAGATTTCCTAATTATACCCCGAAGACACACTTTTTTGGATTTAGTCGGACCTTGTATTTTCTAACCTGTTGAAGATGGAGGTCAACGCCGCTATGTGATCTCAACATTTCCTTGATTTGGCCAATATGTCACCCATGTAATCCTCCATGGTCTTGTGAATCATATCATGAAAGATTAGTGTCATGGACATTTGATAGGTAGATATGGCATTCTTTAGCCCAAATGGAATCATGTTCCAATAGTATGTTCCCCATGGACAAGTGAAAGCGGTCTTGTGTTGATTTTCCTTAGCTATCATGATCTGATTGTATCCTGAGAATCCATCGATTAGTGATAGCATTTCATGCCTTGCTATCATATCCAAAATCATGTCAATGTTTAGGAGAGGAAAGTCATCCTTGGGACATGCTTTGTTTAAGTATCTGAAATCAGTGCAGATGCGGATGCCCCCAGTGGGATTTGAAACAGGTACAAGATTTGAGACCCACTCTGGATAATCAATTGACCATATGAACCCTGCATCTAGGAGCTTCTGTAATTCCATTTTGACCAACAATTCTATCTGGCTATGCATCTTCCTTAGCTTTTTTCTCACTAGTTTCGCTTCTAGATATACAACTAGATGGTGAACCAAAACTTCTGGATCAAGCCCAGGCATGTCGACATAGGTCCATATAAAGTTGACCTTTCTTTTCCTTAGGAACGTAGCTAGGAGTTCCTATTCTTCTGTCAAAAGAGACTCTGCATAGAAGGTTATGTGTGGCGTTTCTTCTGATCCCAGGTTGACTTGATTGCACCTTTCTGCTAAGACCACTAACTTCTCTTGATGAATAGAAGTGAGGGGAAGATTGAATCCTTCATCCTCTGATGCCTTAGAGAGGTTTTCACCATCAGATACTTCCTTTATTTTTACCTTTTTTGAGTCAAAGAGTGCCATAGTGTGGTTTTCACTCAAAGACCTAGAGATTATTCTTAATTTTTTGCTTTTGCGACTGAAGGATTTAATTGTCTCCCCATAGTAGGCATGCGTGTCTAGCACAATGTCAAACCCAAATTTGTGATCTCCACATGGTATAGTATCTCGTAATCCCATGAATTTTGAGAACACCTCATCATTTTTGAATGTGTCCAAAATTGGTGGTCCTCGTTGGTTGTAATCGATGAGTTGGGGATAGACTAAGTTTATATCATGGGTTTGGTTGTTTGACTCAAAAGATAAGGTACTAATCATGAGAAGAGAGGAATCCTTGAATAACATAGGTAAATCAATTATGGGATCTTCCTCATCACTACTACACACATCAGTTATATCAAAGGTAAATTTTTGTATGACTCGGCCTGTGGATACAGGTAACCAAAGAGGAGCTACTGATAACTGAGGGGGAGTTTTGACTATTTTAACTAGGGAACCTCTGCCAAGTATGGTTACCTTTGGAGGGGTACATCCAAGGCCAAGGTTTCTCATGCGCTTCTCAGGAATGAGTGGTACTAGAAGACCATTGTCATTCTATCCAAGTTTCTTGTTTTTGTTATAGCCCATACCAAGCATCATTTGTAGTCCTTTGTTGCTATCATCCATGGGAAGATCAGCATGGGCCTTTCATCTTGGTATAGCAAATTTGATATGTCTTTTTCATCTACCAATTCCCAACTTAGATCCCCCCAACATTTGAATCTAGAAGGGTCTGCTCTAAAGGTTTGGGATGATGTCCCAACTGGTTGGGGTTGGTTGGGGTTTCCCATGAGACCTAGGAGACTAAGGTAACTCTCCTATTAAAAAATCACTTTTCTTCATTTTATAATCCTCACACCCATTGTCTTGGATAATGACCTTGATTTCAGAAATATCAGGAATGGCGGGTGTCTTTGTCTCAGAAGTGGAGGCTAAAGTAGCTGGGGCTACATATGGGGTTGAATAACCTTCATCATTCTTTGGGACCTAGGGGATTTTGTAGTACTTGGCTTCCAGATTCTTGCAATAGGAAAAAGGCTCAGGATCACCATAGACCGTGACCTCTTGATTTTGATATGGGAATTTGACACACTGATGAAAGGTAGATGCAACTGATTACATCTCATGGATCCATGGACGCCCCAAGAGAATATTATGAGGAAAATCAAGGTCAAGGACCTGGCATGTGGTTTCCATGATGGCTAGCCTACTTGAATAGGGAGTTGAATAGTTCCTTGAGACACTCTTTCCTGATCATTATATGCTTTGATTGTGATGCCTTTACCTTTTTCAATGGAGTTCTCAAAGAATCTCAGATTCTTTATTAGTTTGAGAGAACAAATATTTAGACTTGCACCCCCATCCACCAAGACCCTTTTGAATTTGTTCTTATGAACCAGGACTTCGAGATGGAGTGAGCGATTGTGAGATGGTTGGGTGGGGAAGTACTAATCAGAAAATGTTAGGAGATACAAATTGGCGAGGTGTCCAACCATAGCTTGGAATTGGTCAACATCAAGATCCGTGGAGACAGTGGATGAATCCAATGCTTCCTCAAGGATCTTTCTATGTGCGGGTGAGATCTTTAGTAACTCCATGATGGAGATTTGAGTGGGAGTTCTTTTCAGCTGGTCTAAGACATTGTAGCCATTAGGAAGGAATTTTGGATTTGAGGTGGATGTCCTAGGTTTTTGTGATGATCCAACAATGGTAACTTTGCCACTGCGTGTGGTGACTCCGCAATCAGTTTTGGCTCCCTTGATACTAACAACAGTGACCCATTCATCTAGGGATGCGACAACATGATCGTACACATGGTTCACATTGGCATACTTTTGTTTTCCATGGTTATTCCCTTTGTTATGATCCAACATCGGATTCATGTATATTTTATGGACTTGATTTCCAGTTGGTTGTTCGACGTTTATGATCTTGTCATCGATGAGGTCTTGGATTAGATTTTTCAACCTCATGCAATTGGTTGTAGTATGCCCCTTGATTTTTTAAAAATATCAAAGGTTATTTTCATTGTACCATGGTGGTTTCACTTGGGGCTCTTGATAATTCTCATAATTGGTGATTTTGATGAGATTCTCCTGTACCAGTTTCTTCATGATGGATTCGATTGATTCCCCAAGGGCAATGTATTTTCACTTGGGGGGATATTTGCTTCATAGAGGTGATCCCCCTTGATTATTTAGATTGTTGACTTGATTATTGGGTGGTTGTTGTGATACCATGTTGGCTTGCATGTTTTTTCGATTGTTGTTTTGCGGTTGCTGATTATGACCTTGGCATCCACCACACCATCATTAGTGATGTTCCTGTTCTTCACCCACGTGTGAGGTTTTTCATTATAATTGGTGGAAGGGCAGTTGTCTTGATGTTATGGATATGTGGATGTACCCCCTTGTTCAATAAGGGCTTGTTCGATATTGCAATAAGGGCTTGTTCGATATTGAGCACTTTGGAGATCAAATGGTCGTACGTGGTGATACATTGCATCTTAAGATGGAATGCCAAGGTTTTCTCAAGATTGGTAATGATGGTGCAAACTTTTTATTCTTTTGGCATGGCCCACTTTGTCCTATTGGCCTTGGATCGCCATCATTGTAAGAAAGAAGTGAATGATTCCCCCTTAGCTTGTTTAAGAGCAGATAGTTCCTCTAGACTCACATCCATACCTATAATGAATGCATAATTTTTTATGAATGCGTCTATGATCTCTTAGAACTTTTTGATGCTAGGAGGAAGGTGAGAGAACCACTCCATGGTAGGACCAGCCAAACTTCTAGGGAATAGCCACATTAGATATGTATCATCATATGCGACCTCCATGCAATGTACTTGGAATTCCCTAATGTGATCTTCAGGGTTTCCTGTCCCACGATATTTGTTGAATTTAGGGATTTCAAACCCCTTTGGGAATGGTACCATTGCAAGGCTCTTGTCAAATGGATAGGGGCACAAGTTTCTTAGTGTCTTTGTTGTTTTCCCTAATTAGAGATCGAGCACTTGCTACAAGAGCAATTTGATTTGTGTTGTCACATCATCTTACAGATCGGGAGGTGGGGTGAATATGTTTTGAGATGGTCTGATTGGAGTGATGGGAGTGTTTGTGGAAGGTGTTTACAAGTTTTTTTGTGCCAAAAATGCTTGTTGGTTTGCTTGAAATTGCTGTTGTTGGTATTGCTATTGTTACGCCAACAATGCTTGTTGTTGGTGTTGCTACTATTGTACCAACAATGCTTGTTGTTGGTCTTGCTGCTGTTGTGCCAACAACGCTTGTTGTTGGGCTAATAATTGGGTTGATTCCTGTTGTGCTTGATACTATTGCAAGGCTTGTTGATCATATGCTTGTTGCTGAGCTGCTTGCTGTTGTTCCTGATATTGCGCTTGCAATTGTGCTTGTTGGGCTTGATATTGTGCTTGAGACTGAGCTTGAGCTTGTTGGGAAATTTGTGTAGCCTGGGTAGCCTATGCGGCTTGAGCGGTCTATGCAACTTGAGTTGCTTGAGATGCTTGCATAGCTTGGGTAGCTTCTTGTTGTTGCAACAAAGCTTGATCTTGTTCCTGGGCAGCTTGTTGCGCTTATTGTTGTGCGGCTAACTGTGTTTGCACTTGTTGGGAAGCAAGCTGTGCAACTTGTTGATTTTGAATTTGTTGAAGTGCCTTTTGATAGGTAGCTTGCAACCTGATGCTATATGAGTTTTTCATGTTCAATTTTGGAGTTGGTGGTGGAGGATTCAAAATTTTATGAGTTGTTGTTATGAGAGGTGTTGTCGTATTGATGATTGGGATTTGTGTAGTGGATGGTGTGATTGATATGCTTGGTCCTTGAGAGACCATGTTTATGGATGGTGCAATGATTGCTTGGGTTGCTTGGATGGTTGCCACCTGTTGTTGTGATATCAATGGCAGGATTGACAGATTTGGCATGATGGTTTGATTTATGATTGGCGAATTGTTTTGATTGGTTTGATTGAGGTTTGGTAAAGGGGGTTTCCCTAAACTGAGAGGTGGTATGGATGTTGGTGGTAGAGGTGAAAATGGTGGAAAGATGGATGGTAGGTTCCCTTGAGAAAATGATGATGATGATGAGGGATTGAAGATCCTCCCTTGTCCAAATAATCCACCTTCTCCTTGTGAGGTCATGGGGAGAGAGGTTTGTGCATTGAGAGGATATGTTGGTGTTGTGTTGAAAGAGGATGGGTCATTGGGGTCACGAAAGATGAGCGAAACGTATGGGTGTAACGGATTTTGAGGAATGGATTGACCCAAGATAGTGTTTGCATCCAATTCTTGATTGTTCACAAGGGGATGTGCTTGAAGAGCATGTAATAATGAGCTCTCCTTGTTGAAAATTGGTTGAGTTGGAGCAATGGATGATGTGATTTGTGGGATAGATTGAGTGATATTTTGGAATGAAGGTGTGAATGAGATCGGTGGCATAGTACCAAGTGGTTTCTCCACAATTGTGCTTAGATCATAGTCGGAAGGGAGTTTAGCCCCTTCTTTTGCCAATTCTAGCATATATTGGGAGGGATTGAGTCTCATCATGGTATTGGCAATTTGGTGAGTTTTGAGATTTTGAACCATCTCAATGATTTCATCTTGTGTCATTCCTAAGACATCATTGGTGATGTCTTCCACTTGGAAACCTCCTTCTTGATAATCTTGTGGAAGTAGAGGAAGATTAAGTGTGGGATTTCTAGATCCATTTGGATTGATTTCAGGAGCAGTTTGACTCAAGTCACTCAAAGTTGATGTTTCTTTGTTGGTTTCCATGTTCTTCTCATGTTGTGATCTAGTTTGAACCATAAAATAGGGATCAATTTTCAAGAATGTGTGAGGTGAACCTCTAACTCTTTAGATTGATCTAACTTTAGGCACAAAAGAGAAAATCTAGGATGATTAAGGATCAAAGGGTGATTATGAGATAAATGAAAGATGGATGGTGTAAATGATTGAACTCTTAGGAAATCTTGAAGGAGATACTAGACTTTGGGACTTTGGATTTGATTTGATTTGATTTGGTTTGAATAGTGAACTCATAAACTCTAAGAGGTTGGATGTTGTACTAGAGAAAACTTGTCCACAAGATGATAATTTTGACTAAGTGTGTAAAGAAGGATTCATCTACACACACCTAGCCAAACAAGATGATTTTGGTTTGATTTGATTTAGGATTTCGGATAATGAACTCATAAATTCCAAGATGTTGGATGTTATCAAGGGATAGACTTGTTCACAAGGATTGATAATTTTACTAAATATGTGGAGAAAGATTCATCTACACATATCTAATCAAACAAGATGATTTGGATTTGATCTAGATGATTTGCAAAAATCCTAGCATGAATGATTTTTTCAAGATTTCCAAGAGTTGTTGGTGAGATGATTTTGATTGATGTTTTTGAGGGATGGATGAAAATGATTGGTTTGATCCTAGATGAACCTAAAAAGACTCTTGTTTACAAGACCTCAGTGTTGAAGAACATGCAATACTTCCTATGTGTTGATGGTCCAAATAGCACAACAACAGTTAAGCAGGATATTACTATTCTACTCTCCTGAAAGAGAAAGAATAACACACGGATATCTTAACTCCCAAGGTCTTTGTAATTGGTTCTCGACTATGCTGATTTCACTCAGTGGTTGATGTGAACTATAATGTTCAAGGGGCCTGCTAGTGTTGAGCTTCTGGATTGTTCTAAGATGAAGCATAAATTCAAACCTACATTAATTGGGATTTTTAAATAAATAGAAAAAGATAGATCAAAGCTTTGGAACCAAAGAGAATGATCATTCATCCAACTTAACCAAACTTGTTACCTTTCAAGGAATTGCTAACTAAAACTGAAGAGAAAAATCAACTCGTGTTTAACACACAACTTCATTCATTCATAGTGCTAACATCAGCAACATATAGTAACTAACCATTTTAAACAAAACATAAAATAGGATTTCATTCCTTGAAAGCTTTCAAATCAAATGATTAACACAAGATAAGTACCATTCAGGAACACAACACGAAGTAGATTTGAATCTGGTTGCTTCTACTATTAGTGAAACAGATAAGCAACATTTACAACTCTGGCACAATCACCAGTGTACAGAAAACCTATATCCTCAGATTGTTTCCATCTATACTAAGAGAACCAGAAGGATACATTACTGCATTCTATCGAATCTAACTTCTATCCTACTGCTACTCTTAAGTTACTCTACTGCTCAGAAGATTACTACTATTCAAAATTGATATCTCTATGTATTCTAAAAACTTCTACTCACCCTTCAGAATCCTTTACAAAGAGGCAAAAATTCCATATATAGAGAATTTACCAAAAAGGAATGTGTTGACCCCTATTTTTTAGGGTTTACAAAATATCAGTCGGCTTCAGAAGGGTCGGCCCTCAGATCTTTTGAATAAAGTTGATTCTGCATTAAATGTGTATCCCTGTTGTCCATGTTGGTGAAGGATTGTTCTGGGGATGATCTCAGATCTTTTGCAGCTACAACATTTACTTCTGGTCTGCGTGTCCATCTTCGAACTTCCTTGAGGGGCCGCCTTGAATGCTCTAAAGTATTACCATTAATACTGATCTGCCCTTTTGCCAATAGACCTCACAGTTGTCTCTGAGACTGAAGGCTTCTTCTTCCTCGAGATCTTTCTGCATGTTGACCATCTTTGGAAGTAGCATTAGACCTCCCTTTAGATTTGAACACCATCGCTCCCGATTCGATCCATTGCTTTTGACCTCAGAATGAGTCCATGTCGTTTGCATTCCACGGATCCTTTTCACAGAGGTAGTCAATTAGTCAATGTTTCTTCTTTAGTTCCTTCTGATTGGGCGTACACACTCCACATGAGATTCTCAGGCAGTCAACAGTCATTTGGAATGAATCGCATGTTGGAAAGACACCATCAGTGTCTCCCCGATGTGATTACATTCTACAGTAGTTATCGGCATGACCTCGAACTACCGGTGAGACCTCATATCGGGCTGCAAGAGTTATATCAATATCAAAAAATGTTGCCCAGACTATCGCTGTCGGTCAGAGGTCTCACCAAAGCCTATAACAGATCCATCACTATCAGCAAGACACCACCAAGTCGGCGAGACTTCATAGCGAACTCCTCCATTCTCCTCGAGCTCACTTCATTTCGGCAAGACACCACTAGGTCAACGAGACTTCATAGCGAACTCCTCCATTCTCCCTAAGCTCACTTCATTTTGGCAAGACCCTATCGGGTCAGCAAGATATTTCGTCGAAGCCACCTTGTTTCGGCGAGGGCCTATTTCAGTCGGGGAGACTTTGATTGGTTGGCGAGACCTTTCGCCGAGCTCCTTTCCTTTGCCGAGATCTCCTTTCTTGTCAGGGAGACATCATTTAGTCGGCAAACCCTTTCTCCAGGCTCAAATCTTTCCCCGACGCTGCTTTACTTCGGCAAGAGTCCACCCTATCGGTGAGAATTTTCCCCTTCGCTAGCCCCTGCCGCCAAGACCTTAGCCTTTCAGCAAGATGTTACGGCGAGCTTCAAACATCACACCAAAGGGAGAACCCTTTGGCAAGACCTTTACTATTTGGGCAGACTTTATGGTGAATACATCTTTCTCCCCGAAGGCACAACCCATTGGTGAGACATCACTTAGTCACCGGGACCTCATAGCGATGATGCCTCTTTTCGCCGATACCTCACCCCGTCGGTGAGACCTTTCAGCGAATGCAAACCACTCTACTCGATGTCACTTCACTTCGGCAAGAGTTCACCCTGTCGGTGAGACTTTTGTTGAAGCCATCTCTCTCAGCGAGATCCTTCCGATGACATCCTCATTTTGTTGAGCCTCTGACGGATCGGCGAGACCTTATGCCGATATTATCTCATGTCGGCGAGACTTTTTCCTTCGCCGAGACATTACAACGAAGTCACCTCTTTCGCCGAGAGCTCATTTCACTTTGGGGAGACTTTGCTTGGTCGGCGAGACTTCATGCCAACGCTACTCCCTATCGCCAAGACATCATTTTGATTGATGAGACACATAGAAACTCATAGCGACCGAAATGTCTCGACGACCCTTTGGATTTCAAATGAACAGAACCAAACCACTAGTCGGCAAGACAATAGGAGGGTCTTAGCGACTTTTTCCTTGAGGATTTTTATTCTGAATGGGACTGAGGCATGATTTACAACTAACTTCCTTGAGAGATATCTTCAGATGAATAATTCAATCCTGCAAAACAAATGCCTCCACTAGTTCTCAAAAGCAAAAAAAATACATTATAATAAAATAGACTAATGCTTATGATTATTTCATTCAATTTTTACAAGAAGAAAACCAACTCAAACTGAAACAGAACCAAAATCCAATAAAACAAAATACAGACCCAGAAGGAAAACGAAAGAAATTCCCAAGACCAAAGCAAATAACCGAAGGCAATGAGAACAAAAGAAAAAAGGGGGGGGACCCATTTTGTTCCAAAATAAAATGGGGTGGTTATGCAAGGCATAACACTATGGAAATTCAAACCTTTGAAAAAGCCTTGGATTTTGACAATAGTAAAATGAGTACAAATTGGGATTGTTCTTTGATGCACATTTGTAAAAGTTAAAGAGCATTTTCTCTCTAAATTTGTAAAGCATGGACAAACATTTCTTGAGATTTCTTTGACTAAGACCTTTGGACTTGGGTTTTTGGATTTTAATCTTTCGGGAAATCATTTGGAAGAGCACATGTGTGGGGTTCAATTGTTTCTTATCTTTTCGTAATGAATTCCTTTTACCACAAACACTCTCTTGATTAGCTTTTCAAACTAGATGTCTAATGTCCTAACTTCTTTTCATCCCACAAAGTCCATTATGTGGAAATCAAGGAAATCAAGGAAAATTTTTCCTAATGTTGACTTTAGTAAGAGAAAATTAAGGTGTAACTTCAAATAATTAGAAGCCTCTAAGGATAGAATCCCTAGGGAAAGCAATAGCACTTGAAATTTTTCAAAGGTATTTGCTCCTCCTAAAGAGTTTGAATTTTGATGTTCATATTGAATGTTTTTTTTCCAATGTTTTAAATCCAAGCAAAGTGTTTTGATTCCACAATCATGCACAACCCTAGGATAGAATGAGACAATATTTGTTGAGTTCCCACTTGGATAAATCTAGCTATGCCTACTCTTAGTGGATGATTAGAAGCTTGACCACACTGGCTCCCCTCCATGGCACACACTTCTTGGGTCAGCCAAGCTTCAATATCCATGAAACTCCCATGGCATACTTCTCATCTCTACTAAGAGTCGTAAGAATGTGGGATGGCTTCAAAATGACTGTTCTTGCACCAAAAAATAGATAAGGATTTGGGCTTCTAAACAGATTGGTTTTTAGTAAGGGTGATCAGGGACATGGCACCTTGCGAGCATCCAACAAGCCACTAAAGACTTTAATCAATTGTACTAGGGGATCTTATACTTTTTACAGTAGTACCCCGTTCTGAAAGAAACTATACAACTAGGCCTACATACCACGAGGACTTGATGATTTAGTATTATCCATTTGTATATCGGCCTGAGTGAAAAACCAGTTGGAGTCGCCTTCAAATTGGTCTTAGGTAGGACCCTCTAAAGGTAAAAAAAAGCAAGCAAGCGCATCCGTAGTTCGATCGATCTTTGTTTAGAAACAAAGAGAGAACACACTTGATATACTCAACTCACACTCGAAAAATTTGTTCAATTTTAAGAGTCCAAATTGAAATTTGGAGGCAATTGCTTATACAACTTAATATCACCAAAAGAATTTTGATTCTCAAGATCTTCGTGAGGCACGAGAGAAGTGCCTTTTAAATGACATTACTTTGTATAAGAAATTATAAAACACAAAATACACATGTTCATTTTAACCTTCAAAGCAAGAATGGATTCTTTTTAAGAACCAAGCTTGAAATTTGAAGATTGTTTGTTCAATTTTAGCCTAAAAACAAACTCTAGTAAGTTCCTAAAGTTCTTTTTAGTCCCTTTGTTTTGTTCTTTTTAAGCCCAAATGAAATTTATTGAATCTTAAAAAGCTTGAAGATGACAAAGTCCTTAGAAATGGGATTATAATTTCCCCCCAAAGTGTTTAAAAACACTTGATACAATAGAATGAAGATGTAATGAGAAGACTTGCTTTCATTTCCTCCTTCCACTTTTGATCAAGTCAACCTACCAAAACTGGTTAAAACTACAAAAAAAGAGCCAAAAAATAGTTAGAAGTTCAAATGGATCAAAATGAAAAAACACATGTTGAAAAAAACTTGAAATCTACATTTTACCCCACCCCTATGGTGCATTTTGCAATGGCAGCGTAGTTTGGAAGATGTCAGCGGCATACTAGTGAAGTTAGCGGCGGACTGTGGAGAAACAGTGAGTGCAATTGTGGTGCTATTTTACCCAACGTTAGACTTTGGAGTTTGACTTGGCCAGACTGAGTGGGGAATGACTCAAGCAGCATAGTTTGGAGTTTGATAGCATCGCCAAATAGTGCTGCTAGACTTATAGCAATGGAGTTTTATTGGAAGCGGTGTAGTTTCCTATAGATACAAAAAAAAAAGAAGCAGAATTTGGTGAAAAAATGTGTTAATTTCTTCAAATCTTCCCTCCTTCTAGAGCCAAAATGTGAATGGTGATCTTAGACCTACACAAACACAAACAAACAATACAATATTAGTCCACTATGCAAGTTAGAAACAACATTCCCCATGAAATTCATTTGAAACATGAAAACAAGAAATAAGTGAAGAACACAAGTAAAAAAGCTATTAAATCCTATTTTAATGTCCAAACTCTCAATCCCATGGGGGAATTGGTGCCATTTTGATGTGGAAAATGGCCCTTTCCCAATTCCTTGCATGCTTGATGATCAATGGATGAAGATTGATGCTCCTTGGTGAAATTTCTCCATAACCTAGCTATGAAATTATGAAAATGGATGAACTTGATTCAAAACATGAAGATGATAACTTTGTACAAGTTGTGGATCCAAAATCAATATGAGAGCCTTCTATTTATAGAAGAGAATTATGGAAGAATAATCAAAAGGGATGAATGTGGAATCAAACACCAACCAATAGCATAATACCACTTGTCAACATGTGAGTGGACAAAGGTGGAGCACATTTTCTTCATTGTGCACATAAATGATATTAGGTGGAATTTCAAAATGGAGAAGTGACATGTTGGAGGGAGAAGAAAATGGAGTTAATGCCACTTGGCTCAAGGAAAAGGACATGTAAGAGGCTTTTAATGCCTTGTTGGAGGGACAAGTCCTTTTGGAGGGATTTTTTGAATTTGAAGAATATTCCATCTTTGATGCCTTTTTGAATTAAAATGGAAGATTTAATAAATCAAATAAATTGATTTATTGTGCAAGTTGCAAAATCTAGAGGATTTGAGTGATTAGTGTTAGCATTAATAATGGAAGTTAGCTGATTTGACATCTTGATTTAGATTTTAGGTCTAGCGGGATTACTCCAACCGCTTCCCATTCCAGAGCAAATCGGCAAAGCATCTGCATGGATTTCATTACTGGGTTGCCAAGAGCTTAAGGTAAGGATTGCATATATGTGGTAGTGGATAGATTAACCAAGTATGCTCATTTATTTCCTATCACATCATATTTTAAGGCATCTCAAGTAGCAGCATTATTTTTCAAAGAAATTTTTTAGATTACATGGGCTGCCTAGAAATATAGTCAGTGACAGAGATAGTAGATTTCTTAGCTCTTTCTGGAAATAACTCTTTCATTTGACTAGTATAGAACTCACACCTAGTATAAGCTATCATCCTCAAAATGATGGGTAGACAAAAATAGTTAACAAATGGATAGAGGGATATTTGAGGAACTCTGTTTCAAATCAACAAAATGCTTGGGTGAAATGGTTACATCTAGGGGAGTATTGCTATAAAAATTCACATCATATGTCCATTGGTATGTCACCTTTCCAATCTCTCTATGATTATGATGCACTCTCTTTTGCTGATTTATTATTTTCAAATAGTAGAGTTCCTACAGTAGGTGATTTTGTCAAACAAAGTCAAGAGATTTTGAGATCATTGAAAGACAACTTGCATCATGCACAAAACCAAAAAAAAATGTATGTTGATAAGAAGAGGACAAAGAGATTTTTTGAGGTTGGTGACTTCATTTTTGTTAGATTATAGTCATACAAGTAGAGCACTCTAAAAAAGAATGGAACAAGGAAACTCAAACCAAAGTATTATGGGCCCTACAAGATCACCAAGAAGGTAGGAGAGGTAGCCTATGAATTGGAACCTCCTCCAAAAAAAAAAAACATTATGTTTTCCATGTATCATGTTTGAAGAATGTTATCGAAAACCAGGTTATAATATCTTCAGAGCTACCACCACTTGATGATGAAGGGATACTAGTTTTGATACCAGAAAAAGTGTTGGAAACTATGGAGAAAAGGTTGAGAAACAAAAGTATAACTGAGCAGCTGATCAAATGGAAGGGCTTACCACTTGAGGATGCAACTTGGGAAGGGTTAGAAATCCTTGAGCATTCAAATCTCCATTGCTTGAGGACAAGCAATATTTGGGAGGGAGGACTTGTCATGTTCCCTTCCCAATTTTAGCAGCTGCTATTTTTAGTAAGCTCAGGTTGCCAAAAATAGTCATTCAGGACTAGGAATTGAATTGAGAAATTAATTTTATTTATTTAATGGTTTGATTTAATGATCAATATTAAATTATTAAATAAATATACAATAGTCAAAATACCCAAATTTGGGTGTGGGATTTATTGGAGATATTTGAGAACAAAAAAAACAAGATTTGAAAGCATAAATCAAAATCAGGAAAAAACAAATTTACTGAGAAAAGGTAATAATTGGAAACCAATCAAGAAATGGAGGTTACAAGATATGTGCATGATTTTCTCTCTCTTTTGGGCATGAGAATTTGGGCTTCCCTCGATATGGATTTTTGCAAGAAAATATAAAAGAGCTTTTCCTTCCATTATTATTCATTCTTGTTATTTTGGGTAATGTTGTGTTGTGTTCTTCAGAGGCTGAGAAACCTATGGAGAAGGAGATTCAAGAGCGGGATGCTTGAGTATTTCCAAGAGAACTGAGGATGGGAGTCAGAGGTTCATCTAGTGCGATCTCATACAGAGGTTACCTATGTGCTGAGAATTGCAATTGTGATTCTACAGAGCGTTTTTGGTGTGTTTTTGCAGGGGTTTTGGTGTGTTTAGCTTAGTGTGTGTATGAATTTCTTAGTTGCAGATTTGGGTACATAAATGGATGCATTATTTTCTGTCCATTATAATGTATATTTCAGTTATTTTGTTTAGCTAAGTGTGGCACCTATTTTGGATGTTTTTCTTGCAAATTGTGGTAATTTTGTGGTGTTTATCCCTCAAATATTGAGGAGATTTTTGTAGTCTGTTTAGCATGCCTGAAAGTGGATTTTGGCAGGCCGTTATGCTACCAAAATTTCTATAGAAAACCACTATATTGCAGCAATAAAAATCTGGAGTGTTGGGGGGTTTCCATTGGAGTTATTTTTTGTATACCCGATTTCCTTAAATTATCTCTAATTGCAATATTAAGCACAAAAAGATTAATGAGATTAAAGAAATATGATATAAATATTGTGAAGAGGATATTACATCTATGCCTTTTGCCTCATCTATGGGGATCTCACATGATCACATTCCCTAACAAAGCAAAAAATGGAGGATGGCCCCGCCAACAATGGGGGGCATAAGAGGAGTCCACCTTCTTCAGAGGGTGGTTTTGCGCTAGCATGTGTCATCCTAGTGACAAAGAAAGTTTTGACGTCCCCTGAGTTCATCACTGTTCCTAAGTCACTTAGTGAGCCTTGTAGTGAATCTCGAACATCGCCTTCCCTATATGTTGAGGTAACACATGACACTCCTGTGAAGTGCATGTTTAACTCTTTGGACGAGGTCCCAGCCCTGTCGACAATCGTGAAATCGCTGAATTTTTCTCCACAAGAACTGAGTGGAGGAGACCTCGAAGAGTCTCCTTCCTTGGCTCTTGTTGTGGGGGGGTTGGAGGGTTCCCCCCTTAATGTTCCACCACTGCAGGCTTGTCTTCCTTCCCTATATAATGATCTAGATTGGGAAGTAAACGACCTCTTTCTTGGTCGATGAGTGTTAGGGGGTGCCTCTTCTTTACATTTAGATTATGTGTGTTTTTGTTGTTATGTTTTCCCATGTGCTTGCGGTATGTGCTCCTGGATGACCCTTGTCATCCTTGTAGGTGCTTGGATACATGAGTGATTATGTGTCGTAAAACTTCCTCTATTTGTGGCATCATTCTTCCTCTATTATGTGTTTTTATTTTTGACAAATTGGGGACAATGCAAAGTGTTGGGGGCATTTAGGCTTCCCTTCCATGTTGATCCAATTTTTTATTAATATTTTGTGTTTTAGTGCATTCTTCATATGGTTTGATATAGTAGGGGGTTGATGAAAATTCATCTATATACTATTACTATACTTATATATATTTATGAGTAGCTATGATCCCGAAATATCAGATCGCTCCTGTGGCATTTGTTTGTAATGCTATTGTCTCTTTTTGCAGTTTGGGTTATCTTTTTCTCTTCTTTGCTTGAGTTGTGATGTTGTGGTATTCATGTGTTGTCCCTTGTGTGTGCGACAACATCACCATAGTGACATCTTGTTATGTCCCATGTTCCACAACATAACTTTTTCATTCTTTCTTTTCTCTCCTTAGGATGCCACGTGCCTCTGCATTCAACACGCACCATCCTAAGGGGGGCTTCCATGTCAACTTTGATTTTCAAAAATCGTATTCTTAGCCAACGAATATTTTCTCAAAAATCTTTGCAAACTTTTTCAAAAAATTGCATTCTCAACAAGGACCCCTAGTGGAACTTGTTTCCTTCATCATGGGTTCGCAAAGAAAGAACTTGAAGAACTTTCCTCCGAGGAGAGAGCAGTTTTTCATGTGGGAAAAGCCTTGACCTTCCCCTCACGAGGGGGAATTTTCTTTGTTTCGAATTCCTTGATGAAATGAAAATCTTTTAAAAGGATTCCTTGATGGTGAATTGATTTGCAAAAAAACATTCTTGCACTTTCAAACAATGTGTCCCGTGTGTGGACCCCTCTTCTTTTGAAAGGGACCCCTTTGAAAGCTTTTCAATTTCTTGACTGTCTGCTATTTTCCTGCATGGCTACTGTTTGTTTTCTAACATGTTTTATCTGCGGATTAACATGTTGCTTTGGAGGTGCGCCTGAGAACCTGCTTTCTAGTCTGACTCTGTAGAGTTCCCTTTCACTGGGATTCCTTCATAAGAGAGTACTTGGGGGAATAACTTCTTTGTAGGTCTGAGGGCTTGTGAAGCACTTGCATCTTGTGGCATTTTTCCATCATTGGTCTACGTGCCTTCGATGTAATCTGTTCAACTTCGTAGTTTCGTGGAGCTACAGAGTCCCTTTGTTCGAACCTCCTTAGGAGAGAGTACCTGTGGAGTCCTTTTCCTACCCTACACTTTTGAGTTTACCAGATCACAGTTTTCTTCCTCGACGGTTCAAGTATACATTTCTAAATTTTTGATCTACTTTACCAAACACTCATCGATACTCGTGCTCACTAAAGCGGGGGAAAAATGTATAGGATTGAATTTGCACCCCTTATGTAAATTCCCCTATTGGATACCCTCACCTTAGAAAATCAAATCTGAAGGAAACATTCCACATTACCCACCTACCTTCCATCCAATTGGTGCCTGTTTTGTGCATCGGTGGGGGAATATTTGTCAAGGATGCGATCGCAATGTGTGGATGTTTGCGTGGCGCACTACTGACCCTTACAAGTTCTTGCCTCTAGAGTCCGCAAGAACATTACACTCCTCATTGGGGACGATTTGTAATGCCCCTGTGTCAACCAACCGACCCAAAAATGACTATCTCTCCCATTTTGGTCTTGAAATGGCTATCTTGTTCATTCATTCAGTCTTCCAAGATCTTCTAAAACCTCTTGAGCATTTTCTTCAGCATTCTTGATCTCTCAAGCATTTTTCATGCAACTCCATTGAGCATTGCAGCAAGCAAGCTTGTTACTCCATCAATTCCATCCTTGTACATGTGGTGCTACCATAGAAGCTATGAGTTTTGATTCTTGCGAGACCTCCCTTTGTCATTGTTGCGACCGTGTCAACTTTTCCAAGCTCGCTATCTTGCATTCTCCCTTCATTGGCCTTGAGTGCCTTTAGGTGGAGGTGGTATCATTTCACTCTCTTTTTCCTTTTATGGTTTGATAGAGTAGTGTAACATATTTTGTAGTGTTTGATACTTTCCTTTCTCCTTTCCTTTATCGTACTTTATACTTCATGGCTTTTCTAGCTTTCCATGGAGGTGGAAACACCAAAGTAGGGGTTTGACTAAGGAAAAACCCTATACAACCCAACATTTTCCCCTCTCTTTCTTGTGTGTAGGGGAGTGTGTGTGTGGAGATTGCTGGCAAACTGGAGCTTTAGTGAGTTGATATTCATCACCCTTATCTTCATCTACTTTCTTTATCATTTACGTAACTAATTTTCATACTTCATAGTTCTATTTATTTCGTTAAAGCTAGTTAGCTAGACAATTAGTAGGTTCTCTGGTATTTTACACTACATTTCATATTTTCTGGCTGTATGGACGCCAACACGTGAGAGAGACGCTAGTGTGTCACGTTGTCATCCCAAACCCGGGCTACCGTCCTCAGACAGAGAGATGTTTGAGGTGTAGTTTGAGCTCCAGAAATTGGATCGTCTAGCCCCATTTAGACTTTCGGATCTGTAGAGTGACAGAAGCACTTGAGAGTGCTCTTCATTCTTGATTCTTGTCCTAAACACCTGTTAGCTTGAGGTAAGTTAGAGAAGCCCTCCACTCTTGACTCTCCATGACCTAGAACCTTGGTGTGGTTGGTCCCCCTCTCTTATAATATGTATATAAGTATATACATATAATATTGTTTTATAATGATAGCATGAAAATATGCATTCAAATATCAAATGAATTATGAATGAGTTTTTTGTTAAATGAATATATATAAATATATACATACATACATACATACATACATACATACATACATATATATATATATATATATATATATATATATATATATATATATATAATGTGAAGCACTCAAATTAAAGTGTTTATAGCACTGATTATACATAGCGCATATATGATATAAAAGCCCACACCTTTGGAATATTGCTTTTAACACATTAAGCATGGTAAGTTAAACATAGTATATGATATGTATAAAACACAAAAAGTGAAATATGCATGTAAATATAAGAAGGAAAAAATAAGACTTCCACGTGCTTTGTTAAGTAGATAGATAAGCACCATAAGTGCATGAAAGAAGTTGATACTTTTGATATGTGCTAAATATGCAATCAAGACCAAGTAAAACTCTTTAAACATAGGGAATAAGAATGTGACTTATTCTTCTGAGTAAAACAATGACCAAAAACATAGGGAATGAAGTGATTTGGTGGCACCAACTTATGAAATGTGTAACTCAAATAGAAGTCTGCAACCCGCAAATCGATTTCCAATTAGTAAGCATGCACAAATATGAAATGGTCAATTATGCAACTGTCCAATTAAGTCAACCTGTAAACAACCAATACCTTGCATTTCTAAATATCTCTTGTCATGAGGAGCAAGTTGACTCCTTTCTGAGATAGTGTATGTGTTAATTTATGCTACCACCTTTCTTGCTTAAAATGTTGAGTTGATTTGGAAAGTCGAGAAGTGTTATTTTTCTTAACTAGTTTTTAGGATGCAAAGACTCACATTTTTGTATAAATAGAGGCATCCATTAGCTCATTTGGATGCCAAATTCATTTTCCTTCTACTGCATTATATTTGCTTTATTCTTGCTGAGAGTTTATTGTGACGAGAGAATTATGAGGATAGTATTGAGAGATATTTTTGTAAGAGGATTTGAAGAATTGTTCTTGGAGGGATTAACCTAGGACTCAACTTGTTCAATTGGGATTAGCGTAAAATAGGAATATTGAATCTATTATTTTATTCCTTGTATAATTTGGAAAGATTGAATGTCATTGTTTGATTTGTGTGATAATCCATTGATTGGCAAAAATAGGGAATGACTATGTTAATTCTAAGAAATTAAAACGAACCTTATTATACTCAAATCTTGAATGAAGATGTATTCAAAGTGTTTATACATACTCCCTATTAAGGAGTGAATGTGTTCATTAGTATTATATACTAGGAAATGAGGACGCTTAAAGTAGTTATGAAGTTATTTGTTACAAGTTGTTTGTGGAAACTGAACTATAGGAAGTTCATAGGTTACTCGAGGGATTAGTTAACCCAACAATGGGAATAGCTTATGTGTAGGAAATTACTTAGTAGATATGTTATAGACATAAAAGGAATATGTTGTTCCTGGGGTTAAATATCACCTCATGGAGGGATTACCTATGCATAGTGTACAAATGATCTTGACACAAATCGAGCTAGGGAAGTGTATGTGATCTAGGATGACTTTTTATATGAAACTTTGGCCAAAGTAGTGTAATTTTCCATTGGTTACACTGTTGATTTCATTGTGTACCTTTTATGCATACTAGTTCAATATTTCCATACAAGTTAGGATGTATACAAGTTCTAGTCATGTAGGGCACAACATTGAGCTCAGATAGGCCATAGTTATGAGGTTATCAAACCACCTTCTTCGTTGATGGGAGAGCCATATTACCCTATGTGGAAGATGTGTGGGGGACCACATAAAATTTTGTGGTTGGCAGAAAATCACTTGAGTGATGCTTCCCCTCTTTAGTTGGCAACCAAGGTTTGAGGGAATCTTCTCGGATCGTTGTACATCTATTGCCGAAGGAAGCTTAGAAGATCTATGTATGCTACATTGTAATCCATCTTTGGAAATGTGTAATTTGTTTACATCATGAATGAAATCAATGCTTTGAATATTGTTATGTCAAATGTGTTCATTAAATCTCTCTTTGGAAGAAATTTTTTTATTGCATTGGGAAATTGAACCTAGTTTATTTACTTGAAGGTAAAACTTAGAGAATTTATCTTTGTAGAATAATTGGCATGTTACATATGTAACATTAATTTCCCAAAATTCAAATAACACAAGCCGACATGTGAATATAGATTGGAAATTGTTAAAATACTGCCAAAAACATAATTTAAATTTAGGTCCTAGGTCTAAGTGAGGACCCATTTTCCCATGGGCGAATGGATCCTAGGTTACTTACCTAGGACACACATTGCTCAATGAGAAGTGTTATGTTATGGAATTAATGAATGTTAGGTTTTCCTCTTTGGAAAATGCAATTAATTAGGCTAGGATTTGAATTAAAGGGGCCAATTAAAGCAAATTAACCTCAATTAATTAAGGGATCCCTAAATAACTGTGAAAGTGTAAAGATACACTTTACAATACTAAAAATAAGGCACAATTAAGTCCATTTTAATTAATAGGGCCCTAAACTCAATGTGAATATGTAAAATACATATTACAACACTAAATTAAGGCATAATTAAGTTTATTTTAATATTAATTCCCAAATTAAGTGTGAAAAAGGGATACTTTTTCCTACACTACAATTAGGTTAGGAATTAAAGTGGTAGCAAGGTAAACCTATAGATTTTTCACTCAATACAAACATCCACTATTCCCAACAAATTCAAGGAACTTTTAAGATGTGCTAATATGTATGGTTCTTTGAAACATTTCATGTTCTCTTGTTGAGTTATAATTTTGTGGGACATAGTAAACAAACTTCATTTGAAGAAAATTACAAACTTATATAGAAATTAACTCTTATTTTTAGAAAAATGGCGATGAGCGGGAGGAGCGGTTTGGGTGGGAGAGGAGTTTTCAAATCCTTTGATGGTGATGAGGAGACCAAAAGTGATGATGAGGCGGATGGCCTGTGTCTTTCGTATGGGTTTCTATGGTTGTGTTTCCTAGATGCGTCTGTGGTTGCTTTTGCTGAGGTTGGTGTTGTGGATGCGGTTGAGGTTGGCGCTGATGTGGTCATTGCTAAGGTTTTGGGGTTGGATTTTGCTGCTGCCTGCTCGTTGGGGCTTCTGGGCTCCTTCCCTTTGTTGGCCACTGATTGCTTGGCAGTCTTCAGGAGTGGTTTGTGGTTGGTTGTTGTCTCTTCTGGGCGTTGGGAGATTTTAGCTATGGCTGGACCATCTACTTTTCCCTGCAATGGGATTTCTTTCCCTTTCACTGGTGGTGTGGTTGCCTTGTTTGCTGAGTTGAGGGCTCTTTCATGCATTGGGCCCCCTCCTCTAGGCTCGGCTAGATGCCTTGGTTTTTGGTGGGGTTTTTGGAGGTATGTTGTCTATGGTACTTCGGTGGTGCTTTTCTAGTGGATTCTAGTGAAGCTTCTTCTATTTTTTATCACTCCCCGTTGTTGGTGCTTTATATAGTTTTTTATCCTTTGGGAGTGTCTTTTTTGTTTCTGGGGTGGTATTTTTCCTTCTAGTGCTCTCCTCTTGCAACTCCCCTGTTTGGGGTTGGTTTGCCTTAAGAGGTTGGGCTTTAAAGTTTTCTATGCTACTAAGGATTTTGGGGAGTGGTGTTTTCCCATCCTTGCTGCTATTGGTTGTGGTTCTCTGGTTGACATTGGTCACCCCTTTGTTTGGTTCTAGTTAGTATCCCCATTTGGTCCTTATTGATCATTTTGCGGTTGGGGTGTGGGTTTGTTTTGGCTGCCTTTGTTGGTTGTTTGGAGGTGTTTCTCTCTTTAGAGGAGGTGTTGGAGAGGGTTGTTCCTATTGTGTTTTTTCAGCTGATGTCGCTCTTGGTTGGTTTGGATGGGATGCTTCTCTTGTACCATTCTTGTGCCCATTATTTTCTTCTCAATTTTTTGGTGGGATTTATCACTGTGCCTCTCTTGCTGCCCCTTTTCCTTGAGTTGTTGTTGGGTGTCAGGCTTCTCCCTTCTGCTGTTTGGTTAGCTCTCTTCTATTTACTCCAATCCAAGTATTCTTTTGAGGTGAAGATTACTCCTATTGAGGTGGAGCCCTCTCTTCTAGAGGTGGAGTTGGGGATTGTGGTTTTCTAGAGGAGCTTTCCTTGTTGTTGGTCTGCTCTATTATAGTACCTATTGAGGTGGTGCGTGCTCCTATGGAGGTGGTGTTGTTTATTGTTACAGAATAATTCCAGTGGTGGTAAGGGCCTACTTGGCATCTGCTCTTATAGAGGGGAGCTGACTCCTTTTGAGGTGGGGTATGTTTCAACTTATCATGTTCAAGGGTGCTGCAAGAGAGCGTCTTCTTCCCGTTGGTGTGACTGGATGGCCTTCTTCCTGGTGGATTTCGAAGGTGTTCGCTTGTGCTGTGGATTAAAGGTACTCGGTAAAATCTGGTGTGATGTGAGGGAATTTGTTCCCTATTTTTTGGGTTCATATGCGTTTAAGGTCCCTGTCAAAACCTGGTTTGTTTCTTGATGTAAGTGGGTTTCAGGTTTCCTTTTAAACCTGGTTGGGTTAAAGTTCCCTTGTAAAACTTGGCTTTGTTGGGTTTAAGGTCCTCATCAAAGCCTTTGTACAGATCTGGATAGTCATGCTATTATTTTGTTGATCTGTTGTCAGTTCGCTACTGGTAGTCTATGTTGATTCCTTCTGTAGCTTGTTCTTCTTTGTGCTAGTTTTGGGTCCCAGTTAAAACATGTTTGTAAATGGTTTCGGGTCTATACCATAGAAAAAATGAAACTTTCTTGATTTGGGATTAATTCATGATAAATTGGACTTAATAAGGCCTTGATTTGGTGTCGTGAAGTGTTTTTGACATCCACACTAGGTCTTAGACCCTTTCAAATACATTTAACAATGTCTTGTAAAGGTGTTGTAAAGTGTTGTAAAGGACTTTCGCACCTCTCTAGACTTAATGAACCCATTTTCCCCTTAATTCAACATTATAAAATATGTTTAATGACATTATCACACTAATCTAAAAGGCTTGTAAAATAAACTTAATGTTAAACTAGTGTTGTAATGTGTCTTGCACATTCACATTGGTTCTTGTGCCTTTCTAGGCTATGTGGAACTCATTCTAGTGTTGTAAAGTGTATTTAATCACACTTTCACATTGAATTATGTGTCCCAAGTCCTAATTGACCTTTACATCATCATTAATAGGCCCCTATTACCCCATATTGTGCATCCCGAGGTAATATTTGATGAAATAACTGATATAGACATCATATAAACCTTATTTCTTAACTTCCTAGAATTCTAGTTGGAAAATGGGCCCCAATGGGACTAATTCTCCACCTGTGGTGAATGAGTCCCTGCCAGGTGGAACTGATTCACCCAAGGTGGCGAATGAGTCCCATTTGGGCCAATTTTGACCTTTGAGTGGGAAAAACTAAAATTTAAGTTTATTATTTTTACATGTCGGCCTTAGGGATCCAATTAATGGGAAAATAAGGTGAATTTCCTATAAAATCAACTCTCTAAACCCTAAATCATAACCATTCTTCATTATTCATCCATCATTCTTCCATCTCAAGTCAAGCAAGGTAGGGTTTCATCATTTCAAGTCATTAAGATAACAATCTTTAGACATTCAAGGGAAAATTCTTCATGTTTTGCTGCAGATATTCAAGATCAATCATCATGGTAAGGTAATAACTCCATTATTGCATGCTTCATTACATTCTTTCATCATTTTGGTTTAATTACCTAAAAGGGGTTTGACTAAGGCAAACCCCATGCCCTAACATTCAACATTTCTCTTTATTTTATTGTGTGTTCGTAGATTTAGAAATATTGGAGGCTTAGGAATCATTGAAGATTGTATTGAAATTTTTTTCAAGTCATCTCTTCGTTGGAAAAGTCAAAATACCCACAAAAAATCACTTTCAGGCCCGAATCCGATAGTTTCAGAACCGAACACCTAGAGAAGTAGAAAGTGCAGATGAAAGGTTCATGTTTCCACCTTTGAATATTTAGAAATTAAAAATTGGACTCATTCGCCATGGGTGGAGAATGATTCCCACTTCCAGGCCTATTTTTAGTTTTCTACATTTTTAGACACCAATTTGTCCAAAACGGGTTCCAAAACAGTTTTACAGATCTAGGACTAATTCGCCCAGAATGGCGAATGAGTCTCACCAGGCCTAAAAATAAGTATCAAAAAAATTTTAAAAGTCATTTCAGGTCTCCATCCATATCTCAGGTGCACACTTTAAATTTCATCCATTTTTGTTCAATTTTGCATTCATTTCTAGGTGTTTTTTGCATATCTCACTGTGTTTTCAAACAACTTGCATTTCTCTAGTTTTCATTCAATAAACAATATCTTTCTTCAGTTATTTACATTTATTTTATCTCATCTAGACACATTTCACTCATATTCCATCCATATTGCATTGACTTTGAGTGTAACTTTTCCCATTTTGGCCCTTCTTTCTCCTTTTAGGTGAAAAACCCTAGAAGTGCTAGAAAGGATTAGGAAGCCAAAATATTTGTTACATTTTTGGTGAACCTGATTTTTGAACACTTTATTTATTTATTTTGGAGTCCTTCATCATAGATCTATCCTTGCATTGACTTTGCATTAGGGTTTGCATTTGTTAATTTGCATGCTAGGTTTCAAATTTTGCATTCATAAAAAGTGCATTTAGGTTGCATTTTTAGCATCTAAATTCATTTAAATTTTCTAAAATTCTGCATTTTGAACTTAGTTCTGCATCATAGAACTCTAAAAACATAAAAATTCTTTAGAAAATTTTGAAAAATCTCAAAAACATCCCCACTAGGACTCAGTCGCCACCCTAGGAAAATCAATCCCTTTTGACCCCTAAAACTACCTTTTACAGAGCTGAAAACCCTATTTTTATGCTTCTATTTGCTGCCATTAGTTATTTTTATCCGTTGGCTGAGTTTCTGTATCATGCATTTCATTAAATTTAGCTTATATTAGCTCATTTCATGCATGGTTAAAATTCACATTTGCATTTCCAATCTTTCATCTTTCAAATTATTGCATAGTATCATCCGTAAATTCCTTTGTTTGAAATCTAAAAAGTTGCATTTCATCCTATGTCTTTACATTTCATTTTAAGTTTGCATAGCTTCTCTTACATTTAAATCATTAGAAATAAGCATTATCTACATTCATGGCACTTAGACTTTTTCAATTTTCATTTTCAACATTAGTTCCTAGTTCATTAGCAAATGAAAACAAAAAAACAAAAAACATCAAATGATCCAATTAAAGAAATGATTCAATTTCGAACAACCATAACATCTAGGCCATTTAGTAGTGATGACTTAGACATGTTAGATGAAGCTCTACAGGGCTTCCTCTCTCTAAGTTCTTCCACTAAGGCTCGTAATGACAAACCCAAAACAACCAATGATAACTTATCCCACAAACCTTTTTGTAGTGATGAATTAGACATGTTAGATGAAGCCCTTAAAGACTTAATATCTCCTAGATAATCCACTAAAGGTTTGACACAAGAGGATGCAAGCATCGATAATCATGATAATCATAATTTTTCTTCTCCAAATATCTCTCCCATTGGTGATGAAGGTATCTTGATGAAAGAAGACAGAATCATTGAAGATCATGCAAGTCTTGCTTGTCTTCCTCCTCTCCCTTGCAATGATATTATGAAACATGAAGTTGAAATCACTTCTCCTACCTTACCTAGTCCCCATTCATCTCCAAAAACCTCCCCTAATTGTGAAAATTCTTTAGTGAATAAGGATACCATCGTGAACAATCATGACAAACACATTTGTGTGGAGGATATGAATGTGATCTATGACAATCCTACCTCTCCTACTCAAGACAACATTCTAGGACATGAGGATGTAAGTATAGATAATCATGACAATCAACCCTTTTCTTCTCCTAATATCTTCTCTACACATGAAGAAGATAGTTTAGTGTTAGAAGATATCGTGATGGAAGATCTATTTGAGCAAAAAAGTCCAATCATTAGTAACCATGAAACTCCTAGTTATCCTTCTCTTGATGCCTCTCCTATGAGTGATGAAGCTATCTTGCCAAATCCAATTATGACATGTGATGAACATATTAGCTCTCCTCCTAGGGTCAATATGATGGCACATAAGAATGATACCTTAGAGAAAGAAGACAACTAAATAAAGCCTTCTTCTCATATCACCACTATTAATACTAAAAAAAATCCAACCCTTAATCATCCCCCTATGTGTGCTAAGAAACAATCTCACAACCTCATTCTTCCAAATCATGGTCTTCATGATTGTCCTTTCATAGACATCAACCCATCCAATACACCTTCACTCAACATCCATACTATCACTCAAGATTCTTCCAAGCAAACTCTACACTTGGTACATCCTAAATTGATAGATATCTCATTAAACATGTATCAAGCATAAACTTTGTTTCCTTATCCAAATAAATAACATTAGTTACTACTCCTTGCCATGTAATAGTTGTAGGATAATCACATACTCACTATTACATGTTTGGCATCCATCACAAGGGGCAACATACAATCATCCATTCCAGGCTCACCCTTGTCTTGCACTCAGTGGGGGCAAAGGGTTTGACAGTCTTATCCCTCTATGTCACTTGATGTTGTCTCTTTTGGCTAATCATTAACTTTTCATGAACGTATAAGAGCAAGCTTGGGATGTGGATGACATGTCTTAAAGATTGACTCACATGTGACATACTCCCTTTCTTCATGATGTAACTTCTCGAAAACATATGACTTGGAATAGGGATTTTTGAGTAAAGATCTCATACTCTCTTCTACTTTAAAGCAATTGCTCACAGAACGGTGTGTAGCAACCGCTTTAAAGTGGGGGCATATATAGACAACATGTTTTTGCAAATTTCATGGTGTGGTTTTTATTTTTCTTGTGATGTTTCCTCTCCTTGGTGGTGTCATTGGGTTTGATGTCTTCCAAGAGTGTACAATCAATTGAAGTTGCCTAATGCAAACAAAGCATCCCATGGATAACGATCTAGCAAGTGAATAACGATCAACTAAAGTGGCCTGATGTGAACGAGGAATCCCATGGATAACAATCTGACACCCTGACTTGTCCTCTCTTTGAGACATTAGGCACAATGCTCCCTAAGAAGAAGACCTTACATGAACAAAGCAAAATCCCCTTTAACAAAATATTTACATGACATTCCAAACATTTACAAAAATACTACATTGTGGTGCCTTATCAATGTTATTAGGAGCATAACTTTGGCATGGTTTGTATAATGGGAATTCAACACACTAGCATGAATTTATCATTATATGGTGGGAAGCTGACACACTGACATGAATTTCTCATTAAACCACTTCTTTGGGATATCTCACCCCACAGACAACCTGATGTTTTGTGGCCCCAGAGTGTGCATATTTTTCACCCCGTTCTTCTTTCCTTTAGTTATTTTCATTGTATGATTATGAATCTTGTTGGTTTGACTTAGGATCCTAGATCCTGGATCTTGGGGGCTTGACTACCTTCTTGATCTTTGTCATTCTTTGTCATCTGAATCTGTACACTCAAATCTCTCTTGAATGTCTACTTTAGTGTGAGTTTGAAGCAATTTCATCCTCTCACTAAAGTGGGGGCTAAATTTACTATAGAAAAAAGGAAACTTGCTTTATTTGGGATTAATTCATGATAAAATGGACTTAATAAGGCCTTGATTTGGTGTTGTGAGGTTTTTTTCACATCCACACTAGGTCTTGGACCCTTTCAAATACATTTAACAATGTCTTGTAAAGGTGTTGTAAAGGACTTTCACGCCTCTCTAGATTTAATGAACCCATTTACCCTTAATTCAATATTACAAAATATGTTTAATGACATTATCACACCAATCTAAAAGGCTTGTAAAATAAACTTAATGTTAAACTAGTGTTGTAATATGTCTTACACATTCACATTGGTTCTTGTCCCTTTCTAGGCTATGTGGACCTCATTCTTATGTTGTAAAGTGTATTTAGTCACACTTTCACATTGAATTCGGTGTCCCTAGTCCTAATTGACCTTTACATCATCATTAATAGGCCCCTATTACCCCATATTGTGCATCCCGAGGCAATATTTGATGAAATAACCAACATAGACATCATATAAACCTTATTCTTAACTTCCTACCATTCTAGCTGAAAAATGGTCCCCACTGGGACTAATTCACCACTTGTGGTGAATAAGTCCCTGCCAGGTGGGACTGATTCGCCCAAGGTGGCGAATGAGTCCCATTTGGACCAATTTTGACCTTTGAGCAAGAAAAACTAAAATTTAAGTTTATTATTTTTACATGTCGGCCTTAGGGATCCAATTAATGGGAAAATAAGGTGAATTTCCTATAAAATAAACTCTCTAAACCCTAAATCATAACCATTCTTCATTATTCATCCATCATTCTTCCATCTCAAGTCAAGCAAGCTAGGGTTTCATCATTTCAAGTCATTAAGATAACAATTTTCAGACATTCAAGGGAAAATTATTCATGTTTTGCTGCAGATATTCAAGATCAATCATCATGGTAAGGTAATAACTCCATTATTGCATGCTTCATTACATTCTTTCATCATTTTGGTTTAATTACCTAAAAGGGGTTTGACTAAGGCAAACCCCCATGCCCTAACATCCAACATTTATCTTTCTTGTCTTGTGTGTTTGCAGATTTAGACATCTTGGAGGCTTAGGAATCATTGAAGATTGTATTGCAAATTTTTTCAAGTCATCTCTTCATTGGAAAAGTCAAAATACCCACAAAAAGTCACTTTCAGGCCTGAATCCGACAGTTTCAGAACCAGACACCTAGAGAAGTATAAAGTGCAGATCAAAGGCTCCTGTTTCCACCTTTGAATATTCAAAAATTCAAAAGTGGACTCATTCTACATGGGTGGTGAATGAGTCACACTTCCATGCCTATTTTTAGTTTTTTGCATTTTCAGACACCCATTTGTCTAAAACGGGTTCTGGAACAGTTTTACAATTCTGGGACTAATTCCCCCAAAATGGCGAATGAATCCCACCAGGCCTAAAAATAAGGATCAACAACATTTCCAAAATAATTTTAGGTCTCCATCCATATCTCAGGTGCACACTTTCAATTTCATCCATTTATGTTCAGTTTTGCATTCATTTCTAGGTGTTTTTTGCATATCTCAATGTGTTTTCAAACAACTTGCATTTCTCTAGTTTTCATTCAATAAACAATATCTTTCTTCAGTTATTTACATTTATTTTAGCTCATCTAGACACATTTCACTCATATTCCATCCATATTGCATTGACTTTGAGTGTAACTTTTCCCATTTTGGCCCTTCTTTCTCCTTTTAGGTGAAAAACCTTAGAAGTGCTAGAAAGGATTAGGAAGCCAAAATATTTGTTATAGGGTCCATTTAAAACCCATGGTTTTGGGTCCATTCAAAACCTATTGTGAATGGTTTTAGGTCCATTCAAAACTTGTTTTTTCCTCTTAATCAAAACTCTTATTTTTAGAACCTTTGAAATTTTGACACTTTAATAAGGCTATAGCTTGCCACATTTAGAAATTTTAAGGAAATAAGAATCTCCAACACAGAAAAAGAAGAAAAAGAAAAAAAAGAAGAAAATCAAAAGAAAAGAAAATTATATACAATGGAAAGCCAATCATTTACAAAAAAGACCATTAGATTTCAAGGCCTAAAAGGAATGCTTTAAGAATTGAACATTTATTGGAAAGGTTACATCCTCACCTGTTAGAGTTCTTATTTTGAAGGTATTTTCTCCTAGGATTTTGAAAAATTGAAATGGTCCTATTCACAATTTATCAAATTTTCCATGTTCACCTTACTTTTCATGTGTCTTGTCCTAGCATAAAACTAGGTTTGAAATTCTAAAGGATTTCACTTTTGACCATTTGTCGAACCATATTTTCACTATTGATTGATGTTTATCAAGGTAATATATGGATCTATCTCTCTTCTCTTCTAAATGTAAGAGCTGAAGTAATTTGGCTTCAATCTTGTCATCAAAAACTAAATACTCTTGTGCAAACTACCATGTAGGAATTTTGAGATTGATTGTGAAGATGGGGTATAAGACATATACTAGATGATAGGGGGATGTCCCTAATTTTTTTTTACTCTAGTTGTATCTACCCATAAATAAATTTTTTACAAAGTATGCCACTCCCTTGGGTTATTTTCCATCAGTTTTTTTATTATTTTCAAAAAAAATTTGTTAGTGGATTCAACAAGACCATTACCTTGTGGATAATAATTAGAAGATTTTTCTAGTACTATACCATATTCAAATGCCCAATTAGAAAATTTTAAAGATGTGAAAGAAAGGCCATTCTTACATACTAGTGAATATGGAACTCCAAACTTGGTTATAATGTTCTCTTCCAAGAACTTAATTACTATGTTTGTCATGCATTATTTGTTGCAAACTACTTTTGTCCACTTGGTGCAATGGGCAATTATTGTTCACATACCTATGTCTGGATGATGATGGTGGATTAATGGGTCCAATGAAGTCTAAACCCCATTGTGCAAATGGATGCATTTTATAATAGGCTGCAAGGATTGGGTGAAATTTATTCCTCTTGTTGAAGCGACTTGGAAAATATGGAAATACTTCTTGTGGTTTTGAGTATCTTTGAAAATAGTGGGCTAATAGTATCCAACCCTCAAAATTTGATGTGTTGTTTCCATATATGATCCATGAAAAATTCCAATTTTTTCATGAAACTCCTTAATACATGGCTTTCTTTAGAGTGATTTAAGCACCTCAAATAAATTCCTTCATAATTTTTCTTGAAAAATACTCCTTTTATCTCGTATTTTTTAAACTTCCACCTCAAGGTTCTTTGTTGGGATTTTAAGTTTTGAGGAAATTTTTTGTTCAGTAGATAGTGAATAATGTAAGTATACCAATTGAATCCTTTGAGATCATCTCTGCAACATATTAGTGACTTGTCATATTTGGATCTATTTTTGCAATTATTTTTTTCAATGCTTGTCCTCTTTGTAATTTCATGGGAGTTATTTCTATATCAAATTCTTGAGGGGTAGTAATCCAATTCATTATTTTTCTCCTAGTTCATTTTACATCAATAATGTTTTTATTGTTGAATTAGGCACAATAGGAATTACTTGGCTTCTCAAGATGTAATGCCTAAATTTATCAATTTCTTTTATTAGAGCATATGCTTGTTTCTCCACAATTGGATACTTTAGCTCAACATATTTAAATGGCTCAATCTTGAAAGAAATAGGTCTCTGAGTAATAATAGCTATGTAGATATGCTCTAAGGTGAATGAATAAACATAAAATAACTTGGTATAGTATAGGCTGGTCAAAACTAAAGTGTTGGAAATCACCTTATTAATCTCTTTAAAGGCTATCCTAGCTTTAGGTGTCCATTCAATTTTGACATCTTTCTATATCATTGCATTCAAAGGTCTAATTATCTTTGTAAATATTGTAATAATTTTTTTGACAAATTTGATCTTGCCAAAGTATGATTTTAGCTCTTTCTTGCTAGTAGGCAATTGTAAATTTATAATTGCATCAATCCTATTTGGATCAATAGAAATTCAATTTGTAGAGATGATATGACCAAGAAATTTTCCTTACTCCAAAGATGCATTTATTAGGATTGAGATATCCTATGATTTGACATCTCTATAATACTTTCCTCAAATATGCAATATGATCACCTCTATTTTTTGAGAATACTATTAATTCATCAATGTATATAATAATGCATCTTCCTATCAAATCATTGAATGCAATATCCATGGCTCTTTGAAATTTGGATCTAACATTGATTAATCCAAAGGGAATTATTTAGTAAGCAAATCTTCCCCACTTGGTGGTAAAATAAAATTTTAGCCTATCTTCATGGTTCGCCATAACCTAGTTATAAGCTGAGTACCCATACAAAAAGACATCATTTGTGGTCCGTTCACAATTTGTAGAACTTCATCCAATGATGGAAAAGGATAATTGTCCTTTTTTGAAGCCTTTTCTTGAAATCAACACATAGCTTGATTTCTCCATTTTTATTTCTTATAGGAACTAAATTTGCCACCCACATTGAGTGACAAATTTCAAAAATAATTTTGGTTGACAATAATTTTTTCACTTCTTGAAATATGAATGGCTCTAGGAGTGTATTAATTCTCAAAGGGTTTGATTCTAGAGTTAAATGGGATGGTGTGAGTGATAATGGATGTATCATATGTATTCAAATCATTGTAACTTCAAGCTGGAACATGATAATAACCTTTTAAAGATCTAGAAATTCCTTCATTTTCTTTGGGAGTGCATACTTTTCCAATCGATACATTTTTCAAGCTGACTTCTCACTAAATTGAAAGGCTCATACTTACCACCTTCTGATTTAGGAAGATCCTTCTATTTTCTTAATTGATCTATATAAAATAATATTTTAAGTTCAATCATCCCTTTGGGGATTGTATTATTCTTCAAATTTATGATACTATTTCCTTCTTACTCTAGTTCTTCTCTTTCTTCTTCATCAATAACCAAAGCTTCAAACATGCCAATGCTAGTGATGAACTCAAGGATATGCTAACCATCTTCAAAGAATTGAAGGTTTCTCACATTGTTTGGTATGGAAGGGATTGCTACTAATTCAATTGAGTACCTTTTTTATCTTGACAAAGTTAAAGGTTATAGGGTACTTGTTGCAATGGCTAATGCATCAGATCGAAGGTTATTTCTTGATGATGTGGAAAAATTTGGGTTTCATCAAGATCAAGATAAACTACTAGAATTTCTCCACCAAAATCACTATAATTTATGCAATTATGAGGGCCAAAAGATATAAATAACAATCATAAATTGACCCTAATTGTCATAGCAACTATGAGGGGAGTTTTTAGAGCTCAAAGAGGTGTGTACCTTGTTGCAAGAAGCCTGTTTTAGGGCACAAAGGACTCATTCGCCTTCAGTGGAAAATGGGTCCCTGTTAGGGTTTCTAAAACTGAGATTTGGGTTATTTTCCTTGATGTCTGCACTCTTAAATTTCCAGTTATTAGCTCCTGAAAAAAATGTACTTAATTTTTTAGCTTTAATTATTTGTTCTCGCACCTTGAAGGTCAATCTTGCAACTTGACAACTTTTGTAACTTTTCTCTAAACTTCTTCCCCACTTGATCTTCAACCTATAAATCTGCAAACACACACTCAAGGGAAGAAAAACTTGTTGATTGTTAGTGAATAGGGGTTTGTCTAAGTCAAACCCCTTGTAGGTAATTAAACCAAATGATGAAATAATGTAATTGAAGCATGAACATGAAATGTTGCAATTGATGATACCTTGGATGTTGTATTGTAATGAAAATCTACAATCTAACATGTAGTGGCCATGAAGAATGTAGATCTTGATCCTTGAATAAGATGTGAACAATGCTTGCAAGTAGATCTTCAATGCTACATCCACTTTCTTAGCACAATATGCATGAATGCACTAAACCCTTGTCATGATGAAATGATCTTGAATTTCTACAATAAACTTTTAATAATTTGCCTTGAAATGCCTTTGAAAATGCTCTTAAAGTTCTCTATAATTCTCTTGTAAAGTATTAGGATTCTCTCATAAAATTGCTAGGTGAAACAATGTGAATTAACCCCTTATTTATACTAAATCAAGAGATTAACCCCAAAATTCAAAAAATTCAAGCTGACACCAGATTTGGAAACAAACAGTATTAAATTCCCACTAAAATGAAATTCAAAAAGGGGGTCCTCATTAAGGGAGGACCCATTCGCCACATAGGGCGAATAGGTCCTGGCACTGTTTTCCAAGACCTTGCCTTCGAGGGATGAAAGATCACTAAAAACCCATTTAGAATCTACTGATAAAGGGGGGTTCTATAAAGGGAGGACCCATTCACCACCTAGGGTGAATGGGTCCTAGCACCAATTTCTAGGACCTTGATTTTTCCCAATTAAATGTTATGCAATTTGAATTATGGGTGTCAGGATAGATCCTCGGGAGGTGTCACAAATAAGGCTTAAATTTGAAATAAAGGGGCTAATTAACTCTAATTAACCACAATTAATTAAAAGGACCCTAGATAAATGTGAAAGTGTGTTACAACACTTTACAACACTTAAATAAGGTACACATTAAGTTTATTTTATTAAAAGGGGACCAAGATCAATGTGAATGTGTTACAACACATTACGACATTAAACCTAGGCAAAAATTAGGTTAATTCAATGACAATTATTCCCAAACCAAGTAAGGGAAAAGGATACTTTTTTCATTACTACATTTCCAAAAAAATTATCCACCTCTATTCTCCCTGATTAACTTGCCATCTAAAAATTCCTACAACAAGATCACAAAGTATCTACTGCACAAGCTCCCATTCAAATGTAGATTAGTTCAAAAAACCCAACAACCCACAACTGAAACGAAAGGTGATTAGGCTCTGATACCACTTGTAAGAAAGCTAAGGTAGTGGAACAACTTCCTACACTAATCTTGAGAGGAGAATAATCCAAAACTTTTATAGATATTTCTAGTTATAGAAACATAAACATAAATAAACATAAATATCATGCATACCACAACGCAGTGATTTATGTGGGAAAAACCATTTCAAGAGAAAAACCCCACACTCCAAAACCTACCCAATATATTATTTAGAAATCACAAAGATTACAATATACTTGCATAGCAAGCTTTTGAAAAGAGTATCACCAACTAGAGATCTAGAGGCAACATGACCACTATGAGACTCTCATAATACATCACAATACACAACCCTAATATAACTCCCTCATAATATAGGTTTTCCTTCTAAGGTAATTCAAGCTAATAAAATATTAACCATCAGATTTAAGACCTAATGATGAATGATCCATATTTATAATAATAAAATATAAATAATTTTTTTTTTCAGGGGCGTTGTCCCTGAGCCCTTGTCAAGGTGCATTTCCCTCGCCCCCCCCACCTCCCCCCCCTCATGCCCCCCGTCATCGACGTATCAATAGTACCTTATGTAATTGCAAGGTTGAGACACACTTTCCCAAAAAAATTGTAAATTTTATTTTGTTGGAAGATAAATAAAAATCTAGACTACTTTTTTTTGTGGACGTAGCCCAACAAGTGAATCGCATTAAAAAAAATTGTCTTTCACCTCTGTGAATTTGTTCCTATGTTCTATAAATTATTTCTTTTTTCTGTTATTTAAATTTGTATTATAATTGGTAATTAAATTCTTATATTCTATCAGAAAATCCTAACACTTTGATTCAAAGTATCACCAAGGATAACAAAATGAGAATATCAATGAATAATTTGTTTTCCTTTGAGCACTAGATAAGTTAGATGGGGGTCTTTATCACAAAGATAAATGTAATCATGATACCAAGGGGAATTAGGACCAAAAATTTCATACACCAGTTCATATTCTAGAATATCAAAAGTTGGGATTAAAAGTTACTTTACCAGGAACTCACAATGATGAGTATTATGAGGCATGTCCAATGGAGATCCAATGATATCCATAGCACCAATTGCTTTATTATTTAGCCTTCAGATTTGTTCAAAAGTGATAGATGAAAATTATTGTTTGAAATTATCTACCATCCTCTTAAATGGGAGAATTTTTTTATCCTTTTTTTGATAGTCATCATTGTCTTATAATCGATTGTGAATCTCCATAAAATTGAAGTTTCTTTATTTTCCATTGAATTTCCATTCTAAGTCCAGTGATAAAAACTTCATATTTTGTAATGTTGTTTGTGCAAGGGAAATCTAGTCTATATGATTTTAGGATACAATCACCTTGTGGTGTAATAAAAATAATTTTGACCTCGGATCCATGTTGAGTATGATCCTTCAAAATATAATTTCCACATACTTAATGTCAAATTCACTTAGGATCACGACCCACTTTTCCATATGACCAATTACAACAGACTTAGATAAAAGTTACTTTAAAGGATAAATCATAGAGATGATCTTTGATGATTAAGCATGTAGTGTCTCAATTTTTGTGATGCAAAGATAACAGTTAAACATGCCAATTCTATTGGAGTATAATTAAGTTCATATCCTACCAAAGTATGTTTGATATAATAGATAACTCTTTCCCTTCCACTATCATCATGTTGTGAAAGAAGAGTCCCTAAGACAACCAAAGTGAAATCTAGATATACAATAACAAAGGCTTCCCTTGAATGGGTGGCATCAAAACTGGTGGTAAAGCTAGATAATATTTCAATTGTTGAAAGGATTGTTGACACTTATCATCCCACTTAAATGTGACTTTTTTTTGTAAAATTTGTGTAAAAGGCAGAAACTTTTCTACTAGTTGAGTTATGAATCATCTAATTTCTTGAAGCTTACCTTGAAGTCTACACAATTGTTTTAAATTAGTTGGAGGAGGCATATCAACTATTGCTTTTACTTTGGTAGGATCCACTTTAATGCCTCTATGAGAAACAATATATACAAGCAATTTTCTAGAAGTTACACAAAAACACACTTTTTTGGATTTAATCTCACTTGATATTATTCTAATCTATCAAAATAACCTCAAGAATGGCTAAATGGCCTTGTCTTGTGATATATTTTTCCAATAGGCCATCTACATAATCTTCCATGATACTATGAAAAAGGTAATAAATATTGTTGTCATTTCTCTTTGATATGTATCTATAACATCCTTTAGGAAAAAAGGAATAACATTCCAACAAAATGAACACAAGGACGAGTGAAAACTATTTTATGTTGATATTAAAGGGTGGTATGAATTTGATTATAGCCTGAAAACTCATAAATTTAGGATATAATTTCACGTCTTGTTGTTAAACCCACAATCATGTCTATGCTAGGTAAAGGAAAGTCATCTTTAGGACAAGCCTTGTTTACATATCTATACATATGTGGATTCCCCTAATGGGTTTGTTAACTAGAACTAGGGTGGAAACCCACTCAAGTTAATCAATAGGTCTAATGAATCCAAAATCCAACAACTTTTGAAGATCTACTTTGATCAATAAGGCTATGTGGGGATACATCTTGTAAAGTTTTTATTTTACCAATTTTGCATCGAGAAAAATCATCAAATGGTGAACCACTAATGTACGGTCAAGACCTGGCATGTTTGTATAAGACCATACAAAGTTTATAGTTCTATTTTTAAAGAATGCAATAAAGTCTTTATTTTCTTGTGGTGATAAATATGTTACAAAATATGTGATTTTTCGGATTTTCAATTATACATTTAAGTTTGCTTCTTGTGATGCTTCTATCAGTATAAAGTATTTTTCTTGATACTTAGACATGGTGGAAATAAAATTTCCCATTTTCTTCCTGAGATAGTGATAGAACATGTTCTCCCTTAGAGGTTTGTCTTATTATGTTTAATTGTTTGTTGTGAGTCAGGGGTTTAAAATTTTCACCAAAATATGATTTCTCGTTAAGCGCTATAACAAAACAAGCTTTATGATCTCCTAAAGGTATAGTTTCTCAAGTAGACCCATAAATTTTTGCAATGGTCTCATCATTTTGGAAAATATCTAGAATTGGTGGTCCTTATTGATCCCAATCGATAAGTTGAGCATAAAAAAGTGAAAGATATTTAGAATGTGGTGTGGAGGTAAATGATATGGTCAATAAGGTATAAATAAAATGATCTAAGAATAGATGAGTGATATGCATGGATTCTTGAAAGGGATCCCCTTTGGAATTTTCAACAATGAGAAAAGACTCAACTACCTTAGGTTCAAAAGACATGTTTCAATGACCCATACCCAAGCCCTCCATTGTTATATATCTTTTCCATAGATATTGTCTCTATGATTCCTTGTTCTTTATATCCTAAGCCCCATTATCCTTTATAGCCCATATTCTTGATTATACAAAGGTCCTTAGGATATTTATCAGTTGACACTATAGTTATGTTTTATTTTTCTTCTTTATATAGCCATATAAAAATATCATCTTCTATGATTTCCTTGTATAATTCACCCCATTTTGAAAATGTTGTTGATCTGTTATTGATAACCATTGTTGCCAAATATTGTTTAGGTTTTGGTTTCCCATACAATTTTGGTGAAAGTGGAAGTTGGCCCACATAAAAAACTTGTTTCGTGTTATCCTCTCCCAAACACTTATCATTAGCTTGATGAGGGAAAATTTGCATGATTATTAGGTATTTGGATAGCTTTACAATATTTTTCTTTTAATGTTTTGTAATATTCAAAAGGGAAAGTATCTCCATAAATAGTGACTTAGGCACCCTCATAGGGAAATTTTAGGCATTGATGATATGTAGAGGGAACGAATTGCAATGCATGTATTCATGGATGACCAAGAAGGATGTTATATGGGAGATCAAGATCCAAGATCTTACAAATGGTATCCAATATAGTGGGGCCAACTTGAATTTGCAATTTTATTATTCCTTCAGACTCATGCTCAACATCATAATAAGATTTTATGTTGATTCACTTTTGAGAATCAATGACACCATCAGAGTATCCTAATTTTTTTACTAGTAGAAAGGTAAATTTTTTTAGGCATGTTCCACCATCAATCATGACTCCCTTGATTCTATGTTAATGGATGAATATTTCTAGGTATAAGGCCTCATTATGAGATAAATTAATGAAAGGGAGGTCTTTTCAGTGAACACCAAATGATGGGGAGATGAAATGTGTCCTATCATGGCTTGAAATTGCATTTAATATATATGTTATTTGGTACAAAAGACTCTTGAAAGGCCTTCTCTAATATTTCCTTATGTGCGGGGGATATTTTTAGAAGTTTGAGGATATATATTTGTGCTGGGATTTTATTTAGATGATCTAGGCATAATCATATTTAGAAGATGATGCAAATTGGTCCCCTTGAAAGGCTACCTTAATTTTATGTGTAGTTATTGCACATTCATGATTTTTATTTGGGGTAGTTATGTAGAGACATGAGGAATTCCATCCCCTCGATGAGCTATGGTGTAATCATATAAAATAGAAGCATAATTAGTTGGTTTAGGACTACTATATTTGTTTGAATGTTCCCCTTTTCCATGTTTTTGGATATGATCTTGGAATATCTTGAGATCATCATTAGTTGAAGGTGAATGTTCTATACCAATGCCAACTTTCTCTATAAGGTATTGAATAATATTTTTCAATTTGAAGCAATCAGAAGTCTTATGTCCCTTGGTTCTATGATACTCACAATATTCATTATATTTGTACTAAGGAGGTTTAGCTTGAGGCTCAAAAATTTTGATTTTTGGTAATGTGATAAGTTTAGCTTGGATCAATCTTTTCAAGACTAATTAAATAGGTTCCCCTAAAGGAGTGTATTTTCTTGTAGGAGCATTATTTTTTCTAAAAGCCCTCCTAGGAATATTAACACCTTGATTATTTTGGGGATTTTTTACTGCCAATTATAAGGTAGGTTGAATGTTTTGGACTATTTTTTAATCTACCACACCATCATTGACAATGTTCTCATTTTTTGTCCAAATTCTAGCTTTATCACTAGATGTTGAGGGGTTATATTTGTTGTCTTTAAAAAAAATCGCAATACCCTTAGCAATGAGAGATTTTTCAATATTAATCCCCTTTTCAATGACCTCTCCAAATGTATTACCACCTTAAATTTGCAAGTGAAATGTCATGAACTAAGTTTTGAGTGAAATGTGAATATGTTATTTTTTTTGGGATAATATATGGAAGTTTTACTTTCTAATTTTATCCATCTTTGTAGGAAAGAAGAAAATGTTTCCCCATTATTTTGTTTAGCATTGTAAAAATCAATCATGGTAGTCTCATGTTCAATGCTATATGAAAAATGTTCAATGAATTTGTCTACCAACTCATGAAAGGTCTTGATCCCATGAGGAAAATGTGAAATTCACTAAATAGTTTTACCTCCTAGGCTTCTAGGAAAGAGGTGCATTAGATATATATCATTATGAGCCACATCAAGACAAGCTATGTAAAATTATTTTATATGTTCTCTACAATCACCTCTTCCTTTGTATTTGTCAAACTTAGGAATTTCAAAATTTTGAGGAAAGGGAATCATGTTTAAAGTCTTGTCAAAAGGATAGGGACATATGTCCTCTAATGTGTATGTCTTCTTAAAGTGTTTGTATTTTTCATTTCTATGGTTTCCATATTTTGCTATAACTCTTGAATTTTTAGGCCAAATCATTTGTAGGTGTTAACGGAGGTACACTTATAGGAATGTGATGTTGTTCTTGATGTTGATTTGGAGGAATGAAATGTTGTTGAGGTTGACTTGGAGAAATGAAATGTTGTTGGAGGGATGAAATATTTTTGAGGTTGGTTTGGTGGGATGAAATGTGGTTGGGGTTGGGGTTGGGATTGGGCGGGTGGGATGGAATTTTGTTGAGGTTGCCTTGGTGGGATGAAATTTTGTTGAGGTTGGGTTTTTTGGGATTGACTTCGTGGAATGGGCATATTTTGCATGTTTAAAATATCCACGTTTAGATTATGTAGACACCTAAAATTGTCTTAAGTGCATTACACATTCAAATTGGCCTAATTAACATCATTTTATTCATTATCACCTAATTCTTCATTTTATCTAAATAATTTCCAATTAGTTGATTAAATTCACGTTTTTCCTCTATTAATTGAATAATTAATGTTATTTGATTAATTCATCATTTTTCATCATTTTCTTACTAATTTCCCTTGATTAAATAATTTCCAATTATTTAATTAAATTTTAATTTTCTTCAATCCCACTTGATTAAATAATTTTTAATTATTTAATTAAAAATCCTAATTTCCTCTCATCCTCACAATTAAATAATTTTCTTAATTATTTAATTCACTAATTTTCCTCCAACTTGCACAATGTTGGTATTTGGATCTCAATCAAACTTGGTGTTAATATTTTGGCCTCTTTGCTTAGTGCGTTCTCCCCCCAAATTAATTCTATATTTTTATTAAAGGAAATTTGCTCAAAATTTGTATTGTAATTCGGTTAAAAATAGTTGGAGAAATTGCCCGAATTGTTAATGTTTTATTGCTAGGAATTGGAAATGAATAGTCACAGTTTTGGACAGTCGCACCTTTTCTTGGATTCTATTGTTGCATGGAATTGAAAGAGTTATGGTGTGTGGAGTTGTTGCAAGTCATGCGGTGTAATATGAAGAATATTGCAGGTTGTTATTAGTGCACACAACAAAGTGTGGTAAATTAAGCAGTGAAATCATGAACATTTTGATGTTGTACATTGTAGCAGTTAGCTGTAGGTTATTGTAATTGATGGTTAGATTGGAAATTGAATAATAAAGTATCATTATTTGTGGACGTAGCCCAAAAAAGGGTGAACCACGTTAATTTTGTTGTCTCATCTCAATTTTGTGAATTTCATTCCTTTGGTTTTGTAATTCAATTTGCATATAATTGGTGATTTATCTCTTCCTTTTCTACCTGCAATTCCTAACACACAAAGCATATTCCATCCAAGAAGGATAATTCCCTTTTCAAAATACTTTTTCCCCCCCAAAATATCTAAAAAGCATATTCTCTCCAAGAAAGAATATTCTCTTTTCAAAATATCTTCTTCCCTCCAAAATATCTAAAAATCATATTCATCGGAAAGGAATATTTCATAGTTCAAATTCAAATTCAAATTTGAATAGATATTTTCCCTCCAAAATATCTTTAACCAATTTTCCATGAAAATAGGGATATTTTGGGCTCTTATGAATTCTCCACCCTTGATCTCTTTGATTTCCTCTTAAACGTTGATTCTCAAATCCAATCTCCACTGTTGATAAGATATTTGCATTTCTATAAAAAAAAAGTCATTTCTTCATCAAAATCATTCACACTTTTCATGAGATTAGACATTCTTGAATTTTTGAGCAATATTGAGCAATTTGAACATCCTTTTGTGAATCACATCTTCAATCAAGCTTTTGCAATCATGGGTTATGCTTAATAGAGCAATCCACATGCATTTGGAGCATAATCCACCAATGGGATTGAAGGTTTGCATGTTATTTTAGATTTAATTGTTATTTGAATTGATTTCATGTCTTTAATTTAGATCTTTGAAGCAAATTATTTTACTAATTTCATTGAGTATGGGCTAATATGATCTTTATCTTGTGAGTTTTTGGTGTTTTCTAACTCTAACCACTCTTATTATGCTTTTTGATTAATACCCATATTTACCCTATGATATTTTGGCATGCCCAATGGGACCCACGTCCCTGAATTAGCATTTCTTTGCGTTTTTGTTGACCTATAGGTTATAGAGGCACTTTTGCATAATCATGATGCGTTTATTTTCCCTCAGTGACGCTTTTGCCTATATGCAAGAATATAGTGACATTTTTGATCCAATTCGACACATTTGATTGATATCATTTTCTATTCTCTATTTGCAGGTTACAACGATGCGTTTGTAGAAAAGTGATGCTCTATAATTCAACGTGTTTGTCATAGATCATCACTTTTGTCTTCTTGCAACAATGCTTTTGTAGATAATCAATGCTTCTTTTTGGAATAAAGCAACACTTTTTCTCTATCAAGGTTTTCAAATTCCTTTTGAATCTTTCTTTTGTCTAACCCTAACGGGTCCCTATTTTTTGGTTTGTCTTTTTGAGCTAACCTTTGCATAACATGTGGCATAAGTCACACATGTAATGGCTAGTAGGAAAGGTTAGATTGATTCATATTTGAATGTTAATATTTTAGATTTTGAGGTCATCTTTGCAAATCATGCAATTGACCTATGTCACTTGCAAAGAATGAGGATTTGAGCCTGGGTCAGATTGATCCTTGAGAGTGAGTGCAAATAGAATTAGGTATTGGTACACATAGTGTGTCAACTTTTTTATTAGAAATCATGCCACTTATATACTTGTCATTACATAAGTGTTAATAGAGTCAAGGTGAACCCAAAATGAAAGAGAACAATTCTCATAACATGCATGACTCTCCTCAACACAAATGACATATATGGTCTTAACAAACACATATATCTTTAATATGCAATTTTCACAATTGCAACATTCTTACAATTATTTGCTAAACCTTTTTATTACAATTATTTTCCAAAATCCCAATAAAAAATGATGATGAACTTTATTTAGAAAAAAGAAAATCGATTTCTATGAATCAAACCCAATAGAAACATGATACTAAAAACTCACCACATACAAACATAAAAAATGCTACACAAAATCAAAACAAAACTTGATAAATTCACTTGAATTGACTGTAAAAATCTAATGCTCCAAATCCAATAAAACACGTTAAAAACTTGTAAAAAAATGTCCAAGAGAGCTAGTGCTCGTAATGGAAAACTGTGACATTATATCCAATAACTGCATTGGGACCTTCAATGGAATAGGTGTGAGCAAATGCGTAGCCCCTCGCCATTCGAAACTGCCCACTTCCTCCCACAATTGGGAACTCCCTCTGCCCATTCATTACCATATTCTTCCCGACAATACTCAGCGAGCTTCCTTTGTACTTCCCGCTCTCCATCGAATACGTGAGAGCCATGAACAGACTCGCTTCTCCCTGCGAAGCCAAGGCATACAACCCCTGTGCTCTGCCCAACACCCTTGACTCCCTCTCTGGCGTTTCAGTGAGTGGGTCATCCATCACAAACACTGAACCAAAAGCAGGGACCGCCGAAGAAAAATTCACAGGCTTCTCTGGTACCACTTGAACTGCTGTCACATTCTTTCCTATGACTATGTCATGCATATAGAATTCCAAATGGGTCACCTTCTCCTTCAGCTTTATATGCCCACCATTCACACTCACAATGGTGAAGCAAAAACAGATTGCTAATGCCGTCAAAAGACTCCTTCCACTGTTCAACTCCATGGCCAAATGCTTACACTGAGACAAGAAATGGGAGAGATGAGGAGTTGGTAATAGAAAATTGTACCCATTTCTTATTGATTTTATAGAATGAGTCTGGAGATTTGATTCAAACTCCTGCTCCAGTCAAGACGGTAATGGAGAACACACGGTCTAGAGACCTGGGTTTTCTTGGCGTGTGAAATTCCAGTTCCACGGGAGAAACTCCTAAAATGGATTGTCAAGCACATGGGCTGAAAAGATTTGTCGTCGGTGTTTTACTCTCGAAGATTGCACTCAATTTCCTTTCGTCTTGAAGATCGAGAAAGTCAGTTTTTGGCATTTGTCAAAGTCATCAACAAGGTTTGAATAAACCAGCTCACGGTAGCCAGACTTTTCCAAAATGATTTTTTTCTTTGTAAATAAATTTGAGTTTTGGTCTTTTTTAGTCGGTGGTGTCGTTCTCATCTACCAAAATAATCTTTCTAGAATTTCAACTTCTATAAATGAAATTTTTTCCAAGGTCGTTAGAAATTAACGATATTTAAAAAGGAAATTATGTGCATACGGACAGATATAAGTGTTATCTTTAGTTTAATTTGGTTTATTGAAATTAAATGAATAATTTTTTGGTATTTGTCATGTATGTATATGTAAGTTTTTTATGTTTTGTTACATAAATTATTTTTAAAAAGATTAATCTAGTCAATGGTCTTTGGTCTATTGATGAAGTTGAATGGTTCTAAATGAGTCTATTAGAGATCAATACTTACTAATTGCAAGGTTTTTAAATCATAAGCGATGATGTTGGGATTGTGCCTCACGTGACTTTGGTGGAATGGTCACCCTTCAAACCTTGAATCTCAACTGAAGAGGTTTTAGCCTAAGGTTCACGCTCATATATTAGATAACTAAACTAATCTATAGGTTCGATATAAAACCCTTCATCAAAAAAATAAGACTAATATAATAAATTTGTAACATGAAACAAAATCAACAAGTGCAAAACTCCTTTATCATCTCTTACATCCTTTTTTAATTTTTAGTTGTGTCATTGTAAACATTTGCTATTAATCCTTATCTTTCATCATTGCTTTCTCTTTATATACATATTAATATCAATGTCTTTTTTTATTTATTAAATTTTGAATCTTTTTTTAGGTGTAGATTGTAGAAATTTAATAATGGCTAGTTATAGATAGTATACATTTTTTCTATTATGTGTAAGAAATTTCAGGTATTCAATATTCAAAACTAGATTTTAAATGTAGAAACTTGTGACTAGAATGGAAAAAAAAAGAATCTATATGACAAATTTTTTTGATGAAGAATAATAATGAATGTAAAATTAAAAAAATAGCATAAAAATATAACTCATAAATTTTCCTTGAGAAAACTCTTTTTGATAAAAAAAACTCAAGCCTCAAATTTGTATCACCCACTATATTAAATCAACAAAGAGACTATAAATAAAATGAGGTTCTTATATGCACCTCTAATGCTTTATGCCCATATCTTCTTACTCATATCCCAACACTAACATACAATATATAGACTAAGGAGCTCCACAATGAAAATTTCCATTTTCCAACACTCAAAGTGAGGGCTCAAAGTATGATTCTTCAAATCCTAAGAATCATTCCTATATATAATTCCTCATCTAAGAGGACAGGAGTTACTAGATTGCATTAAAAGTTTTAGGTGTTTCACAAAAACACTTGTAGTTTCAAGAGTAGGCTCCATGTAATGTTCAATACCCACTTTCCAAACTACAAGTCCTAACTTGACTTAAGTGATATCATAAGGGTTGAATATTTTTAATGGTTTTGATATCTAAATTAGGATATGAACCACCTCAGTCCCAACCAAAATGGTCCATCTTCCTTTCTCCTTATATAATAATGTACACAGTTCTATTCTTTGTAGTTAGACATTATAGAGAGATTTAATGGAGGATTGTACATAGATAGTGGCATCATATATATTCTCATTGATATAATACAAAGCTTAGCATAATATAAATTTGCTATTTACTCCTACACATATTGTCAATTATCTTCTTTGGTGTCTAGGTCCTTTTGCACCCTACATAATTGGAACTTCTATAAAGCATTTCCACATATAAACTAGGTGAATGGTTTTTATTAGGCTGTTGACTAAGTTTTCACCTAGGCCTCAAAGTAGTGGTATTATAACTTACTATTTGAACTTTGTCTCTATTTGTATGTCCACTCATGTATTATTTTTGAATGCAAAATTTTTGAGTTTGAGACTCATGACCATTTGTCATACCTTCCTATATATCCTTAGATGGGAGATCAAATGTCAATGATGTTGAATCTAGATGTGTTCTTGAAAAATATAAAATACATTAAAAAGATAATAGAAGAATGTTATGCACAAAATATTGGCTATTGCTAATGAATTATCACTACTCTTCAAGAAGGTTCCAACCTCTTCCAATCAAATAAGTCATTTGACAATCATACACCATAAAATACCTACAAGCCAATCCAAAGATTCTTATGTTTAAAGAAAAGATAGATTCTTATGTTGTTATTGATTGTCGATGGTTGAGATCCACGGTTGCCCGCTATCGCATGATCAAAAGTTGTGAGGTCTTTATTAATTGCGATATCATGGGCGGGTGCCACGTGGATCTCCTTGGCAACGAGTAGTATGGTGGGCCCCTTATTGCAATGATGGAGACTATGTCAATTTGCTTTAAAGGCAGCCATTCGATGATCTCACCAAGGTGAAGGATCGACGGCTAATATTTGAATCTGCATCAAATGCGATTAGAGTCGTTCGTGCAGCGCGCAAGTAAGCTTTAATGGCGGCCATGACATCTACTGCCATGGTTTGATTGAAATAAAGCAACTATTCTTCTGCTTTTGGTATCACAAAGCATTCAAAACATCTTAAATGGGGATTGTTGGTGGATATGTTTTGTATAAGGATTTGATAAGTAGTATTGGGTTAGAATACATGTTGATGAAATTGTAAAGCAATGTTCTCAAGGATCTTATATGTTATGTGTTAAATCTATCATAAACCCTTAGATGTTTATGAATTTGACTCCCTCAATGGTTATATGGCACTGATGTAAGTTGTACTAATTTGTATAGTTCAATATTTTGTTTGTCTTTACCTAGTGCTTGCTACAAATTGCAAATCAATGACTATTTTACATTGTGGAATGTGTTGTAGTTATCTCATGCTCGAAATAGTTGATATTACTGATGAACAACTAATTCTATTTAGTATTATGCTATTATGTTGAGCTATTAAATGAGATTATTTGTTGTTGTTAATGTTGTTTACGATAATGGTGCAAAGGTTGTAAACACATTAAGGGATCACCCTCCCGGGTCTTGGAGAGCCCAAAGTGTAGGAGGTCCTTAAAATCCTCACAGTTGGTCCAGGTCCTTCGAGCTGCCCTTGATTGGAATTGGAAATTCCATAGGTAAATTAGAAGACCAACTTGGTACAAGAAAACAACCAAAGCCGAGGGAGTGGGAGAGAGATCGGGTTAAAGAGGGAGGAGATAGAGTGAGAGAGAGAGAGAGAGGAGAGAGGGAGAGGGAGGAGGAGACGGAGAGAGAGAGGGAAGGAGGAGAGGAGGGAGAGAGATAGAGGAGAGGGTTTAAGGTTTAAAGTTTCAAGGGTTAATGGTTTAGGTTTAGGTTAAAGGTGAGGGTGTTGGTTTTTTTTAAATCAAACTGGGTCTTCTAATCTACCTATGGGATTTCCATTCCAATCAAGGAGCTCGAAGGTCTGACAACCGACGAGGACTTTAAAAGCCTCCTACACTTTGGGCTCAAGACCCGGAGGGTGATCCCTTAATGTCTTTACAACCTCTGCACTAATATCATAAACAACATTAACACATAATAGATAATCCCATTGAATAGCTCAACACAATAGGATAATATCGAATAAAATTGGTTGTTCATGATAATATCAACTATGTGGAGCATGAGATAACTACAACACAATCCATAGTAAAATATAGTCATTAATTTGCAATTTGTAGCAAGCTCTAGGAAAAGACAAACAATTATTGAACTACACAAATAAGTACAACTTAGATCAGTGCCATATATCCATTGCAGGAGTCAAATTCATAAGCATCTAAAGGTTTATGACAAATTTAATACATAACATATAAGATCCCTGACAATATTGCATTACAATTTCATCGTATGCATTCTCACCCAATACTACTTATCAAATCCTTATACAAAACATATCCACCTATAATCCCATTCAAGCATTTTAATTAATTCCTTGAATTAAAGCTAAAATAAGGATTATACACACTACAATAGTGAGATGAATGAAACAACCCTTAGTCATCTTATTCAAAATTTGGATATGCATGTACAATGGAGAGACATGAGTTTGAATTTATCATTTCAACTCAAATGCTAGTACTATTATACAACATTAAATCCCCATGAATTCAAAACCGATTATAGAATAACTCAAAACCTAAATTGTATTTCTCTAAAACCATCGGACTTTACAATTTTCTCTGCAACTTCACCTAAACTTGACCAAAAATTATCTAACTTGCTAACCCGTGACTGGCCTTGAAATCCTTCTTATAGAAAATGAAGGAGCAAACAAGCATCGGCTAGAGTACACATGTCACCAACCAGTTGGCACACCTGGTGATATTCCAAATTTTTTTACAACAACCATCACCTTGGAGAATATTCTTGTTCATCATGTCAGCTGAGAAAAGCTGATACAACAAAAAAAAACCACAAGAAACCCGCGTCGAGAATTCCATCAAAGAAAAATTGGAAACCATTATAACTGCAAAATCTGATTTACCACCTATTAGTAGTCCATTCCCTTTACTCTTCCTCAGTCAAATATTTAGTTACCCATTTCTAGTATTCTTCATCAGTAGGCCAGTCAAAATTAATCACCTCATTCACCTTGGTATTATAAGGTGTGTATTTTACCACTACCTGATTTGCATCTCTTTCAAAAGCTTCCAAAAATGAGCAGGTACTAATGATTTTATCCATATAGCTCATCAACAAGTCATAATCTGACTCATCACAAATTAATTTAATTTGATCATTGATGACTTCACTTGCTTGATCCTGCCACTGCTAGAGTGACCTGATTGTCTCCTGCTAATCAATTATATTTGGTAACAATGTGTTACCCCAACCATTAAAATTCTTCACCAATTCCCTGATCTTCCTACTCAAATCATCTGGTAGGGTCTGAAAACCTTGCAATGATTTAACCAACACTTGAGTAAGCTTTAATGATTGGGGCCTATTATTTGTATCAAACCTTGAAGCCTTATACATGACATCCAAATCACTAGCCCTAGGGATCCAATTTTCAATCAATGGTATCACTACTTCCTAATCCCTAACAATATTCTTTATTGCATCTAACAACAAAGAATATAAAGAATGTATAGATAGAAATTTACTATCAACCTTTTCATTTAAATGCCTCAAGACAGTAGTAACAATCTCCTTTTTCTTTGAAAGAGATCCCTCCTCACTTACCTTCAATGATGTTTGCAATTCATCAATTCTTTGCAAGAGCTGCTTCTTTGTAGGATCAACAGAGCACTCTGTTTCTTCATCAATTTGTTCTAAAGGAGGGGTGAGAGAAAGATTATGAATGGGAGACCCTGGTGTGGAAACAATTGGAGAAGTAGGAGGCACTGACCCTACTGTGGAAGGTAATGTACTGGTCCCTGGAGCACTTGATGTCTCCCCAATCTGTTTATACCTAAACCTTTCCACCTCAGTCTGTAACTCAACATTCTTTTTTGCATCTTGTTGTATTCCTCAATCAAAAGGTTATACTTCTCCATTAGGCTCTTCTTTTCAACCTCCTCCTTTTTAGCAATCTTTTGGGACAATTTGGCCACATTCACAGTCAAATTAGTGGCCTTAGTGGTTGAGGTTTTTGAAGCTCTCTTTATTATTAATCCTCCTCTAAAATTTGGATTAATATCCGTAACATTTGGCTTTCTTACTTGAGGGGCCAATGCCCAAATTGCCAAAGTTTCATATTCCTCACTGAAGGCAGAATCTTGTAATGTTGCCTTGACTTCTTCTTCAGAGTCTTGCAAAGGATGCTTGGAATTTAAAATAGCATTAAATGCTACAACATCTGCAATGTCCCATTCAGGAAGAATCAACACACCATCCTGACTCACTAGTCTTCTTCCCTCTTCAGGAGTGATGTTCTTAAATTCCTCCATTAATTCAGGTTTTACCTCCTCATCATTATCCTGGTCTGACCTATCAGGCCTTAGTTCTCTTCTCTTCTTACATTTCTCTTGATATTCTTCAAATTTCATCCTCCATACCAATTGCAAGAATACAAGAGTTTTTACAAATGTATTGTCATCTAGAAACTCCTTACTTGTTTCCATTGTTGCATCTTGTACACTTTTGCCTTTCATATCTAAATCAGATAGAACTAATTCAGCTGGCCTAGGAGGGGAAGGCATACCAACCTGCATGTCTTAATCAGTAACAATAATTTCATCCATCATATCCCCATGTGGTTGATCAATTCTTTGTCTTTTAGGGTTTGGCTTAGATGGTGGTGATGAGGGACTGTCTTCTGGTGATGATTCTAAATCAATGATTTTAATTGCCCCAGGCACTTTGAATTTTGGACCTGGTTGTGAGGCAACTTCATTATTTGCTTTCCTTTTCTGTCCACTTCCTCTTCATCATTGCTATCATCCTTTTTCCTCCTATAAATAGGCCACCTTTTTGTAGGCTGGTATGTTGGCTTTGTTTCAATTGGCCTGGCACCTTATTCCTGTACACCTAGACTCAGTTCTAAATTTATCTTTTTGGTCCTCAATGTGCCCATAATTTGCTTGAAGTTCTCCATTAGAAAGTCAATCTTCTTATGGTATGGATTGAACTCCAACAATGGATTATACTTTCGGATCCATCTTATGCACAATATCTAATAGCTTATCATAAGCTATCCATTTCTCCTTGTTCAACTCTTTCCTATTTAGATCAAATTTATTTCTGATCAAATCCTCAGGAAAGTTGAACTCATGCACAAATTTTACAGCCTTTGTTCTTTGTTTGAAAAGGGCAAAGAAACCCTCATGATCATGCTGTCACTTTGGACCACACCTCAAATGGTAATCATCAAATAATTTCTCAAAATGCACTCAGCCTCCTTTTGAAAAGGCAAAATCAGACACCACTATATAATCAGGGAAAAATGTTCCCTTACCCCTCCCTGTGAGGTTATCCTCATGGATACAACCTATTTTCCACATAACTTCTGCAAACACCACTCTTGGTGGCACATTGTATGGCAGTATATGGGGGGTTCCTTGAAAACCGTATACTCTAAAAACAATGTTGACTGGGTATGGGATAATGCCACCCTAGTTATGGAAAAATTTCAATTCTGGTTTCCTCCCTTTTGGCCTAAGGAAATCATGCAATTCCTCAGGGATCTTGGGCACATTCACCATCAGTCTAGCCCTCAATATAGAAGCAAAGCAATGATCAAATTGCACATAACTAGTGCTTTGCTTATTGCAAGATAAATCTGCAGCCCATAATTGTACTAGAAATATTTCTCCATCAATCGATTTCCTTAATTCCATCTTTTCAAAGAAAAAGTTAGCATTCTTGAACAAGAACATATGCATTAGCATAGAATACCAAAAGAATTGAGTTCTGGTATCATTTTTCTGCATCTTTGACAACCCTTCATGTATCCTCTCATCCAAGAAAGAAGCAAAGTTATATGTCACAGAGAAGTTAGGGTGTTGTATTTGTACCCCCATGAACATGTATGCAATAGGCATCACCACACCAGGACTAAAACCCAAAATCTGACACAATGAATAGAAAGTGGCCAAGAAATGATTTGTAAAATAGTTTAATCTGAAAGGTTCCTCGTCACTGGGGCTGATATTAAATCATGAACCTCCTGCCCTAGCCAGATGAGGTGGAAGAAACTTAGCTCTAAAAAGAGACTTCAACTTTACATATTCCTGCTTCATTTCCTCAAGATTGATAGGAACCAAGTCTTCACTTGGTTCACTCAAGTCAAAAATCTACTGGACCTCTTCTCTATTAATGCTCAACAAAACCTTTCCATCATTATCCCTGATTACCCGTGTGACGAGGTCATATCTTGTAGCCATTGCCCTAAGTAAGTCTTTGTCAGGGAACACATTTGGGACCACCAGCTTTCCCAAATCATACATCCAACCATTTGAAAAGGGGTGAGGAAAATTCCTCTGTCCATACCATAATCTGAACATTTCCAAGCCTGTGAGAGGAACCCTAGCATCGGAAATGTTAGAGAAATTATATACTAACCCTTCCCCTAGGATTTTCCCTCGCATTAGAACCAATCCCTTCTTCCTATCATTCATTGAGCAGGGCAATTGATCCAGGAAATCATCGTACACATTTCTTTTTAAATAGTCAACGTGGCCAGAATGTTGCTATAGTGGTGCCATCTTGGACAAACTAGGGTCTTTTTAGAATTTAACACTTTGAATAGCTAGGACTAACTAGAGATAGGAAATTACAAAACAAAACACTACAATTTCTCAAAACTATAATTAAACTATAGCCCTAACACATTTATCAACAAGCTCAATGACAAGCACAACAAATATTTTCCTAAATTCAAGTGCAGAATGACCAGGAAACATAGAAATTAACTCACGGATTTGTTTGCAAAGGTCCCAAATTCTGGCTACAGAGATTCACAACTTCGCTTTCAGCTCTAAAACTACTCTGAAAAATACTTGAATGCTTTGTGATACAAATAAAATAGGAGAATTGATTTTATCTCGATCAAATCATGCCATCAAATGTCTCATCCACCATTAAAGCTCACTCGCGCGCTGCAGGAACGACTCCAACCATATTTGATGCAAAATTAAATTTTAGCCGTCCATGTGGTGGTCACCTGCGATATCACAATCAGTAAAGATCTTGTAACTTTGGATCACACGATGGCGGGAAATCGTAGATCTTGAGCATTCGTGATCTTGTTCCTTCAACACATTCGCCAGCCTTATTATTAACCGTCGAGCAGCTTTTTCATCAAGATTATAACATATCCGCTGATTTAAAACATGTGCACCTCAAGAACACTTTAGTAACCCGCCTTTTAATGTGTTAAGGCCAGATTAATTTACCACAGTATTTCCTTCATTCCTTTAGCTTCATCAGATGAGACATGTGGCGCCGGCTCGTGATATCATGATCAATGAAAACCTTGCAACTTTTGATCACGCAATGGCGGGAAACCGTTAAGATCTGATGACAATTGATCGACGGTCAACCAAACTTATCACCTTCAGCCTCACCAGATAGGACATGTGGCACCCACCCATGATATCGTGATCAACCAAAGCAGTGTGGTGGGGTCATTGCGGGATGGCGGGGAGCGGCTGAGATCAAATGATAGTTGATCAATGGTCACACGAACTTCATCCTTCTGCAAAACAAAACATTTATTAAAAGGACAAGGGGACATCACTAAGCGGATGGTAAACAATGACATAAGTTGTTTTTAAATGATGAAACACAGGGCCAACCAAGACTTAGGAAAATAAAACCCTGCAGAGGAAATAAAATATTAAAACAAAGGGACTCAACCTAGACGGAATGATAGGACATAAGTCATTTTAAAACCCCTCAAAAATTAACATCGAAATAGATCCCAAACAAGGCGTAAAATAAACACAAGGGTTTTATATGAAAATAAAGCTAAAACCACCAACCCAAGAAAAATTTTGACACCATGAAAGACCAGTAACACTAGGCAGGGTAGGAATGGAACATAAGGAGCAAAAATATAAAGTTCCATCACAGGGAAGAGAGATAGAGGGAGTGAGTGAGAGAGAGAGACCTGAGAGAGGGAGAGGGGTAGGAGGGAGAGTCTTGAGAGAGAGAGAGAGAGGGAGGGAGTGAGACAGAGATAGAGGGTAGAGGATTTAAGGATTTAAGGGTTATGGGTAGAGGGCTAAGGGCAGAGTGGAGATACTTAGGAGTGAGAGAGAGAGAGGGAGGCAGGGAGTACTGGGAGAGAGATAGAGGGTTTAAGGGTTTAGAGTTTAAGGGTTAAGGGTTTAAGGTTTATGGTTAAGGGTAGAGGGGAGAGAGATAGAGAGAGTGAGTGAGAGAGAGAGACCTAAGAGAGGGAGAGGGGGTAGGAGGGAGAGACTTGAGAGAGAGAGAGAGATGGTAGAGGGTAGAGGGTAGAGATTTTAAGGAGTTTTTTTGGGTTTAAGGGTTAAGGGTTTGGGGTTATGAGTAGAGAGGGGAGAGAGGGCCAGAGGATTAGGTGAGAGAGAGGAGGAATGGAGAGATAGAAATGCATTGAGGTAGAGGTTTAAGGGTTAAGGGTTTAGGGTTGTTAAAGGGTTAAGGGTTTAAGGTTAGGGGAGAGAGATAGAGGGAGGGTTAAGGGTAGAGGGTAAAAAGATGGTTTTGCCCAAGAGTTTAGGGTTAAGGGTGGAGGGAGATAGATCCCTCTACCCTCTACCCTTAACCCTCCCTTCCTTTATCTATCTCCCACTCCCTCTCTCTCTCTCTCTCAAGTCTCTCCCTCCTACCCCCTCATCCCTAAACCCTCAACTATAAACCCTTAAACCTTCTATCCTCTACCCTCAACACTCTTCCCCCTCCTAATTCTCTCTCTCTCTACCTCTCTCTACCACTCCCTCTCTGAGGTCTCTCTCTCTCTCACTCACTCACTCTATCTAAATTCTCTCCCTCCTACCCCTTCTCACTCTATTAGATCTTTCTCTCACTCACTTGCTCCCTCTATCTCTCTCCCCTCCACCCTTAACCCTAAACCCTTAAACCCTCTACCCTCTACCCTTAACCCTCCCTCCCTCTATCTCTCTCCCACTCCCTCCACCCTCTCTCTCTCAGGCCTCTTCAATATCCTGCCCCTCTCCTCTTAGGTCTCTCTCTCCTCCTCCTCTATCTCCCATAACCCTAAACCCTAAGCCCTTAACCCTTAGCCAAACCCTCTAACCTCTACCCATGCTTCTTCCTTTATCTCTCTCCCTCCCTCCCTCCCCTCTCTCTCTCTCTCTCAAATTCTCCTCTGCCCCTCAGCCACTTAAACCCTTAAACCTTCTATCCTCTACCTCAGCACTCTTCCCCTCTCCCCTTCCCCTCCCTGGCTCTCCTCTTTCTCTCTCTCTCTCTCTACCTCTCCTTGTTCCCTCTTCCCTTTCCCTCCCTCTCCTAATTCTTTCTCTATATATCTCTCTCTCCCTTTCCCCCCTCTCTCTCTCATTTTCCCTCTCCCTTTCCCCCTCTCTCTATCTCTCTCTCTCCCCCTCTCTCCCCCCTCTCTCTCTCCCTTTCCCTCTCTCTCCCTCTCTGTCTCTCTCTTGCCCACCCTCCACCTTCTAATTACTCTTGGGTATATGTGTGCAAAAATTGGATATCTGATTTAGATTGCATATCCAATTTATATCACCAAAATATTACATTTTAAAATGTTTTTCAAATTAGATATTAGACACGAATTGGATATCCAAAACAAATCGGATATCTGATTTGTAGTACTTTGGCTTGGGCATTGCTGCAATATCTTGACGCCAACCCAAAAAAAAGATCAACTCGGGATGGAGAGGGAGATGGGTGAATAGAGAGAAAGGGGAGAGGAGAATAACTCAACGAGATAGGGGGAGAGGGGTGACATAGATAGTGGGAGATATAGAGATATAGAGGCTGACATGAGATATATCAATCCCACCCTCCTATATCTCTATCTATTCATCCTTATCTCTTTATCTCTCTACCCCTCTCTATCTCTTTGTCTCCCTTTCTATTTGTATGTTTGTCATTATCTCCGCTCTCTCTATATTTTCCTCCTATATTTATCTTTGTGTATAGTACAATGGGTACATTGAAGAGGTCTTAAAGGAGAACTATCATATCTTTAATCAAATGGCATGCTACCTTGAGCATAACTCCCCAAGGAAACATGCCATCCTTGGATTGTTGACATGAAACAACCAATCAAAATTTAGTTTCTCTCTCTCATATTAATATATATTACTATTATATTAAATATATATTATATTAATTATATTTTGTATTATATCAAAATATACTTATTATTAATTATTAATTATAATAATTTTATACGTATTTAATAATTTGTTAAAGAATATAATATATAATTATAATAAGTTGAATAATTATATTATTTATTATGTAAAATATAGCTAATATATACTTAACTATATTGTAGAATATTAAAACCTAGCTAAATGGCACCAAAATTTTCAACTTAATTAACATATTGTAAAACCTAACGAAACCAGGTTGTAGCTCACCAAATTGGAGAAGTGAAAGGTCAATACCAGCATCGAGGAAGAGTTTGGAGTAGTGAAAACAAGGTCAATGCCAGCGCCGAGGAAGAGTTTGAAGTAGTGAAAACAAGGTCAATGCTAGCACTGAGCAAGAGTTTGAAGTAGCGAAAACAAGGTCAATGCCAGTGCTGAGGAAGGGTTTGGAGTTAAAAAAGGTCAATACCAGCACCGACGAAGAGTTTGGAGTGAAAACAAGGTCAATATCAACACTGAGGAAGAGTTTGGAGGAGTGAAAACAAGGTCAATACCAGCGCCGAGGAAGAGTTTAGAGTTAAAACAAGGTCAATACCAACGCCGACGAAGATTTTGGAGGAGTGAAAACAAGGTCAATATCAGCGCCGAGGATGAGTTTGGAGGAGTGAAAACAAGGTCAATACCAGCGCCGAGAACAAGGTTGAGGGCACTCAGGGAAAAGCAACGACCAAGGGTCAATGAGTACTGTAAGTTTGGCACCCCCATTCTCTTTAACCTTCAATTTTCATTCCTAGTTTCCAAATATCTTCTCATACATTGGCACCCCCATTCTCGAAAATGGTATAAGATAAGACAAAAAAAAAAAATAGCTTAGTCTTTCACATTTTTATCCACCAACCTCGGGTTTTGGAAAAACTCCCATAATCTACCCACATCTTGGTTGAGGTCTAGGATTTCATCACACATAGCCTTCATCACATGAGTCTAAAGCAATTGTAGACTTAGCACAAGTATATGCTAGGCTAAGGTAGACCTAATGAATGGAAACATAGGCATACAATTCTTCTTTAATACCTCCACCACAAACATATGCAAGGTATTGGTTGTTTTTACGGTAAGCAGGTTGATCTTCTAATCTACCTATGGAATTGCCAATTCCAATAAAGGGCAGCTCAAAGGACCTAGACTAACTGACGAGGATTTGAAAGACCTCCTACACTTTGGGCTCTACAAGACCTGGGAGGGTGATCCCTTAATGCGTTTACAACCTATGCAGCATTATCATAAACAAAAGTAACAACAACAAATAATTTCATTTAATAGCTCAACATAATAGGATAATACCGAATAGAATTGGTTGTTTATCAATAATATCAACTATTTGGAGCATGAGATAACTACAACAACATTTCACAGTATAAGTTAGTCATTGATTTACTGCAATTTGTAGCAGCTCTAGGTAAGGAAAACAAATATTGAACCATACGAATAAGTACAACGTTGTCATATATCCATTGGAGGAGTCAAATTTATATCTAAGGGTTTATGACAGATTTAACACACATAACATATAAGATCATGATAACATTTGCTTTACAATCTCATCAATGTATTCTAACCCAATACTACTTATCAAATCCTTATACGGAACATATCCACCTACAATCCCATTCAAGCATTTTAATTAATTCCCTTGAATTAAACCTAGAAACAAGAATCATACACACCACAGGTGAGATGAACAAAACAACCCTTGATCATTTTTATTCAAAATTCAAATATGCTTGTACAATGGAGAGACATGAGTTCAAATTAATCATATCAATTCAGGAGTTTAGTACTATCATAAAACATCAAATCCCATGAATTCAAAACCTACTACAAAATGACTCAAAACCTAAATTGCATTTTCCCTAAAACCATCGGACTTTACAATTTGCTCTGCTTCATCTAGACTTGACCAAAATATATAGCACTATTATGCTTGTCCTTCTTATAGAAAAGAAGAAGACAAACGGCTTATCGGGCGGAGAAAGCACCGTTAATCACTATTGATTGGATAGCCTTGATATTCCAAAATTATTTTACAATAGCAATCTCCCCAGAGAATCTGCTTGTTCATCGTTCCCATTGAGAATGGTTGGTGCAGCAACCAAAAACTTCAAGAATTTCGTGCCTAGACTGTCACCAAAAACCAAACTGGAATCTATTGTAACTGCAACAACTGATTTGTCAACCGTTAGCAACCTACTCCTTTTCACTCTTCCTCAATTAAATATACATTTACCCATTTCTAGTACTCTTCATCAGTTGGCCAATCAAAATTGATCACCTCATTCACCTTGACACTATAAGGTTTGTACTTAACTGCCACCTGATTTGCTTCTCTTTCAAAAGACTTCAAGAATGAGCTAGTGCTAATGATTTTGTCCATACAGCTCACCAACAAATCATAATATGAGTTACCCTATTTTTGAGGGTTTTGTAGTCGAAACATGATATAAAGGGGCTCTTACACTTTTTGTGATTACTGTAGCTTGTGTCAGAGGCCCCATGGATACTGTTGTAATTGTAGGATGCATGAATAGGGCGTAGGATGAGAAATAAAGAAGGTATAGCTGTTGTCTTCAATAGTTTTGTGAAGAAAAGCATGTGAAATGAGAGGTTCAAGCCTAGGTTTCAACAAAACATGTATGGGAGATCTGATTTTATGAATTTTTATCCATGTGCAGACCTAATGGGTTGAACCTTTGAATATAAATGATATACATACACACACATATATATATGTATGTATGTATGTATGTATGTATGTATGTATATATATATGTATTTTTTAATGTAAATGTAAATGCAATTCTTGGATGCTCTCCTAGAACAATAAATGCAACATATCATTAAAGAAATCTATATCTATGTATATAAATGTGTATTTCTAAATGCAAGTGTAAATGCAAAGAGCATATGGTTTGTAGTGTTATAGATACAACATATCCATAAATTAATGTAATTGAAATTCTAAAGTCTTCAACACATATAATATGAAATCGATCAAACTATTAAACTACATGAGAAATAAATGAAAACAGTAAATGCATATGTATGTGTATTTGTAAATGTAAGTGTAAAATAAATAAGAATAATGAAAATTATAAAAGAATACAAGGAAAGGTCTCCTCCCTTCTTGGTAGTGATAACCTCCTACACACACAACCCTTAAAAATTATGAATAGAGGAATATAATCTTTGAAGAACTCAAGTTGATTCTCTCCTACCTAATGTAATTAGTCATTTTATCCTTACAAAAATTTATAGTGATTGCTAGAGGCACATAGACCAATTCTTCATAATAGAAGAATTTGATCATACTTTTCCAATGATGGCATTATGAGAAAACCTTAGGTTAAATGAATAATTCCTAGCTAAGTTCTTTAAATCATGTCCAACCGTATAAGAGAAGACCGTTGCTATGTGTACCTGGATACCATGGAGAAAGGCTCTTTGGGGTCTTTCATCAATCATCCGACCTTAAAACATACCAAAAGTCTCCTAGCAATTAGACAGAAAGATTTAAGATGACTTAAAAAAAAATTATTGCCAAAGCATAAACTTATGATGACTTAACCAGGCCTAGTACACACTCCCTCCCCGTTAACCACTTAGACATATGGAAATTAAATGTAAATTTTCTTCTATTTTTAGTCATGTAGGTGTCCAATAAACCACTTGGTGGTGTTTCCCTTCAAGTTTATTTACTTGAATGAAGAGCAAAAGTCCTTTGATTACAATTAGAGAATACATTTGAGGCCTTGGTTGTGTAACTAGTGGACCATAGTCACATTTTAACATTTATTTACAAAGTTTGGGAGTTAAAATGTTAAATGGGTTGATTTGTGATGGACACATTTGGACTGATAGTAACAATAACTTGCAATCCTATCAAGAGACTTGATTACCTTATAACGTGAAATTCTAGTGATGAAATGATAGATTAATCATAATGTCACCTTGAGGATCACATCACCATGAAGAACTTCATCAACATCATATGGTCACGGGTACCGCAAATGGGGTATTTTTTAGGATCTCTGTCTTCCTCGGTGAGGGAAATTCGGAAGAGAAGAGGCGAGACATGTAGTATGTCTAAAGAGGAGATCAACTAGAGGTCAAAGATTAGAAGAAAATTTTGTAAATGCATGGAATTTTTTCTTGTTGAAGGGGTGTCATGTTCTTATGATGATGAGAGCATAGGCCACGTCGAGGTGCCCTTGAGGTACAAACATCTATGGAAACAATGGGTACCAGGGAAATTCCTCCAGCCAAGCATGATTTTTTGTGTCAGGAGGATTTATCACATAGCACCATCGTCATTACATCGTTTTGGGCCTATTTGCATGGACAAGATGAGTACCGGTATGATAAAATTCTTGAATTGATGGGTATGTGAACCCTTTTATAGTTACAAACATTGGATGCAACTAGTTCGATATACACAAAGTATGTGTAGGTATGCATTGTCAGCAAATTATATACAACTAAAAGATAAGGATCAAAATAAAGGAGCGGTTATGTACATTGACGGAAGGCCAAAAGCATCGGGGAATATTACTAGGGTTTATAAGCGATTACCACGACACGAATTGATAAATAAGCAACCCAATTGCATATTTGAAGTCTGAGAAGCGGAGTAATATTAAGTAATAATGCGATAAAATCAATAACTACAGGGGAAGAGTTGCTGTCGATTACAATTTGAATTGTAGTTACAAACAGTTACTATGGGGGTGGTACGTACTATGTACCATTTTACCCAACCTCCAATTAATGACTCCAATATACCATTTTATTCTTATGTTTTTTTTCGTAAGTCTATTGGTTTCATTTCGGTAATGTTTTTTTATATTTATTTTTTTGTCATAGTGGGACATTGATCGTACGGAGAAGGCTCTGACCCAAAGCACAGATCGTGATGTATCTTTAGGTGCTTCTACCTGATAGGTTTACCTCATTATAATTGTACAAATTAGATACAAGCAAAATGTTTTATTATTATGTTTTTTTCATAAGTTTATTGGATTAATTTCAATAATGTTTTTAATATTCTTGTTGCAGTCGACTGATCAGGGAAAGGCACCAGTAGTAGACGAGAGCATCCATAGTGAGGTGCAGTCAATATTTTATGATGATGACATCGCTTATTCAGCAAACCCTCTCGATATGATAAGGAAAATCCAAAAAAAATGCAATGAAGAAATCGTTAAGTTGATATTCATAGTGCCTCAAATAGATGAGATAAGAGAGAGGGTTAAAATATTAACTGAGAGATCACAAAACTTGCAAGTAAGTTGTCATGAGGTCTTTAATTATAACATAAGTTCATTCATGGTTTTATATTTTTTACTCTTTTATGTCATGAACTAAAATATGTGTTGTTTTTATAGGATTATTTGCCTCCTCATGATGCTCCTGACCATGATCAGGGTACTGCAAGTGCTGCCCGAGGAGTAGGGGTTGGTACAAGTGTCCATCCTAATCTTCCTGTATACATCACATCATCTGACCCCATCATCCATGCCTATATTGTCATCTAAAATGTCGACAACACATACCATGCAAACATCCGTTAATGCACCCTCTGGCAGCAAACACATGCCAGAACATGCGTCAGGACATGTACCTGGGGATGCAGAGGCCACTAGTACTGGTGATGTTTTAGCAGCATTTCTTGGATCTTCCCGTATTACTAGTACATGAATATTTTCGGTCACATTTGTGGTGACCGAGGATTTCGTTCCATAAAGATAGAGAAGGTCCCGGTACTTTAAAATGTTTTAATTATTATTATATATAATCCAGTGAAATTTACTGTCTCTTTTTGAATTCATTGATCCATTGATCATTTTGTAGGATTACATTGGAATTAGGAGCCCACCATAAGTACACGATGGAATGCCCAAAATCAAGATTTAAAAGATGAGCTCATTAACCGTTTAGTTGTGTTGTTCGGTGATAAAACATTCAACCGAACCAAGGTCCTTAAGAAAGCTAGTACCTATCTAAAGTATGCGAGGGACCAATATAGGTTACATTTAGAGAAGAACAAAAAGTACGAGCGTCCCTCCATGATTCCGGAGAGGGAGTGGAAGGACCTCGTGTGGGATGGAAAGGAGAAGGCTGAAAAGAAAAAAGGAAAGACACCACCGGGCCAAGGAAAGTATGTGATACTATCAACAATGTAATTATATATTGATTACTCTTTCTTTTTACATAATCTAACGTATTTCAAACTTTTCATAGGCTTTCCACACATCGAAGGCAACAAAGGCAAGACTAGAAAAACGCAACACAAACTTGGCTCTGGTGGTTATATGAAATTAGCCGTCTGAATTGTAAGTATCAATAAATGAAATATAGTATCCAAATAATAAATTGAAAACAATTTTGGTTTTATCACACCATAGAAGCAAAATTCATGATCTTATGCAAAATGTAGGGCTCTGAATTCAACAAAGTTCCTACTAGAAGATGACCAAGATTGCTTTCCAGCAAGGCTATGGAGCCATGGCTGAATTCCTAAGAGTCTTGAATGGACCACAACCCCGTACACAGGTAAATAAACTCAATAAAGTTTATTTAAAATTGAATACTTGTGCAATCTATTCAATATTAATTTCCACCATAAAGTAATTACATGCCTATTTATTTTAAACATTCAAGCAATGATAATACTGCACATGACATTGGAATGTAGCCTGGTGAGGGTGGAGCACAACCTGCAGATGAATGTCATGGTGTGCATCCTAGTACTTTAGAGCATGTAGAGCGTGATCAACATGTGTTGAGCATGATCAGGCTAGAGAAGATCAGGAACATTATGTGGCCCCATCAGGTAAAGAGGACCACTCTAAAGTTCTTTTAAACATATTTAATTGCAATTGGTGTAATAATTAATGTAACCTTTCGTGTTTCAACTTTAGAGCATGTAGAGCGTGATCAACATGTTGAGCATGATCAGGAACATGATGTGTCCCCATCAGGTAAAGAGGACCACTCTCATGTTCTTTTGAACATATTTAATTTTAATTGGTGTATTAATTAATGCAACCTTTCATGTTTCAACTGCAGATCAAGATTTAGAGGGTGTTCAACATGTTGAGCATGAGTCTATAACAGAAGTTCAGGAACATGATGTGGACCCATCAGGTAAAGAGAACCACTCTAATGTTATTTTAATTAATGAAATACTTGTAACAATAATAATAAAACATATCAGTTTAGCATTTCTTTGTTATTGCAGCAAACCCCCCTTGCAGCGGCGTCTGCATCATGAGCAGACGAATAGGCGTACATTAAGATCAAAAGCAAAGGGAAAAACAACTACAGGGGGGACAAATGATTTAGAAAATGATACTCCACTTCAGATTTTTTTAGCTTTAAAAAAGAAACAAAAAAAAGTGATTGTAATCATATCATGGCAACCATATTTTTGATAATATGTAAAAACTAAAAGAATGAATATTATATGTTAATGAATGAATGTGAATATGTTAATTAATGAATGTTATATGTTAATGAATGAATGTTATATGCTATTAATGGATGAATGAATGATTAATGTTATATGATTGGTATGGGGAATTGAGAATGATGTGAGCTGGGGCAGGTCCAAATGAGCTTCCACGTCATGTGGTTGGCCCTGTTAAGTAGAGAATATTAACTATTCTCGAAAAAAAGGAAGCTCAATAAGGTAATGCACTTTTCAATATAAGAAATGCATCATTTGAAGCATCAAACCAATATGCAAAGATGAAAGAAAGTGCTAACTTTTCACTATGGTGGCAGAAAAATGATTCTTTATACCTGAATCCATGCTCTGCATCATAATTTGAAGTTGTTTCCATTCCAATGTTAAGTTTAGTTTTTTTGTATGGCTTTGTATGAATACCACATTGTGTTGTGTGTGGATTTGGTTTCAAAGCTCTGTTTCTTCTATTTTTAGTGGTGACATAACTCTAAAATTTGACTTTTGTGCATAACAGGTTAGTGGAAAAATTGACAGCTCTGAAGGGTTTAGAGGCTCGATTGAGATAGATACACAGATATTTGGATCTTGTTGTTCATGGGAGGCTTCAACTTAACCATGAAATTTTGTACCATATGCAGGTATGCAAAATTTTCTCTACTTACATTCATTCTTGATCATAAATGTTGTAAATGATATTAATGCTTCAAACTTAAGATTAGTTTCATTGTTATAATGATCAAAATGTTATACTTTGCTCTACATTCAAGCATTCTCTTGCCCCCTACCCTTTGCTCTCTCCCCCCTCCTTTTAAGAATTTTCTTTGTCAAAAAGATTCACATTTTGTCTCATTTACAAATTTATCTGAAGCTAGGAGTGAATAAAGATATGTAAAAGATGATGGATTATGTCTAAACAACAACTTTCCATCTTATAGCTAATTAAATCCTTAATATTTGAATAGTTTAGAGCTTGAATAATGCTTGTATATGCATGTGTAGCAATAAGGGAGCCTATGTGAAGATTGAAATTTAAAACATCACTTTGGTATTTTTCCTTAGGCAGTGAAATGATATTTTGAGTAATACAAACCTACACACACATTGATATTTTTTGGCATTGCATTGAAGAATTTTTTTCCTCTTATACCTACCCTCGGCTAGACATGGAGGTATATAATATTGGTTTCTAGGTTTATTTTGTAAGTAGTTAATTTCACAGTGGAAGACTAAAATCTTCTTAATGTCTTATGTCAGGTGTGAAAGCATATGAATCACTTGCTGAAGGCACCATTTTGTATTAATCCAAAAACTGGTTTGTTGTTTTTTTTATGTTTCTTGCATGTGTTTTTTTTAGGCTCTAGAGATGTAGCTCAACTCTTTCCTTTGCACTTTTCATCTATTTTGATGATTACAGTAGATTGTCCTCATAATTTTTCAGGTAGATCTGTTTGTAACCTTATTTTCTTCGAATCAATTTTCAAACCACTCACATATTAAGGACCATTTCACTAACTTGTAGTCATCCATTACTTCATATGTTGCAGGTTGTGTCTGTGTGCCAATAAATCCTAATGATTGCGAGAAATTTAATCCTACAAGTTTACCCAATCTTTCTCAAGTAAAATTCTTACATTATTTTATAGTACTTTAAATGGTTAATTGAAGGTGCTTCTTTAGATCTAAGATAGTTGAATCTTGGATTAAAGTATGGTATTAGATGGGCAGTATAATGATAAAATTGAGGTCCATTGAACACAAATTACGAACATAATTTACTGGACTATGAATAGTGTTACAATTATAATTATTTCTCCTTTACCTACCTCTGCATTAATGAAAAAGATAGATCCCTATAAATCTAACCATGAAAGTGTTGAAATTTGCAGTATCTACAGGACTCCGGAAACTATCAAACATATAATTTTTGAATGTTTTTATGCTCAGGAAGTTTGGTACTTATTCTACCATAAGCTAGAGGTCTGGAATAGCAATGGTAAAATTAATTGGCATGATATTTTGTTTTGTAATTTCAAGCTCAAGTTTGATTGTAAGCTATTTTGGTATTTCTTATCCAATGAGATCATGTGGCATTTGTGGAAGGCGAGAAATGATGATAAATTTAAGGGTATCAAGAGGGTACTTACTGAGTCTTGCAAGAGACTCACTTTCTACTCTGTTGCTCTGCATGTTTCAACTCTTGTGGAGATCTCAATGGAGAATTTCTTGAAGTCAATAATTGAAGGTGCTACTAACAATACCAGAGAGGATCTGAGAAGTGGACCCACTTGTAGGTTGAGCTTGGAAGAGACTGTGTTGTTCCAGTAGACATTTGATGAGCTCTAGAGAGCAATTGATGAAGCTGCAAGCCCAGAAAGATAGCACAGCCCCAGCAGTTGGACCCCCAAGGAGAAACAATGGCGAACCTTGATATTGAAGAAGTCAACAATGATGAGAATGTAATCAACACTATGTATTGTTTATGCTGATTTGAATAGAAACAACCTGTGGTGCTGTTAACAACAATTTGTATAGTCTATGCTGGTTTTGAAAACAACTGGTGCTTTTTGGTTTCTTTCTTGCTGTGTAAAGTACTAATACGATATATTTCCTATTATGGAAATGCTTTGATGTTGTACTAATCCTAATTCCAGATAGGCATTTTCATGATATGTAATGGACCTTAAACTATTTTTAATACAAAAAAATAGATAGCAGATATTGGAAGTTCATTACATGTCTCATGTATGTGTTAGTATTTTAATTTTGTTTAAGTTATTCAAGAGCTTGATTAGGTCAAGAATATGTTCTACAAGCTCTGTTCTCTTGACACTGCTCAACATTTTCCCTACACATTTTATCGTCAATCCAGACATTTCTTAACTCCTTCCCTTGTTAGCCCTTGGTTGTTCTCAAGTGTAATGCTTTTTCTATGCATCTTGCAGTCTATATGTATGATCAATCATCTCTTATGAAGCATGGATAACCTTTCGTGGAATTTTTGTTGTAATTAGACAATTTCCATTGTGAGAATAATCATTTAATTTATATGGAAGTAAGTCTTTTTCATATTATTTGACTTGGTATTGTAAACTTGTCTTTGCAGGATTCTCTCGGGGGGAACAATAGAATTGTGATGATAGGTAGAGTTGTTTCTTAGCTCCTTCCCTTGTTAGCCCTTGGTTGTTCTCAAGTGTAATGCTTTTTCTATGCATCTTGCAGTCTGTATGTATGATCAGTCATCTCTTATGAAGCATGGATAACCTTTCATGGAATTGTTGTTGTAATTAGACAATTGCCATTGTGAGAATAATCATTTAATTTGTATGGAAGTAAGTCTTTTTCATATTATTTGACTTGGTATCTATTCTATGATTTAAAGAACCCCAAAATAAGAAAATTAATAGGTTCCATTTTTTTACTTGCTCCTAGACACTTGTTTAATCGGTGAGACCCTCAGAATGTCTTGTTGATAACTAGCAGTGTTCAAAACTCTTGAAGAGGTCAGATCAGTGTGACATTGGATATGTCTTGCCGATGGAAGTCATCGGCAAGACATGGACTATTGGAGTGAGTTTTCGATCCTATGCTGATGATTGATCTCTCACAGATGGGTTGGCTTCGGTGGTCATCGCCAAGAGTCTCTGTGATGGTACATTTCAACGAATATTTTTTTTAAAAAAAAATTGCATTGTTTCATTGCAATTTCGATGAAACCCACCGACGAATCACCAAAAAGGTCCGACGAAGTTGCTATAGCTGTGATGAAAGCTTTGTCGTAACTCCTTGCCCGATTTGTCACAATTTTGACAAATTCCATCGATGAATCACATAAAAGGTCCGACGAAGGCTTCGTCGTAACACCTTGCCACTTTCGTCACAATTTCGACGAAGGACACCGACGAATCACAAAAAAGGTCTGACGAAGTTGCTTAGCTGTGATGAAGGCTTCGTTGTAACTCCTTGCCCATGTCGTCACAATTTCAACGAACTCCACCGAAAAATCACATAAAAGATCCAACGAAGTTGCTTAGCTGCGACGAAGGCTTCGTTGTAACTCCTTGCCCATTTCGTCGAAATGGCGACAAACTTCTATTGTTGTTTCGATGCTTCAGAAGAGCCATTGCAATTGCATTTTGGTTGAAATTCATCAGTGGATACACAAAGTTTTCAATGATATTCCGACGAACATCCGAGTCATTTTATGATGCTCATGACCAACGAATCTGCGCCGTTATTTCAACGTTTAATGCTTTGTCAGAATTTCGACGAAAAAATAGGGACAAAATTGTTTTCGTCATTTCGTCGCTTTTCCGACAAATATTTGTTGAACGACCGACAAACATCCATTGGAAAATGGAGCCAAATTTAGTAGTGATACCAGATCGGTCACAATCTTAGACTTGTAGTCACAATCATGGTGACATCAATGACAACACAAAAACTGTAGAGATAGTCAATCTTCTTCATTTTTCCAACACAATGAGCCTAGACTGGCGACCTCCTGATGATGATAACTTCCATCCTCTTGGCCTAATTCCCATGAGATCTAGGTAGTGTGTATAGGTATCTCTTTTGACCTCTTGTTCCCTCCCACAGGCTAAGAGGATGTTTTGTGATGAAATGTGGTGGGATTCTTAGATTCTACTCTTCAGAGGTTTTCTTGGAAAAGGGGACATGACACTTTAGATCTTGGGTGGCTATCTCCATAGCCAAATATTACAAAATTTCATGGCATGCTGAATTATATATGTTGCCAAATACCAAGCCTTCCAACCAATGAATTAATTTTTAGATGATTGAAAATCACAGTCAACTCACTATCCTACGAGTCACAAAGAATGATTTATAATTTGTGTTACAACCCACTGGCTAAAGTTACACATATTTATTTATAATTATTATTGAAATAATTTCCTACAAAATATCTAAATGAATTTTAATGCCTTGAAACAAGTTAGATGTTTCAATTGTAGGTCATAATCATTCTCCTAGACATATTAATAGTCTAACTTTTAATATCCAATGACATCACTATATCCACATTGTATTTATTAACCAAATTAATCCTAAAAAGTAAATTTAAAAGTTAAAATTTATATATTTGCAAAGGAAAAAAAAACTTTTCTAAAAGTTAATATAGGCTAATATAATAAAATGCACACATGCACACAATTAACCTAAACTAATTAATGGATGCTAGTTGACAGTGATAATATGATGGTTCGACCATAATATTGTGTCCCACTTTTTAGTCAAAGTGAGACATTGAATTAGCATTTAAAACTAAATTTTCACTTTGTATCACCCATAACAATTAAACCATTAAGAATTTGAAGATGATGTGAATAGCAACTTGTGAATTTTTTTATGCAAATTGTAAATGTATTTTAAAATAAAAAATAAAAGATGATTTGTGAATTATTTTACATAAGTTTTAATTACTTATTTTTATAGTTAACAACATTTTTAAAAAGTGACATACATAACTTTTTTACAAAAATATATAAAATTATAAATTGTATCTAGTGCGCACATTTTTTCATTAAATTTTTTTACGAATTTTATTTTTTATTAATTGAAGTAAGATTAATTATAATTTTTACATAAATTTATTTGATATCACATAACTTTTTTTGTATATATTTGTAAAGGAAAGTAAACTTTTCTAAAAGTTAACCTAGGCTAAAATAATAAAATGCACTCATACACACAATTAACCTAAACTAATTAATGAATGCTAGTTGAGAGTGGTAATTTGATAACTTGCAACAATTAAATATACGGATATAAAGAAGAACAATGATGCTTAAATCTATGAGCAAAGTTGCACTAAATCTTAGATGGATTTGAATTCAATATGCCTTACAGTTAGGAGAAAAAAATTATAGTATGGTATTCACCATGGAATTTGATAAATATTTTTACACTATGTAATGATAAGTCCAAGGATCGAGTACAAGTATGCAATTTTGGATTTGCTATGTACTTATGAAGTTGTATTTTAAAATCAATAGACTTATATTATTCCTTTTGCTTAGCATGTCTTTGTATCTTCTATTTCTTTTGGATATTTGAGTGCTAGTAGTATTTAAGAATATCATGGTAGGGCTACTAGTCACAAGGGGACATGTTCTTCTAGGTCAATGTATAAAAATGTGTACAAATAAGTGAAAATAACAATCTTCGGCCATGCACATGCCTTTAGGAATGCTCATCTAGATCTAACAATTCCTTTTATTACATCTAAACTGAAGTGTCAAATGTGAATGATATGTGAGTATAGCTCTCAAACCTACACGATTTCTAAAATGAAAGTGTTCAATGTCTTTAAATGCAAGTACATAACAACACCATGCAAATTTGTGTTTAGTTCGCCCTAGGTAAAAGGGTATAGACAAGAGTTGGCCATATTTGAATTTTATATTTTGAATTTAGGAAGGATAAGTGCACAACCACGAGGTTGTCCCCACAAGAGTGAACTTGTCCCAGAATAGGAAAGTGGTCAAACAAAAGTAGGTGATGTGGGTATGGGAATATGTGAATGTAAAGTAATGGTATATGAATGGACATGGCAAATGTACATGAGAATGTGTATAGCACAAGGATAAGATAAGGGGTAGGTGCATATTAATGTGTGTAAGGTGGCATAAGGTAGATGACCCAACTCTATGTTAAATTATGTCATTTATCAATATGACAACATATCAAAGCACTCTCCTCAAAATGAGGACAATGTCAAATGAGAAATGGCATAGATATGCAAATTCCATCATTACAATACTAATATATACTCGTAACCAAAATAAATGAATAAGACTATATATTAATGTCCACATGTAACTCTTAAAATTCAAATTTACCAAAATGTTGTAATTTAATTGGTTGAGTACAGTTGGTAAGGATGGTATATTCCTATTCCTTGATTGTGTCGTCCATTAATTTCCAAATCACTTGAAGGTGCAATAAATAAGAGATGAAGTGGAGATCATGTTAGAGAAGATTTTGATAGAATAGACACCCTTAATATTTAACTTCAAAATATCTCTCTATTTTAAATACCAACAAATTACAAAAATGTCATCTAAAGATATTTAGCAACCTTCCAAAATCATATTTGAAATTTATAATTTAATATTTTACTATAGGTCAAACAGAACCCCTTTGTCAATCCCACCAACCCACTACAGCCATGGCAAAATTAAAAGATAACAAACACTAAGCACTAACGAGCTTTATTGCGGTGACTTTGCAGTCGCCGCCCATGACTTTAATGGCTTTTCACCCAGATTGGATTCTTCTATTCCACGTTCAGAAAACGTTGAGAAATGATGCCAATACCTTATAATCCTCCAGCCCACAAACGTCCATGTCTATATTGGACAATACATAACAAAGAACAGTTTGCCTTGAACCTTCTCAAATCAAAATTCTCATTTGTGCAAGACTGCCGAAAGTTGACTGTTGAAAAAATCATTTTGAAAGTTGCACAAGATTTTCTAACGATGTTTTCGTGAGATTAACGTTCACCTAACTCTGGAATCTTCAAGGAACTTCAGGCTCTCCAGGCTATAAAAACTTTCATCCCCATTAGTTTCAGGCACCTCAATCTTCTTCCATTTGTATTTCAGAGGAGTAGGAGAATATTGTGAGATCATGGGGCTAAGGAACTCTGTGTCTCCAACTGTAATGAATATATTGATCATGTTGGTCATTTGCTTTTGCTTCAACAGTCTGAATGCCAATGCTGGGTACCATAATATGTTCATGTTGAAGGAGAAGGTGACCCATTTGGAGTTTTACATGCATGATGTAGCAATGGGGAATAATGTAACAGCAGTCCAAGTGGCACCAGAGAAGCCTTTAAACATGTCTGCTGGGAATTCCTTTTTTGGCCCAGTGTATGTTATTGATGATGCCCTGACTGAGACCCCTCACCCCAATTCAAAACCTCTGGGGAGAGCCCAAGGAATGTATGTAATGTCATCAATGGGAGAAATTAGCCTGCTCATGGCTCTCACTTACTCTATAGACAGTGGGAGGTACAAGGGCAGCTCTCTGAGCATTGTGGGGAAGAACATGGTGTTGAGAGAGCAGAGGGAGATGCCAATTGTGGGAGGAAGTGGGCATTTCAGGATGGCCAGAGGTTATGCATTTGCTCACACTATTTCAGCTGAAGGGCCTAATGCTGTTATTGGGTACAATGTAACTGTCTTCCATTATGGGAAATAGGCGTGCCCAAAACATACTCTTATTATTTGCCATGTATCTTCTAGGAAGAAATTGTTTTAAAGGCATGATCCATATGTGGCAACAGTACTGAGATTGTCTCTGCTTCTTTAAATTTTACTGGGACATGGAGTTACTCCCTGTCAACAGTTTAGGGTGGACAGCAGACAATAGCACTTAAGAATTGTAATTTCTTTGTTGAGTCATTTAATGTTTAAAATAAACACAATTTTTCTGTTCATGGGCATTGCCATAATTATTGTTTTATTGCTCTTGACTCTAATGGCGAAAGTCAATCTGACTAAATGCATGTACTAAGTTTAATATAGATTCGTTTTTGCAATTTTTTAATTTGTAGGGCTTAATTGTGTATTTTCAAGGACCTTTATGAGCAATTATCAAATTAATGAGATTTTTTTAAAGTGTTTAAATTAAGATAGAGGGGCCACTTGACAAGGGAATAAAAGATGCGAGTTTCTTGGTTGGACACAATTAGGTCTTTCCATGGCTTGGCTGGTTCTCACAAAGATTGTGAACATTTGTGAATAACTACAGCCAATTTTGCCAAGTCAAAGGATGCAGAAACTGAATATTGGTAATAGTTCAAACAGTGATGTCAATCAAACTACAAGTTCAATGAGTTGTTTGAACATATAAAACAAGTTCAATGAGTTGCTTGAACATATAAAACAATAAAATGCAAACATGTTTAGAAGGATAACAAACATTTTACAAAAAGGATCACTACAAAAGCATCAAAGTTTCTAGCTCTATTAGCCTTCTTCTAGAGTAAATTTTATCAAATTTTGATCAAGTTCAAGAAAGGTAGGTCATTATGGAAACAATATAAAGGGCAATTTTTCAAGATCAAGAGTCTAAACACATCTTATAATAAAACAAACAATAGAGGGTTGTCAATTATGTTAAGTTTGACAAAGTGTATTATTCCTAAAACACTTGGTTTGTCATTTTGATGAGTAACCATAAAGAGTGGTCCAAACATAGTTGCATGCACAGCTTTAGTTTCATACATTTATGTAGCCTGCAAACTCATCTTCATTCAAAGCATGTCAAGCAGTCCCAAAAGCACCTATATGCATTACTCTTATGCATCTTTGCACAACATTACTCATCTACACAATACAATCTTACTCATGGGCACACATATCTACACTTAGATACACTTAGTTTAGCACCATATGCATTTGGCATCTTGTTGTACCTACACCACATGATTATGCCAACTAACACAAACCATATAAGTTTCTCACTTGACAATATATGAGTTCAACCCCTATCATGCTCCCATCCACATGGAAAGCATCATATACATGTATGGCATCTATTAGCATATTGTTGAAGACCTAATGAGGATAGATAGTACCCCCTAAGACACTATGAGGATAAGTATATAAAGTTTCAACAACTACATCAATGAAGAGATCAAACTATGGAATCCTACACCAACATCTTTTATCATTTTATAAGTTTCTCACTTGGCAATATATGAGTTCAACCCCTATCACACTCCTATCCACATGGAAAGCATGTCATACATGTATGACATATATTAGCATATTTAATGAAGATATCAAACTATGAAATCCTACACCAATATCCTTCAGTTCCACAATTACTCTACATGCTTGCATGGAGAATTTGTTAGGATTTAGGTGTCATCTACCTTGTAAATCTTATATCATTTTACATGTTTCCAACTTCCTTGGAAAGTGCATCTAGGCACTTAGGAGTTATTGGAAATTAATTTATATATTTAATTGCACTTATTATTTGTAATACATTTATAAGGAAGGAGGGGTTCATCAACAATGATAAAGGTGTCTTGTGGAGATGAAATTAATTAATTAATTTTCACCTCCAATTTTAGTGCTTGGGAAAGAGTAGAGGATGACTTTTGAGTTCTACGCACATGTCTTTTGGCATTTCTTAGGTTGGGCACTTGGGATAGTGAAGGCAAATACTTTTGGATTTTCCTTGAGTGGCTTTTGGTATTCTAGAAGTTGTTAATGAACCATGGGTGCTTGGGAAGGAAGAGGGTGACTCTTAAGTTACCTTAGGTGTGGGAATTCATGAAGGGTCATTTTTAGATGCCTTGTTAGCACTTATTGAGCTTCCTCTTATTTTCTAAACCACCAATGGTTCCCCATTTCATGAAATTCTATGAATTGGAGCCCTAGAATAGTGGAAAGTACTACAATAGGTTAGAATAGGAAGGAATACTTATAGGAATGAGATAGAGAGTTGAATGTGTTGCCATTATTCACAAGTACACAAGTGTTGTCAAATTGGAGGCAAAGAGGATATGGAAGTATAATTTTCTTGTAATCATGATTTCAAAGTTAATACATGATTGGTCTCTCTTCTTGGTAGATTTTTTCTCACAAGGATTTCTCCATGTAAATCATGTGTTATGTGCTAAAATAATAGTGTTGCTGATTTTATTATATAATAATTTAATTCCATTAAATCTCTTCAAGTTAATCCAAGATTATGGACACAATTTTAGATTTGCATACAAACCTTAGAGTTATATATTGTAGTAGCCTAAGCCTTGTATCTTTCCAAACTGGTATCATAATTTGATGTTAAATAATTGGATCAAAGATTAAAAAATTTCCAAAATTTAGTATCAAAGCTAGATTGGTGTAAAAGTCATTGGACCTGTAAGAAGGGTTTTTTATCTTTCTTGGAATGTTGGAGGCTTGTGAGTTGAAATAGATGTTATATGTGTTAACATTATTTTATAGATCTGTGATATTGGAAACCATTGCATCTAACTCTTGGATGGATATTGTTAATGGGATCTATGTTGGGCACTTGAAGCCCATGGTTGTGGATCTTGTTTTTCATGGATTCGGTCATGTTTTTTCTTCTTGAATGGATGTGAACTAAAGCTCCTATTTGCAAATATGTGATTATCCTCTTGTATGGTGGTTATGTTTACCTTGTGGTCATGTGCAATGAAAGAGTGTTTGTGTTGAGTTTTTGCTTTTCGCCCCTTGGTCATAGGGAAGAACACCTAATATTTGGACTATTGTATGGAGTGCTTATATTGGGTTCATGATTTTATCCCCTAGTTACATGGAAGCATTGGATATATAGCTACTAGTTGCATGTGGGTTGTGGAGTTGGTCTTTCTATGACCTAGACACTCACAAACAACCTAGTTCCTCCTTTTTATATTCATGTTATTTTAGATATGTAGGTTTTATATTTTTCTTCTTTCAAAATTTTATGGGTTCATAGATTTACAATATTTCATTGTTTCCAACGACATATTTGGTGTTGTTCATAATTATCAATGTCTAGATGTTTAAGTGGATTCAAATTTATATAAATGGTTTTATAAGTTCTACATGTTAACCAAAATATATGGTTTGCATATCTAAAAAAAATATGTTCAGGGTAGTTTGGATGGAATAGTTGTATATTTGCATGGTTGCATGTAAAGATACAATAAAAATTTATAAATAATCATTTATTTACAAATAAAAATTTCTCACATCTACTTGTATGCCTTTTACTTATATCCAAAGTGTGAAGATTTTTTTTAACTCATACTTAGATTAGCTATATCAAAACTTGTTTTTCATTTAAATTCAAAAAAATAATCATACCTCATCGAAATATCTAATCTTCACTAAATTATTCTTTTTTTGTTAATTTTACTGTATAAACTACATTGAGTTTCCTATAACTTTTACTACTACCATTTTCTTAGATTGCAGGGATAACTCATTCATTTTTCACATGAAGTTACTTAACTTTATTTTTTGGATTTTTCATTAGCACTTAAATGTATTGTGTTAGAGTAAATAGGAAAATCATATAATAATGAATTAATTATTAGGTCCCCTTTTACTTTATTACACTTAAGGTAAACTTAGGAAGTGTTTTTTTATTATTAGGTTATATAAAAATAATCTCATAACATAAGATAAGGATACTTTTCATAATCCATTAATATCCTCTCCTAGGGTTTCATCTAATTTTCTTTTTGTTTTCATTTTCATAAGGATTCAACATTGTAATTGTATTCATTCATTTGGGCGATTATTGCATCAATACAATTCTCAAGTTGCATATAAAAGTATTTTTTTCTCTCTATTGTGATAGGTGTTTTGGTTGTAGACTATTTGTGGGAGCTATGGGGTTCAACAATCAATTCCAACTTGGTAAAGAGTGTAAGAGTTGAAGATTAGCTCAATACCCACGACCACATGCAAGAACAATGAAAATCTTCTACATGAGGGTATACAAGAATATGATCTTGCTTGATATTAAGACCTATCAAAATGATGATGAGGTATGAAGTATATTACATATGAGTACAAAGACCTTCCTTATATAGGCAACGTGAGGAATAGGATTGAACATGATTGTGACATGTGTCTTAATCCTATGACATGCAACAACCAACAACCTAACTACTACCTATAAATCAAGCATAAAAGCTAGATAAGATAAGTTCTAGAAAATCCAAATAAGACTTCTAGAAATAATCATATATACTAAGTAAACTTAATCATGTCAATAAGTCCCATAAGTCCCTAGTAAGATAAATTACTAGGTACAAGACTTTATATTCCCACCATCAAAGAGCGCCGAATTTGTAATTTCCTATCCATTTTTGTAGAGATCTAACCTTGAGGAAAAATTGTTGTATCTTGGAGAAAAGCATACCTTACCATTGTGTCTAAACACCTAAAAAACTTAAGATCAATTGTCAAATCATCAAAATTCTAGTAGATAAAATTTTAGGTGAATTTTTTGGGGGGGCACAAAAATCAAGGTAAAAAATTCATACAGTCATACAACATCCATACAACCCTATAATTCCAAATGTGTATGGTTTCATATAAGATATACAACCATTATTGCATAGGCTTGTGTAGAGATACATGCACCTATGCAATTTTTTGACCTTCTACACAATCTTTTGATTGTCTATACATTTTCCAATGATCTTTTTTGTGATTTTGGTGGCTACTCTATTTTTTTGACTGGTGACATCATTTTTGGGGAAACTAACATCAAAAATCATCCACCACTATTTTTTGTGGTTGTCATCAACCTTCGTTATTGATTCATCAATTGACAGCCACTTGCGCTTGCCTCTATCGTCTCCTACCACCATTGTCCCACTCTAATTGTGTCAAGCACTACCTGATGATCATATTAGAAACCAAGGGCTAGTGAGTCTAAGTAGCCTCCTACAATTAGTGATAGATCCCCAATGGGACCAAGGGCTAAAATCTTTAAGCCTCTTATTTTCTATTTTAAGCCAAATTGGACAACTTTGGTAAATTGAGTATATCTTGGGCATACAATGTTGAATGTTTATAGATCGTATAGCATTGAAAATTTGATTTCAAGGGATTTTCATCAGTATTAATATTTTTCTAGATTCTACTATTGGTGAATTTTATTGTTTGTTGAAGTTAGATCTAGCTGTATGAGCTTTCAAGGTCAAAGCTTTTGAATGGAACCTCTATTTTTCATGATTATTGTGGTGCTAGAAATTTGATTTAGCCCTCTATAGAAATCTCAAAACTATTTTTCCAAAATATTTACTAGGTACCTATTATTTTCATCAGATCTCAAGTTTTCTCTTTTGGTTACTTTCTTGGAAAACATGCAAACAAGGTCAAATGTTTTGGAAAAAGGGTAATTTTCTTGCATTGTGAGGGTTATATTGTTGTTTTTATTTCAAATTTATATACATGTCAAATAAAAAACATGGATCTAACCCTCTTAAATCTACTCACTCCATACAATTACTATGGTTGGAAAAAACAAATGGAGATCAATGTGAAAAATAAGGTTGTATAGAGTGACCATGAGTACACGACTTGAACCAACAACAACTAATGAGAAGAGAAAATGGTATAACATATGCAATGAGGCTTTTGGACATTATGAATTTCTATGTCTCTTGGTCTATTATTTCATGTTGATTAATTCACTACACCCAATCAAATATGGACTCAATTGGAGTCATTATTTGGGAAGCAAGATACATTGAGAGGAATTTAGTTAGAGAATGAACTTGTTGGTCTAAATACTACATATTTTGATAGCATCAAGGACTTATTCACTAAACTCAAGTCTCTTAAATTGTAATTGTCACATTATGGTATTGAGCAACAGGACTCTTAGTTGATTATTTTCATCATCACCAAGATTAGTATTGATTATATTCAATGCTTGTTTCTACCTTCTATGCTACTATATATGCATTTGGTACTTGATTTCATATGCCCTCACTTGATTATTTTGCTACTTCACTAATCAAGGAACAAGTAAAATGTGTACAAATAGAAACATTGAAGTCTTCCAAACCACTTGATCTTATTACAACACAAGGCACAAAAGATTAGAAGGCTTCAAATATAAAAGGAAAAATAGAAACATGGGGATTTCAAGAGAAATGAGACAACAAAGGAATCACATTCATAGGATACCTTTGAGTCCTCTTCCTCCTCTAAGGGTGAGTCATCTAAGAAGTAGAAACTGAAATTATGCATATTACAAAAACTATGGACATGATGAGTATTAGTGTTATGAAAAATAGATTGATGAGCTCAAACACCTTCTATATAAGAATCATATCCAGTTTCTTGAACATCCATATCATCTAGTACAACCTATTCTTTGACATAATCACCTACTCAATCAAGGTTATCTAGTATATAAATTAGATCAAACAAGATGAAAGACCATCCACTCTTTACATCCACCACTATTCAATCAGGATGATGACTATTTGATTTGGAGCCTCACATCACATGGATTCATCTCAAGGTGTGCTTCTCATTTGATCCTTGCAATACACCATACATAATGATGGGAAACAACACTAATTTGATTGTTTATGGAGAAGGATCTATTGATAATGATGATGGAACATTCCATGATGTACTTTGTGTTCCTTCATTATCCGCCAATATTCTTTCCATGTATCAAATTACACATAGTGGAGTAGTGAAGATTGTTGATTTTACACCTAATTCAATGCTTTTCAGAGACTTAGAGAGTAAATAAATTATTTTAGTTGGGACATTTGATCATTTTTATCAATTTTATGTCTTCTCACATTTTCTCAAGATTATTTTACAATACCATTGATTGGTTTACACTCCCATGCATCTAGAGTGGGTTAGATATCGAAGGAGAATTTTGGTCACTTGAACCTACATGTGTACTTCCATCTACCTTGGTTCATGATACTTGTGTTGAACTTCCACCTCCTACATCTTCAAAGATCAATTCAATTCAACAAGATGTTACTCTTCTTTTAGTCTCATCTTTGTGGAATGAGTTTTTACTAGACGTTGCAATTATTTGTTCAGTCACACATTGTAGATATTGGGTACATGATTGTTGATGTTCACTTCCTCTTTGATGATAGTTGCATCCCACCTGTCATCTCTTCATCATTTCGTTTAAAGGTTTTTCTATAGGGATCTTCATAGTTAAATTTGGATTTTCTTCATTCAATATGACATATTTTGATTTAGACATGTGGACACTTGAGAAATTTTCTAAGGCACACATCATGAGACATTTTCTCTCATATCTCTTGAGGTATTTTCTTCTAAATTTTCCATTATATTTGTTTCTTTCTACAAGTAGGAACATTGTTTTTATTATTTTAGATCATCTTTTGTATTTTTCTTTGAGCATTCATTGTTGAAATAGGAACTAATTTCTCATGGGGAGATTCATCATCTCTTATTTTCTCTCTTATGGGGGATCTAGATTGTACTTATGTGACCAAATTAGTACTTGGGGGGGAATTTTGAGTCTCACATTATTTTGTCACATGTACACATTTATTTATTTATTCTCTCTTTTGGAGAGGAGTTTCTTCCCATGAGGTTTTCTTCTTTTCTCCGATTATGATAGATTTATTTATATGTGCATGGGTATCTCATCAAACCTTTTAGTCAATACCTATTAATGCATCCACTCTTGTATTCTTCATTAAGGTTCTATCTTCTCCCTAAGTTGTACTTAAGGGGTGTTAGAGTAAATAGGAAAATCACATAATAATTAATTAATTATTAGGTATCCTTTTACTTTATTACACTTAAGATAAACTTAGGATGTGTTTTTTTATCAGCTTGTGTTTTTTTTCTCATAACATAGAATGGGGACACTTTTCATAATTAATAATATCTTCACCTAGGGTTTCATCTAGGTTGCTTTTTTATTTTTATTTTCATAAGGATTTATTATTGCAAATGTATTCATTCATTTAGGAGATTATTGCATCAATATAATTCTCAGGTTGTATAGTAAAATCTATTACTTCTTTTCTTTAATGTGACAAGTGTTTTATTTGCAAGTGATCTTACAATCACTCAATTTCTTCAAGAGCGATAATGAACTTAGTCCATGTATTTATAAGCATGTTTAAGTCATCCTTGTGTTGTGTAGTAATCATTCCATGACCCCTTCACTTAGAGAAAAATATTTAGAAGAGCAAATATAATATATTCTTGGTTAAATAAATGATTAAACATGAAGTTTTAAACCTATCGAGTTAATCCAATTATGTAGGAAATCCACATCTATCTTGCCTCCAAACATAAGGATGTTTGGATTGGCTTGTAGGTCCTTTAGGGTGTATGACCATAAAATGACTTGTTTGATTAGAAGAGGCTTGAACCTTCTCGAAGAGTAGTGATAATTCATTAGCAATACCAATTATTTTTTTTATTTTTTATTTTTTAGACTACAAGAATCGGGTAGCATGACCCCATATAAACTACAGTGCGCCTGGTAAACTTTTTAACTTGACCGGCGGCGCTGGCGCGACAATTATTCCATGTGCATAACATTCTTCCTATTATCTTTGTAATGTATCCTATATTTTTCAAGAACACCTCTAGATTTGGCATCATTGACATTTGATCTCACATCTAAGGATATATCTAGGAAGGTATGACAAAGGGTCATGAGTCTCAAACTCAATCTTTTTGCATTCAAAACTCATACATGAGTGGACATACAAATAGAGACAAATTTCAAGAGGCACTATAATACCACTACTTTGAGGCCTAGGTGAGAACTTAGTCAACAACCTAATAGAAAAACATTCAACTAGGCTATATGTGGAAATGACTTATTTTTAAATGATAGATGTTCTAATTATGTAGGTTGCAAAAGAATCTAGAAACCAAAGAAGATACTTGAAAACATGTGTAGGAGTAAATAGAAAAGTTATATTATGCTAAGCTTCATATTATATCAATGAGAATAGATATGATGTCATGGTCTCAGTGCAATCCTCCATTAAATCTCCCTAGAATGTCCAACTACAAATAATAGTTACATTGTACATTATTGTATAAGGAGGAAGAAAGATGGACCATCAGTTGGGATTGAGGTGGTTCATATCCTAATTTAGCTATCATAACCAGTGAAAAATATTCAACCCAAGTATGATATAATTTAAGTTAAGTTAGGACTTGTAGTTTGGAAAGAGGGTATTGAACATTACATGGAGCCTACTATTGAAACTACAAATGTTGTTGTGAAACACTTGAGACTTTTAATGCAATCTAGTGACCCCTATCCTTTTAGATGAGGAGTTATATATAGGAATGATTCTTAGGAGTTGAAGAATCATACTTTGGACCCCCACTTTGAGTGATGGAAAATGGAAATTTTCATTGTCTAGCTCCTTAGTCTATATATTGTATGTTAGTGTTGGGATATGAGTGAGAATATTTGTGTATGGAGATGTTGCCAAAATGTTATTGGAACTCTTTCAAAATATGGGCATAAAGCATTAAAGGTGCATATAAGAACCCCATTTTATTTATAATCTCTTTGCTAATTTAATATAGTGGGTGACACGAATTTGAGGTTTGAATTTTTTTATCAAAACTTGGGTTTTCTCAAGGAAAATTTATGAGCTATATTTCTATGTTATTTTTAATTTTACATTCGTTATTAGTCTTCATCAAAATTTGTTGTCATATAGATTCTATATTTTTATCTTTTCATTGATTATGAAGTTCATTCTAGTCACAAGTTTCTACATTTAAGATCTAGTTTTGAATATTGAATACCTAAAATTTCTTACACATATTCTACATTTAAGATCTAGTTTTGAATATTGAATACCTGAAATTTCTTACACATAATAGGCAAACTATATACTATCTATAACAAGCCATTATTAAATTTCTACAATCTACACCTAAAAAAAATTCAAAATTTTACATAACAAACCAAAAAAAAAACATTAATATTAATACATACGTATTAAGATGCAGTAAAGAGAAAGCAATGATGAAAGATAAGGATTATTAGAAAATGTTTACAATGACAACTAAAAATAGAAAAGGATGTAAGAGATGATAAAGGAGTTTTGCACTTATTGATTTTGCTTCATTTTACAAATTTATTATATTAACTAGTCTTCTTTTTTTGTTGAAGGGTTTTATATCAAATCTATAGAATAGTTTAGCTATCTGATATAGGAGCATGAACCTTAGGTTAAAACCTCTTCAGTCAAGGCTCCAGGTTTGAGGGGTGTCCATTCCACCAAAGTCATGTGAGGCACAATCCCAACAATAGACCATTCAACTTCACCAATAGACCAAAGGCCCATTGACTAGATTAATCTTTTCTAAAATAATTTATGTAACAAAACATAAAAAGCTTACATATACATATATGATAAATACCAAAAAAAAATTATTCATTTACTTTTGATAAACCAAATTAAAATAAAGATAACACTGCAAAGCTTATAATATCTCTCCATATGCACATAATTTCCATTTTAAATGTCATATTAATTTCTAACGACCTTGGAAAAACATTTCTTCATAGAAGTTGAAATTCTGGAAAGATTATTTTGGTAGATGAGAACGACACCACCGACTTAAAAACCCCGAAACACAAATTTTAAAATAAAATGAAATTACTTTGGAAAAGTCTGACGACTATGAGCTGGTTTATTCAACCTTGTTGATGACATTTGACAAATGCCAAAAACTGACTTTGATCTTTCAAAGGAAAGGAAATTGAGTGCAGTCTTCCAGAGAAAAACACCGACAACAAATCTCTTTCACCCAATGTGCTTGACAATCCATTTTAGGAGTTTCTCCCGACCTACTTCCATGGAACTGGAATCTAACACGCCAAGAAAACCCAGGTCTCTAGACCGTGTGTTCTCCATTACCGTCTTGACTGGAGCAGGAGTTTGAATCAAATCTCCAGACCCATTCTATAAAATCAATAAGAAATGGGTACAATTTTCTATTACCAACTCCTCATCTCTCCCATTTCTTGTCTCAGTGTAAGCATTTGGCCATGGAGATGAACAGTGTAAGGCGTCTTCTGACGGCATTAGCAATCTGTTTTTGCTTCACCACTGTGACTGTGAATGGTGTATGGAAACATCCAGCGCTGATCACGGAAATCCCAGATTCTCCGGATGATCTCATCGCAGACGGAAAGAGTCCTCTTCTTAGAAATTCTGTTTCTGCTGTTTCTATTTCCTGTAGACGTTTCTATTCCTTCTCTCTGTAAATATTATTATTTAAAATCTCTTTACCCAATGCTCTCGGCATGGGAGAATACATAGAACATTTTAGTGTTTGCATGGTATCAGAGCAACGATCCTCTGCGTTGCTATTTGCCCATCTCCCCTCCCCTCTGCGTTGCCCTTGCATTACTCTGTTCTTCTCGGATCTCACCCTGCAGTCTTGAATCTCCATCATGGCTGACTCTACCACCAGTGCCGCCCACACACCCACCTCCCCACGCTCCCCACACTCCTCTGCTCTCCAACCGGTTCCCCTTCACCACGCGATCTCTGTCAAACTGGATCGCGAAAACTATCTTCTCTAGCGCACGTAGTTTCTCCCGCTTCTCCAAGGCTATGACCTGGAAGGCTACGTTGATGGGACCATTACTTGTCCCCCTCGTACTCTCTCTCCGACAGATCCGACGCCGAATCCTACCTATCTTACCTGGCGCAAGCAAGACAAGATCCTTCTTGGATGGTTGCTCTCTACCCTTGCTCATGATACTGTGGCGACTGTTGTTGGCCTTGATACCTCGCGTGTTGTTTGGCTCACTCTAGAGAAGCGCTTTGCTTCCCATTCCAAAGCACGACTCATGCAACTTCGTCACGACCTCCAGACCATCCGTAAGGGAGCTCTCTCCATGGCTGACTACCTCCAGCGTGCCAAACAATTGGCCAACACCCTTGCAGCTTCAGGACAAACAGTCTGCGATTCGGATCTGCAGCAGATTTTCTTGAGCGGTCTCGAGTCCGCCTATGATGCTGTCGTCACTTCTCTGACAGCCACGCTTGACACTATTGATATGGATGATTTTCAAGCCCATTTGCTCGCCTTTGAGATGCGTATTGATGCCCAACAGGCCCTCCTTCAGCAGCACCCGGTGGCCAATGTTGCCACCCGTAATCGTGCTCCCAATCCTTCTTCTCAGCACAATAATCGCGGAAGGAACCACAATAATCGAGGTCATGGGAACACCTATCGTGGTCAACGTCCTCCACCCATGCCTATTCAGGCAACAGGACCGTGCCAGCTTTGCGGGCGTAAGAACCACACAGCCAACACTTGTTGGTTCAGATTTGATAAAACCTATCAGGAGATGCCCCAATCGGCTGCCCCCCCCTCTGCATACATGGCAGCACCCTATCCATATCATCACTATGGCGTCCCTCATCAGCAGTCCTCTTCCTATGCGCTATCTCAGATCTCAGTCGATCCTACCTGGTATCCTGATAGTGGAGCTACTAATCATGTCACCCCGGACTTGAGTAACCTGCAGATTCACCATGAGTATGATGGTCCTGACAAGCTTCGTGTTGGTAATGGCTCTAAACTCTCTATTTCTCACATTGGTAGATCACAAATTTATCATTCCTCACGTTTATTTCATCTCAATGATATTTTGCATGTCCCTAATGTCACGGCTAACCTTCTCTCTGTTTCAAAATTTGCCTCTGACAATGATGTCTTTTTTGAATTTCATCCACACTTTTTCCTTGTAAAGGATCGGCGCACGGGGCTGGTAGTTCTTCGCGGGCAGCATAAGGATGGTCTCTATCGCCTCTCTTCGAGTGTTTCTCCACCCTCTCAGACCCCTTCTACAGCCTTTGTTGGTGAACGACTTCTCTTGAGAGATGGCATCAGCGTTTAGGTCACCCTATGCCACGAACTGTTCGGCATATTGTCGGAGTCGAGTCGCTTCCTGTTAGTCAGAATAAATTGGGTCTTTGTAGTCCCTGTCAAGTCAGTAAGAGTCACCAATTGTCATTTCCTTTTAGTTCTACTATTTGTACGCATCCTTTGGAATTAATTGTTTCCGATATTTGGGGTCCTTCTCCCTATGTCTCTTATGATGGATTTCATTTTTATTTAATTTTTGTGGATATCTACAGTAGATATACATGGCTCTTTCCATTATCTCATAAATCTGATGCACTACCTACATTCATTAATTTCAAGACTAAAATTGAGAATCTACTTGGCCATAAAATCAAAACCTTCCAATCCGACAATGGGGGGGAATTTATTAAATTTAAACCCTTTTTGGCCTCCCAGGGAATCACACAACGTTTTTCCTGTCCCTACACCCCACAACAAAATGGTTTAGCCGAGCGCCGACACAAGCACATTGTGGACACTGGCCTTACCCTCCTTCATACGGCTTCTGTTCCCTTCATCTATTGGACCGATGCTTTCCTCACGGCCTGTTACTTGGTGAACCGGTTGCCCACCCCCATCCTCAACAATCGGTCCCCCCTTCAGTGTCTGTTTAACACGGGTCCTGACTATCGTGCGATGCGTGTCTTTGGGTGCCTCTGTTTTCCCTACCTTCGTCCCTACAGCTCTAATAAGCTAGACTCACGTTCTCTTCCTTGTGTCTTCTTGGGTTACAGTTTGGTTCACAAAGGCTATAAATGTCTCCATCTTCCCACCAACAGGATGTATATCTCTCGGCATGTTGTGTTTGATGAAGGGACCTATCCGTTTGCTGCTCGCCAGAACGCACCATCACCAGACTTGATCTCTGCACCATCCCTCGTATCCACTCTCCCACTTTATCACTCACCTCCATCTAGTGTGTCTTCACCTCCCTTGCAAGGACCTCACCATGGCCTCTCCATTCCCCTAGATGCCTCACCTTCTTCTCGCCATGACCTCCCTACCCGAATTGAATCTGCTCCCCCCGCCTTAGTGATTTCAGCCCCCCCATCTCCTAGCCATGACCCCTCTTCCTCCCCTTTGCCGTTACCTTCGCCAAGCTCGATGGTTCCTCCTACGAATGTGCATCCAATGGTCACAAGGTCCAAACATGGCATTTTTCAGCCCAAGGCATACAGTGCTACTAAGCACCCCTTATCTCCTGATGATATTGATGAGCCCACATGTTTTTCCCAAGCCAAAGTGGACCCACAGTGGCGCTTGGCTATGGATAATGAAATTAATGCTCTTATCCAGAATGGAATGTGGAGCCTAGTCCCATCCACACCCCACTTAAATATTGTTGGGTGCAAATGGGTTTTTAAGTTGAAAAAGAAAGCAGATGGCTCCATTGATCGCTACAAAGCCCGACTAGTTGCCAAGGGGTTCAATCAACAGGAAGGAATTGACTATGGGGAGACTTTCAGTCCTGTGGTAAAACCCTGCACCATTCGTACAGTTCTCACTATTGCACTCTCTATGGGTTGGCCCCTTCACCAACTCGATGTGCAAAATGCTTTCCTCCATGGTGTCCTTGAGGAGGAGGATTACATGAAGCAACCACCTGGCTACATTGATCCCCACTTTCCTACTCATGTGTGTCGACTCCATAAGTCTCTCTATGGTCTCAAACAAGCTCCATGGGCTTGGTACCACCGCCTGAGCACCTTTCTCCAACAGGTTGGGTTTGTGGGTTCCAAAGCTGACACTTCGCTATTCATTAAGCGAACCGCCCACTCCACAGTTTTTATGCTTGTTTATGTCGACGATATTATCATTACTAGATCTACAGTGGACTGTGTTCAGGCTTTGATATCTCAACTTCAGTCCGCTTTTGCCATAAAGGACTTGGGCTCTCTCCATTATTTTTTGGGCATCGAAGCTCTTTCAACTCCTACAGGGCTTCTCCTATCTCAAAGGAAGTATACACTTGATCTTTTCAAGAAGACAAAGATGGACGGCGCAAAACCGGTTCGCACTCCTATTTGCAGCCAAGAAAAGTTGTCTAAATTCACCGGCTCCGCGTTCAGCGATCCAACTCTATACAGGAGTGTTGTCGGTGCTCTTCAGTATCTCACCCTTACAAGACCCGATATTGCTTTCGCCGTCAATAAGGTCTGTCAGTTTATGCAGCAGCCCACTGATGATCATTGGAACGCTGTCAAGCGTATCCTGCGGTACCTAAAGGAAACTCTCTCTTATGGACTGCAACTCAGCAAGTCTACCCCTCTCACTCTTACTGCCTTTTCTGACTCAGATTGGGCTGGTTGTCCCGATGACCGCCGTTCTATTAGCGGTTACTGCATCTTCCTTGGTCCAAATCTGATTTCATGAAGTGCTCAAAAACAAAAGACCGTCTCAAGGTCTAGTACTGAAGCTGAATATAGAGGAGTTGCCATAGCCACTGCTGAGCTAATTTGGATTCAATCCCTCCTCTCTGAACTTGGATATTCTCCCATTGCTTCCCCTGTTCTATGGTGTGACAATCTTGGTGCTACGTATCTCACAGCTAATCCAATCTTTCATGCACGGACTAAGCACATTGAAATTGATTATCATTTCGTTCGTGAGAAAGTTGCTAACAAAGGTCTTGTTGTCCAATTCATCTCTACAAAAGATCAGGTTGCAGATGTCTTCACTAAGGGGTTGAGCTCTGCTCGATTTGCTTTATTTCGGGACAAGTTGACCGTACAAACACCCACGCTCAACTTGCGGGGGCATATGGAAACATCCAGCGCTGATCACGGAAATCCCAGATTCTCCGGATGATCTCATCGCAGACGGAAAGAGTCCTCTTCTTAGAAATTCTGTTTCTGCTGTTTCTATTTCCTGTAGACGTTTCTATTCCTTCTCTCTGTAAATATTATTATTTAAAATCTCTTTACCCAATGCTCTGGGCATGGGAGAATACATAGAACATTTTAGTGTTTGCATGGTGGGCATATAAAGCTGAAGGAGAAGATGACCCATTTGGAATTCTATATGCATGACATAGTCATAGGAAAGAATGTGACAGCAGTTCAAGTGGTACCAGAGAAGCCTGTGAATTTTTCTTCGGGGGTCCCTGCTTTTGGTTCAGTGTTTGTGATGGATGACCCACTCACTGAAACGCCAGAGAGGGAGTCAAGGGTGTTGGGCAGAGCACAGGGGTTGTATGCCCTTGCTTCCCAGGGAGAAGCGAGTCTGTTTATGGCTCTCACGTATTCTATGGAGAGAGGGAAGTACAAAGGAAGCTCGCTGAGTATTGTGGGGAAGAATATGGTAATGAATGAGCAGAGGGAGTTCCCAATAGTGGGAGGAAGTGGGCAGTTTCGAATGGCGAGGGGCTACGCATTTGCTCACACCTATTCCATTGAAGGTCCCAATGCAGTTATTGGATATAATGTCAGTTTTCCATTACGACCACTAGCTCTCTTGGACATTATTTTACAAGTTTTTATCATGTTTTATTGGATTTGGAGCATTAGATTTTTACAGTCTATTTACGTGAATTCATCAAGTTAAGTTTTGATTTTGTGTAGCATTTTTTATGTTTTGTATGTGGTGAGTTTTAAGTAGTATCATGTTTCTATTGGGTTTGATTCATAAAAATCGATTTTCTTTTTTTCAAGAAATCGATTTTCTTTTGTTCAATTGAAGTTCATCATCATTTTTTATTGAGATTTTGGTAAGTAGTTGTAATAAAAAGGTTTGGCAAATAATTGTAAGAGTGTTGCAATTATGAAAATTGCATATTAAAGATATATGTGTTTGTTAAGGCCATTTATGTCCTCTACATTGAGGAGAACTGTGTGTGCTATGAGAACCATTTGTTTTTCCCTTTCATTTTGGGCTCACCTTCACTCTATCATCATTAAATGTGATGACAAGTATATAAGTAGAATGATTTCTACTAAAAGGTTGACACATAATGTGCACCTTACCTAACTCCACTTGCGCTCACTCTTAAGGATCAATCCTAACACATGTTTAGATCAAAAATCTTCCTAAGTGATTTAGGTTGGTTGCATGATTTGTAGAGATGGCCTCAAAATTTTAAAGATCTATATTCAAATATGGGGTCAATCTAACCTTTCCTACTAGCAATTGCATGTTGACTTAAATTGTGAAACATTTTATGTATAACTCTAATTCATTTTTATAGATCAAATTCATCTAAAGCTTGGAGATTCAATCTATATAATTTACATATTCATTTGTGTAACCAGAGCATTATTTACTACTTACTTGCTTGCATCTACATCTAGGGCATTATTTGCATGACTACGTAGTGTCTTCATTTTTTCATAGTTGTTAAACCAATATTAGAGGGGTTTAACTAAGGGATAACACACCCTACCTACCAAACCCCCTAAATGTGTTCTTAAACACTTCTAATCAAATAACATGGATCATAAATATTAAGGTAAATGAAAAAGAAAACCATCAAAATTTATCATATAACAAATTGTATATCCACATGCTTAGGTCAAATCTCTAGTCAAAGTGAGTGCAAGATCATGATGGGTCAAATAATACCCCAAATGGCAATGGAAATGCTAAAAATAGACTTCAATAACATCAACTTCACATCAAAAATTGAATGGTTTATTGCACAATCTAAAAATAAAGTAGTAATAAAAGTAGTAAGAAATTAAATTAGTTCGTGGACTTTTCAACTTTTATATTAAATTAGTTTAGTGAAATTTGAATATTTCAATGTGTTACTAATTTTTTATAATTAAAAAAAAAAATGTAGGTATCATTCTAACCAACCTAAATATGAGAAAAAAAACATTTTTCCTCCAAGAATTGAATTTAAGTAAATGACACATGAGTTTAGACATGACACTTTTTTTAATAAATAAATAATTATTTATGAATTTTTTACTATGACTTCTTTAAAATATTAAAAAATAATTTTTCAATCAACCTAACTTAGTAAAAAAAAAAAGAAAAAAAAAGTTAAAACTTTTTTAAAAAACTATAGACAATAAAGCATAAAATGTGACATTTTGTGCATTAAAAAATTATAAATAATTTGAAAGTCATTAATTTTCCTCAATATGCATATCTATCAAAAATTAGACACAATATATGTTAAAAAAAAATGCTTTTAAAATTATAACAAGGCATATATTATATTTTTATAATCTTGATATTTTTCTCTACAAATCCGTTTCATTTTATTAAATTTATTTACAAACAATTCTATCAACTTCAAGGATGAAGCTATGGAAAATTTCAAGATAACACTAAACTGCTAGTTTTGTAAGTTTCTTGACAAGTTTTAGGACTCCCACTTTACTAAATCTAAGGTAATCACAAGGCATTTTTTGAGGGATTACATATTTGAGCTAGAAATATGAAAACTTTTCCTTCCAAATCTAAATATAAGTCTAAATGTTACTATTTTTTCATTCACTAATTTGTTTATCCATTGTCATTGTTTGACCGATCATGAATTCACACTTGCTCATCACAAAAGTGATTCAAATAGATAAATAGTTATTTTTTAAATCCTAGGGCATTTATCTGATTATTCTTGATTTTTCTACATATATTGACATATCACATACAAATATCCATCACAACATATTTATGTCAATTTCTAGCTAAGTAGCTTTGTATTATTTATTTGATTTCTGAAAGGAAGCAAGGTATGTGAAAATTCTTCCTAAATTAATCTTAGAGAAGAGAAATGCTCAAGTTTTATATATTTACAATTATAAAAAGGAGAAACATATATAAAGCATAAATAAAATTATGCCACTACATAGGTGTACACAGGGAAAACCTTTTCAATAGAAAACCCCACACTCTAAAACATCCAAATATATCAATCAATGATTTAAACATAGTTACAATACACTTATAGATGAATCATTTACAAGAGTATCACCAACCAAAGATTTAGAATGGTTTTAGCAACATAACAATACCTACAAACTCACTATTAATACATCGATCTCAAGCACCCAATAAATAGAAGTAATACATAAAACCATCAAATGGTAATTACAAAACCATGAGCTAAAACCACCCAAAAATGTGGCAATCATATACTTAATTAGAAAATCAACACCCAAATCCCAAGATAAGTTGACAAGCTAAAAATAGCATATTCCTTATGCCCGTCATTAGTGCATCATAATCCACTCACCAACTTGGGCATTCCATTTTGGTTTCATTATCTCCATTCAATGATTTCTTATGATATTTCATAGCACACATCATCAGTTGATTAGCAAGTGTGACTCACTCTTACAATATTGTATGTGTCCTAGATGCTTTTGCATTTCCAATGTGAGAAACCTAACTTCTAGAGGCCATAAATTTTGATTTAAGAGGCTATTTGAGCCCTTATTTAATTTTAGCTCAAAAATATCTACATAATAGGAATACCTAGAAGTAATGCTAAACAACTCAAAAAACTATTTCACCCAAAGATTAATATTTTATATTTTGTAGTCCAAAACATAAATTCTTTATATGCTTAACATTAGGAGCAAGGTCGAGACACCAAACCTTAACAATTTCTATATTTATTTGAACACATTACTCCAAGAAATTATGTCACAACTCTCTAATCCAAAGGAAATTATTGCATTATATTTGTTTAATTAATTTACCCTAGGATTTTATATAAAAATGATTATTCTTTATCCATCTTTATTTTTATCTTTCCATTTTGGTGCATCCCTTGAATGAAGCAAGGTAGATAGAAATACTTCGTACAATAAATTTTCGAGAAGAATATTATGTAATATTTAATATTTTAATAATTACAAAAAGAAGCACATATAAACATAAAAAAATAATATACTATAACACAAGCACGCACATGGAGAAACCCTTTTCAAGAGAAAAACCCCACACTCCAAAGCAGCCCAATGAATTATTCAATAAACAACAATAGTTACAATACACTTTAAAACCAAGCCTACACTAGAGTAACACCAACCAAAGATCTGAAGAAACTATGGAAAATTAACAATATCTATCAAAAAACATATCATGACAAAATTTCAATTATAGAATCAAGAACATGTCATGACATCATGATCTAACATCTCACCCTAGGAGATCACATGAAATAACCATCCATCATCAAATGATGAATCTACATCACTATCAAAGCTCCCATTGAATTGTATAACTAAGCTCTTCATGCATAATGATAACCATCTCCTAACTTAAGATCATTCATGGTTCCAACACAATCCAAGAAATCAACACCATGAGCTCTAAAAAGGTAAAGTAGAACCATAATCTCGAAACTAAGAAGATACAATTTTCATACATCCTTTGTCAATAGAACCAAAGATATCATTAAACTCTCACTGCTATCTAAAGGAGAATCTAAGAACTCCTTATGACACCAAAAACTATTACAAAAGACCATCTATCTTCTAATCAAAGATTATCCATAGCTCACTACACACTATAACAACAACTTAAAACCATAATCTTGAAACAAAGAATATATAACACATTATGTAACTACATAAGGCTCCCACTGAAACTAATATCGAGTTATGCATGGCATCATGACCAATATCATGTCCAACACTCTACTGAAAGTGAACAAAATTTCTCATGCACAATAAAAAATGGTTATAGATTCAAATGAACAACTATATCAAGTACTCCCAACAACCATCTCTCACTAAAATACGCATATCAATGTAATAATGGTGACCAAGAATATGGTGTACCAAATAGAATCCACATCAAAAAAATTACAAGATCTAGACATATGCAACATCTCAAAATAGAAATGCATAATCAATGCTCCAATCCCAAATAAATAAAAAACATATTCAAACCCACATTAGTATCATGTAGAATAGATATTATTTAGGTATAACATGTGTATTTTCAAGACTCAAACACCAATATCAACGCTAGATCTGATTTTCCAAACAAAACCACATAGGAGTAACCATAGATCAATAAGAAAACTCCAAGAAGTCATGCAAACCTATAACTGTCTTCATCTAGAACAACTTGAATATAGTCTCATCACTGATCTGCATACCACATATTTTAGTTAACATGTAAAAAATGAAAAACCATCTCTATAAATCTAAAATTCTTTTAAACATCTAGAAATTCACATCAAATCATTTGAATAACAGAATAGTCACATATCTACAAACCCACCACTAAAAACAAGAGTAAATTGCAACCCAATAAGAAAACCAAGTTGTTTGAGAGCTTATAAAATATGAAGCATACCAGCTTCACAACTCACAAAGATATTAGTGGCTTATCTTCTAGTACCAAACTATGGATTATCATGCAATGAGCATCACATAACACAAGATTTATGTGGAGAAACCCTTGCGAGAAAAACTCCACAAAGAAGAGAGGCCAAGTATGCATTATCTTCAAATAAATGAGATTACAATACAAATACTTTCATACTCCTCTTTTCCTCCACCATGGTAGAATTTGTGCACTTGTGAACAACCTCCTTATGCCTCAACCTATCCTTGTACCTTTAATTAAACTCTACAACTAATTGTTGCTCATATTTTCTACATCCAAGAGGTTGAATTTATAGGCTTGTGAAGGCATATGGGGGAGAGGGGCCAGTAGTCGTGTGGGCTAACTTTGTCAGTATGTAGTGATCAATTGGAATATCGTAGGACCTTCACTTTTTTTAAATGTGGGCTGGCCTCTTATCTATCTATAACTAAGGTTTGGAGGTGTGACTCATCATGCAACTTTCCACATCAACACATCTACTAAGAAGTGTCCAAAATTTGAGTTTTCAAAGATTCGACTGAAACTTAATCATTGTACCCCTAGTAGTTGAACAAAAATATATCATAAATGTTTCTTGTAGAATATCATATTTTTATTTAAAATAAAACTTATATGCAACCTAAATGGACCAAATAGCTATTGGTAACCATAAATCTTTGTTATCTCTAGCTTTTGTATTTGACACAAATGGACCAATAGTTGAACACATAAAAACTATTTGTTGTTTTAAAAACAATACGTAATTATTTAAAATACAACTTATATCAAACAAAAATGGACCAATAGTTCAAACACTAAAACTTTTTGAAAATCTTTCACATTTAATGAAAAATACATGGTATTTATTGTTCTCACCTTTTATATTTGTGATACAACAAACTATTAATATGAAATATTCCAATGCTTGTACATTGCTACCCCAATAGTTGTACACATAAGAACAATATTTTTTCACTATGATGACAATACTTGTTTAAATGAGTGTCTTATTTTATTAAATGAGTATTTAGTTTTATAAATGACACACTTATAGTGGATAGTTATGATATTTTATTTGAGACAAAAAAATATTTATTTCACTTGTTCATGAATGTATTTATGTTTTTGTTTACTTGAGGATTATAAGTTATGAAGCACGAACAACTAATGATCCTATAATGTCACATATTTGGTAATATTTTGATTAATATGTGAAATGAATATATACAAGATATAATATTAATTCATTCTAGTACTAATATGAATAATCACTATTGACTGTACAACTATTGGACCTTGCACAACTACTGGCCCCTCTCCCCTAAAGCACCAAATTACATGGTGCCCAAAGATGACCCTTCATTCCAAACATCCCCAACCCTTGGATTACCTCCTTGGAATGTGAAAGGACATCAATTTTGGCTCCAATACTTTTCCTCCAACTTTGACACTCAAACTTGGGCGATAAACATTACATTAAATGCAATAAATGATGAAATATCAAGAGATTCATGTTGCCTCATTCCAATCTCCCACTTGGAGAATCCCAACAGTCACTCATTTTTCTCGTTCCTTATCATCTATCATCCCATTCTAGGCATCCACATGTGAAGAAAATAATATTAAATATTTATGTTCACAAGTCACTTTACCGTTGTTAGTGGAACTCATCACCCCTTATAAATATACTACAAACAATGTTGAAAATTAATATTACAAAACATTTTTCCAATACACCCTAAGTACCTAGAGACACTTCCCAAGGATGTTGGAACCATGACATAGGATTTACAAGGTGGATGGCACCTTAATCCTAACAAGCTTGAGTATCTAAATTTTGTTCTATGCATGATTCATCAATACTTATTAAAATACATTCATGGTGATAGAATTGTCAAAGTAAAGAGAGATGCATATATATCTATATTTTATTCAAGTTATTTCAAGCTTGATAGATATATTAAAACTCATAAAGAAGATCCTTATGCATATGAAGATAAGGCCAATAAATATGTCATGTGCATTTAGAAACAATGATCTATAAATAATTCACAAAAAAAATATAGAGCAAATGAATCTATCATCATTACCTCCCAAGATATTTCAAGAGATAAAATAAAGTTATAGTTACTTTCCTCTACCATAAGAAAAATAAGAACAAGATGTTTCTCATCTTGTGCAGGTGCATATATATATATATATTGAAATTTAAATTTTGTGATCCCATTGTCATATCTTATAAATGTACTTCTTCCACAAGTGTTCTAAAACAAAATGAAAATATTTCAAAGGTGCATATGAACCCTACTTCTACAACTCACATGAATAATTGATAAAGAAGGGTAGTACACCTAGTCCACATATCTCAAGTACATTTATATAAAGGGCTACATCTTATCATGATGAAAAACTACTTAACAGTGGTTACAACTACATAATAAGGATGGAGATGAATTAATTGATGAGGAACCTATTAGTAGTTGAAATTTGGAGATTTCATGTTTCATAATATTATATATACACATATATCAAGTACATCTTATATGGTGTCTCTTGCTTGGGGGCATGTCATTTATGGCATTAACCACTTTTTCTACTATATTGATCATGATAAGTTTTCGTGATTATAATTATTTACACAACATTGGTATTACATGTTTTCTTGATATGATATTTTCTTATAATGGTTACAAGACTTTCCATGCTAATCGTGCTTTTATTATTTCTCATGTTTACACTAACATTATTATTGTTGAAAAATAAAGTGAAAATGTTACAACAATAAGACAAATATTGTATATATTTTATTGAACATGCATTAAGCCAAATATGTAAATGGAAATAGAAAGCATATAAAATTAGTAAACCATACAAATATACCACATCATTAGATTTAAATGGAGAGAATATTTCGAGAAAAATTCACTAGAAAAGAGAGCACCAAATATTTATTGATCTTCAAAAAAAGAAGATAATATTCAACAAAATTATCTCCTCAATCCACCACCTTAAACTTGTAACTTATCATAGTATCTCATGCTTACTTATAAACCACTACCCAAGGCTCCACTTCATAGCTAAAATTAATATGAAACTATAAATGGTTTCTAATACAATGGATTTAAACCATGATCCAAGTAGTCTACATGCAAAATATATCTCATGACATGTATTTGGGAATTACAAGCATCTTTCTAGAATCTTCAATACTTTTCTCATGAACTTGGGCATCCAACTTCATTAGAGGAAAAAAGTAGCTCACTAAGAGAAAATAATAACTCCTTATGTTAAAAAAAGGCTACCAAATTCTTATGCATAATCAAATATGTTCCTACACCTCGTACAATATCATAGCTACTTCTTTCACCTCTTAAAAAACTATAAATAGTTATATTCCCTTCCACTTCACATCAAGTGTCCAATAATGTTAGCATAGGCCAAATTAAGTTTCCCCACTCAATGTCACCTTGAAAATAAAATTCAAAGTGCCTAGTGAAATAATATTTATTTACATAAAATATGTTTCCTCATGTGAGATTTCCAAGTTCCCCTTCCATAATTCTTTGAGTTGAGTGAATAATAATAGCCAAATTTTAGAATATTAAAATTATGGTACATAGTCCTAGGATTACAAATTAATATCACAAATCCTAGCATTATCCCATTTTATATTCACATTGCAATGGCATAATAAAGAATCTGGTAAATTAAATTAGGTGCTAGGTGAATCATGCACATTGCCTCCCTACACCAAGAGAACTTATGTGTACACACTAGTTTAGTAAGTGAATCTATAAAATTATCACGTGTCAACATTTTGTAGCAAGACCTTACCAAAACTCGATATCATTGTGCATTAACATGTTTAGTATGAGCATTGCATATGGAATTATTTGCCAAACAGATAGCACTCTAACTATCAGATTTGATTTTAACCACCTTATGATCAAACCATTACCCAAACACAATATTTGTAACCATATTCCCTCCTTAGGCACATGTTTAGTAGTCATATACTCTAGTTTTATGTTGTAAAAAGCAACTATGTTATGCCTCTTACTCATCCAACTCACTACATTTCCCAACAGAGTAAAGACATAGCCACTAGTGGACCTTTGACTATCTAAGTCACCTTCCCAATTTACATCCCCAAGTCTCAATGTATATAATGTCTTAACCACATCATTTGTATCATGATAACATAAAAAGTAACTAGAAGTCACTTGTAAATATATGAACAACCTTTTAACATAAGTCCAATGCTCCTTATAAGGTTTAGACATAAACCTACTCAAAACTCCTACTACTTGGGAAATATTAGGTCTGGTGAAAACTATTGCATACATCAAGCTACCAACAATGCTAGCATAAGGCACACTAGGTATGTCTTGTACATTATCATCTAATTTAGGACACATATCTAATGAAAGATTAGTTCCAATAAGAAGAAGAATACTCAAAAGTTTACAATCATGCATAGAAAACTACTACAAAATGGTATCAACATACTTAATCTAACTTAACCAAAAAAAATGCATTTGATCCCTTTTGATCTCCATTTCAATAATAAATTTTTTAGTCTAAATCCTTCATATAAAATGTCCTAGAATTCTATTTTTTAAGATCCCTAATCATCACCTTGTTTATACTAAGAAACAACACATCATTCACATAAAATATAATGACAAGAATTTCATCATTAATAAATGTAACATATAAATATTGATCTTCATCACTCCTAAAAAAACTCAATTTTAATGTGAAAGCATTAAAATTGTAGTACTGCATATGGTGTGACTAATTTAGACCATGCAATGACTATTTTAACATACAATGAATGTTTTCTTGTTTACTAGTATTGATAGGTCCATAATATCTTGCACTTTGTCAAGATCAATAGTAACTCCTTCGTTAGATATAACATTCCCAAAGAGTTTTCCTTGAGGGAATATAAAGGAACACTTTTTTGGGTTCAAATAGATGCCAAACTATTGACACTTCTAGAAAACATGGTTTAGATGCTCAAAAGGATTCTCCTTTTTAAATGATATTGTGATATTATCCATGTATATCAAGATAATCTTATTTACAAGTTCATTGAAATATTCCACCTATATTTGATAGACCAAAGGGCATCTCAAGTATATGCATGTATTCCCCATTTAGGAGTGAATGTTGTCGTGTATTTATCCTTCTCTTTAAGTTGGAAATAGTTATAACCAAAAATATCATCTAATAAAGAAAAGAACTTGGAGCTAGCCATTGTTTGTAATATATGTTTCATTGAAGGAAGAGGATAATGATATTTAGTTATGCCTTGTTTCAATCCCTAAAATCTAAACAAATCTTGATTTTCTCATTTTTCTTTTAGATTAGGAACAAATTTGATACCCATGTTGAATCCTAGATAGGAAAGATGATCTTCAACTAGATCAATTTGGTGAGGTCTTTCCTTATCAATGGTTCAATTCTTCAATTTACCTTTCATTGTTCCTTCCTGAAAGGTTTTAAGTTTGTAGATAGTTTGATAGTGTGTTAAACTATTTTTTTTTTTGTACCCTTTCAATTCTTCATAGTTTCATGTCATTACCATATCATATTTACACAAATATGAATAGGCATGTTCACATACTTTTGTGTATATTCATTTCCTACTTTTACCTTTTTATCAAAAAATACATCTATTTTAATATAATCTCCCTTATCTATAGTGAATTTCCTTTTTATCTCCTTTTGCATCAAGAGTAAACAAATTTTCTAAGGTGATTAACCCTTTTTGTAACTTTTTTTTTTATTTTAGCCACATAATGTGGTCTTCATAAGCCTCCTCATTAGGCTACAATTGTTCTATGAATACTCCCAACTAGTGATTGAATAATGCAATCTAAGTATCATTCTCAAATAATCCCCAATGGTCTTGATTATCTAGAATAGCGGGTCATTTTTTAACTTGACATAATTCTTATTTTTAAGGAAATATTGTGTTGGATCAAATTTTGATCCATTCATGACCATCCAATCTACTACAACATTCCAAGTTCCTAGAATCGATTGGAGATTCAAATCTTTAAAACTTTATAAAAGGTCCCATACCCTATGGTGGTATGACCTCATCCTCAAATTCTTAGTAATGGTCTTTCCTTTTACTTGCTTGATGATTGATTCAAAGTCTTTAAATATCTGCAATTTATAATCTTCATTTTCTCCCAAAATAATTCCATGGATTAGTTACTCATATTTGGATTCATTAATAATGTAGTTGAATTAGAAGCAAAATTCTTTTAGGACTTTCTTTCCTTTGGGAGAAACAAGATATACTCCTATCGCAGTCCACTGATGAATATGTGAACATCAAAATATAATTTCCACAATTTAAAATAATTTTCATTTGTGACACTCAGAAAATTAAGAAAGATTTCCAAAGCCTTTTAACACATCATTAAGGGAAATTAAAAGTGTTCTAAATTTATTCAAACCATTATAAATAAGTTTCCGAAAAAGTCAACATTTCTCATAATTCTTCCAAATGAAATAAAGAGAATTTGAATTGCATTTCATAAAATAATATCATCATTACAAATTAAACAAGCATGAGTATTTCAAAGATTTTCTCATATACACATATTCCTCTTCACTTGGAGGAATCAATCAATGATACATTAATACATTCAAATACACTTCCATTTCAAGTTTCAACAAGAATTTCAAAATGTATATACATAAATATCGGCTTCACAAGCCAAGTCTGAAAGATACATAAGTACATTAATAGCAAATAATCTTGGATCCACCAACCGCCGTGACACCTTGGTCTTCTTGCGAGCTGGGGCCAAGAATGTGATTCAGGCGCCTTTTCCGCCCAACCACGAAGTCCATGACTTCCCCGGGTCCCTTCCTAACTCGAAGGAATCCCCGGCCCTGCATAAAGGAGCCTAGCAACCCGAAACGGTAAAACAGGAGGGCACTCTCGGTGCGTGCCTGATGCCTATATGCATTTCTAACATGAAATAAACACATTTCTTGCAACAGGAGGTGGCAGAGACTCAAATAAATTTCTAGGCTTTTAAAATAAACAATCCATCTATTTCAATGGTACAGTGCTTGGCCAAGCAAAATAATAATAAATGGTAGAATTAGAAAAGGTAATACTACCGTCTCTGTTCGCCCACCTTCGGCACCCTGTCCCGGAAGTTACCATAGTGCAGTTAAATAATACTTAACAGAAACTTAATACATTTTCAAAACAGGCTTTCATCTTTTCATCAATTAAAAGAAGTGAATTTTGAGTACATTCCTTATATTTCAGTTGTAAGATGCCATTTATCCTTTGGTAAGTGTTCTCTTTTTAATTTGGATAAAAGAAATATATATATTGATAATTTTCAGTGCACTATTTGATAGTAAGAACAGTGCTTTCAGTTTTCCATATGCATTTCAATGACTGACAGTTTTGATTCCCTATTTCATTACAGGGTACAGAGTAAAATAATATACTGATACAATACAATTTTTGTTTCAAAATTCTGAGGTTTGAGAAGACAATCTTTCATTCACATTTCATGTTATATTCTTTTTAACATATTCAAGGTACTTTCCAGTCTATATGGTGTCTCAAACACTTCTGTTTTTGTTTTCAGGTTTTAGCAATTCAAAGAACAGAATTCATATACTTTCTGTTACATGGCTTTTCAAGATTTTCCTGTCCTTGCTTCAGATTCAAGATAATTACAAAACAGAATTCATATACTTTCTGTTATATGGCTTTTCAAGATTTTCCTGTCCTTGCTTCAGATTCAAGATATTTATAAAATAGAATTTATACTATATTTCTGGGAAAGAGTTTTCTGTTTCAATTTGTATTTGGCATACTATGCATGGGTATCTATTTATATATATATATAGGTATACACATATATATATATATATATATATATATGTATGTATTGTGCAGTCATATTGTATATGCATACATACATATATATATATATATGTAGAAATTCATGTTCAGCTGTATCAAATTCGAAGTAAGAAATTCTATATGTATATATGTGTAGAAATTCATGTTCAGCTGTATCAAATTCGAAGTAAGAAATTCTATATGTATATATGTGTAAAAATTCATGTTCAGCTGTATCAAATTCGAAGTAAGAGATTCTGATTTTCAAATTTGTGAATTTACTGGCCGTGCATAATTAGCAGGGTATTTTACATGGTCCCGTGATGGTATTGAGCGACCAGAAGGGCTCAGGTAAAAGCCCTTGCCCCTCCCATGGGAAGGGGGGCGGGCTGTGAGGGCTCGTGCCCTCCACAGGCCGCGGCCTGTGGAGGACGCGAGCCTCCACAGACCACGCCCTTCCCATGGGGAGGGCAAGGGGAATTAAATTCCCAAAGCAATTTCAGACTCAGAAAAAAAAGACATTTGTCCAGTATAAGCTACATTCGGTTTTGTCTCAAGACAGATATGCAGACATTGTATATATAAAATTGCAAATACACTTGAAATTCCTTCATTAAAATGCAGATTTGCAACAGGACGAAAATCCCTAATGGAGAAGAAGGAATGTGTTCCATAATTTCAACACAGAATGGAAATCTATTACCCAGTTTTCAAAACAAACTTGGAAAGTTGTATTCTAAACAGAGAACAAAGTATTTCTTTACTGCAGTTTGATATTAAAATTCAAAGAAGGCATAGCAAAAAGAACCTGGCACAGTTGTCTTCCAGTGCAGATGCTCAGCAATACTTCTCACTCTGTTTCCCAGCTCTGTTTTTCCAGCTCTCGGATGATGATCATAATGATTAAATCAAAGTCCTATGTTCTTTCTTAAAAGGCCCTCTTCCTCCTTTCGAGGATCATGCATAAAATTCTCAGGTGACAGCAGTTTACAAGGATTGCCACATACCCAGCAAATTGTTGTTTTTGAGACAGAGTTTTCCAGAGCCCCATGCTTTCTCGGGCTGTTCATTCCTAATTCTTTTGGAAGAAATTGACCATATATCCTAAATAGTTTTATTTTTATCCCTTTTATGCAATTATTAAATAAAATTCATTTATGCAAAACAGATTTTAGGTTTATTCTTTTATTTAATTTGTTTTAATTTTTAAATACATTTCTTTTAATCAAAAAAATATAGATTTAACCCTTTTTGCTCAAATTAATAATGAGAAATTAGGAAATAGAATAAGCCATATAATTTCATAATCTAATTTAACCTTATTTCAAATTCGCTATGCTAATCATTTCACGCAATCACATTGTAAAAACAATAAGAACATGATCTAATGCAGCTACATGATGTAAGTGGTGTGTGCATAACCGAGAGTTTTCTCCTCTTCTACCCTGTCGAGAAGCTAACCTCCTTTTCCTCAATCACACTCTTGGCCTTCGATCTCCTTGGCCTTCGATCACCTGCCATTCAGATGCACTCAGGCATGCAAAACAAAAGAGTATTAGTAACCATCGTAGGAAAAATAATCAACTCAACATTTATATAAATGCATTTATAATTCTTGAAAGAAACAATTATATTAAAGCATTGCTCTTAACACATATCATACTTCATATATTGAATCTCATAAGATCATGATTAAACATTATCTAAATAAGTCAGGGTCAAACTAAGTCAAATAGTCAAAATAAGTCACGATCAAAATAAGTCAATGGTCATAATGAGTCATGATCAAAATAGGTCAATGGTCAAAATGAGTCAATGTATGAGACGTGACATCCTTCCCCCCTTGAGAAGAGACATCGTCTCGATGTCTAAAAGCAAATTACACAGCAAAATGGGGATACCAGCACTTCGTAAGTCTCTGTAAAAGAAAAAAAAAATATATATATATATACTAAGGTCTCAAATGAGGAAAAAGTATGTCTATGTCCTCTGCATTCTCCCAGGTGGCATTATCCACCAAATACTGGTCCCACTGGACCCTGTATTGCATAATGTCTCTATTACACAACTTAACATTGCGCTCTTCCAGAATCCTGACGGGTTCCACCTGTATCACCCCTGGGTCCTGGACCTGCAATGCACGCCAATCAAGGATATGAGCAATATCTGGATGGTATGGCTTGAGTACTGAAACATGAAACACATTATGTATCCGGGATAGGGCTGGTGGCAGAGCAAGCCTGTAAGCAACTGGATTCACCACCTCCAAAACATCAAAAGGGCCAACAAATCTAGGAGCCAACTTAGAGTTCTTGCCAAAAGAAATTGAACTCTTATGCGGCCGAACTCTTAAAAAGACCTTATCTCCTGCAGAGAATTGTCTAAAACTTCGGTTCTTATCTGCTAGGCTTTTCTGTCTATCCGCAGCCTGCTTCAACTTTTCCTTAATGATTTTCATTTGATCTTCCATTTCTCTGAGCATCTCAGGGCCAATCACCACCCTGTCTTCTACTCTGTCCCAACTAATGGGTGTCCGACATTTACGTCCGTAAAGGGCTTCAAAAGGTGCCATGCCCAAAGAAGCATGGTAGGAGTTGTTGTAAGCAAACTCCACCAAAGGCAAATACTCCTCCCACTTATATTGCTGCTCCATATAGTACATGCGGAGGAGATCTTCTACTACCTGGTTCACCCTTTCTGTCTGACCATCGGTCTGAGGGTGATATGCGGAACTAAAATTCAATTTGGTTCCTAGGGAAGAGTTTAATGTAATCCAGAACCTAGAATTCATTCGAGTGTCTTGATCTGAGATGATCGTCTCTGGCACTCCATGCAACCGGAAGATTTCTTGGACAAATTTTCTTGCTAAAACCATTGATCCATCCTTGAGATTTCCCGAAATGAAATGGGAAACCTTTGTCAATTTATCTACTACAACCAAGATGGTATCATGTCGGTTTTTGGACATTGGTAGCCCCTGTATAAAATCCATAGTGATAACTTGCCATTTATACTCTGGCACCCTGTGAGGATATAAGAGTCCTGCCGGGTGTACATGCTCTGCTTTGACTTGCTGGCACTCTAAGCATGAGCTACATGGGACGTAATATCCCTTTTAAGTCCTGGCCAGAAGTACAATGGCCTAAGTCCTTCCATCATTTTTGCAATACCAGGATGTCCTGAGTAGGGTGCATTGTGGAATTCTTCTAGCACCAAATCTCTCAAGTTTGCAGAACTAGGAATGTACATTCATCCCTGGTATCTCAAAAGTCCATCTGATTCTATCATATAGCCTTCATATCGACGGTCGGAGGGATTTACCCTAAGGGCTTGTTTCACCCTTTCATAGTGTTCGTCCCCAAGGGAGGATTGCACTACTTGTTGCCTGAAATCTGATTTTATGGTAACCATGGCTGCAAGGTGTCTCCTTCTACTCAGGGCGTCAGCCACTCTGTTTTCTTTACCTTTAATATATTCAATCCCAAAATCATACTCACTCAGGAATTCCAGCCATTGGCTTTGTCGGGCATTGAGATTAGGTTGAGTGAAGATGTATCTCAAATCCTGCATGGTCTGTCTTAAGTTCGAAAGGCTTTCCCAAGAGATAATGCCTCCACATTTGTAAAGCATGGACTATGGCTGCCAATTCTAAGTCATGTGGCACATAGTTTAATTCATGTTGTTTTAACTTCCTTGACTCATAAGCTACCACTTGTCCTTCTTGCATAAGAACTGCACCTACCCCTTCTCCTGATGCATCAGTAATAACTATGAAATAGCCATTCGGATCTGGCACAACTAGGATGGGTGCGGTAGTGAGTTTCTCCTTCAGCAGCTGAAAAGCTTTCTCGCATTTATCGCTCCATTCAAACTTTTTTTCCTTCTTCTGTAGTGCAGTGATGGGAGCTGCGATTGTCGAGAATCCTTAGACAAATTTCCTATAGTATCCTGCAAGTCCCATGAAACTTCGAACTTCAGAGACATTTTGCGGGACCGGCCAATCCATAAGTGCCTTAATCTTCTCTGGATCTACTCTTACCCCTTCTGCTGAGATCACATGACCTAAATAATGCACTTCGGATTGGAAGAAGGTACACTTAGACATTTTTCCATACAGCTTATGTTCCCTTAGACGCTGCAACACAATCCTCAAATGCTTCTCATGTTCTTCCTCTGACTTAGAATAGATTAAAATATCATCAAGAAAAATTAGGACAAAATTATCTAAACAATCTCGAAAGACACTGTTCATCAGGTTCATGAAAGCTGTAGGAGCATTACTTAGCCCAAAAGGTAACACAGTAAACTCATAGTGACCATACCTGGTTCTGAAAGCAGTTTTGTGAATGTCTTCTTCCTTCAGTCTCAACTGGTGGTATCTTGATCTTAAATCAATTTTTGAGAATACCTTGGCATCTTTTAACTGATCAAATAAATCATCGATGCGAGGAAGCATATATTTATTTTTGATAGTAACCTTTTTAAGCATTCTATAATCAATGCACAACCTCAAGGTACCATCCTTCTTTTTCACGAAGATGACGGGTGCTCCCCAAGGTGACACGCTTGGCCTAATAAGACCTTGCTTCAGCAATTCCTCTAGTTGGGCCTTGAGCTCAAATAATTCTGTTGTATTCATCCTGTAAGGGGCCTTAGACTGAGGTTCTGCTCCTGGCATCAGATCAATGGAGAAATCAAACACACGCTTGGGCGGGAGCTCAGTCAATTCTGTAGGAAAAACATCCTCAAATTCCTTCAAAATGGGATGATCATTAATTGATTCTTTCTCATCAAAGTCCTTGAATTTTATTGCAAAGATAGAGCATCCCTTTCGACTTGCCTTTTTCAACTGCATGGCAGATACTTGCCTAAGCTCTAATGGATTTTTAATGCCACAAAGCTCTACTTGTTTTCCTCGGTCATCGAAACACTTAATTGACTTTTCTTCACAATCTACAAGGGCTTTGTGTTCAGAGAGCCAATTTATCCCTAATATCACATCGTAAGACCCTAATGGTGCAACATACAAGTTCACCTGCGTCTGGAGGTTAGGGAGTTCAAGTTTGCTGAAATACATGCATTGCTCTACCCTCTTCTCTACCCGGTTTCCATACTGAACTTTCCAAGAATTTTCCATAAAACTTGGTCTAACTGATATTTTAGTCAAAACATGAGGGTCTATGAAACTATCAGTAGCACCTGTATCAATCAGAACAGAAACAGGGCATCCAAATAATTTACTCGATAACTGGATGGGAGTTGCTTGATAATCGGCTTGGCGATTGTCAACCGCTGCATGAATATGATGTTGGTTTCTGTTATTTTGCTTGTTATTTCTCTGGGGGCACACACTGGCGTAATGCTCGCCACCACAAGTATAACATCCTCCACGAGGTGCCTTAGGTTTGTCAGAAAAATCTCTCCTATTGTTATCATTCCTCTTATTGTAGTTGCCCTTCTTGTTGTTATTGTTCCTGCTTCCTTCATTGCGGTCTTGAGGACTACCCTCTCTCTTCAAATTTCTGATTTGTCTGTTTTCGTTCCCTTGACTGTCCTGTTTACTCGGACCACCCTGATTGTGATTTCCTTGGAATTTATTGTTGCCATACTTGGCTTCCCTGCTCTTCCTATAGTTAGCAGCTTGTTGCAATTTGTGTTCCTGTTTGATTGCTAAATCAAAAACTTCATCCATGGTGGCTGGATTGTGCAGATCTATTTCATTTCCAATTTGAGGTCTAAGCCCCAAAATAAATTTTCGGACTCGAAATCTCTCATCATGCTGGTATTGGGGTGCGTACTTAAGCAAGTGAGAGAATTTCTCCCAATATTGAGTCACTGTCATGCCACCCTGTACAAGCATCTGGAATTCTGTCATCTTCTTATCAAAATGAGATTGGGGTAACCACCTCTTCCTAAATAGTTGTAGGAACTTATCCCACGTTACCTTTCCATGCATAAACTGCTTATCCGCCCTTTCATTTTCCCACCAAGTAGCAGCCTCACCGGTGAGCTGATATGAACCCCATTCAGCTTTTGTTTCATCTGATAGATTTCGTAGGGCGAAATATCTTTCCATTTCTATAACCCAGGCTTCTGCCCCATCTCCAAAGGTTCTCCCATCAAACTTCGGAGGAGCGACCTTCTTTAGGTCTTTTCCCAACTCCTCAGCCACCCTATTTAGTTTTTCCTCCTTTCCAGGTGGTTCAATATTAGCTTCCCCTTCAGTTTCTTTTGTGTTTAATCCTTGATGGCCATCTTTCCTTCCTTGCTCTAATTCCTCAATTCTAGCCCCCTGGCTCTGCAGCAAGGCTAAAATCTGATCTAATTTATCATTGGGACCCTCACGAGATCTACCAATTCGTTGGTACACTCTATTTTCCATTTTAGGTTACCCTGATTAAGACAACGTCATACGTAGTTAGGCATAGGTCCTAGAGTTGAACCATGCTGCTCTGATACCAAGATGTGACACTCGGAAAATTAAGAAAGATTTCCAAATCCTTTTAACACATCATTAAGGGAAATTAAAAGTGTTCTAAATTTATTCAAACCATTATAAATAAGTTTCCGAAAAAGTCAACATTTCTCATAATTCTTCCAAATGAAATAAAGAGAATTTGAATTGCATTTCATAAAATAATATCATCATTACAAATTAAACAAGCATGAGTATTTCAAAGATTTTCTCATATACACATATTCCTCTTCACTTGGAGGAATCAATCAATGATACATTAATACATTCAAATACACTTCCATTTCAAGTTTCAACAAGAATTTCAAAATGTATATACATAAATATCGGCTTCACAAGCCAAGTCTGAAAGATACATAAGTACATTAATAGCAAATAATCTTGGATCCACCAACCGCCGTGACACCTTGGTCTTCTTGCGAGCTGGGGCCAAGAATGTGATTCAGGCGCCTTTTCCGCCCAACCACGAAGTCCATGACTTCCCCGGGTCCCTTCCTAACTCGAAGGAATCCCCGGCCCTGCATAAAGGAGCCTAGCAACCCGAAACGGTAAAACAGGAGGGCACTCTCGGTGCGTGCCTGATGCCTATATGCATTTCTAACATGAAATAAACACATTTCTTGCAACAGGAGGTGGCAGAGACTCAAATAAATTTCTAGGCTTTTTAAAATAAACAATCCATCTATTTCAATGGTACAGTGCTTGGCCAAGCAAAATAATAATAAAATGGTAGAATTAGAAGAGGTAATACTACCGTCTCTGTTCGCCCACCTTCGGCACCCTGTCCCGGAAGTTACCATAGTGCAGTTAAATAATACTTAACAGAAACTTAATATATATTTTCAAACAGGCTTTCACCTTTTAACCAATTAAAAGAAGTGAATTTTGAGTACATTCCTTATATCTCAGTTGTAAGATGCCATTTATCCTTTTGTAAGTGTTCCCTTTTTAAAAGAAATATATATATATATATGTATATATATCTTGATAATTTTCAGTGCACTATTTGATAATAAGAACAGTGTTTTCAGTTTTCCATATGCATTTCTATGACTGACAGTTTTGATTCCCTATTTCATTACAGGGTACAGAATAAAATAATATACTGATACAATACAATTTTTGTTCAAAAATTCTGAGGTTTGGAAGACAGTCTTTCATTCACATTTCATGTTGTATTCTTTTTGACATATTCAAGGTACTTTCCAGTCTATATGGTGTCTCAAACACTTCTGTTATTGTTTTCAGGTTATAGCAATTCAAAGAACAGAATTCATATACCTCTTCAAGCACATGGCTTTTCAAGATTTTCCCGTCCTTGCTCTCAGATTCAAGATACCTACAAAACATAATTCATATACTTTTGTTATATGGCTTCTTTTCAAGATTTTCCGTCCTTGCTTCCATTCAAGATATTTATAAAATAGAATTTATAATATATTTCCTGGAAAGAGTTTTCTGCTTCAATTTTGTATATTTGGCATACCATGCATGGGTAATACTCCATTTACATATATATATATAGGTGGAGACATTGACATATATATATATATATGTATGTATACAGTAAAATATATTAGGTATGCATACATATATATATATATGTAGAAAATTCATGTTCACCAGATCAAATTTGAAGTAAGAAATTCTATATGTGTATATGTGTAGAAATTCATGTTCAGCTGTATCAAATTCGAAGTAAGAAATTCTATATGTATATATGTGTAGAAATTCATGTTCAGCTGTATCAAATTCGAAGTAAGAAATTCTATATGTATATATGTGTAAAAATTCATGTTCAGCTGTATCAAATTCGAAATAAGAGATTCTGATTTTCATATTTGTGAATTTACTGGCCGTGCATAATTAGCAGGGTATTTTACATGGTCCCGTGATGGTATTGAGCGGCCAAAAGGGCTCAGGTAAAAGCCCTTGCCCCTCCCATGGGGAGGGGGGCGGGCTGTGAGGGCTCGTGCCCTCCACAGGCCGCGGCCTGTGGAGGACGCGAGCCTCCACAGACCACGCCCTTCCCATGGGGAGGGCAAGGGGAATTAAATTCCCAAAGCAATTTCAGACTCAGAAAAAAAAAAAAGACATTTGTCCAGTATAAGCTACATTCGGTTTTGTCTCAAGACAGATATGCAGACATTGTATATATAAAATTGCAAATACACTTGAAATTCCTTCATTAAAATGCAGATTTGCAATAGGACGAAAATCCCTAATGGAGAAGAAGGAATGTGTTCCATAATTTCAACACAGAATGGAAATCTATTACCCAGTTTTCAAAACAAACTTGGAAAGTTGTATTCTAAACAGAGAACAAAGTATTTCTTTACTGCAGTTTGATATTAAAATTCAAAGAAGGCATAGCAAAAAGAACCTGGCACAGTTGTCTTCCAGTGCAGATGCTCAGCAATACTTCTCACTCTGTTTCCCAGCTCTGTTTTTCCAGCTCTCGGATGATGATCATCATGATTAAATCAAAGTCCTATGTTCTTTCTTAAAAGGCCCTCTTCCTCCTTTCGAGGATCATGCATAAAATTCCTAGGTGACAGCAGTTTACAAGGATTGCCACATACCCAGCAAATTGTTGTTTTTGAGACAGAGTTTTCCAGAGCCCCATGCTTTCTCGAGCTGTTCATTCCTAATTCTTTTGGAAGAAATTGACCATATATCCTAAATAGTTTTATTTTTATCCCTTTTATGCAATTATTAAATAAAATTCATTTATGCAAAACAGATTTTAGGTTTATTCTTTTATTTAATTTGTTTTAATTTTTAAATACATTTCTTTTAATCAAAAAATATAGATTTAACCCTTTTTGCTCAAATTAATAATGAGAAATTAGGAAATAGAATAAGCCATATAATTTCATAATCTAATTTAACCTTATTTCAAATTCGCTATGCTAATCATTTCACGCAATCACATTGTAAAAACAATAAGAACATGATCTAATGCAGCTACATGATGTAAGTGGTGTGTGCATAACCGAGAGTTTTCTCCTCTTCTACCCTGTCGAGAAGCTAACCTCCTTTTCCTCAATCACACTCTTGGCCTTCGATCTCCTTGGCCTTCGATCACCTGCCATTCAGATGCACTCAGGCATGCAAAACAAAAGAGTATTAGTAACCATCGTAGGAAAAATAATCAACTCAACATTTATATAAATGCATTTATAATTCTTGAAAGAAACAATTATATTAAAGCATTGCTCTTAACACATATCATACTTCATATATTGAATCTCATAAGATCATGATTAAACATTATCTAAATAAGTCAGGGTCAAACTAAGTCAAATAGTCAAAATAAGTCACGATCAAAATAAGTCAATGGTCATAATGAGTCATGATCAAAATAGGTCATTGGTCAAAATGAGTCAATGTATGAGACGTGACATCCTTCCCCCCTTGAGAAGAGACATCGTCTCGATGTCTAAAAGAAAATTACATAGCAAAATGGGGATATCAGCACTTCGTAAGTCTCTGTAAAAGAAAATATATATATATACTAAGGTCTCAAATGAGGAAAAAGTCTGTCTATGTCCTCTGCATTCTCCCAGGTGGCATTATCCACCGAATACTGGTCCCACTGGACCCTGTATTGCATAATGTCTCTATTACGCAACTTAACGTTGCGCTCTTCCAGAATCCTAACGGGTTCCACCTGTATCACCCCTGGGTCCTGGACCTACAATGCACGCCAATCAAGGATATGAGCAATATCTGGATGGTATGGCTTGAGTACTGAAACATGAAACACATTATGTATCCGGGATAGGGCTGGTGGCAGAGCAAGCCTGTAAGCAACTGGATTCACCACCTCCAAAACATCAAAAGGGCCAACAAATCTAGGAGCCAACTTAGAGTTCTTGCCAAAAGAAATTGAACTCTTATGCGGCCGAACTCTTAAAAAGACCTTATCTCCTGCAGAGAATTGTCTAAAACTTCGGTTCTTATCTGCTAGGCTTTTCTGTCTATCCGCAGCCTGCTTCAACTTTTCCTTAATGATTTTCATTTGATCTTCCATTTCTCTGAGCATCTCAGGGCCAATCACCACCCTGTCTTCTACTCTGTCCCAACTAATGGGTGTCCGACATTTACGTCCGTAAAGGGCTTCAAAAGGTGCCATGCCCAAAGAAGCATGGTAGGAGTTGTTGTAAGCAAACTCCACCAAAGGAAAATACTCCTCCCACTTATATTGCTGCTCCATACAGTACATGCGGAGGAGATCTTCTACTACCTGGTTCACCCTTTCTGTCTGACCATCGGTCTGAGGGTGATATGCGGAACTAAAATTCAATTTGGTTCCTAGGGAAGAGTTTAATGTAATCCAGAACCTAGAAGTCATTCGAGTGTCTCGATCTGAGATGATCGTCTCTGGCACTCCATGCAACCGGAAGATTTCTTGGACAAATTTTCTTGCTAAAACCATTGATCCATCCTTGAGATTTCCCGAAATGAAATGGGCAACCTTTGTCAATTTATCTACTACAACCAAGATGGTATCATGTCGGTTTTTGGACATTGGTAGCCCCTGTATAAAATCCATAGTGATAACCTGCCATTTATACTCTGGCACCCTGTGAGGATATAAGAGTCCTGCCGGGTGTACATGCTCTGCTTTGACTTGCTGGCACTCTAAGCATCGAGCTACATGGGACGTAATATCCCTTTTAAGTCCTGGCCAGAAGTACAATGGCCTAAGTCCTTCCATCATTTTTGTAATACCAGGATGTCCTGAGTAGGGTGCATTGTGGAATTCTTCTAGCACCAACTCTCTCAAGTTTGCAGAACTAGGAATGTACATTCGTCCCTGGTATCTCAAAAGTCCATCTGATTCTATCATATAGCCTTCATATCGACGGTCAGAGGGATTTACCCTAAGGGCTTGTTTCACCCTTTCATAGTGTTCGTCCCCAAGGGAGGATTGCACTACTTGTTGCCTGAAATCTGATTTTATGGTAACCATGGCTGCAAGGTGTCTCCTTCTACTCAGGGCGTCAGCCACTCTGTTTTCTTTACCTTTAATATATTCAATCCCAAAATCATACTCACTCAGGAATTCCAGCCATCACCTTTGTCGGGCATTGAGATTAGGTTGAGTGAAGATGTATCTCAATCCTGCATGGTCTGTCTTAAGTTCGAAAGGCTTTCCCAAGAGATAATGCCTCCACATTTGTAAAGCATGGACTATGGCTGCCAATTCTAAGTCATGTGGCGCATAGTTTAATTCATGCTGTTTTAACTTCCTTGACTCATAAGCTACCACTTGTCCTTCTTGCATAAGAACTGCACCTACCCCTTCTCCTGATGCATCAGTAATAACTGTGAAATGGCCATTCGGATCTGGCACAACTAGGATGGGTGCGGTAGTGAGTTTCTCCTTCAGCAGCTGAAAAGCTTTCTCGCATTTATCGCTCCATTCAAACTTCTTTTCCTTCTTCTGTAGTGCAGTGATGGGAGCTGCGATTGTCGAGAATCCTTGGACAAATTTCCTATAGTATCCTGCAAGTCCCATGCAACTTCGAACTTCAGAGACATTTTGCGGGACCGGCCAATCCATAATTGCCTTAATCTTCTCCGGATCTACTCTTACCCCTTCTGCTGAGATCACATGACCTAAATAATGCACTTCGGATTGGAAGAAGGTACACTTAGACATTTTTCCATACAGCTTATGTTCCCTTAGACACTACAACACAATCCTCAAATGCTTCTCATGTTCTTCCTCTGACTTAGAATAGATTAAAATATCATCAAGAAAAATTAGGACAAAATTATCTAAACAATCTCGGAAGACACTGTTCATCAGGTTCATGAAAGCTGCAAGAGCATTACTTAGCCCAAAAGGTAACACAGTAAACTCATAATGACCATACCTGGTTCTGAAAGCAGTTTTGTGAATGTCTTCTTCCTTTAGTCTCAACTGGTGGTATCCTGATCTTAAATCAATTTTTGAGAATACCTTGGCATCTTTTAACTGATCAAATAAATCATCGATGCGAGGAAGCATATATTTATTTTTGATAGTAACCTTGTTAAGCATTCTATAATCAATGCACAACCTCAAGGTACCATCCTTCTTTTTCACGAAGATGACGGGTGCTCCCCAAGGTGACACACTTGGCCTAATAAGACCTTGCTTCAGCAATTCCTCTAGTTGGGCCTTGAGCTCAAATAATTCTGTTGTATTCATCCTGTAAGGGGCCTTAGACTGAGGTTTTGCTCCTGGCATCAGATCAATGGAGAAATCAAACACATGCTTGGGCGGGAGCTCAGTCAATTCTGTAGGAAAAACATCCTCAAATTCCTTTAGAATGGGATGATCATTAATTGATTCTTTCTCATCAAAGTCCTTGACTTTTATTGCAAAGATAGAGCATCCCTTCCGACTTGCCTTTTTCAACTGCATGGCAGATACTTGCCTAAGCTCTAATGGCTTTTTAATGCCACAAAGCTCTACTTGTTTTCCTCGGTCATCAAAACACTTAATTGACTTTTCTTCACAATCTACAAGGGCTTTGTGTTCAGAGAGCCAATTTATCCCTAATATCACATCGTAAGACCCTAATGGTGCAACATACAAGTTCACCTGCGTCTAGAGGGTAGGGAGTTCAAGTTTGCTGAAATACATACATTGCTCTACCCTCTTCTCTACCCGGTTTCCATACTAAACTTTCCAAGAATTTGCCATAAAACTTGGCTTAACTGATATTTTAGTCAAAACATGAGGGTCTATGAAACTATCAGTAGCACCTGTATCAATCAGAACAGAAACAGGGCATCCAAATAATTTACCCGATAACTGGATGGGAGTTGCTTGATAATCGGCCTGGCGATTGTCAACCGCTGCATGAATATGATGCTGGTTTTTGTTATTTTGCTTGTTACTTCTCTGGGGGCACACACTGGCGTAATGCTCGCCACCACAAGTATAACATCCTCCACGAGGTTCCTTAGGTTTGTCAAAAAAATCTCTCCTATTGTTATCATTCCTCTTATTGTAGTTGCCCTTCTTGTTGTTATTGTTCCTGCTTCCTTCATTGCGGTCCTGAGGACTACCCTCTCTCTTCAAATTTCTGATTTGTCTATTTTCGTTCCCTTGACTGTCCTGTTTACTCGGACCACCCTGATTGCAATTTCCTTGGAATTTCTTGTTGCCATACTTGGCTTCCCTGCTCTTCCTATAGTTAGCAGCTTGTTGCAATTTATGTTCCTGTTTGATTGCTAAATCAAAAACTTCATCCATGGTGGCTGGATTGTGCACATCTATTTCATTTCCAATTTGAGGTCTAAGCCCCAAAATAAATTTTTGGACTCGAAATCTCTCATCATGCTGGTATTGGGGTGCGTACTTAAGCAAGTGAGAGAATTTCTCCCAATATTGAGTCACTATCATGCCTCCTTGTACAAGCATCTGGAATTATGTCATCTTCTTATCAAAATGAGATTGGGGTAACCACCTCTTCCTAAATAGTTGTAGGAACTTGTCCCACATTACCTTTCCATGCATAAACTGCTTATCCGCCCTTTCATTTTCCCACCAAGTAGCAGCCTCACCGGTGAGCTGATATGAACCCCATTCAGCTTTTGTTTCATCTAATAGATTTCGTAGGGCGAAATATCTTTCCATTTCTATAACCCATGCTTCTGCCCCATCTCCAAAGGTTCTTCCATCAAACTTCGGAGGAGCGACCTTCTTTAGGTCTTTTCCCAACTCCTCAGCCACCCTATTTAGTTTTTCCTCCTTTCCAGGTGGTTCAATATTAGCTTCCCCTTCAGTTTCTCTTGCATTTAATCCTTGATGGCCATCTTTCCTTCCTTGCTCTAATTCCTCAATTCTAGCCCCCTGGCTCTGCAGCAAGGCTAAAATCTGATCTAATTTATCATTGGGACCCTCACGAGATCTACCAATTCGTTGGTACACTCTATTTTCCATTTTAGGTTACCCTGATTAAGACACAACGTCATACGTAGTTAGGCATAGGTCCTAGAGTTGAACCATGCTGCTCTGATACCAAGATGTAACACTCGGAAAATTAAGAAAGATTTCCAAAGCCTTTTAACACATCATTAAGGGAAATTAAAAGTGTTCTAAATTTATTCAAACCATTATAAATAAGTTTCCGAAAAAGTCAACATTTCTCATAATTCTTCCAAATGAAATAAAGAGAATTTGAATTGCATTTCATAAAATAATATCATCATTACAAATTAAACAAAGCATGAGTATTTCAAAGATTTTCTCATATACACATATTCCTCTTCACTTGGAGGAATCAATCAATGATACATTAATACATTCAAATACACTTCCATTTCAAGTTTCAACAAGAATTTCAAAATGTATATACATAAATATCGGCTTCACAAGCCAAGTCTGAAAGATACATAAGTACATTAATAGCAAATAATCTTGGATCCACCAACCGCCGTGACACCTTGGTCTTCTTGCGAGCTGGGGCCAAGAATGTGATTCAGGCGCCTTTTCCGCCCAACCACGAAGTCCATGACTTCCCCGGGTCCCTTCCTAACTCGAAGGAATCCCCGGCCCTGCATAAAGGAGCCTAGCAACCCGAAACGGTAAAACAGGAGGGCACTCTCGGTGCGTGCCTGATGCCTATATGCATTTCTAACATGAAATAAACACATTTCTTGCAACAGGAGGTGGCAGAGACTCAAATAAATTTCTAGGCTTTTAAAATAAACAATCCATCTATTTCAATGGTACAGTGCTTGGCCAAGCAAAATAATAATAAATGGTAGAATTAGAAAAGGTAATACTACCATCTCTGTTCGCCCACCTTCGGCACCCTGTCCCGGAAGTTACTATAGTGCAGTCAAATAATACTTAACAGAAACTTAATACATTTTCAAAACAGGCTTTCATCTTTTCATCAATTAAAAGAAGTGAATTTTGAGTACATTCCTTATATTTCAGTTGTAAGATGCCATTTATCCTTTGGTAAGTGTTCTCTTTTTAATTTGGATAAAAGAAATATATATATTGATAATTTTCAGTGCACTATTTGATAGTAAGAACAGTGCTTTCAGTTTTCCATATGCATTTCAATGACTGACAGTTTTGATTCCCTATTTCATTACAGGGTACAGAGTAAAATAATATACTGATACAATACAATTTTTGTTTCAAAATTCTGAGGTTTGAAAAGACAATCTTTCATTCACATTTCATGTTATATTCTTTTTAACATATTCAAGGTACTTTCCAGTCTATATGGTGTCTCAAACACTTCTGTTTTTGTTTTCAGGTTTTAGCAATTCAAGGAACAGAATTCATATACTTTCTGTTACATGGCTTTTCAAGATTTTCCTGTCCTTGCTTCAGATTCAAGATAATTACAAAACAGAATTCATATACTTTCTGTTATATGGCTTTTCAAGATTTTCCTGTCCTTGCTTCAGATTCAAGATATTTATAAAACAGAATTTATACTATATTTCTGGGAAAGAGTTTTCTGTTTCAATTTGTATTTGGCATACTATGCATGGGTATCTATTTATATATATATATATATAGGTATACACATATATATATATATATATGTATGTATGTATGTGCAGTCATATTGTATATGCATACATATTTATATATATATATATATATATATATATATATATATATATATATGTAGAAATTCATGTTCAGCTGTATCAAATTCGAAGTAAGAAATTCTATATGTATATATGTGTAGAAATTCAGTTTCAGCTGTATCAAATTCGAAGTAAGAAATTCTATATGTATATATATGTGTAAAAATTCATGTTCAGCTGTATCAAATTCGAAGTAAGAGATTCTGATTTTCAAATTTGTGAATTTACTAGCCGTGCATAATTAGCAGGGTATTTTACATGGTCCTGTGATGGTATTGAGCGACCAAAAGGGCTCAGGTAAAAGCCCTTGCCCCTCCCATGGGGAGGGGGGGCGGGTTGTGAGGGCTCGTGCCCTCCACAGGCCGCGGCCTGTGGAGGACGCGAGCCTCCACAGACGACACCCTTCCCATGGGGAGGGCAAGGGGAATTAAATTCCCAAAGCAATTTCAGACTCAGAAAAAAAAAGACATTTGTCCAGTATAAGCTATATTCGGTTTTGTCTCAAGATAGATATGCAGACATTGTATATATAAAATTGCAAATACACTTGAAATTCCTTCATTAAAATGTAGATTTGCAATAGGACGAAAATCCCTAATGGAGAAGAAGGAATGTGTTCCATAATTTCAACACAGAATGGAAATCTATTACCCAGTTTTCAAAACAAACTTGGAAAGTTGTATTCTAAACAGAGAACAAAGTATTTCTTTACTGCAGTTTGATATTAAAATTCAAAGAAGGCATAGCAAAAAGAACCTGGCACAGTTGTCTTCCAGTGCAGATGCTCAGCAATACTTCTCACTCTGTTTCCCAGCTCTGTTTTTCCAGCTCTCGGATGATGATCATAATGATTAAATCAAATTCCTATGTTCTTTCTTAAAAGGCCCTCTTCCTCCTTTCGAGGATCATGCATAAAATTCTCAGGTGACAGCAGTTTACAAGTATTGCCACATACCCAGCAAATTGTTGTTTTTGAGATAGAGTTTTCCAGAGCCCCATGCTTTCTCGAGCTGTTCATTCCTAATTCTTTTGGAAGAAATTGACCATATATCCTAAATAGTTTTATTTTTATCCCTTTTATGCAATTATTAAATAAAATTCATTTATGCTAAACAGATTTTAGGTTTATTCTTTTATTTAATTTGTTTTAATTTTTAAATACATTTCTTTTAATCAAAAAATATAGATTTAACCCTTTTTGCTCAAATTAATAATGAGAAATTAGGAAATAGAATAAGCCATATAATTTCATTATCTAATTTAACCTTATTTCAAATTCGCTATGCTAATCATTTCACGCAATCGCATTGTAAAAACAATAAGAACATGATCTAATGCAGCTACATGATGTAAGTGGTGTGTGCATAACCGAGAGTTTTCTCCTCTTCTACCCTGTCGAGAAGCTAACCTCCTTTTCCTCAATCGCACTCTTGGCCTTCGATCTCCTTGGCCTTCGATCACCTGCCATTCAGATGCACTCAGGCATGCAAAATAAAAGAGTATTAGTAACCATCGTAGGAAAAATAATCAACTCAACATTTATATAAATGCATTTATAATTCTTGAAAGAAACAATTATATTAAAGCATTGCTCTTAACACATATCATACTTCATATATTGAATCTCATAAGATCATGATTAAACATTATCTAAATAAGTCAGGGTCAAACTAAGTCAAATAGTCAAAATAAGTCACGATCAAAATAAGTCAATGGTCATAATGAGTCATGATCAAAATAGGTCATTGGTCAAAATGAGTCAATGTATGAGACGTGACATATTTACATATGGTACATAACTGTGAAATGTTTTAGAACCTACATACCTCAATGGAATAGTTTTAGATGAATACTATTAACGAGTATGTCTCAAATGTTACCATCCATATCTTCTATCTCGTATGCATTCTTTTCTTTGCATGTGTGAATGTGGAAGGGACCCTTCCATAGTGCTTCAAATTTTGTATGTTGACCTAGTTTTGCACTACACTCATCATATTTTAATACTACGCTTCCCTCCAAGAACTTTGGGCTAGAGGCCTTCTTCTCAAACCATCATTTGACTACTTCCTGGTGCCTAATCATGGCTTCATATGCCTTTTCCCTTGTTTCCTCAAGATTTAGGAGTTTCACTAGCCTGACTTCCATTCTACTTCTTTCTTCAACTTCTAAAGCCTTTATTAGTTGTAACGCCGAGATTTCTATAGAAACAGGTAGTGCTACCTATTTCCATATACTAATTAATATGGGGCAGTCTTTAAGATTTGTTTCGGCATGATCCTATTGGCCCATAGAGTAGCCCGTAAATGCTTATGCCATTCCCTTTGTCATTCTGACCCAATGCACTTGATTAGCCTAATCAGGTTCTTGTTGGTTGACTCTGCTAATCCATTTCCTTGTGGGTAATAATTTGATGAGGTCTTGAGGTAGAGCCCTTATTTGAGAGAAAATTCAAACATTTCAAAACCCACAAAAGCTTGTGCATTATCAGATATGATGGTTTTTGGCAAACCAAATCTTGCTACCAGCTCTTCAAGGAAACTTACAATCTCACTTTCTATAGCATTTTTTAGGGCAATGACCTCTATCCATCTTGTGAAGTAGTCAATTACTATAGGTATCTACTTGTGGCTAGCATTGGAAATAGGGTTTATCATTCCAACAAAATCTAGATCCCTTTGGATGAAAGGCTCCTCAGTGATAGTTGGACTGAGAGATATAGCATAATTCTTCCTCTTGCTGACAAAATAATGACACTTAGTACATTTTCGCACTAGATGGTGTGCTTTGGAAAACTTGGAGCGCCAGCAATATCTTGCCCACATTATTTTTAGGTTTGTTTTTTTGGCAAAGAAATGTATGCCTTCGGGACTTCTATGGAATTTGTTCAAAAATATTTCCACTTGGGGTTTATCTAAACATCAGAGTAGGATACCATCATAATTCCTTTTGAAAAAAAATTCTTCAATTAATACATACTTGGTGCCCTATAGTTGATAGTAGTGCCTTTTGTGTTATGAAATGCTAGTCATATAATTCCCTTCTTGCATATATCATGTCTGGTCCATCACCCATGATTCGTTAGACTCAAACTAGTTTGTGAAGGCCTGATCAGTTTCTTCTAACACCAAGGAGCTTAGTTCTTGCACAAGGTATTCACAAAGACCTCTTTCCCAAACCAACTTGGTTAGTCTAATGTTGACATCGTACTCTAGGATCTTGGTGATCCATTTGGCCCTCTTCTCGGTTATTTCACCTTTAGTGATATACTCCTGCAAACTAGGATGAGTGACGAGAATAGTGAATCTATTGGTCAATACTAGGTGCCAAAATTTATTAAGGCTTTTAATAATAGAAATGTCCTATTTTTCTACAAAATTGTACCTGGCTTCATATACTCTAACGGTCCTTGAGTAAAATTTAATCAAATGCTCTCCAAAATTGTCTTCTTCCTTTTGAGTGAGTATTGAAGCTATGGTATATGGGCTGCTATAGACGTAAAGTAGGAAATATTTGGAAAAGTTTAGATTAGTTAACACTGAGGCCACAGAGATGGCTGCCTTTATCTGCTTGAAAGTCATCCTGCCTTTAGGAGTCCATTTGAAGACCAGATTATTTTATAACATTAGTGTAATAGGCCATGCGATTCCCATGAAGTCTGAAAGGAATCGACTGACAAAATTAATCTTCCCTAAGAAAGACTGCAACCCCTTCTAGTTGACTGGAAAAGGTAGCTCCATTTTAGATTTCACCCTTTCGAGGGCTATTGCTATTCCCTCCTTTGATACTACAAAGATGAGCAATTTTCCTTGGGGTACTCTGAAGATGCACTTCTTGGGATTTAAGGAAATACCAAACTGTTGGCATCTCTAGAAGACCTCCTCTAGATGATCAAAGTGGTCATCCTTCAATTTAAAAAACAAATGTTAAGTCATCCAAATATATTAAAATGATCTAATTAATTAACATTTTGAAAGTGATATCCATCACACACTAGAAGGTCAAACCATCATTGGAGAGCCCAAAGGGTATCTTTGCATATGCAAATGTTCCCCACTTGGTAGTGAACATTGTTTTATGCGCATCTTCCTTCTTTACATAGACCTGGTTATAACCCAAAAAATCGTCAAGCCATGAGAACATATCTGATCTGGCCATGGTTTGCAAGATCTACTCCATTGAAGGTAAGGGATAGTGATCTTTTAGCAAAGATTTGTTCAAATCCCTAAAATCTACACAGAGCTGAATGTTGCTTCTTCTTTTGTACTAGTACAAGATTTGATACATCAATGCTTCGACTTTTGGATTGACCAACCTTTGCTTTTGTTGGATGGGTTTTGATCCTTCGGCCAAGTCAATAGTATTTTGAATTATTCCTGGATTGTATCCCTTAATATCATCATAGGTCCAAGCTATGACCTTGTCATATTTAGAACACAACCCCTTGAGTATTTATTTGTCCTTTTGTGAAACATCCTTTTCGACTTTCAATTTTTTGTCATTTTTGACATCGAGCTCTTCATAGTCTTTCTCATTAGTAGTGAATCTTTGTTTACTATTTCTAGCATCCTCACAATTGAAAATATTCTCCAATGAAATCAAACCTCGGGGGAGCTTGTTACATTTTCACTGGATCACTTGTCCCTCTAAAGGATTTCCCACTTCTATTTATGAATGGTCGGATGATTTTCCTTGGTTCTGTAAAAAGGAGGGAATTTGAAGATCATCCTTAAAGACCTGACAATTCTAGTTATTTTTTGGGATCAATGGTGGGAAAATGACTTGTACTGTATTATGCTTTGCTATTAATTCAAGAATTGGTTCAATGACAAACCAATCGAAGTCATCTTATCGACGACACTATTTTGAGATCAGGGAATGACCTGTATATTAAAAGCTTCAAAGCTTTCAATCAGATCCCATATATTGTGTCTATATAACTTCATTCCTACATTTTTGGTGGCTTCCTACCTACGGATTTGGCTTACAACCAACTCTAAATCTCCAAATGCTTGCACTCTTCTTGCATCCATCCATTCAGCAAGACACAAACCATGGACCAAAGCTTCATATTCAACATCATTATTCTAGCATGGGAACTGGAAATAGAAAGCTTTAAAGATTTTTGATCCAATCAAGGATAGTAGTTGAATGCCTACACCAGAGCTAGACTTGCATTTGGCACCATCAAAATACAATGTCCATAAAGCATTATTTCCTGAACCACTAGGCTCTCCCTATTCTTCTATCAGTTTCGAGAAAACTTGTTCATCATCAAAGATCACATAAGTGCCCAATATGGTGGCATGGAAGTTCCCAAACGGTTCGGAGTCAATGAATTGATTGAGGATGACCTCTTCTTTAGGGGTCCTCTCACTCGTGTCTTCCTCATCCTCTCACATTTCAACACAATATGTTTCTCCTTTTGAGAAAGAGGTGTCTGCTGCTTCGAAGCATAGAGCCACATTGTCTGCTCTATGTTTCGAATCCAAGGATTCAAATAGGATTTTCATCTTTGCCACATGCTTAGTTCACAATATTAGGTGGGACCAATTGAGTGCTAAGTATTCACCAAGCTTTGTTGTGAAGTCTCTTGAAAGGAACATCCCAAACATTGGGGGAATGCCTATCACAACCACCTCTTGTGTGATCATTTGGCTTGGGCACAAGAAGAGGGTCAAAGATATATCTTTGATACAACCAATGGTCAAAATCTTCTTCCCATATAGTTGCATGATCCCTTTCTCAAGAGGCTCATACTTGAGTTTCAAAGCATCTGTCACCTATTTGGGAATGGCTATCATACTATTTGTTGAATCGATCAAGTTATTGTGTAGGATTTTATCCTCGATAATGAGCATTAAAAAGAAAGGTGTGGGTTTTGGTTTGCTTACCTCTTTCTCTTTTGGGTTGTCTGCTACATTTACATATGTCATGACTTTCAAAGATTGAGGATCAAATAGGCTCTTTATCTTTAACTTGATCTCACAATGGAATTTCATCCATCCACAATATTTTTTCTCCCTCTTTAAATTCCTTTTAGAGCAATGCCTTTTTCTCTGGAATCAATATCACATCCCAGAAGGATACATTAGTGGGTGCCTTCTTCAACTGATCAACTATGTTGAGTGTTCTGACTAGAGGAACTTTGGGTTTGAACATTGGTATCTCCCTTTCATCTTTAAAATAGGTCAATCCCATGCAGGTGCACTTGGTGCTTTTTCTATCTCCTTTGTTGGAAACAGTGGAGCTTGCGACTGTTGGATGGGTCAGGCATGTGCATTTTTCTTTTCTTGTGGTTGTGATTGGGAATGTTGTGGAACTTATGGCACATACTCTCCAGTGAACCTTCTTTTGGATCTTGTGTTATAGTCCAATTGTACTTGTGGAGCACTAGTCATTGGAGCATTATTCATGAATACCACATCTTCTTCTTCTATCCAAGAGAAAAGTGCTTAGACTAGTGTGATGTCCAGCTTCTACTCTAAAGATATTCCTTGTGTTTGTGCCCTAAAGTGAGAATTCTCCATTTTGAGAGATTGATATTCTTCTGTACTTGAGCAAATTCCTTGGCTTCTCTGCTCCTCTATCTTTTGATGGAGGTTTCCCCTTGGACAATTTTAGGGCATATGGTCATCACTACACGAGAAAAACCATACGTTCTCATCGTTTCCTAGGTTGTTATGGCCTATGATTAATTATTTACTTGGGTTGTTCTTGACCTTAACATCTTTAGCAAAATAGTAACTGGAACTATCTAGTTTGTTGACGTTGATTGTTGACTTTGTGCCTTCAAGGATCCTTGATACACATTCTATTGGTAGGATGGATTTCCTCCTTGATAGGTCTTTGAGGTACACTTAAGACGTGCTGCTTGCTGTCATCATATGAGGAATAGCTCATTTGTGAAAGATCACATGAGATTTTTCATGTCATTGACATCAGCCACTAATGAAGAAGAGCCTAACATGCTTGGTTACACATTAGGGTATACGTACATGGATGATGGTGTAACCATTACAGTTTCTTGTGAAGTGAAGTTGTTTGGAGCTACTTCTTCCTGTGGGTAACGAGAGATTTCTATGGACATAGGAATTAGAGGACACAATGGGAGCTTCTCAGTGTCGATTAGACTATTCTCTTCTAGTATGGCCAAATCGTATGCATTGGGAAAAATATCTCCTCCCATGTATTGCACCATGACTACGATGTTGGAATTAAGAGATTTAAGGTAGAACATGAATTCCATAGCAACTAGAGGCTTGGCAGTCACTGGTATTCTTTGCTAGGTCTTGTGAAATATGGTGTTGAAATCACTCATCACCTCTTGCGGGGCTCTTTTGATAGTGATTAGTTGTTGCAACAAAGAGGAGTGGTCTCTCTTCTCTAAGAAACCCTTGAAAAATTTCTCTCCAAGCTGGTCCCATGAGTGGATCGAGCTGAATGCCAAAGACCTATACTAGTCTTGGGTTTGTCCTTTGAAAGACACAACTAATAATCTTAGAGCAACATTCTCCTCCATGATGCTACACACATTTCATACCTCCACTATATCATGGAGATGTTTGAAGGGAGTCTTGAAGTCCTCCCTAGAAAAATTTGTGATGGATTTAAGAGCATTAGTAGGTATGGAAAACCATACATCCAAGGGAGTAGGTGGTGTAGTAGACTACCACTATCCCAGGTCATGAAATTTATGGGGGGTAGCACCGAGATGAGCCATCAAGAATATATTCCTATGGATGAGGTAGATAGGTATTTTGATTTGGAAAGTTTGACCACCTGGGGGGTAGATACGGATCTGGATGGTGGGTTGATGCTTCTTACTCGATTGCTTCTTATAAGTGATACAAAACCTGTAAGTTTCCTTCTCCTTAATGTTGAAGTAGGTAACTGGGAGAAATGGAAATGGCCTCTTGAAGACACCCTCGTTTGGATTCTGGGCATGAAATTTCTAGCCTCTTTTCTTAGTCCAATCTAAAAATATTTATGACTTCTAATCAAATGTTCAAAATTTTTTGGGTCCCATTGGGCATACTAGAAAAAGAACTATTGATCATCAAAGCTTGTGCTTCTCCAACAGTCTTATGGAAAATTTAGTGAGTGGGTGACTAATTTGTGCCTCAATAAATACCTTCGAGATTTTTATAAATAGTCGAATTTTCTCTATGTTTTGGGGAAAGAGGTAGAAACAAGTGTGAATAAAACATTAAAAGGGGCAATGCACCAAAGCTTTTACAACATTTCCAACATCAAATTGTTTCTTATAATTGATATGATGGTAAAAAATTCCACAAACCAAGTTCATTGTTGAGAAGAGAACAAGCAACAAAGGCTTAGTGAAAGCATAGTGTGTAGTTATTTAGATCTTCCAATGGGAAGCATCCATTTAGGTCCATCAAATATAAGAATACTCTACCAATTAATAGAAATAAAAAAATGCACAGAAAACTCTTCTCTTTACAACATAGCATGAAGGATAACTTTTACAAAGAATGGAAAATTCTAAAAGACATAGTCCAATTTCCAAAAGATAACATTCAACATAGAAACTTAATGACATGAAAACTAACAACCTATACTATCAAACTAGACTTAACACAATGCTTTAATCATGAAAGAAAGATAAACAAGAAACCTGACAAAGGCTATATCATGCACAATTTCAGAGATCTCTTATAAATATTTTAGACTTCAAATAAGTGAGTAGAAAAAAAAGAGAGGTCATATGCCAATCAAATGATAATTTAGACTTTAAAAATATAACATGCTAGAGAAATAACAATATTTTGTAACACATTTTGTAACACTTTCTACTTCCGAAAAGAAAAACTCCCAATTGGATCTATCTTTAAAAGAAAAAAAATTCTTGAAGAAAATTTTTCTAACTCTTAAAATAGGTTTCCACCGTCTATTTATAGCCAACAAAAGAGAGCACCACCATAGAATATTCTAGAAGTAGAAACTGCCAGATGCCCTAGCTTGATAGCTCAAGATTCGATCCTAGATATTGACTAGATCACAACAATCTTTGCTCATTAAGTCCCAATTGCAACATTCATGGCTCTTCAGATATTTAGCGAAGATAGTTGTCAGAGAATGATCAGATTGTAAAAATGCATCCTGGCAAAAATATGATTAGTCAATATCAATGTTGACAATGCCGACTCAAAGGCTCCACTTTGAAAGAAAAATACATGCCACATTCCAATAGGCTCCAACCGAGGGATCACTTCGCAAAAATAAACAAACTCCTCAAAGCAAAAGATGACACATTGAATAGGTGGGGACTTCTAGCATTGTGAGAATGACTTTGGAGAGAAACTCCACCTAGCTAACATGTGTCCTAACCCCCGCCAGAAAGAAAAACAATATGCAAAAAGTCATGCAACCACCACATGGCACATTGCATGCTTTTTGGGAACAACTTTGTTTATTTGAGTGTGGATTAGTCCGAAGCCAAAACAAAGTAAGGGTCGAAAACTCAAAAATACTAAGGAAAAAAATGATTTATAAGTGCCTTACATTTTATGATTTTTCAAATAGTTTTCCTAAACTATTATCATGAACTTTTCTTATCTATGGATCTTTGCATGGTTAATTTATAGGTAGCATTATGCTACTTAAATTTCTTCAAAATTATATGTTGGTGATACTCTTACAAGAGAAATAACGTTGATGATATTGTAACCATGTTTATTATTTAATAATATAAGTGATTCTATTTTACAAGTGTGGCATTTTTATCCTAAAAGAGGTTTCTTCACAAAATATCATATCTAATGATATATTATTTATAATTTTTAAGTGTGTCTCTCAATATTGTAATTGTAAAGATCATTTATTTATGTTATACTCTTCTAATATTTTCCTATATTTTTTTTTTTAATTATAAATAGAGTCATTATCCTACCTAGTTATCTAATCACCTTCTAGGATTCACCTATTCACACCTAGCTTAAGTTTAGTTAGGTTTATATTTCTTTTATCTCACTTCACATGGTTACAACATGTGTCGTCATGCCTTGAGACACCTATTGCATCTACACTTGCCACTTTCTCACCAACTTGTCAAGTGAGCTTGCAAGTGTCCTACCCATGGAGGGGTAGTTAGAGTTTCACTCCTACCTTCTCACCTCCTCATTTGTTCCTATATATGCAAGGATTGATCATTGTATTTACACACTCTTCATACTATTTTGATATAAATACTATTATGTTCATCATTTCACTTGCGAGAGGTTATCAAATTTTAGCTCTCTAGTTTTGGTACTCTCCAACATGGAATCAAAGCCATGAGAGGATTTTCCTTCCCACATCAAGGTGACTCTTGTATATTACTGAACACTAGAATATTAAAGGGGGGGTGGATAAGTATGCTTTAAAATTCAATCCAAAATAACTACTTCTAAAGTTAATTTATACCCATTAAACATTCATCCACTTAATAAAAACAAGAGAGAAGACAAGAAACCACACAAGAACATAGATAAAACCATATTTACATGGAAAACCCCACAGGGGAAAACCATGGTGAGAAATACTACTAGGAGCTATTATCCTATTCCAACCTCACAACTAAATAATAGTTTACAATTTGATTTTAGGATACAATCCAAGGAAGAAACTGCTCCCTAATGTTTTTTAGCAACTAAATCCCAAGGAAGCTACTACTCCCTAATTGAAAGAACAACTTAAATATGACTGATTTAGGGCTTCAACCATTGATAGTCATCAAATTTGTGTATTAGGTTTGTAGCATCTATCTTGTCACACTCTACTCATGCACTCATACATCTTCACACACACCAATTATTCTCTTCACATCTTTGATCTTCTATATATATCATCCTCATGCTTGCAAAACATAAATTTAGTTGTCCATAAACAAGAAATCATGAAACTTCTAGCATGTCGGCCTACATCTTCATTGGTAGTATAAAAGAATGATAAATAATTATTTTAATCTCTCCCATATGATTTGGCATGACTCATAAAACATCTAAAAATACTTCTTGGACTCTACTAAATCTTGAATTAGTGGCACACATCACCAACATATCGTAGTTGGCTTCTGCAACAATGCAACTTCTCAAAATGACTTGAAATATTTTTGTGGTACTGAAAACAAGAATGATCTTCATGCACTTCAATCCTTAGACACTATGAGATATGTGGAGTGTCCACAAAAACAAATACCATTGATCTATACAATCTTCTACTGGCACAAGGAAGCAAATATATGTCCTGATGAAGGATAGGCATCCAAAACTAATTGTAGCACTCTATCATTGAATAACTAAACTTAAGGAGCACCAAAAAAATTGAATCATCAATATAGAAGGAATTGGACATCACTAAACATGTCCTCAAAATTGTATGGCCAAAACATCACATTTAGATGAATGCAAAGCATTCCAACAAGCCTTTATCACCACTTTATACTACTAGAGCACATATTAGAACTCTTTGACTTGAAACTTTCATTGAAAAATGATTAATGACTTGACATATTGGATATAACACCTTCACCTCTCTATTTGCCTATCTTTTGAATTGGAAGACTAAATATTGCTTTGCAAAAGGATGCAGAACAAAACACCATGTCTCTATCTTAGGACATATACTATGAATTCCTTATACATAACTTATACAACTTTTCTCTGAGTGTGGTACGCGAAATTAAAAACATATCAGTGTAGGTGTACTAAAAACATATTAGAACATGTGTACCACCTCCACATCATACTTAGAAACCAATTGATTACATACACCAATATTGACTTAAACCATTTGATATCTTTACACATCAACTATCTCCAATGCATATACAATCTTAATAAAAATTTTGATATCAATGAAAACCAACCTTATCAAGCTGCAAAAATCTCCACCTTTTTCATTTATGGAAAAACTATTTTGGCAGTGAGCACTTTTGTACCAGTTTTTCTATTACTTATATTGTGAGCTAATCGTCATTGTGGTTTTTCCCTCATTGGTTTTTCCATGTAAATTTGGTGTTCACTTATGTATGGTGTTGTGATTTAAGTTTCTACTATCTACATTTCATGTTTAATCATACTAATAGAATAAGGGTTTGATGAATGCATGTGGATATGATTATTGTTGAGGGTTTTGAAGGTCTAATTTTCTACAACTGATTCACCCCCATCTTAGTTGTCTTGTTCATTCAATAATTAGTATCAAAGTAAGGTTCCTTGGAAAAGAGCTTAACCACTTGAGGTAGATCTGGGATGGAAAACAAGTTTGTTTTGGAATTCCCTAAATTTTATGGCATGGATTATGTATTCTAGAAGACAAAGATGGAAGGATATTTGATATCTCAGGGATATTATATTGAAAAGGCTTATCAAACTACATATACTCCACCTCATAATGGTTAAAGTACAAGTGAAGAGATCAAGGAACATGGAATCAATGCTAAGGGAAGATTTATTATTGTGAATAGTCTTTCAAATACTGAATTTGTAAAATTCATGAGTTTGAAGACTGCTAAAGAGGTTTGGGATAAGCTAGAAAGTGTTTATGAAGGAGATCCAAAGGTCAAACAAGAAAAGTTGTAGAACTGGATGGAATAGTTTGAAATGATATGTATGTTTGAGGATAAAATAATTAAAAGCTAGATATAGTGAATTGATGATCTGGTAAGTTCTATGAGAGGCCTTGGTTTGGTAGTTAAAAAAAATAAAGTAGTAAATAGAGTTATCAAATCCCTTCCTAAAATTGCTACAGTGAAAAGGTATCTACTATTCAGGAAACTACAGATTTTGACAACTATTCTAGAGATCAATTGATTGGTACACTAACTGCATTTGAAATGAGAAAACTTGGTTTGAAGAATGGTACAAAATTAGAGACAACTTTCAAGGCTAAAAAATTAGCGAAGGTTGAATATTCAGATGGAGAAGATCTTGATGATGTGGAAGCCAATTTTGAAGGAAGAATAAAGAAGGGAACTAGTAAGTATAAAGGTAAAATACCTTTCAAATGTTTTAGTTGTGGTGATATAGGTCATTATGCTTCAAGATGTCCAAAAAGAGCTATAGACAATATGAATAAGGAGAGTAAAGGAAAGATGACTAAAATATCTTACTATGTTAGAGAAGATGCTAGTATTTTTTATGATGAGTCTAATTATGGAGATTTTGATGATTATGAATGCTTTTTTTTTGCTATAAAAGAGGAATCTGGTTATGCTAACCCTGAAAGATGTGTGAAGGAAAGTGTTTCGAAGATGAAGGATAATGTTGAAGGTACTTTGGTATCTAATTTTCATGTTAAAGAGGATAAGAATTACTAGGTTACTAAAAGTGGTTGCTCCAATCACATGATTGGAGACAAAAGTAAGTTTCTTAAACTTGAAAAGTATGATGGAGGATTAGTGAAATTTGGAGATGATTCATGAGCTAAGATTTGTGGAATAAGTTCAATTAGTTTTGATGGAAAGAATAATATTTATAATGTTTACTATGATAAAGGTTTATGGCATAACCTTCTGAGTGTTGGAAAAATGTGTAGCAAAGGTTATAATCTTGTGTTTAATGATGAAACATGTGAGATCAAAAAAGGGTTTAAAACTGTAATTGTTGTTGGTAAAAGGAAAGATGGAAACATTTATTGGCATGGTTCTGATGGAAATTTATTTGTCTCAGATCAATGATAGTAGGTTATGACATTGAAGGATGCATCACATGAATTTTGATAATTTGGATAGTTGGTTATGACATCATAGGATGTTCAATTCATATAGTGAGAGACCTACCAAGAATCACAAAGCCTATCAATGCTATTTATGAGAGTTGGAAATTTGGAAAATAAGCAAGGAGTAGTATCAAGGGAAATGAACAATCTACTACTAGACTATTGGAATTAGTACATATAGATCTTTGTAGTCATATAAGGGTGAGAAGTCTACAAGGTGACAAGTACTTTATGCTTTTGATTGATTATTACTCTAGAATGACATGGGTTACTTTTCTTAGAGAAAAATTATAATGCATTAGATAAATTCAAGGCTTTTAAAGCTTTGGTTGAGAATGAAATGGATCTAAAAATAAAAAATTTGAGGTCTGACATGCTTCGTGAAGCTCATGGAATAAAGAGGAATTTATCTACCCCTAGACCTCCTTAGCAGAATGGAGTTGTTAAAAGGAAAAATTGGACTCTTCAAGAAGTCACAAGGACTATGATGAAAGAGGAAAATCTACTCGAAGTTATTAGAGAGAAGCCATTCATACTATTAGAAATCTAAAATAGATTGAATAACCCAAAAAACTTTTTAAGAGAAAATAAAAGTTACATAAACTAGAAAAATATAAGAATGCAAACCAAGACTCTAGGAGATTATGCAATGTTGATATGACAAAATTTCATTAAGAGCTTCCAAGATGAAAAGATACAATGCAAAGATGCATAAATGGATGCAAGAGTATTGTAAGAGTATACAAATAAAAGCTAGGTAGTGAGTTTATATAGAACTTAGGAGAGGAGGTAGGTGGAAAGCCCAAAAATAGGAATCAACCACAAAAAGTGGAGATGGACCACCAAAAGTAGAAAGTGGTTCCACCCTTTAAGGAAGGGGACACCACATTGTTATCTCCTAGTAATAAAATCACTTTATTATCCTAAGTGCAAGCTTAATTAAGTGTAGGAAAAACCTAGGACTAAGGGAAAATAAATTAACCCACTAGGAAACTAAAAACCTACACCAACACCCCGCTTAAGCATAGCTTAGGAGGATGTAAGAGATGTTGGGTCTCAAAAAATGAGTCCATGTTAGGTACCCATGTACATATCAAATCCCCCCTAGGAAGAAGAATCCCCCCACAAATAGAGAGAGAACACCCCCCCAAGAATAGAGAGAGAGGGGAAGAAAAGGACTAAGTAGCCCCCTTGAAGAGATCCAATGGTCAATTCTCAACAATGGATGTAGAAAATGGTCTATGATCATCAAAAAACATTCCTCCCCTTAGGAAGAAACACAACCAAAGTTGTATGTGTTGTATCTCCCAAGTCCTAAAAATAATAAGTAGGAAGAAAGTGAAAGATGAATGAAGTCTCTAAGGTTGGCTCAAGTATCCCCATGTTGATGCTAAAAGCTACCATAGTAAAATCAAGCATTCTAGGCCACACTGTTGAAGATGACAAATTAGGATCTCCTAGAGATTGATGTAGAGCAAGATCTAAAGACTCAAGTACCTCCTCTAAAGATGTCTTCTCCATATGATGATTCAAGACCTATCCACGCTCATGTCAAACTATAAGGAATGCTAATGTAGAGAATGAGAAAGAGGGTCAAAGTGTTCCCTCACAAAAATTGAAGAAGATTCATCTTCATCAAAAAGAAGATGAATACACTCAATAGTGTCTCTCAAATCTGCAATATGTGTCTCCATAAACAAGTTTCAAATACTTGTCAAGAGATCATCCCAAGCTAAATCAGGAAGACTATAGATATCTTACTGCAATAAATCATTGTAAGCTTTCAAAGATACAACTCTAGATTCTAAAGTAGTAATTATATATGTAAGGAAAAATGAGTGGTCCTCAAAGAGAAGTCATATATGTCCTATATAGTTTCATCTAGATCCAAAATGGGGGACTCTACAAACAAAAAATAGATGTCTAGTAGAAATTGGTCTGAATGAATTGAATCCAAAAGACATAACTAATCTTGCTACAATGTATCATTGGAGGGTCTCGATGAAGCATCTATGAAATTTGAATCTATAATAAGTGATGTTGATGTAATCTGAACTTGAGGATGAGAAGCAAGATGATAAGTCTCTATGTCATTTGAACGTTCAAGATGTGCATAATACTTAAGCTCCTCTAAAGTAACATCATCATAGGGTATATTATCTATATCATCAAGTGGAATGAGGCAATCTACAATAGGATCATCTAGGAATGGAGAAATATGAGGGTCTTCAAACATCTCCCAAATCTTGGTCCAAATTGTGCATGGACACTCAATTCTCACTATAGCCAACAGAGTGTAATAATCAACATGACAACCAATTATTCCTATTACATGATCAATTCTATTACCCCAAACATTCTTCTTATATGGTGTGTCTGGTTCAAGCATGAGTCCATAAAGGTAAGGTAACATTTTTAGTCATCTGAGATGGGTTAAAATGACTTTTTTCCAAGACTGATAATTAGCCTTATCCAAAACTATCACAAAAGGATGCGTAGAAAAATCCATGATACAATTCTTGGATGATTACGAAAGAATGCCAAAAGAGAACATCAATACACTCCCACCCTTTTCACTAGAATCAAATATCACCTCCGCCAAATATTATAAGGTTGGTACTTTATAATTTAGTGTGTTTACAAAGCCTTTTCCAAGATACAATGCTCAATAGGCTCAAAATAGTCAAAACTACAAATTTTGATACAAAATGAACCTAAGACAATTTAAAAAAGATAGCCTTATGGCTATGTAGCTCTCTTCAAGACCTTACCAATGCATATTTGTTTTGGAAAATCAGAGTACAAGAGTGAAAGCTATGGCCTATTGAAGAAATTAGCATAAGATGACTTCAACCTAAAATATCTGGTACAAAATGGTAAAAAATCTCCTCAATAACATTGTGGATGTAAATTTTTCATCTCTAGCTTTCCAACGATATCTTATTTGCTGAAATCCAATTCTCAAAGCAAAAGATGAATTTTTGAAAAATTGGTTGAATTTAGCCTGTAGGAAACAATTTTTTCTAGCAAGAAAAAGTTTAAATTCTGATTTGATTTATGAAAAATCTACTCTTTGTTTGTGGAAAGTAATAGAAACCCATAAATATTTTGATGCTAAAACAAAACCTAGAAATCATTTTTTGATCCAAGAAAGAAAAGATGAAAAAATGATATTTTTTAACCTTCAACCAATAAAAAAATGATCCGTGGTACTTTTTGGACAAAATTTTTCTTTAGATTTGTGCAAGATATGCAAAATCTAAAAAATACCCAGATGAGATTTTGACCCTAACTACAAAACCTAGAAATCACTTTTCATACAAATGAGTGGAAGCTAAAATTTTGAAGCAAAAATTTAAATGGATCCAATAAAAAATGGTTTTCTTCAAACCCTCACCTGTAACTATGTCAAATGATCTTCAATTTGGATGAAAGAAAAGTCAAAATTGACTTTCTCGAGCCTTTTGGAGACATTAGAATAGTAAAAAATGCTACTAGTATAACCAAAAATTCTGCAATAACCCGAATCTCACAAAACACGTATGCAAAATAAAGAGGTTATTAAATCTTTGTAAATCCTTTATGATTCTCCAGATTGTTCAAGAACGCAGGAGACGAGCATACGGGAATTTACAAGATCTTTACCAGAAACTCAATCTTTCAATCAGGAATATATGAACTTAGATTTCTAAAAAAAAGAACCTTTGTTACCATGTCATATATCTAAAATAGATTGAATTACCCAAGAAAATTTTTAAGAGAAAATCAAAGTTATATAAACTCAAAAAAAATAAGAATGCAAACTAGGACTCCAAGAAATTATACAATTTCAATGTGATAAATTGCATTAAGAGCTTCCAAGCTGAAAATATACAATGCAAAGATGCATAAATGGATGCAAGATTATTGCAAAAGTATGCAAATACAAGCTGGGAAGTGAGTTTATATAGAACTTAGGAGAGGAGGTAGGTGGAAAATCCAACCAATAGGAATCAACCACAAAAAGTGGATATGGTCCACCAAAAGTGGAGGATGCCACCAAAATTGGAGATGGACCACCAAAAGTGGAGGATGCCACAAAAAGTGGAAAGTGGTTCCACCCTTTAAGAAAGGGGATACCACACACTTATCTCCTAGTGATAAACTTACTTTATTATTACTAATCTAGCTTAATTAAGTGTAGGAAAAACCTAGTACTAAGGGAAACTAAATTAATCCACTAGGAAACTAAAAACTTACACCAACACACATTGTTGTTTACATACTTAACATAGTTCAAGCTGAAGCTAGCAACACAAAGACTCCCTATGAGCTATGGTATGGAAGGATTCCTACTGTGAAGTACTTTAGAGTGTTTGGAAGCAAATGCTATATGAAATTTAGAGAAGAAAACTTAGGAAATTTTTAAGCTGGGTATAATGAATGTATATTCCTTGGATATTCTAATGAAAGTAAAGCTTATAGATGTCACAGAAAAAGACTGAGAAAGATAATTGAAAGTGCAAATGTTAAATTTGATGAAAACTTGCAGAATTCAATTGTAGTGGATGGATATGTGTTAGATGAACATGATTGCAAAGAAGTAGAAGAAAAATTTGATGATAAAGATGTGCAGGATGAAGATGAAGAAGCTCCAGAGAAGACTCCCAAATCCCCTAAGTATGTGCAAAAGAATCACCCTAAAAATTAGATTATTGGAGATAAGAGACAAGGAGTATTGACAAGATGCAGAGCTGCTAAAGTTGAGGTAAATTTGTGTTTACTCTCTAAAGTTGAACCTAAAATAGCAAGTGAAGCATGCAAAGGCAAACATTGGATGAAGGTAATGGAAGAAGAACTTATGTAGATAGAGAAAAAATAGACTTGGGAATTAGTTCTTAGACCAGAAAACAAGAACATAATTGGAACTAAGTGGGTATTTAGAGATAAACTAGTTGAGAATGGAGAAGTGGTAAGAAATAAGGCAAGACTTGTGTGTAAAGGCTACTCACAAGTGGAATGAATAGACTTTGAGCAGAATTTTTCTCTTCTGGCTAGGATGGAAGCTATCAAAATGTTTTTAGCATTTTTGGCATATAAGGATTTTAAGGTTTATTAGATGGATGTGAAGTCCGCTTTTCTAAATGGTGAATTGGAAGAAGATGCTTACATGGAACAAATGAAAGGATTTTAGTTGTTAGATCTACCAAATATGGTATGTAATTTTAAGAAGACATTATATGGATTGAAGCAAGCTCATAGAGCTTGCAATGCAAGATTGGATAGGCATTTGATACAACAAGGATTCAATAAAGGCACCATAGATGGGAATCTTTACTTCAAATTTGAGGAAGACACGATCTTGATAGTGGTTGTCTATGTGAATGATATTATATTTGGTGAAAATGACACTATGTGTAAGAAGTTTTTAGAGGAAATGTAGAAAGAGTTTGGAAATATCAATGTTTGAGGGGATACATTTCTTCCTTGGACTACAAATCAATCAAATAGACAAAGGGAGATTCATTTCACAATGTAAGTATGTCAAAGAGATGTTGAATAAGTTTATAATGGATGACTCCAAACAAGTATGCACTTTGACTGATTGTAAATTGAAAAAAGATGATGAATCACCTACGGATGATTAGAGCAAGTATAGATATATGATTGGTGGACTGCTATATTTAACTACTACTAGACTAAATATCATGCATGTAGTTTGTCTTGTGGCTATAATGCAAGAAGAACCTAAAAAGACACATGTTGTAGTAGTGAAGAGGATATTCATATATTTAAGAGGCACTCTAGATTATCGCTTGTGGTATCCTAAGGATGTACTAATTTCACATTAAATGCTTATATTGATGCAGATTGGGTTAGTTGTGTTGATGATAGGAAAATAACAAGTGGTGGTGTGTTCTTTCTTGAATGTATATTGGCTTCATGGTTGAGTAAGAAGTAGGATTTAGTTTCTTTTTCTACCACAAAAACTTAGTATACTATAGAAACATCATGCTATACATAGGTATTATGGATGAGATAAACATGAAAGGATATCAAAGTGATATATCACTACTATATTTGACTCCAATTTATGATTATTTTTTTTAAAATATCGACAGCCTATTGTCGGAATACCGACGATTCACTGAAATAATTTTCATCACTTTTCTGACTAGCTTTAAAATGTTGAAATCACGACTCAGTTGCGTCGGTTTCCACCATGAAAAAGGGATTTCATCTTTGTCGGAATATTGAAAAAATAATTGTCAATCTAATGATGAACAATAGATAGAAGTCAAGTGGCAAGCCTTTGCGAAAGTGTTAGAATAACAACAGACATTCGTTGAAATTGTGGCAAAATAGGTAAGTCATTACGATGAAAGTTTCATTAGACGTATTGCAAATATCAATGAAAGATGAAGACTGTTACAATGATCAAAATTTCATGAGAAGATAAATCAAGAGGATTGGCCTGTGGTCTCAGTGATGAAGTTTCATCAGCGAGATACTCATCTTGTCTCATCAATGAAGCACAAGGGAAGCATATTAGAAAGACATATATCATTGGAGTAAGTTCCGAATGTCTACTCGACCCGCTATGTAATGCTAATAAGATTACATCGGTAGGAGACTTGGAGAAATACTTGAGATCAAAAGAACAACAATAGAAGTTCATCGAAATTGCGAATGAAATAGGCAAGTCATTATGACAAAAGTTTTGTCAGACGTATTGCAATTTTGTTAGACGCTTTTGGAGGTTCGTCGGTTGCTTTTGTTGAAAGTTTGATGAAATAATGCAATTTAAAAAAAAAAAAACTATTCGTTCAAATGTAGGCATATCGGTGAAAGATCAAGACTATTACAATGATCAAAATTGCTTGAGAAGATATATTGGGAGGACTTTCCTGTGGTCTCAGAGATGAAGTTTCATCGGCTAGATACTCATCTTGTCTCATTGATGAAGCATGAGGGAATCATATTGTCAAGATATATACCATTGAAGTAAGTTTTGAATGTCTACCCAAACCACCATCTCACACTGATAAGATTACATTGGCAGGAGTCTTGGTGACATACTTGAGATTGAAAGAATAATCATCAGGGAGACTCACCACGTCGGGGAAACTATAGAATATCCTAGAGATACATGATCTCTTTCCAATGAAGATAAAAATGGATCAAAATAATTATCAAGGTGACTGTGGGTGATATTTGATATATAAGACATTTCTAAAATGATGTGTCCTTTCAAACATTTGATGTATAAGTCTCCATTTTTTATATCAAAATGAGAGAGGCTAATAGGAAAAAAGAATACTGTAGATAGTTTTTTTTTTGTAATGATGTTTTCATCAAAAAGACTCAGATGCATGCATGAAGTTCAATGAAGTTAATGAACATATATGAATTTGTGGCTTACTCTTTGGTATCAGTTGTCTGTGGAATTATATAGTTATTGGGAAGTATGAAAAATTATATATAGGTAAAAGCTTCAATAATTATATATAGTTCAAGAAAAACTTCAAGGTCATTAATTCATGTCATTCTATACATTCTACAAATCTAAGTTGAATGCAACTAATTTGAAAATACTATGAGTCATCATCAACACTAGCATCTTTAAAGTCACAACTATTAATCCAATATTGATAAAAGTATCGGGCATTATATAAACCACTACTATCACAAATATTGAAACATGCTCAGCTACTGGGTCCTCTCCCCTAGATTAAATTAAGGAAAACATTATTGTAAACACAATATGTATAGAAGAATATGAATGTAAAGGAAAATGGATATTAGCAAAACATGAATGTAAATAAAAGTAATGTGAGCAGAAAATGAATCTAAATTGGTCTTGAACAAATAAAATCATACCCAATTAGCATTAAGTTATACTAACCTTGTACTCATTTCCATTGTCAATCTTGAAGGTTACTTTGATGCCTTATGTAGAAATTCTCTAGCCATGAGGCAAGAGAAGGTGGGAAAACCAGGTGTATATTGATGACTTCCTGACAATCAAAAAGAAACAAGCAACTAGTCAACCCTATTAGAACAAAATAATCTTATGCATTGATTTTATTTGTTTTACTGGCTAATGGATAGTGGACCTAGTTCTCTTGAATTGAGATCATACTACTAATATGTGTTGACTACTGATATTCTACTTCAATCTCTATAGGTTACTTTTGTCTTAAATATATTCAAGATAAATCTGCAAAAAAATTCCCTGATTTGTTAGAAATTATGTAGATTATTTTGTTAATACTTATCCATTTTGACATTTTCTTTCAAAAATTTATAGAAAGATATGTAATTCCATATTTGAAACTTACATATTTTAATTTTACTAGTTCTATAATTATAGGATATGATTCCAACAATTGTGAAACACATTGGCAATATGTTGGATGAATGAAGTAGACTATACAATTGGCAGGTGTAAATCTAAATTCCTTAACCCTTTCTAGCATCCTTCTTGCCTATTCTAAAACATGTGCTTTGGAACAGGGCATGGAAATCCATCTAAGTATAATAAAAAGGAGATTTTTTTGAGATATTATATTACAATAAGTTGAGTGAATGTAAGAAGAGAAATTTTTGCATACCTGCAAATGGTACAAAATTTCATGGTTAAGTGGAAGCCTCCCATCAACAACAAGATCCAAATATCCATGTTTCTATCTCAATCAACCCTCTAAAAAATTTAGAGCTATCAAATTTTCCACTAACCTGTTATGCACAAAAGTCAAATTTTAGAGTTATGTCACCACTAAAAACAAAAGAAACAGAGCTTTGAAACCAAATCCACACACAAGACAATGTGGTATTCATACAAAGCCATACAAACAAACTAAACTTAGAACATTGGAATGGAAACAACTTCAAATTATGATGCAGAGTATGGATTCACTTTCCTCAACTAGAGGCGCATTTCACAATAATGGGTTCTTCATCTAAAACATTTGTACGAGATTCAAATAGTAAAGAGATTGATGAAAGATAGAGGAATCAAAAAGATACTTGGATGTAGTTGGATTGAAGGCCATAAACTGGTACATGTTTTTTTTGTAGGAGTCATATCACATCCACAAACATGGAAAAGCTATGAAAAGAAGGAGAAATTGGCTTAGAAAATGAAGGGATTAGGGTATAAAGAATCATTTTCTGCCACCATAGTGAAAAGTTAGCACTTTCTTTCATCTTTGCATATTGGTTTGATGCTTCAAACGATGCATTTCTTATATTGAAAAGTGCATTACTTTATTGAGCTTCTCTTTGTTTTGAGAATAGTTTAATATTCTCTACTTAATAGGGCCAACCACATGACGGTGGAAGCTCATTTGGCCCCTCCCTCCCCCCTCACATCACTCTCAATTCCCTATACCTGATCATATAACATTAATCATTCATTCATCCATTAATAACATATAACATTCATTCATTAAAATATAACATTCATTCATTCATCCATTAATAACATATAACATTTATTCTTTTAATTTTTACATATTATCAAAAATATGGTTGTCATAATATGATTAAGATCACTTTTTTTTTTCTTTTTTGAAGCTAAGAAAAGCTTAAGTGGAGTATCATTTTATAAATAACCAGTCTCCCCTTTAGTTGTTCTGCCCTTTGCGTGTGATCTTAATGTACGCCTAGTCGTGTACTCATGACGTGGACATCACTGATCAAGGGGGGGTCTATTTCAATAACAAATAAATTTTAAATTGATATGTTTTATTATTATTGTTTAAAGTATTTAATTAATTAAAAGAACACTAGAGTGGTTCTCTTTACTTGATGGGGCCACATCATGTTCCTAATCTTTTCTTATAGCCTCATGCTCAACATGCTAAACACCCTCCAAATCCTGATTTGGAGTTGAAACATGAAAGGTTACATTAATTAATACACCAATTGTAAGTAAATATGTTTAAAAGAAAATTAGAGTGGTCATTTTTACCTAATGGGGCCATGTCATGTTCCTAATATTCTCTAGCCTAATCATGCTCAACATGTTGATCATGCTTTACATGCTCTAAAGTTGTAACATGCAAGGTTACATTAATTAATACACCAATTGCAATTAAAGATGTTTAATTGTATTAATCCATACTGCGTTTTGTATAGCACATGAATACATCCAGTACCGGGATGCACACCATGACCTTCATCTATAGGTTGTGCTCCACCATCACCAGGCTACATTCCAATGTCATGTGTAGTATTATCATTGCTTGTCTGTTTAAAAAAAATAGGCACATAATTACTTTATGGTGGAAATTAATATTGAATAGATTGCACAAGTATTCAATTTTAAATAAACTTTATTGAATTTATTTACTTGTGTGTCAGATGTAGTGGAAGATTGTGTTTTCCCAGTCAAGAATCTTAGGCATCTAGCCACGACTCCATAGCCTTGCTAGAAGGAAATCTTCAGGTCCTCTTCTGTGGGCACTCTATTGAATTTAGAGCCTTAAATTTTTGCATAAGATCATAATTTTTCTTCTATGGTGTGATAAACCAATTTTTTTTTCAATTTATTATTTGGATGCAATATTTCATTTATTGATACTTACAATTCATGTGGCTAATTTCATATAACCACCAGAGCCAAGTTTTTGTTGCCCGTGTTTTTCTAGTCTTTCCTTTATTTCCTTCGATGTGTCAGGAAGCTTATGAAAAGTTTGAAATACATTAGATTATGTAAAAAGAAAGAGTAATCAATATATAATTACATTGTTGATAGTATCACATACCTTCCTTGGCCCAGTGGTTTCTTTCCTTTTTTATTTTTAGTCTTCTCCTTTCCATCTAACACTAGGTCCTTCCACTTCCTCTCTGAAATTATGGGGGGATTCTTGTACTTTTTGTTCTTCTCTAAATGTGACCTATAATGGTCCCTCACATACTTTAGATAGGTACCAGCTTTCTTAAGGACCTTGGTTCAGTTGAATGTTTTATCATCGAACAGAACAACTAAACAGTTAATGAGTTCATCTTTTAAATCTTGATTTTGGGAATTCCACCGTGTACATATGGTGGGCCTGAAGAGCTCCAATGTAATATAACTTAGATGTTTATAAAAAACATCATTTCCTACAAAATTATCATGGGATCATAGTCTAAAAAGAGTGATCAATAAGTAAATTTCAATTGGATTATATATAATAATAATAAAAACATTTTAAAGTACCTGGGACCTTCTCTATCTTTATGGGAACGAAATCCTCGGTCACCACAAATGTGACCAGAAATGTTCCCATACTAGTAATACGAGAATATCTAGGAAATGCTACTAAAACATCACCAGTAATAGTGGTCTATGCATCCCCAGGTACATATCCTGACGCATGTTCTAGCATGTGTTCGTTGCCAAAGGGTGCACTACCAGATGCCTGAATGGTATGTATTGCCAAAATTTTAGACGACAATATAGGCATAGATGATGGGGTCAGATGATGTGATGTATGTGTAGGAAGATCAAGATGGACACTTGTACCAATCCCTACTCCCTTGGAAGCACCTGTAGTACCCTAATCATGGCCAACAACATCATGAGGACACAATATTTTTTGTAAAAACAACACATATTTTAGTTCATGACATAGAAGAGTACAAAATATAAAACCATGAATGAAATTATGTTATAATTAAAGACCTCATGAAAACTTACTTGCAAGTTTTGTGCTCTCTCAGTCAACATTTTAACCATCTCTCTTATCTCATCTGTTTGAGGCACTATGAATAACAACTGAAGGATTTCTTCATTGCATTTTTTTTGGGTCTTCCTTATCATATTGAGGCTTTATTGAATATGTGATGTCATCATCACATAATAGTGACTACACCTCCCTGTGGATGCCCTCCTCTACTGTTGGTGCCCTTCCCCGATTAGCCGACTGCAACAAGAATATTAAAAACATTATAAAAATTAACCCAATACACTTATGAAAAAAACATAATAATAAAACATTTTTATTGTATCTAATTTGTACAATTACAATGAGGTAAACCTGTCAGGTAGAAGCTCCTGAAGATGCATCATGATTTGTTCTTTGGGCTGGAGCCTTCCCCATACGATCAATGTCCCATTGTGACAAAAATTTAATATTAAAAAACATTACCAAAATGAAACCAATAGACTTACGAAAAAAAATATAATAATAAAATGGTATATTGGAGTCATTGATTGGAGGTTGGGTAAAATGGTATTTAGTATGTACCACCCCCATAGTAACTATGTTTGTATCTAAGCGATTCAAATTGTAATTTATTAGCAACTCTTCCCATGAATTTATTGATTTTATCACACATACGAATACATGGTTTCCCTCGCGCACCTCAAATATGCAATTGGGTTCCTTATTTGTTGGCCTAGGTTGTGTATTGTTTATAAACCCTACAATATTCCCTGATGCTTTTGGCCTTCCATCAATGTACATAGCCACTCCTTTATTTTGATCCTTATCTTTTAGTTGTATATAATTTGCTGATAGTGCATACCTACGCATACTTCGCGTATATCGAACCAGCTGCATCCAATCTTTGTAACTGTAACAGGACCTGACATACTCCATCAATTTAGTAACTTTTCATAAAAAACCTTTATGTCGTCCATGAAAAATAGGCCCAAACCATGTAATGGGATGGTGCTATGTGATATACCCTCTCATTGACACAAAAAAAATGTTTATTGGAGGAAGTTCCTTGGGTACCCATTGTTTCCATAGATGTTTGTACCTCAAGGGCACCTCGATGTCACCTATGCTTTCATCATCATAAGAACATGACCCCCCTTCAGAAAGGAAAAATTCCATGCATTTATAGAATTTTCTTCTAATATTTTGACGTCTAGTTGATCTCCCTCTTTTAGACACATCTCACTTTCCTCTTCTCTTCTTGAATTTACCTTGCTCGAGGAAGATAAATCTGACAAATACCTATTTGGTGGTACCTACACTCATAAGGATGTTGGATGAAGTTCTTTCATGGTGATGTGATCCCAAGGTGACATTATGATTAATCTATCATTTCATCGCTATAATTTGACAGGTTATAAGGTAATCAAGTCTTGATAGATTGCAAGTTATTGTTACTACCGTCCAAATGTGTCCATCACAAATCAAATCTACTTAACGTTTTAACTCCCAAAATTTGTAACAAGTGTTAAATGTGACTATGGTCCACTAGTTACACAACCAAGGCCTCAAATGTATTCTCTAATTGTAATCAAAAGACTTTTTCTCTTCATTCAAGTAAATAAAATTGAAGGGAAACACCACCAAGTGATTTATTGGACACCTACATGACTAAAAATAGTAGAAAATTTACATTTAATTTCCATATTTCTAAGTGGTTAACAAGGAGGGAGTGTGTACTAGGCCTGGTTAAGTCATCATAAGTTTATGCTTTGGCAATAAAAATTGTTTAAGTCATCTTAAATCTTCCTATGTCTAATTGCTAAGAGACTTTTGGTATGTTTTAAGGTAGGATGAGTGGTTGCATCAATGTTCTAGTTCTCTCTGACAAGGTTTCAACATCTTCAAATAGTGAAAGTTAGTGTTCATAGTCATTTGAAACAACAACATTTTGATTATGTATGGTGGTAGGATTTGATAACTTAAAATAATTGGCTACCCAACAAACTTAAAGTTAAAAGAAAATTTTTTAGTTTAAGGGGTTAGCACTTTCTTTCATCTTTGCATATTGGTTTGATGCTTCAAGAGATGAATTTATTATCCCACTTATGTGATATTGTATTCCAATCCAATTTCAATTGTTGCAATTGTTGGAGGAGTTGATACCAAAATTTCATATCAAATACTACGTTCTTGAAGCAATTTTTTATGTTTTTACTATTTTTCTGAAGTTCTTTTGTGTTGTACGGATCCGTACAAGCTTGAAATGCTCTGAGATCATTGGTGTAGATAAATATATGTGTTCCCTTGAATTTTCATTTGTTTTGAAGTGCTAAATCACAATTTTATTGGAGAAAACAATCAAATACAAGGAGTACCCTATTTTTCCTTTGTAAGGGTTTGAGGGCTAAATAGAAATGGCATTGACCAATCCACCCACTATCTTGGAACTATAACTCATTGGAATGGTACGAAAGATGGTATGATAGAGGTTCATTGCATTTAGGGGTCTGTTAAAGCAAGAAACTTGGCATTGAGTTGATGCCCTAGGGTTAACAGGGGAAAGTTTCTTGTGAATTTGTGGTTGTTAGGTCAGGGTTTATCAATTTGATGGATATCTTGGTAGAGTCATGACGACACTATTTGATGGTCCAATCGCTAATTTGAAACAAAAATAAATCCATTTGAGCCTTTTATAAATGAAAGGACATTTGATGCAATCATATGCCTTGTCAAAGTTTTAACTTAATAGTAAGGGCATCATGAGTAGTTTGTTGGGCCCATTCAACAATCTTTGATGCAAGGATTGAATTGTCTAGAATGTATCTACTATTGAAAGAAAGCCAATTTGTTTACTTGTATGACTATATCTCAAGCAATAGGTTTAATTGTGATGGTAATGATATTGACAAAGATTATGTAATCTAGGTGTTGAGAAGCATAATTGGCCACCATCCTAGGAAAGATTCTTCATTCTCACTCTTAGGTGTTAAAATTTAACAATATCTTGATTGATGAAAGAGCCCAAAGAGCCTTTCTACATGGTATCCAAGTACACATAGTAGTGGTTTTCTCTTATATGGTTGGACATGATTTAAAGAACTTAGCTAGGAATTATTCATTTAACCTAAGGTTTTCTCATAATGCCATCATTGGAAAAGTATGATCAAATTCTTCTATTATGAAGAATTGGTCTATGTGCCTCTAGTAATCACTATAAATGTTTGTAAGGATAAAATGACTAATTGCATTAGGTAGGAGAGAATCAACTTTGAGTTCTTCAAAGATTATATTCCTCTATTCATAATTTTTAAGGATTGTGTGTGGAGGAGGTTATCACTACCAAGAAGGGAGGAGACCTTTCCTTGCATATATTTTTGGTGGAGATAGTAAAGAAGAATTTTATGCCTCTATTTCCATTCATTAGATCTAGCTTAGCCTAGCATATACGTGGGATCCTTTTCCCCTATAAACTTCCATTTGTTTGAGTTTATGTTATGTAAGCGTAATTCCATGCTATGTTGAAATATAAGAGGTGGAGGAGGCCACAAGGAAATAACCTATTTTTAGTTGTACCTTCAATTTTTTTTCTTATTGTTTTATGTTTTTAGCAACTTTGTGGACATAAGATTTGAGGTAGGTCATACAACAAAGAATAACATTTTACCACTAACAAATTGAACCTCAAAAGTTATTGGGACTTAATTATGAGTTCTAGATGAGAATTATGACAATGTCAATATTTTTGGAGGAGGTGGGAGGCATTAAGCTTAACATGGAGGATGTTGGGGGTAACTAGGTAGTCAACTAGCTAGATTGGCATGAGCACATGAAGGATCAATAAGAAAAGGAAACTATAAGTTCAAGTTGTGCAAGATGATTGAAAGGGGAGGGAAAAACATAAAGATTGGAGGAAAAATAAAGATAAAGTTGTCAAATTCACTAAGCTTGTACATAGGGCTAAGTCTATAGTTGCTTCAGACTCATGCGATGAAGGCTATGTGTGATGAAATCCTACACCTCAACCAAGATGTGGGTAGATTATGGGAGTTTTTCCAAGACCTGAGGCTAGTCGATAAAAATGTGAAAGACTAAGCTATTTTATTTATTCTCTCTTATCTTATACCATTTTACGAGAATGGGGGTGCCAATGTACAAGAAGATCTTTGGAAACTATGCATGAAAATTACAAGTTAAAGAGAATGGGGGTGTCAAACTTACAGTACTCACTGTCCCTTGGTCATCAATTTTCCCTGACTGTCCTCAACCTCATCCTTAGCATTGGTATTGACCTTGTTTTCACTTCTCCAAACTCTTCCTCAATGCTGGTATTGACCTTGTTTTCACTCCTCCAAACTCTTTGTCGGCATTGGTATTGACCTTGTTTTAACTCCAAACTCTTCCTCGGCATTGGTATTGACCTCGTTTTCACTCCTCCAAACTCTTCATTAACATTGGTATTGACCTTTCACTTCTCCAATTCGATGAGCTACAACCTAGTTTTGTTAGGTTTTAGAGTATGTTAATTAAATTTAAAATTATGGTGCCATTTAGCTAGGTTTTAATATTCTACAATATAGTTAAGTATATATTAGCTATATTTTACATAATAAATAATATAATTATTCGACTTATTATAATTATATATTATATTCTTTAACAAAATTATTAAACACATAAAATTATTATAGTTAATAATTAATAATAAGTATATTTTTATATAATACAAAATATAATTAATATAATATATATGTAATATAATAGTATATATAGGCTTTTACTCGATATTTTAGAGAGCATGAGAGAGAAATATAAGAGATACAAAGGAAAAGAGAGAGAGGTAAAAAAGAAACTAATTTTTGATTGGTTGTTTCATGTCAACAATCCAAGGCATGTGTCCTTGGGGAGTTATGCTCAAGGTAGCATGCCATTTGATTAAAGATATGATAATTCTCCTTTATGACCTCTTCAATGTATCCATTGCACACTTAAGGAGACAGATAAATATAGGGAAGAAAATATAGAGAGAGAGGGAGATAATGAGGAACATACAAATAGAAAGGGAGATAAAGAGATAGAGAGAGGTAGAGAGATAAAGAGATAAGGATGAATAGATAGAGAAATATGGAGGGTGATTGATATATCTCTCCCTATCGCTCTTTATCTCTCTATATCTCCCACTATCTATGTCACTCCCTCTTCCCCCCTCTATCTATTGAGCTATCTCTCCCTCTCCCCCCTTTCTCTCTCATTCACTCCATCTCTCCCTCCATCTCTCCTACTCTATATCTCTATCTCTATTTCTCTTTTTATCTCCCTATCACTCCTCTCTCTATCTCTTTCTATCCATATATTTCTGTACCTCTATCACGATCTCTCTATCTATTTCACCATCCCCCTCTATCTCTCTATATCACCCCCTTTCTATGTCTCTCCATCTCTCTCTATATATATTGAGGTATCTCTCCCTCTCTCCACTATCTTCTTCTCTCTCTCCCCCTCTTCTTTCTCTCCCTTTTCTACCTATCTATCTCCCTCTCTTCTCTCTTCCTCTTCAACCTATCTCTCCCTCTCTTCTCTCTCTCCCTCTTCAACCTATCTCTCCCTCTCTACTCTCTCTTCCTCTTCAACCTATCTGTCCATCTCTCCCCCTCTTCTCTATCTCTCCTCCTCTACCTATCTATATTCGTTTCTCTCCCTCCCCCTCTCTATCTCCCCCTCTCTATATCTCACCATTTCTCCCTCCCTATCCCCCCTATCCATCGACTCTCTATCTCCACCTCTCTTCCTTTCTCTTCCCATATATTTCCATCTCTCTTTCTCTTCCCATATATCTCTATCTCTCTCTCTTTCTCTCCCCATATATTAAATAAGAATCCATGCAAGCATACAATAATATATGTTGGTAAAAATATAATAGTGTTTTATTAAACTATAAGTAACAATTATCTTTCTAATGTCAAGCCTTCTTATAAAAATAGTGTTTTATTAAACTATAAGTAGATTATTGTCACCACTCTTCATTGCACATGAAATGCCAAATGTAGCAATTGTTTTGTTGCTTTTGTCAAGTTTCATTAACCAATCTATTTAGTGGGTTGAATAAATTTGTGTTATGACCCTTGATCTCTTTAAAATAATTAGAGAATATTAGGGAGATCAGGAAGGGGAGAAAACTAAACTCCTTCAAAATAGGGGTAGTTGTGGGTTTGTTGGTTTTCTTTGTATACTATATACTTAGTTCCTCTAAGATAAATAAGTCACTTTAGAAATGAAAGATGTTTAATTATCTACCTAATATTGTTTTGTGTTTTTGACATGGAAGAGATCTACAACTCTATATAAATTTCTATATGCTAATGGTCAAATTATTAGACTATTTAGATCATTTTCTTAGTTGTGTATCCTAACTAATATAGAGTAAGCTTTGTTATTTTAATTGAATACTACATAATAGTTTATGTGTTGAAAGAATTGTTTCCATTCTTTGTAGTTTTTACATTGGAATACAAATCATATTTAATTTCACACCAATATACTTCTTTTATAAAGATATTTGTTTGATTTTTCCTTGCTATTTTCATCTTAAAATTTTAAAAAATGTATTCTATAGTATAGAATTATTTTCAAATTGGGACAAAAAGGATTCTAAGAGATATATTTAATCATAAATTTTACAACCTGCCTTTAAGATGCTTCCAACAATTTTAGAATGACCAATTTAAACAATCCAAACAACTCTCAAAGCCTGAAAAACAACAAAAGTTGTATTTCACACTTTGACTCCTTGAATCCTTGTAGCAATGCAAACCTAGCTTTTTCCCAATAACTCAAAATTTTCCCAAAACACCAGAGAAACCATTGATGGTTTTAGACACCCATTTTGGAGTTATTAAACATACTTCAAGGGAAAGTACAAGTCCTTTGGAGAAAATCACCAAAAATCACCCTTTCTAGGTTGTTGATTAGGCTGATTAGGCCTATTTTACAAAGCAACTAGCCTTTAAACTTGTCATATGCCCATGAAACCTTGGGGCAGCAATTTTTATGCCTCTATTGGAATTGTAAAATTTTGAAAATTTTACAGTGATTTTGCACTCGTTGATTCCATAAAGAAAATCTTATCTTGAGTATAATCCATCATAGTCACATATGATCACATCATTCTTGACCATTTGATATCATGAAAAACCTCCAAAATCTAGTATTCAAATAACCCATATTGGCAAGAATTTGTGCAGGTCCATTCGATTCATAAATCATTATATTCTCATTTTCAACATATTGGCGAAAGAATATAAATGTCACACCGATTGAATTACATAAGAAGATACACATCGAGATGACATGGTCCATGGTATCACCGATAAAGAGTTTCATCGACAAGACAAGTTCCATCAGGGTGAAATGAAAAGGTCATATTGAGCATATAGGTCTCATCGATGAAGTTCCATTGGCAAGAAACCTATCTTGTCTCACTGATCAAAGCACAAGGAGTTGTATAGGCCAGAACAACGCCATCAGAGTAAGATCCCTGAGTTAGCCCGAGTGCATTTGTCTCACCAGTGAAATATCATTGATGAAACACTCATCTTGTCTTGTCAAAAAAACAAAGAAACATACCATCACCAAGACAAATGCTATCAGAATGAGTTAAAAATGTCCTCCCGACCCACTATGTCATGTTGATAAGATTACATTAGTAGGAGTCTTGGTGACATACTTGAGATCGAAGGAATTATCATCGAGGAGACTTATAACATTGGGAAAATTACTGAATTTCTTAGCAATACCAATGAAATTTTATAAAAGGATGCACATTGGAAAGATATAGTTCACAGTCTCACCAATGAATAAGTTTCATCACCAAGAGAAGCTCCATCGGGGTGAAATAAGGAGGTCATAGCAAGCATATGTGTCTTACCAATGAGTTTCCGTTTGCAAGAAACCTGTTATGTCCCACTAATCAAAGCACAAGGAGTTATATTGGCCATACCAAATCCATTGGTGTAAGATTCCTAAGTCAGCTTGAGTGCATTTGTCTTGCCGATAAAATATCATCAGCAAAAAACTCATCTTGTCTTGCCGAAAAAACAAAGAAACATATTATTGCCAAGATAAATGCTATCAGAATGAGTTCAAAATGTCCCCCTGACTCCCTATGTCATGTTGATAGGATTGTATCGGTAAGTATCTTGGAAATGTGCTTAAAATCAAAGGAAGTGATCATCAGAGAGACTTATAACATCGGGAAATTTTTTGAATTTCTTAGTGATACACAATGTCTTGTCGATGAAGACATAAACAGATCAAACACTATCAGGATAAGTTTTGAATGTCTAGCCGACCCATTATGTCACATTGATAAGATTACATCGGCAAGAGTTTTGGCAACATACTTGAGATTGAAGTAACAATCATCGGGGAGACTCACAATGTCAAGAAAACTGCAGAATATCCTAGTGATACATAATCTCTTGCCGATGAAGATACAAATGAATCAAAATAATTGTTGGGGTGACTCTGGGCAATATCTATATAAACTAAATGGATGAATTCTATATTGGTGAAAAGGATGAGATGTATTTTCGATCAACAGGAGGATCAGTGAATGTTGGTTAAGCTTGAAATAAAAGGATTACCTAAGGTTTGAAATGTCTTGCTGATATGATCACATGATGTGATAGTTAGAAATTCAAAAAATCAGCTACACTCATGCTTAAGCTAAGACATTAATGGTCTCACAAAGCATAAGTAATTTCATGAATTCAAGGGAATTGATTGAAGATGTTGTGGAATTGGTAATAGAGGAAGCAAAGGGGAAAAATGAAGGGTGAGGGCATTTCTTCAGCTCAAAGATTTCAAGCAAAATACAGTAAGTTCTTTGTACTCTAAACTTTGCAATTTTCAGAAGATAAAATGGAGGCTACTAACTCAGGAAAATTAAAGGGTAGGAAACATAGAGAAAGTAGTTGTCCTAAAGGAAAAAAATAGAAAATTGAGTCTGAAGTTGAGCTAGAGGGCACTAAGAGAAAATTAAATCAAGATCTTATTGATCAATTATCTTGCTCTGGACCCAAATCTAGACATTCTGCACAACTTAGAGTAGAAGTAGATAAATTAGATGATAAATGTGAGCACATAGGTGATATTTGGACCCCAATAAGAGGTTATGATCTGTTCAAATTTCATTATCATCGAAGGAATCGTTTCAAACCATTATGTAATCCATGGAATCCTAACCTAGGGAAGCTTATTTTCCCTAATGTGTTCATTAATGTAGAATTGGTGAAGTTGTTAGCTACCCATTATAATTCAAAGCTTAAAGCCATCTGGGAAACCATTTGTGCATGTATCAGAAGATGCAATAGGTAAGGTTTTCAAATTGGAAGGGGTATGTAATGAAAAAAATGTATGTAAAGAATTAGAGAAGGAATTATGGAGGATGAACACAATTTATAAGGGTTGGAGGCTACCATTACATGAAACTAAATAGGGTGGAAAACCAGTTCCACTAGAAATTAGTGATGGACCCCCATTCCATGTTGAATTATTTGAGCCCTATATGAGGTACACCTTTTTTTGATAGGTTGGGTCTTGGGAATGGAAGTCCCCGAATACATGTCAATTGTGCCCATGGTGATTTCAATAGATATTCAATGTTACAATTCCAAGCCTTTTGACTATGCCTTATATATTTTCAAAGGTCTTGATTCAGGATTGATGGCAATAAAGAATGGAGCCCCCGTTTTACATCTTATGTTTTATTTACTATTAATGCACATAGTGTTATATTTTGGACAAGAGTTAGGGATGTGGCCTGAGGAATTGAGGGTTTCATAGTTCGACAAGGAAGGAAAGTTATTTCTCGTTTAGTTATGGATTGCTATCTAGGATAGTAGGTTTGCTAATTCCTATTTTGTGCATTTTGAGGAATATTTTGTAAAACCATAGTATAAATTCTACAATTATCTTTGTGCCTATTCTATGTTTGAAGAAATAAAGATGTTTCTTAAACCTAAGGATTTTAATGGGCCAATTAATCACAACTAGGGGGATTGGTACTATTTGGAGGATGCTACTATGATTAGAGTGTATAGATTTGAGGATACCCCATTTATTTTTCCCAAAATAGTTCTAGATAGGATTTCCTATTTAGAAATTGTCAGGAAAATGGAATTTTCTAGTGTTATGAACTTGAGCTCTTTTGGAAAGCAAGCTTTTATGCCTAATACACTATGCTTTGGTGATTTTACTATATTGGAAAAGGAAGGATATGATCTGATTCTTGACAAGTTACTACAATACAACATGAAAAAAGGACCACCAAGAAAGAACTTTGACCCAGAAGGATACATTAATTCTGCTAAAAAAAAGATAAACTTTGGAGGGTATAATCATGTACCCTATCAGTTTGATGATATGATTAGGAACTTAGAAGCAAAAGAAGCAAAAGAGTGGTTGAAGAATATAACCAAGGACTGCAAGATACAAAATTGCTATCTTTTGGAGAGGAGGCATCTAGATATGATATGCCACAAAGCCCACCCAATAATATTTCTAGATTGAGGATCCAAGACTACAAATGCCCTGCGAGAGAATTAGGTACTGAAGCAAGCCTAGACACATAAACAAGACAAATGGAATACAAGTCATTTATGGCAGATAGTGAATTTGAGAATTCTCTAGAGTTTAGGGCTTTTTTGTATAAACAGAAAGGAAAAGAAATAAGAGAAACAGTTGAAAATATCACACCAATTAATGAGGAGCAGTTACTAAATGATCTGAAATTGAGTGTGGAAAGAGAGATGGTGGGTATGACCCATGAAAAAGCAAGGAAAATGTTAGAAGATGTTGGTGTTATGATATTTCTGGGGATGGATCTTACTTTGGCATTATTTTTTGACAGTTTTTTGAAGAATAATAATGCCACACATAAGCTGAACCCTAAGGGGGTGACAAAAGTATATGCAGGGTCTAAATATAATCCAAATGAAGGGTCATTAGTGATTTGGGCCTTATATCCACCTCACAAAAAATTAGTTGTTATTGATACTAAGAAAAAATTCAGGCATGTTATGACTCTAAAGGTTGGAGAGGTTGATCCTATGGAAACAATAGAAATTGGGATAAATATAGAAAAACTAAACAAGGCCCAGATACAAATGTTGATCAAAGAAAAATAAATGTACAAGATGAACAATGACATATTGTTGAGAGAAAATGACCACCTGAAAGATATGATGGGAGTGACAATGGGATCAACTAAGTTGTTAACTCATGGTGAAAGTTCATAGACAAAGGATCAATGGGAAGGATCGAGTGCTTATTCTCAAGGGAAATATGATGCACTTGTAGCAATAATTAAAAAGAGACAAGCCAACCTAATGACTTGGTTGAGTAAGCTCAGGGGAACACATTCACACAATTTTACTGTAGTACATGAACATAAGAGGATAGATGGCAGGAACCAAGAAAACTCCAGGAAATAAGACAAAGGGATGCTCCTGATAGCATGCCAATCGACACTGCAAATCATCTTATAAGAAAACACAAAGATTTTCTTGAAGAATTACAAGGGGACACACAAGGACTAATCGATGTTGTTAAACAAGGATTCACTGCATTCTTTGATGATGGAGGAAGATTTAAGGAAGCAACTAGGTGGAATGGTGAATGTGAATCAATATTACAGGAGATCCTGAAGAAGGCTATTGAGAAAGATGCAATGTTGGATGAAGCATGTGAAAATAATGAGAAGATGGTGAAAATGGAGATCACAATTCAAAATGCGTTAAGAGATGCAGATACGCATGAGCGTTAGGACTACTTGGATCACTTATCTGAAAAGATTCACTTGTTGCTAAACAAAGCTTAATCACTTATTTTAATTTATTGTTAAACAAAATACATTTCTAAAAGGACGTTTCCTTTCAAGCATTTGATGTATAAGTATCCATTTTTTGATATCAAAAGGACATAGGACGAATAGGAGAAGTATATGATAGATAGTTTTCAATGATGTTCACATTACAAGAGACTTGGATGTATGTTTGAAACTCTGAAGGAATCAATGGAAGTTATTTTATTTTGTGGTACATTTTTGGTATTAGTTTTTTTATGGATTAATTGAAAACATTATTAAGTTATCTCCAGGGTTGATAATTTTATGCTATTTAAATTGATATATCAAGTATATGTTCAGTTTATCTATGCACATTTGTTGCATCTGTGTGGTGTGATTTGTTGGTTCTTTCAAGTAAAGATTAAATCCTTCAAGTTAGTCATAGTAGTCTAGAAATATCATCTGGATTATTAAGAGGAACTTAGTAATTACATTTTTCCATTTATGGCTTAATAGAGCATAATTTCTAGTTTTTTATTGTTGTTAAGGAAAAGAAATTTATGAAAGGATCCCTTCATAAATTTGATATATTTATATCTGTTTCATAATGTAAAACAAATATAGGCGGATAGCCTGAGAAAGATTTAGTAGATAGTTCGTAATGAAACTTTCCTTTAAAAGACTTGGATGCATGTATGAATTTTGATGAAGTTAATGAAGATGTCTGAACTTGTGGCTTAATATTGGTATCACCTATTTGTGGAATTATATAGTTATTTGGTTGTCTCTATTTTGATGCTTTTTTGTTGTTTAAATTGATATATCAAGCATATACTCAGTTTATCGATACACATTTGTTGTATTTGTGTGATGTGATTATTTGGTTCTTTCAAGTAAAGATTAAACCCTTCTAGTCAATCATAGTAACTAGAGAGTATTAATTGGATGAATAAGAAGAATCACATAACTAGGATTGTCATTCTATCTCAAGTAGATTTTTTCAGTCATTTACTTGCACATTTATACAAGTTATATGCACGTTTATACAAGTTATGAACTACATTTGTGTGCCAAACAGTTTCAATTATTTCCATCATAAATTACACTTTTCTAGATCTTCATTAGACTGAGCCATACACCCAACAAGGAACTGGTCTCATGCATTTCATCTTTTAGTTTATCCATTTTATTTTTTACATCTATTAACTAAACATATTCTAATATTACACATACAATTTATTAAGATTATATCTGTTCACTGTAAGATTTCCATTATGAATAGAATGATGTAAACAAAATCACATCACTTAAGTCTGCTCAGTTTGCAAAGGTAGACCCACCTAGGTTTGGCAGAACCTGAAGAGAAGAAGGCTCAAATCATTTCACCTTGTTTGTTACACTAAAATCAGATTCAAATAAAAGCTAACACATATCTTCATGACAGGGAATTGATTTCACATCAAAATATGGTTGTATGTGACTGTATAGTGCTACAAAAAAAGAAAAATACAAATTTTGTGAAGAAAAACACAGATTTTTGAATGTCAAGAGCTTGTATTTTAAATCCTTAACCATCAACAACCTTTACAATGATCGCTTTATGCCTTTTAAAGGCCTTTACACCTCAACCACCGAACAACCACCTCTACAACTGACTTTTTAATCTTTTATGATCACATGAAACATAAAACACACTAATTTCAAGGTTGTTAACATCACTATTGAAATGTTTTAATTTTTTGACCTTTCAAATGTATTGAAACTCCTGGGAAATCTCTACAACCATGCTAGTGGCTTGATAATAGCCTTATTATTGACATGACACTAACCTTGCACCCTTTTACATGTAAATTCTCCAATTTTCCTTAAAAAGGCTACAAAACTCTTTAGTGCAAGAATCAAACTCATAACTCAAAACTTCACCTAGAACATGACTAATGGTCTTGAGTGACCTTATTCACAATAAAACATTCTTGAAATTCATAAACCAACCTATTGACCTCCCTAATTATCATCACATGATTAAGCATAGAAGATGAGGTGTAGGTGCTCCTGCACCACTACCCCATCCAAAATTTGCTCACATTACACAAAGCCACAATGTTCCTCCAAGACAAGCCAATCAAATCCTACCTTATGTTTCCTAGTAATCAAATTGGAGATGATCCTAAAAATGGCATTGCGAAGGGTGATTGGTCTAAAAAATCTAAATGACTTTGCAATTATTTCACTACTACGATCAATGTGTCATCTTTCATGAAATTTCCCATTTGAAACACTATTCATTATGATCATATGGAAATTTCTAGGAGAGCTACAATAGTTGTGACCTCATGAATTAAAATTAAACATTAAAAAGTACATCATGAATTAATTATGTAACCACATGTAGACATGCGAAATTGACATCATGCATTCCTCATATTTAATTAAATCATATTCACATGATCAATTAAATAAATCAAGTTTAATTGATTAATCTCCTTAGGTTATTCCATTAAATTAAATAAGTTAATATTTATTTGATTTAGTCTAACATAGTCCTCTTTGATTAAAGAAATCAAATCTTTATTTAATTAAATCTAAAATCATTTTCTTCTCATTTTGATTTATTTTAATCCTAAAATCTAAGTCAAAAGTCAAAATCACCTAATCCCTCATTAAATTAATCAAATCCTGATTAATTTAATCCTAATCACTTGTATTCTCTAGATTTTTCCACTTGCACATGAAAATGCATTTAAATTATTTATTAAAATCTTTATTTATTTTCAACTTTGCATCTTTGGGGAATATTCTCCAAGTTTGAAATCTCCCCCCAAATTGACATGTACATCCAACAAAGCATTTAAGAGCTCTTACATGTCTCTTGCAAAGGTCAAACTTAGCATTTAACTCATCTTTTCATCAAATTCAAATTTCAAATCTCCCCCTCTTTGGCACATTGACCAAAATGTGCTCATTCCTCAACCTCTCACATGTTGACAAGTGGCATTTTGTCATTGGTTGATCTTTAGTACCACATCCTCCATGTTTTGCATTCTTCTATCTTTCTATTCTATAAATAGAGAGTTTCTTTATTGTATTACTCCTCCAAAATCATCCACAATCTTATGCACAATCTTCATCATTTGACATCTTGTTCATCCATCATCATTGATCTTATCAAAAGGGGTTGGGAAAGGGCTACTTTTCACATCAAATTAGCACCAATCCCCCCATAAGATCAAGTGTTTGCTTTGTTTTAGAATATGAATAGTTATCTTTGTTTGTATTTGCTCAATTATTTCATCTTTTTCCTTGTTCTTTATCAATGCAAAGGGATTTTATGGGGAATTCTTATTATAACCTTGCATTTTGATCTAATAATGAGATTGTTTTCTTTTTTCATGCAAGTTTGGAATTAGGGTTCACATTTTGGCACCCACCGTGGGGCAGAAATATAATCTTTGTTTATGTTCATTTATGTTTATTTCAAGTGTTAGATAGGAAACATAAAGTATTTCTTTGCTGACCATATAAAAATTCAAATTTTGTTTTCTTTGTTGCTATTCACATCTCAAACGCAAGTTATATTTTAGTAATCATGGTTGTGGTGAAGAAAAAAAAATGACAAATCAAGTTATTTCAGACCTTTTTATATTTTTAAAGCATTGTAATTGCTCTTTGCTTACAAGTTTAACACTTTTCTAGTTTTCACTAAAGCTTTTGCGCAATCTCTAACTATACATGGAAATTATAAATTATGTAAAAAATGTTTTGAACTTTAACCATCATTGGATATTAATACACCTTGAAAGAAAAAGGATAGCTTGTAAACCATCGTTTAGAAATTCCAACTTTGAATCAATAGATATTTGATTGATCTATCAAATCTTAAACATTGACATTTGTATTTCTCAGGTATCCACACAGAGGCCTTCAAAGGTATGTTGATTTCTTTAGTTTTGAACAAGTGGGTTTCTCAATGCAAGTAGTTACTGTGTACTGATGACATGATTTTCCACATGCAAGATGTTAACAAAGATTGATGAAATGATCTCTATACATATAGATTGGTTTCTCTATTTTAGTATTTAGTTCGAATTACATTAGCTATATGCCTGAATATTGATGAAATGAGTTTGTGGCCCAAGTCTCTTGCTACAACAACCATCGTGCCAAAAACACCTCTATTTGATAGCATGGCGCACATTGACTAACCTGGTTTTAATACCCAAAATATTTATAGTCCATACATGACTGTAGAAATTTATCAATGACTATACTAAATCCAAGTGAATGACGTTGTTTACAAAGGTATATGTATACAGTCTAGATTTCCCTCGCATTTTTTTTTTCCAAATATATAGCACACTCTATCCCCAAGTTTCTATTGATTCTTATAAAAACTTAAGTGTGCATATGAAGGAACAAAAACTAACCATCAAGGTTTATATTTTACAACTTTGGATTTGTACTCACTAGTTTGCATCATATGTGGAATGAATTTTCATGGTGTCTGCATCATCTGCGAAACTGTGTCTTTATTCTGATACCAAAATCTCCCATGTATTCAAGCTTATATAGATTTTAGCCTTGCCTTTAGTCTTAAGTCTAATTGGCCTTCATTCTACTCTATTCTCTTGATTGTTATTGGCTAGTATCTTAACTCCAATCAAGGCTATAATATCATATCTTATTGCAAATCTAACAAAGGAATTGGAAACTACCTAACAATAGATCATCTACAGGGGACGATTAACACCTGATTCGATCTTTGTTGGCATTTGATGAGACTGTAGTTCTTTAAGGCATTTAAGGCAGTAGCTGGCATTTGATGATACCAAAATTATTTGAAGCATTCTATCAAATAGTTCACGTGCCTTGTCTATGCTTTCACAAGTTGCATTTTCTTGAAAGTTTCTAAAGCCTTTTAATAAATCCATTTTGTACACATCCTGCAGATGTCGCATTCCTGGGATATTGTTGTGCGATCTTGTTGAAGCTTCGTAGTAATGTGCATGGACCTCCATTTTGGCATAGGTGGATAGGCCATGGTAGTGTCTGATGGCACTGAATAAAAATAAAATAAATGTATTGTGAAGTTTGACATGAAGGAACTATCAATATTTACATTGCGCAACCTATCAAATTGATTTAATGTGAGATAGCCAGTATTCTTTGAAGTAAACACTCTTTCTACGTGCTATCCAACTACACCCATCCCTCATGATCGAAGATTAAATATGATAGAACTCATTTTCAAACAAGATCTATGTTGGATTATAGGGTGATTATTGCGATGATAGACAATTTTATTCTCTATTTATTGTTAAAAAAAAACCATAAATGAATACATGTCGTGAAGTCTTTATTTGCTTTTGAAAAGTGCATTTGAAAGAAAACTGAGTTTTTATATCTAACATTTATTTTCTTGGGATAATGCGTTCAAATTAGGAAGATAACATGACATTGATGGAGTCAAAGTCATAGATATGGCATTAAATACCAAGGCATTTATATCTTAAAATCACTCATTCATGGTTTGTAGGCATTTTCTTGAGTGACGTTGCTTGTTTATAACTTTCTACAGGCTGAGTGGAGGAGATTCCAAATCTTACTTAAATCACATCAATTCTTTACCTATCCACATTAAATTTTTTGATTTAGAATTGTTAGTAGAGGAGGCTTTGAGCTTTGTTGGAAAAAAGTCTATTTTTGACTAAGATGTGTGTTAAAATTCTGTGGAAAGTGAGATTATTACTAATGATTCATTTATTAATTCAAAATGATTGATCTTTTTATTTGAAATCATTCCATTATTTGAAGATAATGTGTAAAATGATTTTAATTAATAATTTGATGCTTGTATAATTATTATTTTTTAGGAAAAGCAAGGAAGAATTTTCGTTCGCACCAAATACCTGCAAACATATTTTAAGCATAAGAAGCAATATTTGGAAGAATCTTGGAGAATTGAGCATTAAATTTAGAGTTTATAAAGCATTTTTAAATGCTTTGAGCTTCCATTTTATGCTTTAGTTTTTTGTTTGAGATCAACTCACATCTCTTTTTGGGCTCTTAAAAGGAACACTTCAATTTCTTGTTACAAAGGGGCTTAAAATGAACTTTAGGACACAAAATCACTAGATAAATTGTTTGGGGCTAATAATTGAACAAGGAAAATTCTCACACTTCATTTGGTGCTATAAAAATGAGTCATTATTGCTTTGTTGGGTTAAAAATAACATGTGCAAATTTTCTTTTTGATTACTTACTCAAACTCACATCATTGAAAAGACGTATGCACTTCTCTCGTGCCTCATGACGATCTTGAGAATCAAAAGGATTTTTGGTGGTTTTAGGTTGGGATAAACTAATTACCTTCACACTTCATTTTGGGAATTAAAATTGAACAAAACATCTTGCGAGTATGAGCAAACCTATCATGTGTATTCTCTCTTTGTTTTTCAACAAAGATTGATTGAGTTACAAATATGTTTGCTTTCTATTGTTTATCTTAGAGGGCCTGCCTTAGGGAAAAAGTACTCACCCAAGGGAATGACTCAATTGGTAACACTCTAAAGCCAAGAGTATTTCCAGTCGAGATATAAAAGTGGGTACTGGAACAAAGGCTAGTATCACGCGGTTGGCTCTGACAAGAAGGGAAACAATGGTCTGTCTCCACATTGGGTCAACTCCTTCAAAAGGAAAGTCTGAATTAAAACCCTTGTTGTAGAAATGCCAAAATCCCTATTTATTTTTTCGTGCAAGAATAGTTGTTCTGAAGCCGCCCCACACTTTTATGATTTTTAGTAGAAATGGAAAGTATGCCATGAGAGTTTCATGGGTATTGGTGCTTGGCTGCCCCCAGAAGTGAGTGTTGTGGAGTTGAGCCAGTGGGGTCAAGCATCTAACCATTTGCTAAAAATAAGCATAGCTGGACTTGTCCAAGTGGGGACTCAACAAATATAGTCTTTCATATCCATAGGATTGTGCTTGTTCTTGGTTACAAAACACTTTGCTTGTTCAAAAACATTTGGAAACAAACATTTAACATTGTCATCAAAATGTCAAACCCTTTAGAAGAGAAAATATCTTTGACAAAATTCAAGTGCTATTGCTTTCCCTTGGGATTCTCATCCTTAGAGGCTTCTAAGCATTTGGATTTCATCTCAATTTGCTCCTACTAAGATCAACATTAGGAAAAATTTTCCTTGATTTTCTAGATTTCCACATAATGGACTTTGTGGGATGAAAGAGAATTAGGACATTGGACATCTAGTTTCAAAAGCTAATTAAGAATTTTTTGTGGTAAAAATAACTCATTAAGAAAATTTAAGAAACAATTGGACCCCACACATGTGCTTGGAATCTTTTGGTCATATGGTTTTCATGCAAGCATTGGTCTTTTAGTTTGAACTACTCTTAGGGAAAAGAATGCTCTTCAATATCTTGGTCTTGTAGACAAGGTTCTTCCTAGGTTCATTTAGGATAAAATCAAACACTTCATCCATCCCAAAAATTTATCATCTCCTACCACAAAAAACTTTAGAGCTTTGGAAACATCATTATCTAGACTTGGGTACATCCTTAAATCAGCAATATTAAAATCACCTTGTTTAGTTAGGAGTATGGGAATGTATCCTTTCTCATACCTCTAGTTAAATTATCACCTCTTTGAACAATTTTATCCTAAGGTCACATCTAACATCTTAGGTTTTAAAAGTTTATTATCCAATAAAAAAAATCAAAATCAAATCCTAAAGTCTAGCATTGATCCAAAGTTCCTAGAAGTTCAACACCCATATCACTCACCCTTTCACCCTTTATCTCATCATTGGTCCTAAACACCTTAGAGGTCCCTTTTGCAATAAGGTCAAAACACAAGAAGAATATGGAATATAAAATTGGTCCATACATCACGACTAGTATAAACCAACCAAACTATCAAATCCTTACTGTAATTCCAATTGATTTTTAATACTTACATTTATACAATCCATACATGGGATCATTATCTCCTACAAACCTCAATGGTACAACAAATGTGAGTATACCTAGTCAAAAGTTTGGAACACCTTTCCTAATGGTAGATTTAAATCCAAGTCCAAACCTACAAATCTATCAACCAAACACCCAATGCATGAGCCTTCCTCAAAACAACATCATCCCACCAAATCCATACATGCCAAATGTGAATACACCAAGTACAAGTTTACCAAACATGAATATTTTAAATCCACACTTGGTAAAATTTGGCGTAGATACACTTGCAATTCATACCAATGTTGTTCAAAGTCCAAGCAATATTTTAACAACTCCATGTATTGATCCAAGTCAAGGTAACACCATGCAAAATCAAAGTTACCTAAATCAAGGCAATGTGATTCCTAATAATAACAATGTTCAATTCCAACCTATCATGCCAAATCTAAACAACATCCCAAATCATAACATTGTCCAAAATCAACTTGTCCATGATCCCATACAAAAACCACAAGTACATATTCCAAATCTACTTGAACAAAACAATCAACTATATCAAGGGAGTCAAAATCAAAATCAGGATCAAATTTTACAAGATCAAATTGCTTCACTTGCCAAAATAATTGACTCATTTTTCCAAGACACGTCTTCACTCCAAAATCAATAAACTCTACCATTGGTTGAACCATGTCATCAAAGCATTGAGTTGTGTCCACAACCACATCAAGAACAATATCTCTAATGTCAAGAAGTTAGATATCAAGATTGACCACATCAACAACAAATCCAACCCCCACGTCTTGAAGATCAATCACCACGTCTCTAAGATCAATCACCACATCTCAAAGAACAATCACCACATCTCCAAAATCAATTACCACAAGGTCAAGTGAAAATCTCGCAAGGGAACAAACAAAAATACACACCACTTGGGAAACCAATCAAATCAGTCCTACAACAATTGGTATGGGAAAATCTCATCAAGCTCCCCCATCTATGGGAACTATCAAGAACCCCTAGTTAGACCACCCAAGTATAACAAGGAGTACCCTTGTGATTTTTCACAAAACAAAGGGATACACAACATCAGGTTGTATTCAACTCAAAAATCTCATCCAAGACCTCATTGATCAAAAGATAATCACTATTAGGGATAATGATGAAGATTCAACCACTAGTGATAGCATTGACAATCTCTCCACCACAATTGTTGAAAACAATGATCGAGACCTATCCATCAATGAGCACATTGAAGATGTTTCCACCTCATCTGATGACCAACTTACCATACATCAAGAGTCACTTTTTAGTGATCTATTTCAAGGATTGTTAGAATTATTTGATCCTATTGACATAATCCATGACCCATCGACCAATGATATTTTTGAAAATATCTCTACATCACCTAATGAGTTAGAGAACATATCTCAAGAATTTATTCCAAAGTATGATCAACATCTTTCAGCAGGGTCTAGCAATGGTCCTTTCCAAGACATGTTGGCACCCTTTGACATCATGATTACAGATACTAAAAGAATCCTCAAATCAACACTTGATAGTCCACTCAAAGGTCAAGAGGATATCGAACCACTTACCATGGCTAATGATGATGTCCAAGAACCCTTTGTAAGCAATCCATCCTTTGAAATTGACCCATGTCAAGAACTTGATCCAAAGCATGTCAAAAGCAATCCCAAAATTAATCAAGATCAAGAATTCGTATCTCCAAGATACTACATTGATCTAATGGGTACTCTCCTATCTATACAAGATGATCATATCCACATAGAACTTACTCCTCCATCTACCCATGAGATGCTTTTTGTGAATGGACACGTAGATGATCTTCATAAAGAACTAGAATCCTTTACTCCTAACAATTATGACACAAAAAGAGTAGGTTATTGATTCCTACAGTCAAACTGAGTTGTTAACATCAGGATTAGATATATCCCAAATTCAGACTGAGGAAATCATTAATAAAGATATCCAACATTATCCACTCAAAGAAATAGGTCAAATAGAACAGGATATTCCGAAGTCAGCAGAGCAAAAAATTCCACTAACATCATATACAGTGGCTATCTATCAAAGAATGCTTATTGAACAAGACATCTCAAAACAGGCAGAATCAAAGAACAAAGGTGCTACTACCACCATACTGGGGGCAACTATGCCTCAAGCAAACATCAACATAGGGAGCATAAGAGTCCTTATGGAGAAACCAATGTCAATACTATAACCAACCAGATCATGAATCTTCATCCACCCATCACCCCATCCATTAATTGGGACCAACATCAAAAGAAAGAATTGAATCAAAGCATAAGGAATGTTATCAAAGCAAAAGAAACAATGAAGCATAATGCACAAATCAAATACACATGGATACCAAAGAATACAAACAAAGATTATCCATATCAAACTCCATCAGTCAAAGAAACTATGGGGAAAAATATAAAAGCGAAAAGTATCCATCAAAGATGTCCACAAAATCAAAAGAAGGATTCTCAAGTGACGTACAAAGTATATCAAGCAATTGGTCCTAATTCCAAGCACACTTTTGTATCCTCCCATCATTGCTCATCTTCCCAAGTTTGGAGAGTCAAAGGTTCCAAACTATCAACCAATCCATCTTTTATTCCTAAACATACTCCATCCATGCCTCCACACATGATATCCAATTATCACATTGACCGTGTATTGGAAACAACCCTTCTTTATAAGGATTCAAAAGGAACTCTATTACGATGTGCGCACAAAGACAAAGTTAACTTTGATATTGACAAAGCAGATCAAGAGTCTCAAAAGTTGCATTCAAGTGCAAGTATCTTAGCAAAACAACTTCTTCAGGCAGGATATCGATGGCACATTATAACAAAAGAATCTACATCGACAACACTAGGTGGTTTAGCATGAGCTTAAAATCTTTTTGAAAAATACCAAAAAAAAAATCCAAAAAAAATCAGAAAAAGGATTGAAAATAGTAAAGAGAAAAATCGTCCTCTAGTGAAAACCACTATGGTGGTGCTTTGGGCATGTACCATGATGAAAACTTGGAAAATAGGTGTCATGTGTAGAATCGAGCATCTACGTGCGCTAGTTCAGGTGGAAGCATCTTGTCCCATCCATACTAAAGCTAGCATTCCATCCATCTCAGCCATAATAAATCCATTCATCCATGAACCATTTATCCAATCCATCTTTATCCATCTACATCCATTGTCCAAGTTATCTTGATCTTGACAAATTTTGGTTCACACTTTATGTTGGCTTATGGTGAACATCTTGACATGAGTCATTTTTATCCTATCTCAACATTATCTGAGCCATGAAGCATTATCCAATAAAGCATTCCTCCATCCAAACACCTTATCTTATCGCAAGATAATCCTTGGCATCCTTTGCATGCTTGCCATATCCATCCATCCATACACCTATCTGACCATCCATCCATGGCATTCCATACATTGCTAGAAATTGGGGGCAGATATTTACATCTTGCTTCAAGAATAAATCTTGATCTATATCCTCCAACTTATGAGGTGATACGAACATTAGAAAATGCAAAATAAAATTGGTCAAAGCATTTTTGATCCAAAGTGCAAAGTAGTAGCCCATGGCATATTTTGAAGAGAAGAAATTATTTATCAATCTTCATCTTTTATCAAACATCAATCCAAATAATTACTATTAGTTGCATCTAATGTGTGTTTCAATGTCACATCAAATCATCCAAAACATCTTTTGTTTCAAACCAAGCTTCAAAATCCCGATCGATCAAATCCAATCAATCCATCATCACTTTGAGATATCCTTCCCAGTCGTTGTGTTGCTTAACACTATCCTTGCATTGTTGTGTATCCTCAACAACATTATAATCATCAATCCTGATTAATCGAATCCAATCAATCCCTCATCATCTTGGGAAATCTATCCTAATCCTTTTGTTTCTTAACACTATCCTTGCATTGTTGTGTATCATCAACAATGTTATCATCATCAATCCATTGATTTGATCAATCAACCCTAGCTTGGTCTTGAAAAAAATACCAAAAACAAATCACTGATATCATCACACATCTATATCCAAATCGTTAAAATCATGCAAAAATCCAAAAACATCAGAAAAATAGAAAAATTTCAAAAACATGTTATCTGAACTACATCGTCTCTGAGCTTAAACCTAGGTGAGGCTCATCTTTGATCAACCCCCAAGACAAAAAATACAAAAACATTCATAAAATCTTAGAAAACACAAAAACATTTAAAATTTTGAAAATCAAAACATTTGTAATAACCCAAAAATACCAAAACAACCTCAAAACATTTCAAAAAACATCAAAAACATCCAAATATTTGAAAAAAATACATTTGTCTCATTTTTCTTTCACCCGCAATAATCAATCATCCATAATAAATCAATCGTCACCTTCATCCTTTGGCGACACAAATAGAAAAAAACACAACAATCAACAAAAGCAAACTTGAAACATAAAAAATCAAAATTGAAACAAGAAACCTTTAAACACAAAATCAAACTCTTGATCATTCACAAACATGTCAATAAACTTTATATCAAAAGCCTATCAATCAACTTATCAACTCATCATCATCCTATACAATGCATGTCCTAGGATATATCGTTCCGACTTGTGGGCATCATTTTGGATATCACTTGGATTCTTATCCTATCAAAACACACCCCTTTGGCTGGTGGTATGAAGAACATTGGATTGTTTGTGTACTTGATCTTTTCTTTTGATTTATCTTATTGCACTCATTCGAAGGACCTCTCAATGATGTCCAAACAAAGGATTTAGAGCTACAGGAATGGGGCAACGATCATTATCTTTTTTCTATTGTCCTTGTTGTATATTCTTGTAATATAACTTGGTGAATACTTGCTTTGTTAGGTGCATCCTAGCAAGGTTTCCATATACCAAGTGTGAAAATGAATAATCCTATCTATTTTTTGAGTCAAAGTCCATCACACTGGTTACAATGCCATCCTATTTTTTTATACCTTGATGCATCGTATCCAAGTGCGTTATCAAACATAAGGTAAGTATCCCTTTTAAAATATCAATCCCTGATAAGCGAAACATCATCTATCATCATCATCATTTGTAATAAAGTCTCGTCAGATCTTGGACTTGTTGGATTGTCTTGTCATCATCTCATTTCTTCTTTCTTCTCTCTGCGCTAACATAACATCACCAACACATCCATCTTGCATCCATCTTGCATCCACAAACCATTAGTATACATACATCTCATAATAGTAGCATATCACATCATCCATCTCACATGCATTGCATCATTAGTTAAGATGTTTAGGATAATATATATTTGTTATTCTCAACATCTTAAAACCATCTCATTTGCATCATCATCATAATCATCCATACTTCCATCTTTAACCTCTTTGTCGCAAGATTGACCCTCAAATCAAATCTTTCACTCGATCTCTCGAGGGGGCAATGTACCAGTATACTTCTTTACTTCTTCCCACTGGGGAATCCAAAAAAAAAGAATTTTTTTGAATTATGATCACGGTAGGTTTATTCTTTGAACCAACATAACAAGTGCATTGCTTCAAAGAGGGAGAAAATGTAGACATGCAAAATTGACATCATGCATTCCTCATATTTAATTAAATCATATTCTCCTGATCAATTAAATAACTCAAGTTTAATTGATTAATCTCCTTCGGTCATTCCATTAAATTAAATAAATTAATATTTATTTGATTTAATCTAACATCATCCTCTTTGATTAAATAAATCAAATATTTATGTAATTAAATCTAAAATCATTTTCTTCTCATTTTGATTTATTTTAATCCTAAAATCTAAGTCAAAAGTCAAAATCATCTAATCCCTCATTAAATTAATCAAATCCTGATTAATTTAATCATAATCACTTGTATTCTTTAGATTTTGCCACTTGCACATGAAAATGCATTTAAATGATTTATTAAAATCTTTATTTATTTCCAACTTGGAATCTTTGGGGAATATTCTCCAAGTTTGAAATCTCCCCCAAAATTGGCATGTACATCCAACAAAGCATTTAAGAGCTCTTACATGTCTCTTGCAAAGGTCAAACTTAGCATTTAACTCGTCTTTTCATCAAATTCAAATTTCAAATCTCCCCCTCTTTGGAACATTGACCAAAATGTGCTCATTCCTCAACCTCTCACATGTTGACAAGTGGCATCTTGTCATTGGTTGATCTTTAGTCCCACATCCTCCATGTTTTGCATTCTTCTATCTTTCTATTCTATAAATAGAGAGTGTCTCTATTGTATCACTCCTCCACAATCATCCACAATCTTATGCACAAACTTCATCATTTGACATCTTGTTCATCCATCATCATTGAGCTTATCAAAAGGGGAAAGGCCTACTTTTCACATCAAAGTAGCACCAATCCCCCCATAAGATCAAGTGTTTTCTTTTGTTTAGAATAGGAATAGTTATCTTTTTTTGTATTTTCTCAATTATTTCATCTTTTTCCTTGTTTTTTAACAATGCAAAGGGATTTTATGGGGAATTCTTATTCCAACATTGCATTTTTATCCAATAATGTGATTGCTTGCTTTGTTCATACAATTTTGGAATTGGGGTTCACACTACATAAGTCAAATATAATTCTATCAAGAAATTAATATCAAATAGATAATACAATAACATAACTCATACATTTCAATGTCATTGATCTTCTTCTTCATCCAAGTCTTTGTCTATATCATTTGATCTAGATTTGACAATGTAAGGATTGGTCATATCATCATCATCATCATTGATATCAATTTCGATAATGTCATCATCCACTCGGATATTATCTTCATGAACATTAACTCCTACATCATCATGATCTAGTTCCTCTTTGACATCTTCATCATGCACATCGTCAACTAACTGTTGATCCTGATCATCATCTACACCATCTTCTAGTTCTTCGGTATCTTCTTCTTCCACCATTTTATACTTTACCGGACTTCCTCTTGGATCATGTCTAACAACAAATGACCAACCCATATTACTTGGAACCTCTGATTAAAATACCTGCTCACATTGGCTTGGAAGAACATAGGGCTCATTTCTAGCTCGCTCAATCGACCTTGTATTAACCATGTTATATCCATTATCATGTTCAATAAAAGTTCTCTTGGGATCATTCTCATTCAATCTTAGCTTGTACCATAGGACAATGAACATAACTAATTTGAAGGAGATAAAGTCACACTCAAGTATATCATCCAAAATCCCATAGTATCAATTTTCTAAGACTTCTGGATGTGTGTTGCTTCTAGATGAAACATTTGTCACCCGAAAGATTGCATTTATCCTAGAATCACAAGTTTTCTTCCTGTCATCCAAATTTTTTATTCAAAATTTATGACCATTGCACCACATAGCCTTGTGGTGTTTCACCTGCAATATGTCAAACATGTAAAAATTATTGCAATATCGTTAGTTGATAAACATATTTATTCTTGGCTGAATGCATGCAAAGAAAAAAATCTCAACATATATATACATCAATATAATTGAAAAAAATTAAATAATATGGGTGATTAATATTTTTATACGTTCTTGTTTATCTCTTAAACCATATGCTAAATCAATTTCCCTTGGTGTAACATTGGAATCTCCATTACGATGAGCTTCTTTAACCAATGAAGCCACACCTTCCCATGTTAATGCTTGACCAGATTGTTGACATCATTCAATCCATACCATCATCCAATCAAGATTGTTTGTGACATACAAATTTAGTGCAACCCACTCTCGATCAACTGTATAAAAAAAAAATGAAATTCACAAACGATGTATAATTAGTTAATTACCACGGTATATGACCTTAATTATAATTGATGTATATTGAAGATTAATAATTAAATAAGTACAATATACATAAAAACCAACTATAAAATGTATTCTAATTAAACTTCATGACCATCTTATAATTACCTCTCACTTTCCTCAATCTACCTTTCCCCATCAGGTACTCCCCTTTAAATTTATTAATGGTGTTGGGTTCCTAAATGCAATCTACATGGATCTTTGTTGCAAACTTAGGAAGATATTCAGTAATATACACCATGTTTTGGTATACCATATATCCCTCCACCATAGAACCCTTAGGATGTGCTTGTTGTCTAACCAAAGCCTTAAAAAATTTCAAGTGCCTCTCAACCATCCACATTGACCTTGTGTGTACAGGCCCACACAATTCAATCTCCTCAACTTGGTGCATGAGGTAGTGTTCTTGTGCATTGAAAAATGTTGAAGGTAGACACTTTTTCATTTCACACATTAGATTAGGAATTTTTCTCTTCCAATAATTTATATCTTCTTTATGGATTTCTTTAGATGACATCCATCTACAAGAGATTCAAGGTGCAAATATATTAACAATATTTAACAAAAATATACAATATATTACATAACAAGTAAAAAAAATGGCAATTATAAGATCTATACAATGAATTGAACAAATATTGCTACTTACCTCATGTATTTTACAAAATCATATATAACTTGGTTGACATTGTTGTTGAAGTTGTTTGGGAGAGATAGAGGTAGAACGTACTCCAACAATTATAACATGATATTTTCATTATTTTTCCAAAATTAGTAAACACAATACACTGAAAAGTACATGTAGTATATATATATATATATATATATATAAATGAATAATTACCTTAATGAAGGTATGCCAATCATGTGTTTTCATCCCTGACCCAAATTCACCTTTCTTTGTTATGATATTGTTTATGTTCGCAACACATCCTATGGGAAATCAAAATTTTCATATGACTTCTTTTATAGCATTGCTTTGCTACTCCATTAATAACCAAGGAGGGGCACTTATATTAATTTGGTCTCCATCGCTATTTCATTTAATGACATTTTTCATTGCATGATTGGCTTCTTGAATGCCACTACAAATTTTGACAATTTTTTCTTTGTCATGCCTTCCATCCAATATTTTCCATAATGTTTCTATTATATTCTTTCTAATATGCATTGTATCAAACAAATACACACTTTGTAGATGCTCATAGTAGGACAACCTACTAAATTGTCTGGGATAACTTTTTAGTCCCTATGGAAGTTGTCCATTAATGCCTTGACGACCTTCATGAAGCATATAAGTTAAAAAAATTAACAATAAGAATCATTGTCAATTACAGCATGAGTAAACAAAACACAATATAAAAATATAAATTCCAAACATATCATATATAATAGATAAACAATTTGATCCGATGTATAACCTTGATGATTAATTCTATTATATTCCAACTTCCATAGGCGAGGTGTCATTCTTCGTGGTTTTGATGTAGACTCTTCATTCCTATTGAAAAGATGTTTTTCAGTAGTTCGATACTTATGATTTCTGTGGAGGAAGTTCCTATACTCATCAAACACTTGCTTTCCTAAACTTGTTGAATGATGATATTTCATCTTTGGACCACAAATTGGACATGAAAATTTTCCCTTTGTTTGAAGACCTGGAAGATCATATACAATTGGATTAAATATGTCAATTTTTATAATTATATATAATGAATAGATTATTTAAAAAACATGCATGATATCTATTTCATAAAATTAAATATCGTTAAAGTGCAATCAAACGTTATAACATACCACAAAAATGTGTTAGCCCTAGGGAATCATGAATTGTCTATACAAGCATTGCATGGAATTGAAATTGCCTTTTTCCTATTGGTCTAGAGATGTCATACATAGTGACACCATTCCATAACTTTAGTAACTCGTCAATAAGAGGCTCGATATATACATTCATATCTTTAACTTGGTACTTACCTAGTTGAATGAACATGAACATTACATAATTATTATAACCATTTTATTGCAATATATATAAATTAATGTACATGACTATTAAATAAAAAAAATATAAGTCATTATGCAACAAATAAGACAAATGAGATGCTACTATGTTAAAGAAAATTGATATAAACAAATACCTAGAACAATCATTGCCAACATTATGTGCTCCCTCTTTATTGACATTCATGGAGGAATGTTATTGTTGATAAAAAAAATAGGCCACATCGAGTAAATAGATCTCAGCTCTCCAAATGGATTGATACCATCCGCTATCAATGAAAGTCTGAGATTACAAGGTTCTTCCTTAAAGTGTGGCCAATTTTCCTCCATGTCCCTAAATACAGAACCATCCACAAGAATTCAAAGAATGTCATCTCCACTTCTATTATGTGCATGGTAATCCATAAATTGTGCTAAGCTTTCACACCTAAATAATCCTTGCATACATGGAATAATGGGAATATAATGAAGAACCTTGCGAAACATCTTTTTTGTTAGTTGATATGTTCGATATCTATTGATATGAAATTTTGAGCATTTTGTTACAAATTCATGTTGTTTATGATATATAATATGATCATTAGGACATGCATCTATTGCTTCATACTTTATTCCAATATCTTTCATAATGGTAGATAAATCTCGGTATGAGCGAGGTAAAATATTTTATGGTGGTAACAAAAATTCAATAATCAATCTACAACAAAAAATAATTTGTTAATATAAAGAATATTAATGGTACATTTTTCATCCTTTATTTACTAGTGATGAACTAACAACAATTAAAATAAGTTAAAAAAGATGACATAAATGACATACCTTAACATCCATGAGATTGCTATGTTGGATAAACCATTCATAACCTTCAAGTTCACTAGCAACAATACAACAGAGAGAAGATTTGTTTGGGATCCTTCATAAAGGGGCTTGTATGCCTTCTCAAGTATAGGTAAATCATGAACATCATCAAAGTCATCTTGATCATCATGATCAGTTGTGCCACTAAATGTGTCATGGATCAATGTATTTGTACCATCATCTTCAACTGTGTTTTCTGGTGCATGATCATCTTCTTCCATAGGATCATTAACTTCATCTTCGATATTCATAGCTCCATGTTCCTCCTTGCAAAACCACATTCTCTAGGCCCTGATAATCCATATTACGTGAATATAGACAAATAAACGATCATGATTATATATATATATATATATATAATGTTAAAATGATATAAATATTTACAAATTCAATCAATATAAACACATATAATGAACAACTTACCAATGGACAATAATCATGCCCCCCTTCAATGTGACCATGCTACCTACAATTTTTCTTAGCTGTTGTGATTAAAATTCTTCTTGTCTTTAAGCCCTTGCAATTATTGCAAGGAAAATAACATTTCCCATCACCCTTTCTTTTCAATCTAGCCCACAATCTATCAAGTGTCTCTTCATTTTGTTCTGGACTAATATTGTCTGACATGATATTTCTTTACCAAGCTTGAATATTTAGATCTTCAAAAAATATCAAACTCATACTCTAATAATTTTCAATCATAGAAAGGTAACAAAATCTAATAATTCTGATATTTTACACTAAAGAAAATCGACATGCAACCACCCCTGCAAAAGAGAAGATAGTATGGAGTTAATGACCCCAAAAAACACTTTAAAATGCTAATTCCAAAACTTATTAAATTATGATTTTACTATGATTTCCAACTGTTAGACTCCTAAAATCATAATATTGAACTTGCACACAACAAAATATGGAAATGAAAATTTGAAAATGCACAAGTCTAAAAATGAAATATGATGAGATGTTGCTTTAAAATATCATTTTCAAACCTAGAAGTACAAATCTGACACAAATGAATTTTGGAAAATTAAAATGACTACCATCAACCTGGTGATATCTTCTTGAATTTTTTCTAATTTTTCCCAAAAAAATCGTCCTTAGTTCTCCACAAACTGTCGCAAGTATAGAAAATTTGTAAGAAAAGAAAAACATCCTCACTTTGTATGTCATCCACAATTTGATTTTGCATGTTCGTCAACATTTTGATTAAAAATATTCATCAAAATTTCAATGAAAACTTAGGTTCGTCAAAATTTTGATGAACATCAAGGATAAAATTTTAAAACATTGAAAATTACACATTAAATATCACAAGTACCTGACAATACATCAAATTATACATCTTTCGTTAGAAATTTTTGTCATATTTTGTACTCAAATGAATTAGTGTATGATGAGCCTATATCTATCTTTTATGATAATACAAGTGCAATTAACATTTCAAAGAATCCAGTGATGCATTCAAGGACAAAGCATATATCTACCAGGTATCACTTTTTGAGAGAAAAGGTTACATACAATGAAGTGAAGCTTGAGCATGTACCTACAAAGGATCAAATTACTGACATATTTATAAAAGCTCTTCCTAAGGATACTTTTGATTATCTTTGGAAGAAGTTGATGGTTATTTCCCCTCCGTTCTTGAAATAGATGCATATGGAGATGCATCAGTCCAATGGATATATGGATCTATCTCCTTTCTGATTAGGTGTTGGTGGCTACCTCTTAGGGGGAGTAGGTAGTATCATGTGATGTAATTTAGTTTCTAACTTATTTCAGTGTAGTTCTAAGGGGGATCACTCAAAGTGGGTATTTTGGTTCAGTGACAAAGGGGGAGAACAATGCAAAAAATTCTTATAGTATCGAAAAATGTCATTGTTTATATTTTCACACTTAATTTGGGAATGATTAATGTTAAAATAAACTTAATGTTTCCTTTATCTAGTGTTGTAATGTGTTTTACACATATACATTGGGTTTAAGTCCCTTTTAAGCTAAATTGGCCTAATTTTTCCTTAATTTAATGTTGTAAAGTGTATTTATTTGTAGGTCTTCACATTAAGTTTTGGGCCCTTGCAAACTAAATGGACTTAATTATGCCTTATTTAGGGTGTTGTAAATTTTTTTACCACACTTTCACACTTATCGAGGGTTTTCATTATTAATTGGGCTTATCTATGCCTTAATTGGCCCTATTTTGCATCCACAAGCTTTAATTAATCTGTCTTTTTGAGGATAATCCCAACATACACCAAAATCTAGTCATAATTCATGTCATTTTAGGTTGTGTGGCCCATATTTAGTGGTATGGGACTCATACACCACCTTGGACATATGAGTCCCACCTAGCTTTTGGTGCCCCGATTTAGACTTTGCATCATTCTAAGCTTTTAAAAAAAATGTGTCCTATAGTTAATCCTAATGGGACTCATACACCACTTCTAGCGTATGAGTCCTATGTGGCACAAAATTAAATTTAATTCAAATTCTTGTTGGGATTTTATACTCCTAGATTTGATGTCAGCTTGTAGTGTTGTAATTTCAAGAAATTTTGCATAAAAAAGTATAAATACAAGGTTATTTCACTCATTTTCACCTGATATTTTCAAGAGAGAATTCCTAATAGCAAGATTATGATTGAAAGAATTCACAAGAGTATTCAAGGATATTCAAGAACATTTCTAAGGCATTCAAGGGTACATTTCTTCATTATTTGTTGTAGCAATTCAAGATTCATTATCATGTCAAAGAAATGGTGCATCAAGCATGTTGTTGATCTAGTGTTATGATGTAGCATCCAAGATCCAATTCAAGATTGAGATCTACACTCTACATAGCCACTTCATATTAGATTGTTGAATTACATCTCAAGGCATCATTCAAGGTATTATCATTGCATATTTCATATTTCATGCTTCTACTTCATTATTTCATCATTTGGTTTAATTACCTAAAAGGAGTTTGACCAAGGAAAACCCCCATTTCCTAAAAATCAACAAGTTTTCCTCTTTGTAATGTGTGATTACTGGTTTATAGATTGAAGAAAAGTGGATTTGAAGCCTTCAAAAGTACCAAAGTGACAAAGTTGCAAATGTTGTAAAAGTTGTCAAGATTCATGAAAACTTAGATCTTGGACAAAATATCAATTCAATTTGCATGGAATTAGTGGGAAAGTTCTTATTTGATCCATCTTTAGAGGATTGCAAAATTTTAGTTCAAAATTTTTCTCTTGAGACACTTCGTGACAAAACGGGACACTTCGTGACAGTCTAAGCGTATGAGTCCTAGTTAGGGTTTCAGGGAATAGTATTTGGGTTATGTTCCTCTTAGTTTGCATCTCTAGATTGCAAATTTTTAGCTCTTCAAAACCCACCTAGGATCCATATGCCACAACTAGCGTATGAGTCCCAATAAGAATTGAGATTCAGAATTTTAGGGTTTTGGAGCTTGTTTTGATCACATCTTTCCTCTAGGTGCACCTCTGTTCATTCTTAGTTTGTCATTTTGTATTTCATTTTCATTCTCTAGGTCATCTAGTTAGGTTTTGTATGTCATTTTCATATCTTGTCTTTCCAAGCCCTAGCTTGGTGGTGAACCCTCATTTAGTCTCTAATCCTACCCTAGGACACCCTATTGCAAGATATCTTTCCCCTACTTCATTCTTTGATTGATATCTCTAGGGAATCCTTGAATGAAAAGTGAGGAATATTGTGGTTCTATGTCTTAAACATAAGCAATGTCAATTTTACACCTCTCATTTTGGTGAACCTACATTTAGAACAGCTTATTTTTTATTTGGAGTGCATCATAATCCTAGATCTAGCTTGCATTGACTTGGCATTGGGTGTTGCATTAGTTAATTGGCATCTAGGGTTTCTAAATCTTACATTAGTGAAAGTACATATAGGTTGCATTTTTGCATCTTGCATCATTGAATTTCATCTAAAAACTATTATTGAACTTAGCATAGACATCATACAAACAAGAAAACATATCATTCACATAGAATTCGCTGAAAATAATACAAAAACCCTAATCTAGGACTCATACACCCCTTTGGGTGATTTAGTCCCAGTACAGGTTGTTTTTCCTACTTTCTAGGATTTTTGTGTTGTGCATTTTTCAATATTTGAACTCCTGAAAAACCTTGACTGGGACTCATATGCCTCTCTAGGTGAATTAGTCCAAGATCAACCCTAAAACTGCCTCTTACAACATTAAAAATCTTGTTTTTGCACTTCTATTTTCTATTATTAGTTATCTATTTCAGTTGGATGAGTTTTTGTTACATGCATTTCATAAAATCTACCTTAATATGCTCTGATATGGCATTGATTAATTTCAAATTTACATTTATAACATTTAATTTTTAGATTGTTTCATAGTGTAATCAATAAATCACCTTGTTTCGAATTTGAAAATTGCATTAACACATTTCACTTTAGGTCATTGTGTTGCACTTTACTTGAAGCATTGTATACTTTAGATAGCTTACTTTTTTATGATAGCATGTTTTCTTTTAAGAGATGTGGTTTTGATATGGTTAAAAATGGATTTTATAAGTAGAACATCCCCTCTTATGAGGTCAATTTAGAGTACGACAATGAGGTCATTAAGAAACATGTTATTCATCCTTCTACTATCTTTCATAGTTATGAGAACATATTAGAGCAAGCAGATCAAACCATTGACACAATCCTTAATATTACATTGCTTATCTCAAACCCTATTATCTCTCCCATTGGTGAGGATGATATGATACAAGAAGATACAAGCATATATAATCATGAAAGCCATAATTGTTCTTCTCTCGATACCTCTCCTACTAGTGATGAAGGTATCTTGATGAAAGAAGATACAATCATTGAGAATAATGAGATTTTTTTATTATCTCTCTCCTCCTCCCCCTTGTAAATATATTATGACACAAGAAGATGAGATCATTTCCACTACTTTACTTGGTCTAAATTCATCTATCAACACCTCCCCTAATTGTAAGAATGCTTTGGTAAAAGAGGATACAGTCATGAACAATCATGAAAATCACATTTGTTAGGAGGAAAAGAAGATTGAAAGTGATAACATTATCTCTTTCATTCCTAACGTCCCTAACATTTGGAAAGACCCATTCAAACAAAAGCATCCAATCATTCGTAAGCATGAAAATCATAGTAGTCCTTCTCTTGATGCCTACCCTATTGGTGATGAAGTTACTTTACAAAATATAAAAAATAGAGAGTGATGAATCTTTTGTTTGGCTCTCTCCTAAAGCTCTCCTACTATGGTATAAGTTATGGCATAAGAGAATGATACCTTAGAAAATAAGAATGTAATCAAGGGAAATCATGGTGATCATATTTATCCTTCTCCTGATATCTCCCCTAGTTGTGAAGAAGATATTTTAGTGTTAGAAGATCAAAGCAATGAGAGTCACAAGAATCTTATTTGCCTCTCTCCCCCTAGAGAAAAAATTATTGAACAAGAGAATTCCATCACTAATAAAAAATAAAATTAAACCATTCACCATTCCCCTACTTGTGATGAAGTCATTTTAGAAGAACCAACCTTTGAATGTCATGAAAATCTAGTTTGTAGTTCTCCTGAAAACTCTCCTCCTAAGGAGGATATCATGGTAAAAGAAAATGACAACATTTATAATAGTGATATACATTCCTTAGATGACAATGATGAAGTAACATTAGACTCTCCTTCACTAAGGGACATTAATATTATTCAACCTCAACTCATCCTTTACCCACCTTCACACAAACCTTCAACTCAAAACAAACCTCAACTTATCCTTTATCCACCTAAGAATAATGTTTCTTAACAGTTGAATTATAATACCATTTCTCATACATATAACACAAGAAATAATCCACAACCATGATGAACACCTTCAACATCCCTCCAATTTCCTAACCTTATCTTACCAGGTTCTCCTCGTTTTCCTCCACAAAATGGAAAGGAGTATGATCTTGTTGAACAACTTAAGAATACTCCTAATAAGATATCATTATGGGACCTTATTCAAGCCTCCCCTCATTAGCATAACGTGATTCAAAGTTCTTTACAATAGGTTTCTATCCCTTCTAATGTGCAACCGAATGGCATAGCAGCCGTGATTCAAAAAATGAATGTTGGCATTGTTTTCCACCAAAGTGAACTCCCTCCTTTGGAAGTGTAAAAAAAATGACAATTTCATAATAATATCTAGATACAATAGAATAGGCATAAAGAAAACCCTTGTTGAAAATGGCTCTCCTCTTAATGTGTGTAGCATAAACCATTTAGATAGGCTTGGTTTGGATAAATAAAAAATTCAACCTGATTCTTTATCTATTTATGGATTCAAAAATGTAGGAAAACAATCACTTGGTATGATCACTTTTCCTATTATAGCTAGAAAGGCCACATTAGAAACATCGATTCATATTATGCCTCACAACCTTTCATATAATATTGTTTTAGGAAGACCATAGATTCATGCAATGAATGGGGTGCCTTATACTCTTCATCATATAATGAAGTATGTTTACAACAACAAAGTGTGCATACTAGAAGTTGATCCTAAACCAAATAGTTGTTTAAACATTGATCAAAACAAGGAAAATCCATTGAAAACATTGACACCAACTACACAAGTAGAACTCGTGCAACAAAAAGATAAATAAAAACATACTAAGGAAGCCACGAAGCTATTAGAAGATGATTGGGGTTCCTTAGATTTCAAATAATTCATGGGTGAATACAAGATCATAGATCAAGACTCTAAAAAGGAAAAAAGATAAAACATTAATATCAACACAAAATTCGAAAGACCCTTCGAAAGCATCCATGTCAACCACTTTAGAAGAAGAAGCAAATTATACAACAAAATTTGATGAAACTGACTATCAACAACCACCAAATTCAAAAGAACTGAAAAATATTTATGGAAAAGGTTATGAACTTATGAAATAGCTTTGATATAGTTGAAAAGGATGTGGTGCTAGAGAGAAAGGTAGTAATCTCCATATAGATCCTAACACGGAATAAAAGACTAGTGGTCTTGGTTATTGTCCCTCGAAAGAAACAAACAAGCCTTCACTCAATATCAACACTATCACAAAACATTCCTCCAAGCCAACTTTAACATTAGCGCATCCTAAATTGATATACACTAGTGGTCTTGGTTTTTGTCCTTTGAAAGAAATGAAAGAAATAAAGAAATCCTCACTTAACATAATGTCATCACACAAAACACTAATGATTTGAATTTGATATATTTTACACCCTCCCATAAAGGAGAGTATAAAACCTTGCAATCTAAAGAGTCTTGTGTAAGTATGACATCCTGTACTAAGCAAGAGATGTCTTTGTCACAAAATAACAAAAAAATTCTCCTATTGATCAAGAGAGTATCTTGTCGAGAATCATCCAAGATCGTTTGATTTCTCTCCCTCAAAGAACTTGAAATAAATTGTACTACAAGAATTCATTTTGTGCATTTCATAGAGTTCATGGTCATTCTACTAATGAATGTAATGCTTTAAGTGATGAAATTCAATAGCTTGAGGAGTGTGGTGCTCTCTCCTATTTTGAAGCACCTAGATCCTCTAATTGATACTAATTTTCATTCTTCTCATTAATCATCTCAGCTCATCCTTGTCCTGCACTAAGTGGGGGCACAGGGTTAAGTAGCCTTTTCCTCATATGTCACTTGTTGTTGTCTCTTTTGGATAGTTTATTTCCTTTCATGTACATATAAGATCAAGCTTGGGATGTGGGTGACATGCCTTAAGTTGGCTCACATGTGATGTACTGAGTTATACATTTTGGGGGAAGCCCCTTCCCTTTTCATGATGTAGTTTCATTCAGAAACAAATGACTTGGCATAGGGATTTTTGAGTAAGCTCTCATGTCTTCTTCTACTTTAAATCAATTTCTCACAACAATGGTGCTAGTAACCACTTTAAAGTGGGGGCATACATCGACACTTATGTTTTATTTTATGATTTTCTTTATTCTTGCAATGTGTCCTTTTCTCGGTGGTGTCATTGGGTTTGATTTCCTTTGAGAGTGTGATATTTCTTTGATTTGTCCTCTCTTCAAGACATTAGGCAATATTTCGCCTAAGAAGAGACCTTACATAAACTAAAAATAATCCCTTTGAACATATGTTACACTATTTCACATTTAAAATTTTTGTTATATGGCCACCTTGCATAACACACTTTTTCTTTCCTGTGATGCCATCTTATTTGTTCATGGGTGTCAAGCATACAAAGCTTTTCTTGCCTCATGGAGCTCAAAGTTCATTGTTTTTTGGCACCTTGTCAAAGTTATCAGGAGGTATAGCTTTGGTATGGTTAGTATATGATGAGAAGCCTAAACGTGGGCATGAATTTCTCATTATATGGTGAGAAGTCGGTATAGAGGCATGACTTTCTCACTAAGCCCCCCTTTTGGATACTCACCCAATGGACAGCCTAAAGTTTTGTTGCCTTGGAGTGAGCATGCGTTTTTGGACAAACAACTTGGATTTGATCCACATCTCGTTGGGAAAATAGTTGAGGCTTGATCCACCTCTTTTCATTTTGTCTTCCTATCTTCTTTATGTCATTGAAATTGCATATTTGTCTATCTTGATGTTGCATACCATACACCTTGTGCATTTCCTTTTGTGCTTATGTTGGATTGACGTAGGATCCTAGATCCTAGGGGCTTAACCACCTCCTTTGATCTTTATTATCCCAGACCACTTGCATCGTTACACTTGGACCCACTTGAATTTCTACATTAGTGTGAGTTTGAAGCAAGCTCAATCTCTCACTAAACTGGGGGCTAAATGTAGTGTCAAAAAATATCATCATTTACATTTTCACACTTAATTTTGGAATGATTAATGTTAAAATAAACCTAATTTCACCTTGATCTAGTGTTGTAATGTTTTTTACACATTCACATTGGATTTAAGGCCCTTTTAAGCTAAATTGACCTAATTTTTCCTTAATTTAATGTTTTAAAGTGTATTTATTTGTACCTTCACATTATTTATTGGGCCCTTGTAAACTAAATGGACTTAATTATGCCTTATTTAGGGTGTTTTAAGGTTTTATACCACACTTTGACACTAATCTAGGCTTTTCGTTACTAATTGGGCTTATCTATGCCTTAATTGGCCCTATTTTGCATCCATAAGCCTTAATTAATGCATCTTTCCAAGGATAATCCAGACATAAACAAACATCCAATCATAATTCATGTATTTTTAGGTTGTGTGGCCTATATTTAGTGATCTATGACTCATACGCCACCTTGGACGTATGAGTCCCACCTAGGTTTTGGGGACCCAATTTGGATTTTGCATCATTCTTAGTATTTTTGAAAAATGCGTCCCATAGTTAAGCCTAATGGGACTCATAGGCCACTTCTAGTGTATGAGTCTTGTCTGGGACAAAATTAAATTTAATTCAATTTTTTTGTGGTATTTTATCCTTCTAGATCTGATGTCGACTTGTAGTGTTGTAATTTTGGAAAATTTGGAATAAACAAGTATAAATACAAGGTTATATCACTCATTTTCACCTAATATTTTCAAGAAAACATTCCTAATAGCAAGATTATGAATATAAGACTTGAAAAGATTATTCACAAACATTCAAAAACATTTCTAAGGCATTCAAGGGAAGATTTATTCATCATTTGTGGTAGCAATTCAAGATCCATCATCATGTCAAAGAAATGGTGCATCAAGCATGTTGTTGAGCTAGTGTTATTATGTAGCATCCAAGATCCAAGTCAATCATTACTTCATATCCAATTTAAGATCAAGATCTACACTCTATATGGCCACTTCATGTTAGATTGTTGAATTACATCTCAAGAAATCATTCAAGGTATCATCATTGCATATTTCATGCTTCTACTTCATTATGTCATCAATTGGTTTAATTACCTAAAATGGGTTTGACCAAGGAAAACCCCCATTTCCTAACAATCAACAAATTTTTCTCTTTTTAGTGTGTGATTATAGGTTTATAGATTGAAGAAAAGTGGATTTGAAGCCTTCAAAAGTACCAAAGTTCCAAAGTTGCAAATGTTATCAAAGTTGTCATGAAAAGTTGTCAAGATTCATAGAAACTCAGATCTAGGATAAAATATCCATCCAATTTGCATGAAATCAGTGGGAAAGTGCTTATTTGATCCATCTTCAGAGGGTTGCAAAGTTTTAGTTCAAATTTGTTCTCTTGGGACAATTTGTGAGAAAATGGGACACTTCACGATAGTATGGGTGTATGAGTCCTTGTTAGGGTTTTAGGGAATACTTTTTAGGTGTTCTTCTTCTCATTCTACAACTCCATATTCCAAATTTTCAGCTCTTCAGGACCCACCTAGGACCTATACACCACAACTAGTGTATGAGTCCCAATGAGAATTGAGGGTCATGATTTCAAAGTTCTAGAGCTTGTTTTGATCACATCTTTCCTCTAAGTGCACCTCTGTTCATTCTTAATTTGTCATTCTGTATTTCAGTTTCATTATCTAGGTCATCTACTTAGGTTTTGCATGTCATTTGCATATCTTGCCTTTGCAAGCTCTAGCTTGGTGGTGAACCCTCATTTAGTCTCTAATCCTAGCCTAGGACATCCTATTGCAAGATCTCTTTCCCCTACTTCATTCTTTGATTGAGATCTCTATGGCATCCTTGAATGAAAATTGAGGATGATTGTGGTTCTATGTCCTAAACCATAAGCAGCAACAATTTTCCACCTTTCAATTCTATTCTTTGCCATTGATGTCAAAGGGGGAGAGATAATCATGTGGAAATGTTCATTTACTTAGGGGGAGAGAGAATCATGTAAAAAGTGGAGAATGTTGTGTATGTTGTCTCGTCATTATTTTCAAAGCGAGAGAGACTCTTACAAGGGGGAGACAGTTCAGGAATTTTGTGTAGGCTATCTAATCAAAGAAAAAAGGAGAGTGTGTAAGTTGTGTTTGATGTTTTTTCACATCTTTTGTTGTCATCAATGAAAATGGGAGAGATTGTTGCAAGTGTGTTGGTGTTGTCATGGATTTCAATATAATGTCTATTGGATGGTGTTGTCATTAATGTCAACTATGTGTTGAGGAGTTTATTGCATATAGAGGATATTGAGAAAATGTTTGAAGATAAGTTGGAATGAAGTAATGAGCTGAAATGATGTCTTTGGTACTTGGTTTCCAAGTGCTTTCGTGAAAACTTAATAAATAGAGAAAACTATGTTGTACAAGTCATCACTATGTGCTCTAATATTATGCTCCATGTTTCTTTTGTATTGAAGCTATGCTTGTGTAGATCTAATACATTGATCATGGTATTCATAGGTTGCTATATTTAGAATTTTGGTTTTTGGATCATTGTATAGTGCGAGATTATTTTACTAGTGTGTCAACCATTCTTTCAGTAATGCTTTTTGTGGACTAGAAGAAATGTATTTTCTTCGCATTTCTCCATTGTTTGGATTTAGGTTGTGTGGTTTTGAGAAGTTTCTTATGATGTTTTTATCTTTTTGTATTCAATATTTTACTTGATTTGGTGCAGTATGGAGTGATTTTCATTTGTCAATATGCAAGTAAGGGTTACTGGATGTTCTAAGATTCAATGTATTTGTATGATGCAAGCATGGATGAAGTGTTTGATGAATCTTTAGTAGTTCATGGATTATTATAGATCATGCTCAATTTAATTTTAATTTCCATAAGTTTCAAATTAATTTAAAGAAGCGTGCACTTGATGATTATGGTGTTTTAACACCAGTGTTGGCCGACCTTGTGTTGAACACTACATGCAAAGTTTATGAAAGTGTGTTGAGGTGTGTTTGGATCTATTTGGGTCCTAATTAAGCAGAGTGTTGGTTATTTTTTATGAACCAAACTTAATCTTACTGCTTACCTATGAATCTACAAAAATCCAATAATTAGCAAGGGTAAGGATTGGCTAACACACAAGTAAAGATTCAGAGGTCCTTACTTCACTTCGGGCTCTGTAAAACCCAAGAGGGTAATCCTAATTATTCTCATTGATATTCATTTGGTCAAGAATATTTCTACACACAAATAAATTCCTATGAATACAAAATAGACATCATTCATCAAAGGTTTGGCCAACCTTTAAACAAGTTACTATCTATTGCAAGGAATAAAAGGGTACTTCAGATTTATACATTGTACTACAAATATTTTTAGAGGATTTTCATCCTCATTTCAAGCCCTCGGTCAAGTGAACAAATAATTCATTTATCCCTTTAAAATAATCAAATGAAAATACTAGTGCTTTTCCCTAGGGAAATGGAGTTGTGCTTATAATAACCAGTAATACTTTAGCAAATTGAACCAGTAATTAATGGAATATTGATATAATACATTATAGTAATCAACTCACTATGCCTTAAACATAACTACTTATCAATCCTATGCTCTTTCCTCACAAATCAGGTACTTCACTTTAGCATTTAATCAATCCTTTGAATTGAAGTAGAAATGAAATCAATCATTCAATTAAAACAATTAAAGAAAAATGAAAAGAACATTAACTATTTCATTCATAATAAGAAATAAAATTACACAGGAGATAATTTTTTTAGGAATTAGCATTTTCATTTATAACTATCCCTATTGTAAAATTTTTTGAGATCATTACAAAAAAGACTTATGCCCTAGACTCCTTACTGACCTATTCATTTGTATATTGATTTACATATTTCTCCTTCATGAGCTTAGTTTCCACTTAGACCCTCCTAAGACTCAAAACTCGAACCCCATCTCTGGTTTGCAGTCTCTTTTCCTCATCAAATCAGTGATGGAGCAATGAAGCTACCAAACTTAGAGTAGTGCAAATTTTAGTGTTATGGTTCCTAAAGTTAGTCAGCTGAAGGCATCCAAAATCATTCATGCAAGACTATGGATGTGTGAGAGCAATTGTAGTGGATTCCTTGTTGCAATGAGAATTATTCTCTATGTAATAATTTTCTTCTATCTTCTTGTATTCTTTCTATGGCAGTGATCCCTAACTGTGAGCCTTTCTAGAAAGTGTGTCCTATTATGGTAGTGATCCTTTTTTGTACCAATTTCACATTCTATTACTTATATTGTGAGTTAATCCTCACCATGGTTTTTCCCATATTGGGTTTTTCACATAAATCTGGTGTTCAATTTGTATTTCATGTTTAATCATACTAACATAATAAGGGTTTAATGAATTCATGTGGATTTGATTACTATTGAGGGTATTAAAGGTTTATTTTGCTACAACTGATTCACCCCCCCCAATTCTCAGTTGTCTTTTTCATTTAACATGATTGTGTATAAGGAGGCCATGAATTTTTTCATATGACTAACTTAGATGGTCAAATTACAACATAATTGAACTAAATCAAGCAAGGTAATGATCAAAAAGACCCATACTCAATTAACACCAATAAAAGATACAATCAAAAGCATTAAAGATATAATTTGAAGCAATTGAATCTAAAATAATGTGAATCCAATTGTGGATTGTGGATAATTGTGATGTGGAAGTGAATTTCTCAATTTTATTCATCATCTATGTTGGACAAGCTTCATTAAAGATAATAGATTCACAAGATAATCTATACAATTGCTCAAGAAATCAGTCAATAATTCTATTGAGTAAGGATTCTTAGAAGGATTATGAATGATTTGATGTTGAAAATGCTTGGTATTTATGGACTTTAGGAATTTTGATCAATGGTCAAGATTGAAAATGATAGTCAGTGGGTGAGAAAGATTAGGGAGGTGATTGTGGAACAAGAATTAATCAAGTTGATAATAATTCATGAGGCATGGATCAAGGATAGATCAATGGTCCATAATCCATGAGAGACTCAACAATATCCCTTAGTTCAATGAGACATGTTGGAGATATTTTAGATTGGAGTGAGGAATTTGAAATTGAAAAGGAAACATCCTTTAGGGCATATTATTTGTGCAAGTTGGAGGATTGGAGTAAAATAGGTTAATTAAACGATTTATAAAAATATTTTAATTGTGCAAGTTGGAAAAATTAATATATTTAATTAAATAATTAGAAATTATTTAAGGGTATGTGCAGGATCATGATGGGCCAAAAATTGGTGATATGATGGGTATTTGTAGGGTATGTGGCTGACGACTTTTTTTTTACCCAAAATTGATGAAATGAAAAGGGTTTTTAAAGGAGATTCTCAACCTTCCACCAATATAAACTATGATTTACTTTGAATTTAATAAATAATTACTATTCATTTTCTATTTGAATTATGACTAAAGTCTTGATTGATAGGCCGATTGAAAAACATCTATAACTTTCAAACAGTATCACATTTTTGGAATCCAAAACATGCATCACATTCTATGCTTTGCATACTATAGGATTCAAAAAAGAAAAAATGAATTTCATGAAATTTTGACCAAGTTAAGGTGGTCAAACATACAAGTTTTTATATTTTTTAAAAGTTGTAATAAAAATTCATAATTAATTATTTACTAGGAAAAAATTGCAAAAAATGCATCACATCCGAACATGATTTCTCTACTTATTTCTAAAATCTTATAAAAAATGTTATCATTTTATTGTGGTTAGGGTGGTCAAATAGACACCTACTTCTTTTTTTTCCTTGAAATTTAAGTACTACTGCATTGAAATTTCAAATTTTCACCAAATAGATTTTCTTTTTTCTTAAATAAACCTAGTAGTTTATAAACTACTTTCAATTTGCTACAAATTCTATTTTTACATATTTATGAAATAATATAGATAACTTATTCAAATTTTTATGTCAAGTTGCCTAACTTTGATTTTTCTGAATTTTTTGCCACTTAAGGCCCTATTTTTTCCACGATGATCCTAGACATACGGGTATGTGCAGGATCATGATGGGCCAAAAAGTGGCGATATGATGGGTATTTGTAGAGTATGTGGCTGACAACTTATTTTTGACCCAAAATTGATGAAATGCAAAGGGTTTTTAAAGGAGATTCTCAGATTTCCAGCAATATAAATTATGCTTCACTTTGAATTTAATAAATAATTATTATTCATTTTCTATTTGAATTACAACTAAAGTCCCGATTGATAGGTTGATTGAAAAACATCCATAGCTTTCAAATGATATTACATTTTTTGAATCCAAAACATGCATCACATTCTATGCTTTGAATAATATAGGATTAAAAAAATAAAAATTGAATTTCATGAAGTTTTGACCAAGTTAAGGTGGTCAGACATACGGGTTTTTATATTTTTTAAAAGTTATAATAAAAAATTCATAATTAATTATTTACTTGGAAAAAAATTACAAAAAAATATGCAACACATTCGGACATGAGTCCTCTACTTATGTCCAAAATATTATAAAAAGTTATTATCATTTTATTGTGGTTAGGGTGGTCAAACAGACACCTACTTCTTATTTTTTCCCTGAAATTTAAGTACTACTACATTGAAATTTCAAATTTTCACTAAATAGATTTTTTTATAAATAAATAAACCTAGTAGTTTAGAAACTACATCCAATTTTCTACAAATTCTATTCTTACATATTTTTGAAATAATATAGATAACTTATTCAAATTTTTACGTCAAGTTGCCTAACTCTGATTTTTCTGAATTTTTTGCCACTTAAGTGCCTATTTTTTCCATGATGATCCTGCACATACCCATACCCTTAATCAAAAGGGAAAATAGAGTGAAAATGATGAATTAATCAAATAACCTTAATTATTCGGTTACTAAGAGAATAATGTGAATTTAACTAAATAATTGAACATTATTTAATAAAAAGTGAGAGTTAGGTGAATTATTAAATAAAATGGTGTTAGTATATGAAATCAAGATTCCTAATACAATCAAGACATTTTTAGGTGTCTACATCTTTCCCCTTTGAAGCAAGGTACCTACTACATTGTTTCAAGATATAATACTACTTGGAAGGGTTTTATTAATTTTTCTTGATTCCCCACTATGCCCCAACAAACAAAAGAATGTTGGTATGCTTCTCCCTCAAGAGATCGATTGAAAAAGATATTTTCTTAGGTCAAGATCACGATAAGGTCATGGGAGTATTTTTGCTAAGTAGAGGATGAAAAATAAATCCTAAGAAGCTTTGATGTTTGATGTAGACAAATTTTATGATGTATACACACTAATCAACTATTAATAGCCTCGTATATATTTTGATGTATATCACATAGATTTGATTTTATCATACTTGGATAGAAATGTTAGTATGATATATATAGAAGAATGAGATAGAATGGGATATTTAGATAGAATGATTAGAATGGAGTAGAATAAGATGATGTTGATCATGATACCAATAAATCTATGATTATTCAAGGAATTTATTAGATATGTGGTGAGATAGGATAGATGATTTTGACTTTCCTTTTTAGATTATGCTTAATTTCATGAAGGAAATCCATATTTGATGTAGCAAGTAGACATGATGCACGTAGGTATGAAGAACTAGGGTGGCTTTGTATCTATTGCATGGACTTTGACTCTAAAAACATATAGGAGTATCCTTGTTCATACCTAACATAAAAAAACCTTGTTTAATCATGTGAGAGAATGAAGACATTGAAGTAAGGAGACCGGTACACAAATGATATGAAGAACCTGATATGCACTAGCCATTATATTATATGAAACTTTTCATGCACATACAAGTATTCACCCAAGTTGTATTACAAGAACATCCAATAAGAATAGAAAAAGAAAGTAAGGATCAATGTCCCTATTCCTTTCTCTATAAATTATTTGTAGATGTCGTTGAGAGATCATCAAAATAGAACAAGAAGATAAATCAAAGAAAATATCAAAATGACAAAATATCAATGTCATCATATCTCAAGCTAGGGAGAATTGTTTGGGTTGATATTTGAAATGATGTCTATTGTAGGAAAGATCTATCCATAAGAAATGCATTGGATGGTGATTGGTTGTATATTTTTGATAGGTTTTTGATATGGTAGTTAACTAACATGTTTGATAATTATCAAGACTCACGATTTTGTGTGAAAGTTTGTATTTCGATGATTGTGGTACTTGTTTATGTTTGTTTCACCAAAGGTGAGGGTGATGATAGGATTATTAAGAATGACAATTTATTACATATGAAAGTGATATGGGATGGTTGATTTTGTTTCTTTTTAAAATATTTCAATGTTTTTGAGATTTTTTAAACATTTTGAGGTTCTTTTGGTATTTTCAAGTTTTATGAGCTTACTTTTGGTATTTTAAGATATTTGAATGTTTGTGAGTTTTTGAGGGCATTTTGAGGCTATTTTTGAAGTTATGATTATGTTCAAGATGAGAGAACAAGACCTAAGGGCCTTAACTATGCCTCAAGGGATCATCAGAGATGGCCTTGCCTACATAACTGCATAGAGGCTTCATAGTTCAATTATTGGAATTGGTTAGTTCTATTGGGGTTTTGATGTTTTATATATATTTTTTAATTTTAGAAATGTTTGAATATTTTTGGATTTTGATGTATTCAAATGTCTAGGGATTTTTAAGTTATTTGGATGTGTTGATTTTGATTTTTTTATAATTTTTTTGGATGTTTTCTAGATGTTACCCAAATCACGATGTCAATATCACATTGTGATACATAATACATTGATCAAGATTTATTCAAACATAAGATACAAGTACTTTCCCCAATGTCTAGAAATGTTTGGAATTCTAGAGTAATGGACAAATGGGTATGCATAGATTAGGATGATGGAATAAAGCATGATCATCAGGATAGTGCTAGATATAGGCCATGGGATTACATGGGATAGAATATGATCAATGGTAAGGACTTGATCAAGACATTTTCAAGAGCAAGCATGAAGTGTACCCCAAAAATTTGTCAAGATCTGGATAATTTGAGATTTGGATGAACATGGATTGGATTGATGGAGGATTTACTATGGAGGCATATTGCGAGATTTATTATGGAGGGGATGAGATGTTTCCACCTTGAATGATGCATGTAAATGCTCGATTCTACCCATGATGCATGTTTTCCAAGTCATTATCATGGTACTTGTCCAAAAAGTGCTACCAAAGTTGTTTTCACTAGAGGACAATTTTTTTCTTTACTGTTTTATTAATTTTTTTAATTTTTTAAATTTGTTGATATTCTTAAAGTCTTATGTTGGGCCACCTAGTGTTGTTGATGTAGGTGTCATTGTCATGATGTTCCAATGATATCCTAACTATATAATTCATTTTACTAAGATGTGGGTTCCTAAATGTAGCCCCTAAATGTTCTTGTCTTCATTGATACCAAAGTTAACCTCGCATGTATGTGTATATCACGATAGAGTTCTCATAGAGTCCTTATGATAAAGGGTTGTTGCCAAGACAAAGTTAATGTGAGATTTGGATACCATTGATTTAAAAATGGATAGAAAAATGTGATGAGAGGTATGAGATGTAGATGGATTGGTTGATAGTTTGGATAATTGATCTTTGATTCTCCAAACATGGGATGATGAGAAATTTGAGGTGGATATGGAATTTCAAGTGGAATTAGGACCAACATTTTCATATACTTTGTATGTCACTCTTGAAGCATTATTTTTTATTAGTGGACATCTTTGATGGATGAAATTCCCTTTTTTATTTTACCTCATATTTATTTGACTAATAGACTTTGATAGGGATTATATGCTTTATTTTCCTTTTGCATCCATTTGAATTTTATGTGTCCATTTTGATTTGTTGATTCTTTTGCTTCAGTGAATTTGTCCTTTCCTTGATGTAAATTTTCTTCTTGTTGGTTCCAATTAATGGATGGAAAGATGCATGTATGGTGATTCATGATATGTATGTTTGAAGAACTGGTAGCAGTTTTATCATAAGGAGTTAGTTTTATCATTAGGACTCTTCATAGATCCAATGTTGATGTTTACATTAGGTAAAATTAACCCTAGTGTTATGGAGGTATTGCTGACATATTTGAATTATTTGATTGTTGAATACTCAAGCCCTTGATGCTTAGGATTATTGATAATTTGCACTGGCTATAGAATAACTTTTTCATGCAAGCCTAATCCTTTGCCCTAATAATGTATCTATTGACAATTTTTTTCAGCCTAATATGATTTTTCTTGGAAACAAGGTGCTAATCCTTCTCTACTTTACTGTGGATCTTCAAAGGTAATAGTTTCTTCATTGGTAAGATAGCTTTCTTTAACAAATTTAAGTGATCCAAGTTGATAAGTCTTAAGTTCCTCAATATGCTAGATATCTTCAGGCTCAATGTCTTAAGTCTGAGTCTGGGATGTTTTAGATTGTAATTGTTCTCCATGAGATTTCAACAATTCATAGTCAATGTAATAACTTTCTTCATGTTCAATTTATGAGATGTCACTATGAAATTGTGTGGATTATTCTATGCCTTGGTCATTTGTAAGGATGTTGAGAGTAGGATACTTTTGTTCATTGGTATAGATGCTGATAGTAGGAGACTCTTATTTTTGAAGATCATCTATGTCCCCCATGGAAGAATGTGTCTCATGGGTAGATGTAGGAGTGTTTGTTGAATGGATATGGTCTTCTTTTGGAAAAATCTATATGGCTTGGAAGATACTCGTTAATTCATCATACTATTTTGGTGATATGGATTTTTGATCTTAACTTATTTTGGAGTTATCATTTTTATGCCTTTGATTGTGTTCTTGACATGGATCAATTTCAAAGAATGGATTACTTGCAAAGGAATCCTGGATTTCTTCAAAATGCGGATATGTGGTTGATAGATCTTTGTTTGGATTTTTTTCATTAGGTATTGAGTATTGGAAATTTGGATCAAGTGTTGGATTAAGGATCTCTTCAATATTTGTAACCATGAGGTCAATGATGCCAGTATATCTTGAAATGAATCATTGATAGATATTGATGGATTATCTTGATCATGCTTTAAAAAAGATTCTTGATATACGTCAACTTTCTCATTATGTGAGGTAGAGGCATCATCAATATAATTATTTGTGGATGAATATTGAAGGTTATCCTCAATAGTGATTGCACCTTTATAAAAAAGGTCTTGTATGAGTTTCTTGATTTTTATATAGTTTGATGTTTCACGACTATTTGTTCTATGGTATTCACAATAAGCCTTGTCATCATACCATGAGTGTTTAAATTGAGGTATGGGATAATGTATTTTCTTAGGAAGTTGGATATGTTTTGATTGAATTAACATGTTCAACGCAATCTTGACTGGCTCCCCTAAAGGAGTATACTCATGTTTGGTGATGTTTTTTTATTGTAAGGCTTGCAATTTTTTTAGAATATAAGAGTCGCTGAGCTTGAAGCTATTGTTGTTCAAGCTGTTATTGTGCTTGAAGTTGTTGTGGGGATGGAATTTGTTGTTGATGTGAGGTAATGTATTGGTGATGTTGAGAATATTTTGAAGTGTATTAATTTTGTGGAATGATGTCCTAGGAATATTGTGGTTGATGTTGTTCACAGATGATATTTTGTTTTTGATAAAAGGGGGATAAACGGGTTTTACAGAGACCCGAAACCACGAAGTAACATTATAGGAAGAGACCAAAACAAAGGTCCAAAAAATAGAAAAATTGCCAGAAAGATAAAAACCAACATTAGCAGGCAGCAACAAAAAGCCTTAAAGAAACCAGAAAAAGGCCAGCAAATAGAAAAAGCTAGGCCCGGCCATAGCTAATTCATAGAATTCAGGAGCTCATCTGCAACCTCTTCCAAGTCCGCCATTTCTTGAACCCCCTCCATAAAAATTTGAGTCATGTTTGGGGTGGTCAGGGCTTTCCTTTTCGTGCTTGATCTGGTACATTTTGAGATTCCAGCTTCCTCGTCCTGGTCTTTCTCCTGATCAAGATTGACAATCAAAGCTCTATTCTGGGTTTTCTCCAGTCTTTCGGACATTGCCCTGATGATAACAGAGTTATGTCTGGCAATTCTACAGTTTTGCTCAGCAATTTTTTTCATAGTACCTTTGATTTTTTCAATATCATTTTCGAAAGTGCTGTCCTTCACGTTGTAATTCTTCTCCGCTTCAAGCTAAATAAACCCTGCAACTTTGGCTTCAATTTCCCCCAGCTTGCTATGAAGAGACAAATTTTTAGTTTTCAGCTCACTTATTTCATGAAAAACCCATTTGGCAGAATTCAACTGGTCCTGAGAGCAGCTATTGGCATTACCAACGAAGTCAAAAGGGGGCTCACATTCAGAATTGACCCCAAAAAACACCGACTCCTCACCTCTCGGGGGGGTAAAGTTCTCCTGTTGGATATTCTAGGGAACGTGGGGGTCCTCAAGATTAACCCCGGCCACCTTAGCAGAAACAACAGGGGAGTCATCGAGGTAGGAAACAAGCTTATTAACCAGAGAGCTAGAGCCCACGAAAATGGCATTAGGGTTAGTGTGGCCAGAGGCAGAAACAGAGCAGGTGCCAGAAGGTTGAGGGGAGCGGCCAAAGGTAGAAGGAGGGGGCAGAGGAGGTGAAGAGCTCCTGACACAGTCGGGGAAAGCTTTGGTATCATAAATGCTAGGCTCAGTATCATCTTCATCAAGCTCCAAAGGGGCTATAGGGTTTGGAAGGGTAGGCATATTCTGAAAGTGCTCATAAATGAGCCTTAAAAGACCTATGTGAAGAATCGGGTATCTTTTAGGGCTTCTACTGTGATCAGAAAAGCTATTTCTTAGGGAACAGAGTAAGAAGAAGGGGATAGAGACACACACCTTATGCTGGAAGTGATTAAGTAGCACGAAGTGGTATCCATAAACCCTAGTGAAGCGGCCGTCGAGAGTGATGTACTCCATGATAACCTTTAACACTTTTCTCCATAATGCTTTTATAGTGTCCACTTCATAGTAACTATTCATTGTCTTGACAAGTTTTTGCTTCTTCGTTCCAGATTTGGGGAACCTCAACACAGCTTCGTCAGAGAATTTCCTGTCTCTGAAGAATTTATGCTCTTCCATCGGGATGCCGGTCACCTCCGTAATCAAAGCTTCATCAATTTGAACTTTCCTGCCAAAGAGGAGAACCTCCCCATTATTCCAATTCTTCTCAAAGAAATCTATAATCTCCTCCTTAGGGCCATGGAGTTTCTCAATGAACGAAATTAAGCCACCCCTTCTTATTTTACTTCAAGCTTTGGCGTTCTTGGTGTGTGACTCAAAGCTGGTAGGTTCAACCCTCTTCCGTTCCCCACCCATTTTTGAGATATTAGTTCGAATATAGTTACAGATAGAAAACCTGTTCTAGAAAGTTCCTTTGCTTCGCAGGACCCACAAAGCGTGCCAAAGTAAATAATTTATCAGCTGGATCCTCTCAGCCCCATTATATCTTCTAATCTTGCTATTCATGACTCGTACCTTCCTCATTATTACAAGACGCCACCCTTTTTCCATTCACCGCATCGAGCTCCAATAAAGCTTAGACATCGAAGTGGAGGTCAGTCTTTTTATGCCATGTGAGGATTTTATCACTCTTAACTCCCTCATTGGAAAAAAAATCCGCAACCACATTCGCCTCACGGTAAGCATGAGTTATTCTTATTCTGTCGAACTTACTAAGTAAGGCCTTGACGTCATCAATCCAATTTTTTATCGACCAAGTTGGCTGGGACCTACCACAAAGGCTATCAATTATATTTTTCAAGTCACCTTCGAGCCATAGATTTTTGCAATTAATTCCCGCAGCCATGTTGATTATGTAATAAGCCCCCGCCACTTCCACCACGTGATTGGTTTGGACCCCCATAGGAGTGGCAACAACTCCCATAAAGTTACCTGTTGAATCCCTTAAGACCCCACCACACCCAGCCTTTCCTGGGTTTCTTTTGGCCACACCATCGAAGTTAGTTTTGGCCCATCCTTCCATAGGAAAACTCCAGCAAACACCGTCCCTAGATTTTTTGGTAGAATTAGGGGCCTTGGAAATATCCCATTTAATTCTCCATTCCCTAGCAATCAGGCTGTCGAAAGGAGAACAAACCACAGTCTCAACCTTGTCATCCCTGAATGGGACAATAGAGAAGTTTTCTTTGATCATCCTAAGAATTCTCTCAAACACAATTTCCTCCGAAGACTCCTTATCCCTGAAGATCCGGTTGTTTCTCTCTTTCGAAATTCCCCAAGTCACATGGGGGAACGAGAAGGCCCACAATTTTTTAATAAAGGGGTTGAAAGAGGGGGGTTTCCATTGAGCAAAAAAATCCTCAACTGACTCCGGAGGGACCCAAGAAAAATGCTAGTATTTCAGAAGCTTGTCCCAAACCAAGGAAGAGAAAGGACAATGGATAAAGAGGTGATTAACCGATTCAGCATTGCTTTTACAGAGGTAGCATCTATTGGGGATTAGAAATCCTCTTTTCCTAAGATTATCCACAGTAAGAACTTTATTTTGCAGCAAAGACCAGAAAAAAATGTTAACCTTAGGTAAGAGATGATATTTTGTTGAGAAGATTATTGATGAAGTATATTTTTTTGTTGGTGTGGATATTAAGATATTTTTTGAAGTGATTTTTGAGGGGGTTGTTGATGAACACATATGTTTTGTGAGGATAATGTGGTTAAGGGATTTCTCCCATAGATAATCAAATTTGAATTTGACATGTTTATATTTGATATGTTCTTGTTTAGCATGTTCATGTTTGGGATGCATTGATTTGGTGGAATGATGTTGTGTTGGGGAAGACTCATGCTTTGATTGTTTGGTGTATAGACTTGTATGTTTTGAAATTGATTAAAATATAACCCATGAATTGAGATGTTCCAAAGCTTTGATTAGGGATGCCATAGTTCTTATGTCATTCAATCTAGTAAGTTATGATGAGCCCATCTAGGGATTATATGGAAGTGCATTTGGATAGTAGATTGACATTGACATGTTTTACTGATTTCAATATTGGATTTGTAAAGACACCTAAGTGACCTTGGATCAATGGTTAGATTTTGGATAAATGAAGGAGATGAAACCTTAAATTTTGACAAGTTTTTTTTTAGATAAAATATCTTGATTAAAATGTGTTTTTTATGAGCCTTCACTTGTACTAGACTATTGATTCCAAGCTAAGGGGGATGATAATGAGATTCATAAGATTTGTGAGTAGATTGATGACTCCAAAGCAAGTTAACTCATAAATTTTGATATTAATTCAACAAACCACTTGAAAAAGAGATAGTTTTCAAGTAAAAAGCTAAACTAGGAGATGATTGATAGAGATTTATTTCCAAAATTGGGCTATGTCCAATTCTAGATTTTTTTATTTTTGGGATGGATTGATTTGTTATTTGATGATAGGGATTAATTTGTTATTAGAATCTAGAAAATTTAAGGTTTTATGTTTTATGTTGTAAAGGAGTTGAACTATTTATGCAAAGGCGTGCCATTATTAACTACAAAGGCATAAAATTATCTACAAAGGTACTGATGTACAACAAAGGTATTGCACTATTGATTCAAAGGAATTCTAATATAGGTTTTTGTTTATCCTAAACAAAGGTGATGAGATTTTCAAAGGCACCAAGATGTAAACATAAGCACTATTTTGACAAAAATAAAAGTGTTAGTTTACACAAAGGTGTCACTCTATTTAGAGGTTCTTTCTTTTGCAAGTTGAGCTAGGAGTTTGAAGCTTTTTAAATATATAAAGTCATAGAAAACAACAAACAACATGTAGGACTAACTCAATTCGATATTTGGAATAATTTTGTGTGTTATTCTTGAATAAGATCATGCTAATTGGTACCACTGGTAGGTTTACAATACAAACATTCCATAGATACACATCCTAATTGTGGTGGTAGATTAGAAATCATCAACTTAAAGTGGCCCTATTGATAAAATACCTTCCAATAAGTGGATGAATAGATTATGTGAAGGTCATGTACCATCTTGACACCTCTTACTTTGAAAGGAAAAGTTTCTAACAAGAGATTATTATTTCCTTAACAAGGTTTGGTACATAGCAAGTAACTTCATGTATGATCCTTGTATGTTGCACACATTGATCCTTGTATGTTGCATGCATCAATCTTTGTACATTGCACCACAAGTTCATAGTAGGAGTGTATAGTGAATAGAGAACTCATTTGATATGTTTCAGTTGAGAGGGGTCTCCTCTATACTCATCATCACCCTTTTTTAGTGGACCAAGGATCATCCAGGGCTTGGCTTGAAGGATGTTAGCTACTCCTTGGGGTATAACTTTCATTCTCCCCTCTTTAGATAGCCCACCAAGAAATGTGGTTGAGATCAAAACATGGTATTATGAGGTCTCAAAAAGATATCCTACTTAAAAAAAGAACTAGTGTCATTTTTGTTCCTCAAAATCATTCTTGGGAGTCATGAGAGGAGAGCATGCACAACACTAAACCTCAAGGTATACAAAAAATATGCAACTTAGTGGTATTTTTGATTTCCAAGATCTCACTAAGGTGCAAAGAAAGAGCATATGTACACACTAGCCTACCAAACATGCTAAATAATTCATTTTAAGTGCACGAAGGATCCAAATGCTTGGTTTAGTTTTAAAGAACCAAGGAAAAATCATTTTTTTGGTAAATTTTAATCCCAAATTAGAAAATGTCAATTGTTGGTTCATTTTAAGCACCAAAGTAAAACGATAGTTGTGGGGTTCATTTTCCTTGCACTAAAATGAAATGTGAAAATCTATTTTAAGCACCAAAATAAAGTGTGATAGTTGTTGGATTTATTTTAAATGCCCTAAATTTAAATGTGAATGAATTTTATGTGCACTAAGGGAAAATGATTCCTAAATCAACTCAAAATCTACAAAACAAACATTAGTAGATTTTCCTTTCATCTTTTCCTCAAATGCCTCATGTTGTAAACTATTAGGTAAAGTCAACAAAACAATAGATTATTAAAGGTTAGTCAAAATATAAAAATCAAAATTGAATTGTAAATCTTAACAAATAGAAGTATTATTTACTTGACAATGGCATTGAAATTTGGACAAAGGCACCAACCCTTTGCAAAGGTATCGAACGTTCAAAAAGTGCCACACTTTCTCTTCAAACAAAATCATTAAGTTAAAATAAAGATGCCACAATTTTATGAAGGCATTGCAATTCTGGAAAGGTGTCATACTGAAAAGGTGTTGTGATTCTATAAAGGCGTCACTCTTTAAAAAAAGCGTCAAAGTTTCTTGCAAGAAAATAAATAGAAGTAGTTAGAGGCATAAATATTTAATAGATGCGTCAATCTTTGAGCTACATTGGCATTGATCTTTAATGATTTAGCATCAGACTATTCTTACAAAAGCACCACACCATTTCTTTAACCTGGTAGGCTGACAAAACTTCACTAAAATCATTAGAACAAAGATGTGGGTCCCATCAAGTGTGCCAAAATATCATATGATTAACTTAGATGGTCAAATTATAGCATAATTAAACTAAAATTAATCAATATAATGACCAAATAGAGCCATACTCAATAAAATTCAATTAACAACATTAAAAGGCCCAATCAAATGCATTAAAGATAGAATTTAAAACAATTTAATCTAAATTAATGTGCAAACCTCCCAACCCCATTATGGATTGTGCATAATTGTAATGTGGATGTGGATTGCTCAATTTTATGCATTATTCATGTTGCAAAATTTTGATTGAAGATGATTGATCCACAAGATAATCTCTATGTTTGTTCAAGAAATGAGTCAAAAAATTTAGAGAGTAAGGATGCTTAGAAAGATTGTGAATGATTTGATGTTAAAAAGGCTTGGTATTTATATATTTTAAGAATTCTAATCAATGTTCAAGATTGAAAAACGATAATTAGTGGATGAGAGAAGATTAAAGAGGTGTGTAGATCAACAATTAATCAAGTGGTTAATAATCCATGAGACATGGATCAAGGATTAGATCAATGGTTCATAATCTATGAGAGACTCAACAATATCGCTTAATTCATGGAGACATGTTGAAGATATTTTAAATTGGAAGGAAGAATTTGAATTTGAAAAAAAAATCCTTGTAAAGAATATTCTTTGTGCAAGTTGGAAGATTGAAAGAAAATTAATTAATTAAACAATTTATAAAAATCATTTAATTATGCAAGTTGAAAGAATTAATATTTTTAATTAAATAATTAGAAATTATTTAGCCCATATGAAAATTAAAGTGAAAATGATGAATTAATCAAATAGCTTTAATTATTCATTTAATTAAATAATTGAACATTATTGAATCAAATAAAAAAATTAGATAATTAGATGAATTATGAAAGAAAATGGTATTAGTAAATGAAATCAAAATGCCTTACAACTTCTTAAACTCTCCACCATAGTTAAATCATCGTTCTTTACAGCGTGACCAAGGATTGTGTTGAGAGCTCTGCGCTTGCGGTTTAGCTAGATTCTACATACTCCAGGTCCTGCAATAACATCTTCTTAATCGTGTTGCAGTCGCTATTGGCATTTTTCACCGCACTTTCTACAAATCCCTAAAACTATTGTATCCATGCTAGGTTAATGTAAGGACTGGTTTGCATAAGTCACAATGGAGCCACCAAATTCTCTGTTGAGATTAGGCATTCAATATGGACATAGGTTTGTAAAACACAATACCTGACAATTTTGGTTGCAATGCCGTCGACCACCATAAAGCAGACAATGTCGGTGATGTCTTCGCGGGGTGAGGCCGCCATTGGGTGCAATGCAAACTATTTCAATATTCAAAAAAGTAGAAGATTAGAAGCAAATGAGATGCAGTTTCTCGTGTCTGGTCCATTTTTTTGTCGAACAAATAACTAAGAAAAATAGGCATTTCAAGTGACATTGATTAACTATTCACGATTTGAGGATCAAAATTGGTGGTCACCCTTCCCTTCTTCCCGTTACATTTAACAATCGTTAGCGACTTGACCAACCATTCACAAAACTTACGTGGCCAGAAGTGATGGTCGTCCTTGCCTTCTCCATTATAAATCTCGTGCTGTTGTAGCTTCTGCATTTAAGAATTATAAGTGTCTAAGATTGCTTTCATGATAGTCCAAATCCTTTCCTGTCTTCTACGATCGTTTGCATGGTCAATCAATTCGTTTTACCGGGTTAAGTCATTGATCTTAATTCTATTTCTACTTGACCTTAGGCTTTCCCATATAAGGGAGTACTTACCGGTATGATAAATAGATGCCAGAGCGGAACGATCTATAAATGTTAATGAATGGTATGAATACCAATTATCATTTAACATATATAAGTTTGTTGTTAGTGGAGAGAATAATGGTATCTTCGATTTAAAAAAATTAAAAAAAATGGAGAGGGCTCAGTAGTCATCGGGGTTAATTTTGGGAACATGTAATGATTGAATGAAATATCGTAGGATATTCAATTTTTTAGAAATGTGAATTGATCTCTTTATCTATCTACAATTAAGGTTTGGAGGTGTGACTCATCACACAACTTGCCACATCAACACATTTGATGAGAAGTGTCCAAAAATTGATTTTTTAAAATTTTGATGAAAATTTACTCATGGTATCCCTAGTAATTGAACAAAATATATCATTTGTTGTTAGTAGAATATAGTATTTTTATTTAGCATATAACTTATATGCATCCTAAATAGACTAAATCCCTGTTAGTTATCATAAATCATTGTTATATCTAACTTCTATATCCAACGGAGATGGATCAATAGTTGAACATAAAACTTGTTTCTTGTTATAAAATCAACAAATTATTATTTAAAATAGAACTTATATCCAACACAAGTGGATCTACAATTAAATGCTAATTTTTTCTTACAATCCTTCACATTTCATGTTAAAATTCATGGTATTTATTGTGCTCACCTTTTATATTTGTGATAGAATAAAATATTAATATGAAAATTTTCAATGCATATAAATAGCTATTCCAATAGATATACGTATTAAAATAATATTTTTTCACTATGACAACAATACATGTTTAAATGAGAATATTATTTTATAAATGACATAGTTATAGTGGATAGTTATGATATATTATTTGAAACAAAAAATATATTTAACTTGTTAATAAATGTAATTATGTTAATCTTATATAACTTTCATATGTACTAATGTGTTCAAGTATGAGTTTATCTTGACAAATATTTGATTATTTTCTTATTTACATGTGTACTAATTATTTACGATATATTACACAAATATGTTGCAAGACTAAATATTATAAGCACATGTGCTAAAACAACAATTGAGCCCCACAAAACTACTAGCCCCTCTCTCCTATTTTAATATATGAGTTGAGAGTTTGAAATATATTATTTAATCTTATAGACACCAACAATGTACTTTCATTAGTTATATCTTTTTTGAGTTATCCAAAACTATGTCAACAACAATTAAACCAAAACATGCTAATCAACACATATTATTAGTTGTCATATTTGTCACCATATGATTGGCTATTTATGTGATGTGACTTGTGAAAGTTGATACTTTGTATCCAATTTTTAAGAAGAAACTTAGTAGCTACTCATCTATCATGTTATAAGCAATAGGTAAATGTATAAAAAAAAAGGATCATTGTTGTGTCACACTATAATGGTTAGTATATCACACATCTATTTGGCCCTTTCTTCAATTCAGAGAGCATGGACATCTCAAATCACACTCAATGGTACAAAATGTGATTTGAAACATCAATACTAAAAAATTATGCACAATTATATTTAAAAGAACTCTTGTCTAATTTTAATAAACTATTACAAAAATTATCTTATCACCTTCTTAATTATTAAAAAAAACTCCTAATTTCAAGAAAAAATCTTATTGCTTTCCACGAATTTCAATTTTACTTATTACAGAAAATAGCATTTTAAAAACTACTAAATTAAAAAAATACAAACATTTTATAATCAACTAAATAGTATACAAAATAACTCATGATGAAAGAAAGAAATAAATTCAATATTTTATAAGGGGTAGGGGGCCTAACTCAATTGGCTAAAGCATCATGTTGGAGGCAAGAGATCATGAGGTCTAGTCTCCCCATATCCTCGTAGTACTCGAGGACATGTCTCATCAATGTCACCAATCACATGAAAAGAGTTAATCAAACACACTCCAGTTTATAGAAAGACTACCCATTTCTACACTTTTTAAATAAATAAAAAAATATTTTACAAATAGATCAATACAGTGTAACTTTTTTTATAACCATCAAATATTTAATAATACTTGAGACAAAAGATAGTTTAGAACGATTCATAAGTAATCGACAAGGGGCCCCTTGCTTGAAGAATTTGCTATTATCATAATACATCCATCACATAGATAAGATCGAAAGACTTGACAAGTATAGTGTGGGTCCTGGGACAAGCTTTGTCATTTCTCTGCTAAAAAGACTTGACAACCATTGTGTGGGTCCTGGAACAAGCTTTGTCATTTCTCTGCTAAAACTTACTTTTTTCATCAACCCAATAAAACTTTGGTTACACCATATGACAGCACAACAGCAGCAGTTGCTTATGTATTCGGCAATACAAAGGCAGGTAGCGGCTGCTGGATAAAGAAGAGATTACCATACAGACTATATTGAGAAATGATTTACAAATCTCTGAAAAGAGATTAAGAATATCTTGTTATTTAAAAGAAGATGAAACACAGATGACAGACAATTCAAATATTGAGCACCATTCCCAATAGACGCCATTTGGGCGTAGGAAATAGCATATAATTTAAAAGTTTACAGTAATATCTCTTCCTGGAACACAACCGCTTTTGGTTGTTTTCTTCAGTCCTCTTCCACTGGCATATATCGTTGAACCTAATTGCTTTGCAACCTGTGGGGTAACGTTGAAGGCTGTTGCTACGGTTCTCACTGGAAGCTTCAATATTGACATGCTGCTTGTCTGCCATGATCAACAGTAAAGGATTTTAATGCTTATAAATCTGGGGTATTAAGAGACTGATTTGTAAATATATGTATTGATCTTACCAGAACACCAGGATTTTGACTGTTGAGAGCAGAGATATAGTTAGCTTTTTTAGATCCAACATTAAGCTCAAAATGCAATGTTCCTCTTGGAAATATGGTGACATCTCCAGGATGCAGAATATCAATGAAAGCTTGACCTAATTTATTAGGTCACGTCTTCAATTATTGTGCGACAACAAAAGAGTGGGTTATGAATGAAGCAAGGCTGGAGTATGTTTTACCTTGAGTGTCAACAAAACCAACTTGAAGAGGCCCTCCTGAGATAAGAGTAAGCATTTCTGTGGCTCGTGGATGAGAATGCGGTAAATTTACCCCACACGGAACCATCTTGAACCTCACATATTGCAGGCCTTGTGATCTGCAATGCCTCACCCTGTCACTGTATCTACAAAACAAGAGTTCGGAAGAATAATAACAATAATATTAGTATTACATTCTTACTTCGTTGCAGGAAACTTGTCGAGTGAAGTGGCAGCGCGTACTCCTCCGGAATCGATAGTTACATCTCCATTAGTGAACAGGTCACGGAGGGTGAAGCTTTCTGATCCTGAAGCGAAGTCTGTGAGCGGATCAGGATCTGCAGCATAAACACCTGCATTCATCATACTCAGAACAACTGCAATAACGAATAACCTCATCCTGAGTATTTTGATCCCAATCTCTGCAAGCTCCCTCGGGTTTTTCTTTTAAAATGTGAAGGCTTGCATGATGAAGCCTGCGCTGTTCGTGTATTTATCAGTGAGAAATTAGAGGCCTCCTTGATTATGTTTAACGTTGCATTCAATGCGAAGTTTGCCCGGCGGTCTTTAAAGGTGAATGCCAAACTGTTTTGTCAGTAAATTAGCTTTTGGATCACTCAAACTCCGTTTCAATTACACTGCAACTTTATAAAATTTAAAGCTTCGATTTGATAGGCTTTTCGGCCATAGAATTAAAAGTCTCTTTCAAGAGGACAGACGTTACATGACGTCTCCTTTGCCGACGTATATGCACAACAATTTTATAGACAAATTAGCTTGTCGGTTACTTAAATGATTCCCTTTTAAAAATTACGTAGACCTTCAAAAATTAGATAGAATTTAACAAAATTGTAAAATTCCATTTTATTATACAATTTTTATTAAAAACGTAAAATTAAGTTTCATAAAACTTTAAAACTCCTTTTTCATTCAACATTTATAAAGTTTAAAATTTCCAGGTTTAATTATACTTTCATATATAAAATATGCTATCTATTTCAATTATATATTTTCATTAAATAATTTTATCTCGTAGAATAACATCCTCTGAATTATATTGACTTTCATGAGAAAATGAAGTAATTAAAATTGATAAGATTATAATGAGAAAATGCTATTCTAATTCTTACAAATAATTGAACACAACACTCAAGACTATATCACATAGCATAAATATGTTTTTAAAAATTAAACATGATCTAATTAATTAAATATAATACAAGAGGGCCATATGAACAACAATGATGTCTCATTAATGCTTACAAGCATATGGAAAGTATTGCAAGTTATGAGTCTTATTTTTTCTATTAGCAAAGGACTTTCAATCTTGTATTCTTAATGTTATATTTTTGTATCCACTCTCTATTTCATCTTTTGTGTATTTCTTTTTACATACCTAGGATGTTGGCATCCCATTTGGAGATGGCATAAATTTCATCTTTATGTGAATTTTGTCCTCATATGAGGAGGTATGTGTTCCACTCTGATGAGGCACTTTGGGCCATGCCTTAGTATCATGGAGAGTGTCTACACTCATCATAACAAGACTTACTATGAAATTTTTTAATGATGCATTGATGCAAGAGGGATTTTACTTTAGAGTCTTGTCCATAATTACGGTAGGCTTGTACACTTTGCATGGAGCATATTTGAATGGGTTGAATGAAGAGAAATTGAGTTGCCCACATTGGATGGTCAAACATGATGGTTTATGACATGAATTGTTCTAAAAAATATAGTAATAATAGCCAAGAGGAACAAGAAAATAGAGGGATATTACAATTTTAACAGATATATTTGGGTGCCTTACATTTTATTATTTTGCAAATAGTTTTCCTAAACCATTAGTGGTTTTTATCTTTTACTTTTCTTATCTATGGTTGTTTGCATGGTTAATTTATAGGTACCATTATGCTACTAAAATTTGTTCAAAATTATATGTTGGTGATACTCTTACAAGAGGAATAACATTGATTATATTGCAACCATGTTTATTATTTAATAATATAAGTGATTTTACTTGGCAAGTGTGACATTTTTATCCTAAAAGAGGTTTCCCCATATAAAATCTTATATAATGGTATATTATTTATAAGTTTTATGTGTGTTTCTCAATATTGTAATTGTAAAGATCATTTATTTGTGTGATACTCCTATAATATTTTCCTAGGAAAAAATTGTTAACTTGTAAATAGAGTCATTATCATACCTAGTTAGCTAATCACTTTTCTAGGATTCACCTATTCACATCTAGTTTAATTTTAGTTAGGTTTATATTTCTTTTGTCTCACTTCATATGGTTGAAACATGTGTCCTCATGACTTGAGCCACCTATTGCATGTACACTTGCCACTTGCTAACCCACTTGTCAAGTGGGCTCAGAAGTGTCCCACCTATGGAGGGGTAGTCAGAGTCTCACTCCTACCTTTTTACCTCCTTAACCTTGTCTATATATTCAGTGCTTGATCATTGTGTTTACATACTCTTCATACTATATTGATAGGCATAGTATTATGTTCATCGTTTCACTTGCAGGAGATCATTAAATTTGAGCTCTCTAACTTTGGTATTCTCCAACGTGGTGTTGGTTATTTTTTCAAGAACCAAATTGACTTTAGAAAATACCTATGGAATTTACCATTTCCAATAATTAGTACTCCAAAGGGATTGGCCAACGAATGAGTAAAAGTTGTGAAACTTCTACTCCTACACTTTGGGCCTTGTTAAACTTGGGAGGGTGATCCCACAATGTATACTCAGTAATTTATATGATTACTACTCAAATACATAGTCAATAACAAATAATTCTCATAAAATTACTCAATCAATGTAGCACATCAAACAAGTTGGCAACTCATTTACAAATATCCTACACTTAGAGCATGAGAAGGTGAAACTCAACACAAAAAAAATATAGTGGTATCCATTCTGAAAGTTTATAAAATAAGGTGATCAACTAATGAATCAACTCAATAATTGAATTATGAATACTTTGCACGAACCAGTGTCTTATTCCAAGAACAGAGTCAATATCAACCTATGCAACCAGATAACATGTTATCAATACCATCCTACAATATCAAGAAACAATGCTTTACAACACTCCCCTATTACATTCATGATCATCACTGCTTACAAATTGTTAGTGTAATTAATTAATTATTACACTAGCATAAGTTAACTTAGGTCATATTTCAATTAGGTCCTAGGTTGCATTTTAATAAATCATTTAATAAATAGGGAAATATCCCCTTCCTTGTTTGTGGGATAAGATTCCTTCTAGAAGGTGAGTTGTCCTTCTAGAACTTATCTCAACATTTAATAATCATCTAGATAGGGTTCACATGTTGTCACATGTTATTAGATAATGACACATGGCAACATCTCATGCATCTTAGGTTTTCCTTCTTTCCTATATAATCAGGCATCTTGTTCATTTATAATATATCAATATCAATCAATCATATCATTTTCATCATATCAATATAGAGTCTTTAATCAACATTCCATTGTTGCAACACTACTTTTTGTGGTTGATTATCTTTCATGGCTAAAGTCCTTGATTGAAGATTTCAGAGCTTCAAGGTCTGTGCATCCATAATCTCAACATGGTATCAGAGCTAGTCCATTGAAACATCAACCCTTGATCCAGGAAGTTGGAGTGCAAGATTCTTGCAAGCTAGATGGTTCTACCTGGGAGCCAAGTTGATTTCTGGTGCAGATCAGGCTCTCTCCTACCTCTCCCTTGCATCCAGAAGGCCTCAAAACCCATGGATCGCCTGTTCATTCGTCAAAATCGGAGACATATCATCCGGGAGCTAGTTGATGTATCAATCAAGGGTTTGCATTTTTTTGTACTATCCGTACAATCTTGTAGAAAAAATCCCCCTTTCAGTCCTCCATCATGGCAAAAAAAATTTAGAAAAATCAAAAAAAAAAATTGGCTTTTTTTTGTGCATATTTTTCTATAGTTCTCGCAAAAATTTCACTCTGCAGGGTTCGACTTGCAAATATATCACTAGTCAGTAGAAATTATTTTTCATAGGCTATAGTATTTTGTTATTCGATTAGCATTCACATTTTTGGTGTTTTGATTTTAATTTTTGAATATTGCAAAATATTGCAATTCAAAAATTACTCTGTCGGCTCCATCGGTCAGCATACACTAGTCTACTCGAGTCATACTCTGCGTCATCGGGTTGACCCTCATTACCAGAATCTACACCACCGGTCGTCCACTTCCTGGCGACCTCCCATTCACCATCGGCCATTGATCACTGACCAGTGACTGTAGCCCCTCTGTCGACGCCCCTGGTTCTATTTGTGACTAGGGCTAACTCCATTCATTGGGCTTGTATTCTCCTTCGACCGCGCCACTGATGCCCCTCTGATCTAGCCACCATGCAGCCACTCCGATGTCGCCCATCCAGTGGCACTTGTTTTGTTTGCCTACTCCAGCCTCGCGATCACATCAACGATCGGGGGCCTTTTTTTTAGCCCCGGGTGCTATATTTTTGCACCTTGTTAGCCAACACAAATCCAATCAGGTAGAAATCTTCTAGAGGTCGTATCTTCCACATACGATATTGAAAATTCACAAATGATATACCGTTGGAAAGTTCTTGGAATATACTTTTCAGTGGTACACTCTATTTTTCAAGATTCTTCTGTCATAAAAAATTCAAGTCAACTGAAGTCAACCCTCCACTTTGGACTCAACAGCCAATATCTTCGCATTAGATTGTCAGATTTCGGTGATTCCAGTAGTATTCAAGAGATATTTCAGTGCTTTTTCTCATCAGTCAACTCAATTTCTTTGGTTTCAGCTCTAGGTATCTTCTATTGGTTTTTTGCAATTTGATGCATTTTCCTAATTCCTGAGACATCCTAAAGCTTGAAGAAGAATTTCTTGAACTCGGAGGTATATTCTCAGTTGCATATCTATTTCGAAGTCTTTCTTTGCTATTGAAGGTTAGTGTTTTTGTTTTTTGTGGAGAAATTTCATTATGGGGCTTGCATATTATTCTCCTTTGGTTATGTTGCACAAGGAAAACTATTCACAATGGTGAGATGGGATCAACCACCATCTTCGATCACTTGATCTATTGCCTCATCTATATGGTATAGTTCCTCATCCAAGTGAAGGAATTCATGAACTTGCTTGGAGTTGTTGCAGATACACAACCTTGGAGATCATTTCTATGCAAGTTGGTTCTGATGTTTTTAGATCTATTGATCATTGTGATTGTCCTCATATACTTTGGGCTAATATTTGGGAGATCTATGGAGATTCAAACACTCCACCATTCCCCGATGGTCATGATTCAGAATGTCATGCTTCAGATCAGGTACCCCATGATGCTATTGTTGTGCAGGAGGTTGATTGTCCTGATCTTTCTGAAGAGGTTGACAAGGTTCCTTTCGGTGCTTCTTCTCCATCAGAGATAGTTGGTATCCCTTCACATTCAGTGATTCCTTGTCCAGAATCATTGATTGAGGCTTCCACTATCATCATTCATCATGACACATTATGTTTTCCAGCCTTGACATTAGAGGATGGCTTTGTTTCAAGCATCACTGACTTGGCTACTTCTATAGGTTTGAAGGACATTCTTGAGGGGATATCACTCCTCTATTCAGTTTTGGCTTTGGAGAGTTATTTTGAGTCTCCTCATTCCTTTGTCTCGACCTTAGAGACCATCTTGGAGGCACTTGGTTTCTCTTCAAATATTTCATATCTGAGACTTCTTCCATGTTACTCATTTCAGGATTTTAGGTTTCTTCAACATCCACCATTGGATTTTCTTCTTCCTAGCGGGAGATTTATGGTTTGGAAACCTTCATTGCTTTAGAATTCCTTTAGTAGTTTTGAGGACACTTCATTCAAGGGGGGCTATCAAGTCTCCATCACATCCATCACATTCATCACATCTCAGTCTTTGGATATTGTTCAACATCAGTTTCTGTATCATCCTGATTTTTCACCCTCTTCATTGATTGTGGCATCTTCATCAGGAAAGGAGACATTTGAGAAGAGTTTAGAGACATCATCGGCATCCACCTTCATCCTTCCTTCCTTCAATTCCTATCTGGAATGGGAAGCATCACTACACTTGCACTTGGTTTTGTTTCTTCCGAAAGGGAGACAAGTTGTTTGTCGACATTGGATCATGTTCTCTCTTCAGACACTGACCATCTTTGCAGGTGATCATATCTTCTAGGGGGGATATATTCTCTCTGTCTTTTCTTCCTATGAGGAGATTGTATTGTATCCATGTGATGGTTGGTGTACTTAGGGGGTATTTGGGAGTCCTCCATGCTTCTCATTATCACTTTTTATGTATCATCTCCTTTTGGAGAGGGGTTTTGTTCCCACTGGGTTTTCCCCTTTTCTCTAGTTGTGGGAGATTTTCTGCATCTTCATGTACATGGGTACCTAACATGGCCTTGTAGCCAGGACCCATCATCATCATCATCATCATCTATGCATAATCATTGCATTTTCCTCCCTAAGTTGAACTTATGGGGGGGTGTTAGTGTAATTGATTAATTATTACACTAGCATAAGTTAACTTAGGTCATATTTCAATTAGGTCCTAGGTTGCATTTTAATAAATCATTTAATAAATAGGGAAATATTCCCTTCTTTGTTTGTGGGATAAGATTCCTTCTAGAACTTATCTCAACATTTAATAATCATCTAGATAGGGTTCACACGTTGTCACATGTTATTAGATAATGACACATGGCAACATCTCATGCATCTTATGTTTCCTTCTTGCCTATATAATCAGGGATCTTGTTCATTTGTAATATATCAATATCAATCAATCATATCATTTTCATCATATCAATATAGAGTCTTTAATTAGCATTCCATTGTTGCAACACTTCTCTTTGTGGTTGATTATCTTTCATGGCTAAAGTCCTTCATTGAAGATTCCAGAGCTTCAGGGGTTGTGCATCCATAATCTCAACACAAATATCCTAGCACCTAGTTCTTATGAGTTAAAAATCTCATCCAAGTACTTACATTAATTCATTGAACTAATAAGAAAGAATGAAATTAAACATCTATTGAGAAACAATAGAGACAAATAAAAGGAACCCTAGATTACTTTAATTCATAACTCATAAAACGAGTACAAGCAGAGATAATAGCCATGAAATTGGTATCACTATGTATTGTATTCACTATATTGCTATCAAAATCACATTCATACGAATAAAACTATGAACTTAAGACAAAATACTAAAACATGGTTAATACTTCTTTTACAATTCATAGCGTTGAACAAAAAACAACAGACCCCTACTTTCTTGCCCTAAATTCCTTCTTATAGAAACAAAGGAGAAAAATAATCCTTAGGCTAGAAAGTACACATGTCAATATCACATTGGACCACTCAAAATAAAGATTCCCCTATTCAGTTGCATTGCATTCCCAAGAGGTGGGAAACATGTGGGGAAATTCAAGCAGTCTTCATTCATTGTTGGGGATCTGGTCCAATCTTTAAAAAGTATCCAAAAATAGTTACCTCAAAATTTGTGCCCAAGCAGACAAGGTGAAAGAAGGAAAGCATTACAGAAATAGAAAAGAAAAGATAAAAGATGTATCAGCATCTATAGCCTTGTCATCAATTCAACTTGAAGAAGATGGACTATAGTTTCCATACTTTATCAAAAGCCTAATCTATACTAAATCTAGGCTATGTAGTGTAATTCTCACTTATCTATTATTCTTCATGGTTGCGGACTTCAAAATTTCAAATTACCACCCTGCCATTTCACACCAGTTCACCACTCTAGGTCTAAGTATCTACCTTTCCATGCTAAGAATTCCTCTTCAGTGGGCCAATTGAAATTCATGACTTCATCAACCCTTTCTCTATGAGGTGCATATTTGGTGACAATCTGGTTAGACTCCTTATCAAATTCCAATAGGATAGTCTCAACATGAATTAGCATATCCATATTTATCTTCAATATGTCCATATCAAATTTCTGACAAATTGACAAAACTTGATATGAAATAACTTTATTTGTCTCATATATCCTCTCCTGTAGATTTTTGATGCTATCATCATCCCTTAGAATGGATGGAATAAGGCCATGATGTGACTCATGAAATTATTTCACCAACTCTTTTATTTTGTTTTCCAATGGCTCAAGATCTCCCATGTATCCTTCAATTTTACCTACAAGAACCATGGTAGGTTTAAACTTTTCAGGTGGATTGACATCAATACCAAATCCTTCTTCCTAAGGATCCAAATTTTCATGAGTGAAATGGCCCTTTCTCTGTCAATGTCAGAATTCCTAATAGCAGCCACCATGGATGAATAACTATGGTGGATACTATTCAACTTGTTATTCACACTTCTGTTCAAATGTTCCAATATTGTAGTGACAATCTTCATGTTACTCTTGAAAATATTCTCATCATGATTTCCACATTTATCTTTGTATTCATTTAACTACCTAAGCAATTCTTCTCGATTAGTATCTTCCTTAGCCTATGGCCCTTCTGGTGTACTGGGTTCTACTAATGAAATGGGCACACTTCCCATGTTATAGGGAACAATTTCCCATGAAGAACTTACTTCAACAGTAAATTCTAGGAGTACATCTTCTTGTGAAGTGGTGGGGGAATCAACATTATTTTGCTTAGACTTTTTAGGTTGCAAACACTGCAACTTATTTTTCAATAATGTAACTTTTTTCTGCCACTGCATATTATGTTGCTCAAGCCTTCCATATTTGATTAGAAAATCATTGTAATATGTTCTAAGCTTATCCTTTTCTGCAGTCATAGATTCTATAGTGGCCCTTGTAAATTGTGCAACATGAACTAACATATTTGTTGCTTCTAAGGTTGATTTTTCTGACACTCTTTTTATTATTAGGCCTCCATTCTAGTTAGGTGTAGGCTCAACAATATCAAGTTTTCTGGTGCTTGGGGCTAGAGACCATATAGCCAAGGCTTCTGATTCCTCACTAAAAGCAAACCCCTATAGTGCAACTGCAACTTCCTCCTCTGTATCATAGATAGGCCTATCACACTTCTTTATTGTGTAAAAAGCTATGATAGAGGCTAAATCCCATTCTAGAAACAACAAAATACCACTATTCCTAACCAATTCTCGACCCCGTTTTACTGTCACTTTCTGGAATCTAGCTCTCATTTCATTTAAAACCCTTTTTTGGATGATGGCATTCAACAATTCTGGATGAAGGATTCTTTCTATAGCTAGGTTTTTTACATATTCATCTCTTTTAGCTCTATATGAAAATTTCATGAAATCTTGAGACTTTATGAATGAGTCATCATCTAGAAACTTTGCACATGCTTCAACTCACATATCATCTCTACCATCGAGTCTTGTAAGATTAGCTTTGCTCAATCTCATACCCAATTGAGGTGTTTCCCTTACTACTGGTGTAGTAGGTACTCCTTACATTTCCTACTCTAACACCCAAATGTCATCATCAGAGCCTTTGTCATCATAATCAACCAGACCAGTCACTTCAAACTTTTTCTTTTTCAATTGTATCTCTCTTGGTGGTATTTCACTAGGTGGTGGAGAATCAATGTCCACATTCTCAGGCTCTGTTGGACCTAGAGGAGATGGTAGTATTACTTGTGGCACAAGAAAAGGAGGCTTATTTTCTTCTCGTGAAAAAGAATGAGAAACTGCATCAACTTTCTTTGTCTTACTCTTTCTCCTTACAAAGAATCTTATTCTTGGTTCATCATGGGTTGAAGATGTAGATTTTTCTCCCATAGTAGGGATTTCCCCTCCACATTGTTCTTCTACCATTGGGGCTTTTCCCTTATGCTTACTTATTACCCCTTTAGCTTCAAGGTGACCCACTATTGAATCAAAATTCTTTGATACATGCTCCACTTTTTGAATCAAATTTTTAGTTTTTGGGAGAACCTTGAAATCAAGTTCTTTTTGCTTTATCTTTCTTTGCATCTTATTAAAAAATCCACCTTGCTATTCTTTTCTCCTACTCCAAAAGGTCAAACTCATTTCTTATCACATCTTTAGGATATTAAAAAATGTGTATAAATTTGAAGTTCTTGTTTCTTTCTTTCAACCAATCCATAAAACCTTCAGGGCCATATCTGACCCTCTCAACTGACCTCTACATGCAATAGGTTTTGAGTATACCAAGAATATTATTTCATCCTCCCTTGGTTATTACAAAATAAAAAAAGAAAGTGTACAAAGGAAATAATGTTCCTTTCCCTTGATTCAAAAAGTATCCATTTTCAACACTTCCCAATTCCCACATTACCTCTAGGAAACCAATTCTTTCTGCCACAAACCTTGGTAGCATGTGAGGATCTACCATGGAACCATATACTCTTAAGATAGTGTATTCAGGGTATGGGATAACATCTCCCCAATTATGGTCAAATCCAAGCTCAGACCTTCTCTCCTTAGGTCTAAAGAAATCATGTAGAGCTATGGGAATTCTAGGTACACTCACAATTAACACTCTTCTCAATCTTGAAGGAAACAGGTTTTGAAAAGTCACATAATCATATGTCCTATCATCCTTGTCTAAAATAGTAGTCTAGCATTGCACGGGAAACTCCAAGTCACCCTTTCGATTCTTTCCAAATTTATACTAGGCCCAAAGAAAATTGTAGCTTTGTATAAAAACATATGCATCAACAATGAATACCAACTGAATCTCACTCCCACTGCACCTTTCTTCACCCTTATCAGTTCATGCATTCTTTCTAAAAGAAACCCAACATAATCATACATTGCACAATACTGAGGGGTGTTGAATATGGGAAGCCATATACATCCATGCCATTAGCATTCCCATGCTAGGATCATAACCAATTATTTGGAAAATAGAGTAGAAAATTTTTTGGAAGTAAGAAACAAAATAACTAACTGGGAAAGGCTCTTTATCATGTGGCCCTATTATGATCTTTCGACGTGCAATTTCTACTAGGAATCTTAGAAGGATGTGAAATCTAAATGAAATCTTAGTTTTATCATACTCCTACTTGAGAGTGTCCACATTTATCTTATACATTTCATCACTCCATTTGGTAAGCTTGAAAACAAGACCCAATTCTTCCTTGGTGATTTTGACCATTTCCTTCCCATCATATGTTCTTATAGTTCTTGTGACTGGGTCATAATTTACAACCATTGCCTCAAGAAAGTCAACATCCATATAAACATTTGGTACAATCAACTTTCCCAAGTCATAGTTCTAGGGGTTACTTACTGGGATACCCATGTTTCTATTCCTCAACTAGCTATGAAATAGTTCCCATCTAGTGTAAGGCAACTTGGAATCCTTGATAAAGTAATTATTTTCAATTAAACCCTCTACGACTTGTGGGCCTCTGAGAAGCAACTGGCCCTTAGGTCTATCAATGGTTGAGGGTGGTAACTGGTCTATGAGGTCTTTATTTAAAGGCCTTTTGGGAGTAGAAGCTTCCCCTTTAGATGAAGACGCTTTTACTTTAGGAGCCATAACACAAGAGGTATTATGAGGCAAGGTTTCTAGTTTACTTGAACAAGGCTTATGACTTTTGTAAGGGTTTGACAAAAATTGTGCAATGCAAAACTTAACAAATTCCTTTTATGAACATCAAACCTTAAAAATGATAAACCAAGAAAACCCTACTAGACTTCAAGAGTTGGAAAAACCACAACTTAACAATAATTTTGATGGGAGGGGAAAAATTCACTTACTAGTTTTCTTCACTAGTTGATAACCCTTGTTCCGACATTGGAAAACATTGAAAAACCACAACACGAGCTTCTTTGAGTGTGCAGACTATACTTTCACAATGTTGAATTATGCCTTTAAGACATATACTAATAATTATGCAATTCCTTACTTAGATAGCTCGATGTCCTTTCAGCTATTAAGGCTCACTCGTGTGAACCAAAACAACTCACTTGCCTTCAACTAAGTTTTAAATGTCAGGAATTGATCCTTTTGGAGTGTTAATGGATTGACGATCCAAATTCGACCAACATATTATGAAAGATTTGACTGTACATAGCCACAATATTTACCAAATGACAAAAAGCCACATGGAACCATTTTCCAGTAGTATGCGGGCTCCACCATATCTTTGTCGTTGTAGCACGGATCCATGTGTCTTCTTTCCCTTGCCCCAATGAGTCATAACCCGTGTGCAACTTTCATCAATAGGGAGACGGGGAGAGGTCATGATTAAATCTCTAGGATTCTTCATACACACTTCTTAGTTACCCGCAATTTTATCCTTTATATAACATCCATAGCTTAGATTAAAAGATATTTTAAACATGTGTAGTATATTAGCATTAGTAACGCATAGTTTATTCTCCATGCCCCATGTTAAAATATTTGATTAATATTTGCCAATGCCTCCATGTCGTCTAGATCACTGCACATGGAAAATGCCTGCTTCCCTGTTGAGAGTATGGCAGTAAAAATGGGACCCACATGGGATAGCATGGAGTAGTCAAGATTAATCCATGTCATCTGCTATCAACCATGGATTCATTTGAAAACTCTATGACAGACCACTTGACACAACTAGGCCCACAGTTTAGACTAGACACACTATATCTGCCCACCAGCCTGTGTGATTATTTTAATAGGCAAGAAAAACTAACATGCACATGAGGAACAATCTAGATGTGGCCACATCATTTATCACCCATCATTGATTCCCTCCTAAAAACCATCTATATGCCTTAACAAAGACATCAGACCCGCCAACCATACAAGACACATGGCCTTCACCCCCTAGCCCATGGGAATAAAATAAGAAGCAATAAAATGGAACGGGCATGCAGGAAATGATAGAGATTTGTTTGCATCAATCAAATGGTAATTATCAATCCTCATATTTGCACATGCCGAAATTATTAATCTTTAAAAGGGACCTGACTAGGATGACGAGATAATTCCCATGGAAAAGATGACTTAAATTTTAATGGGAAATACCTAACCCGACTTAGGAAAATTTTAAACAATGGTCCAACACAAGACAACCGGTAAAACAAACCAGAGGGTTGGTTACTTAATGAATTTTGATGGCACAAGAAATGACTTAAAAGACCAGGAACTAGCAGCAAGAGGTCAATAGAAAATTAAAACCTTGGCATAGATACAAACTCAAAAAGGGTTTTTTCAATAAGGATTTGAGTGACTAAAATCCTAACATAGTGACAACAAAACCTTAAGCCCTCAGATACAATTTCAATCCAATTTTAAGAAAGAATAGAGATGGGACATGAAATTTTTAGGGGTTCCACCACATGGTATCACAACCATGAGAGTGTGTTCCTTCCTACATCGAGGTGACTCCTATGCACAACCCTATCAATGAAGCATTATAGATCCCAAAAAAAAACACTAACATATGTCTAGAAGGCTCGAGATACAAAAAAATGCCTTTCCTTTGATCAATTTCAGTAATTTTCAATTTTTACAATTTTTTGGGCCTCGATACTTAGTTTACGAAAAGATAAAAAATAAATTTAAAAATAGAAAAAACCACTCTTCCTTCTGCCCATCTACTAAATAGGATAGATTTTGCATTCTGTAGACATTTTGGCCATTTCGGCCTATGGTGCAGAGTTTTCATCTATCCGACCTATTGTTGCAGGAAATTTTTTAGGTGGTTTATTTCCTTTATTAGGCTATTCTCAAGGTATCTCAGATCTGTGAGAGATTTTTTTTCAATAGCATGATTTATGTTTGAAAATACGCAGGGTTTGAAGTTTTTTGGTCAAGATTTAGTGGAGCCATCTCTAAGGCGACTCAAGGTTTCCTCGGTTCCTATTATTTGTAGACCAAAATTTCCTTTGATAGTAATTTTATTGAATGTTACCTTCTTTGGAGCTGAGGAACCCACATCCACTTCTATTTGATTTCATTCTTTACATAAACTATGTTTCAATCCATGATAAAAATCTGAGGCATGCTCCAAAGGAAGGTTCAGTTGCATCTTGTGGTTTGAGGGCTCAATCCTGAAAAAACCTCTCCACCACATGGTATTTCCAATTGCACCCTCTCCAAATAGATGACCCAAATAAATGTCTCCTCTACCAAGCTGCAGCCACCTCTAATAGGAAGATCAAATTATAAAACAAACATTGAATAGTTTTCTATTTTCCTCATACGACCTCTCCACAAAGGTGTGTTGACAAGTTTAAATGTTGGTGCTACCATGGACAAGGCATGAGAGTGTTTATGCATCCATCACCCCCACTCATCCTTGAAGAGGATGTATTCCTCATCCTTTTTCCATGGGTCTCAAACCTTGGGAAAGAGCAATCATATATGCATGGCATTTCACAATTGCTTCCATTTTATCTACACAATCCCTCTTCCCTATGCACCTCAATTCTACACAATACAAACAATTTGACCAATTCAAAGATCTAGTCTAGACACTTAGCCATTTGTAGACCAATTCAAATCTACACATTTGGCATGAAGATCTTATACTTGGAACCAAAGACTCAATCAAATCCTTTCTCCAATTCACTTATGAACATTCTTATTTCACTCTGTCCAAGTAGTTTGACATTCTATTTTTTTAACCATAGTATTATCTTTTACTGGTTTATGGTAATGGCTAGATTTATGTCAAATTAAGTATAAGTGCTTATCATGGGGGAGTCTTTTTATAATTTATATTAGCACTTGTAAGGGGGTTGTTTTATTTTATTTTTTAACTTTTGAATGTGAGATTGGTCTGTCAAGTGTAAAAATTTGATGGGAAGCTAGGTCCAGTGTTGACATTTTAGTGTCGAGAAATTTTCAATTTACTACTATTTAATTGCATTTTTACATTCTGGAGTCAACATTGTAAGAAAATTTTGATGGGGTGTACAACTTTTGCTCTATTTATCATAATTTTTCAAAACAAATTGAAATAAAATTTTTGTAAGGAATTTTATTTTGCATGCAAAAGTAGGATCTAAGTTACTATTTTATTATAAAATTATAAAAATATCCTTGAGTTATAAATGGAATATTTTGGCATCCAATTTTTCTAACTTGTAAAATTTTCTTACACATTGTTTCATGGGGGCTACAATCAACAATAATCATTTTGTGGGGGTCAATATTGCATTTTGCATTGATTTTTTTTTGTTATAATTAGAATGTCTAGAAATTTCCAAAAGAAGTACAAAAAGAAGTGGAAATGTTGTGGGAACAATCAACATGTTGATGAATTTTATCCTCGTGTCTCCCATCAAATCATTGACTTACTATTTGAGCTAGAAAATAATAACCTCAATAAGAATTATAGTGGGACATTATCATTTGGGGCTAAACAATGTAGTCTGATGGATATAATTGAGATCTCATCACCCAAATTACCTATTTCTACATCTGAATCCATTTTTGACTCATCCATGAGTTCAAAAAATTCTTTGTATCAAGACATTGCTATCACCATTCCAAATCCAATGCATTGGGATGTATATGTACCAAAAATCACATTTACAGACATTCATATTTTATTTATTATTAGCTTTCCTCATTTACATAAGCTTCTAGTGTGACAGATTTTGAAAACATTCATTATTTGACCTACCCAACTCAGTTATCATCATCTATAGTAGTACTAGATTCACATTGGTCTAGATATCACCAAACATTCATGGTCCCTATTCCATAATCACAAAAAGTACCTAATCCATCTTATCAAAATCTATGATACATCAACATTGGATTGGAGATCATTCAACATCTTTTGAAGGTATCATTGGAATCATTTTATTCTTTGGATCATGTGTGTAATTCAGGGACATTCATTGCACTTCCTACATATACCTATAAAAAATGGCAAGTCATCTTACACACATTCGTGGTGTTTTTATTCCCAAGGGGAGAAATGTTTGTTCAACAATCATGGATCATCTTTGCCATCTAGTGTTGAGAATCTACTAGAATTATAAGCACCATCTTGAGGGGAGGATGCATGGTTTCTATTCTCCTATTATTTTTGTGAGGAATCATTTCCTCACATGGAGTTCATCACTTCACATTTTTTGGGTAGTCACAAGACCTTGTCTATTTTCTCTCCTATGGGGGGGACATCCATTGTAATTTATGCTAGAAGTATTCTATGGGGGTCATCATGAGTCCTATCTTCTCTACTTGTACATTTTCTTTTATTACATCATTTCTCTTTTGGAGAGGGGTTTTATTTCCCATAGGAATTTTCTCCTTTACTCCACTTTATGAGATATTTTGACATGAGTACCTAACATGGGATAGTAGCTAGGACTCGTCATTATTAAATTCATTACTCATTAAGTTGAACTTAAGTGATGGGTGGTAGTGTAAATAAAGTTATTATTGTACCTATTTAGCTAATCACCTTTGTATGATTGACCTATTCACACCTAGATTAAGTTAACTTATCTTTCTTTTTATTTTATCTTTCTTTATATGATAGAGACGTGTTTCATCATAACTTGAGACACCTATTGCATGGACACTTGCAACTTTCTCACTCACTTGTCAAGTGAGCTCACAAGTATCCCACCTATGGATGGGTAGTTAGAGTTTCACTCCTACCTTCTCACCTCCTCACCCTTGCCTACATGTGCAAGGATTGATCATTATATTTACACTCTCTTCATATTATATATTAATAGAAATAATATTAATTTCATAGTTTTACTTGTTAAAGGTTATCAAATTTGAGCTATCTGATCTTGGCATTCTCCAACAAAATTTGTATATACATTGCTTCCTTTCACATTTTAGTAATTTATTATTGGTTGATGTAGAACACTTCTTTCATTTTCATATTATTGATTAGATTAAGACTGTAAGGGTTAGTACTAATTAGTAAACAACCATAGAGAAAAATCAGGGGCTCATGAGGAGTGAGACAACCAACCAAAATTAAAAAAAACATAAACTTAAGTAGTTCGACCAGCAAAGGAAACAAAGAAAACACACAAAAAAAGACCAGTACAAGACCACCAGACACCTAGAGGTCTCTCAGTGAATTGAGACCACTTATAGTATTCCATTATTGAGATAAAAATTGGAGCTTCTCTTCAAAAATCAGGGGGCCTTTCTGAACAACTGGATTATTTTTCGTGGCATCTTGGGTCAAAGTTTCAACCATTTTACCTTTCTTCTTGTGTTTGTGACTATCATCCATGTCATCATCAGCCACCCTTTTACCTTGGTTCTTCCTTAATTCATACTAAAACATTTGAATGGTGATCCTAGTAGTATTCTTCATGGTCTCTTTGTTGTAGTTAGTGATTACCCTAAGGAATTGAGTTGTTTTCTCCTGATTCTTATGAAGAGCCTCAATCTCCACTTACAAATTCCTTTTTTCATCCTCCATACCAAAAATGGCTCTAAAATATTTCAATTGCTTCTCCCAATTGGCCCACTTCTCTAAAGACTTGGATAGAGAGGTAATTAGATCCAAGTGCACTTTGTCCTCCATCTCACCCAACCATGGGACATGTTGCTATAGAACTTTACTTTCCATCGTTTGGATTCTCTCTTTGGTCATAACTAGCTGGCCCAACAACCATTTCATGATATCATTCTAGAAATTAATCATCTCTAAGATTTTTTTTTTTTTTTTGCAGAGGTCACTAGAACTACTAAAGTTAAAACCCACCCTAGGTTTGGTATGTGTCCCTTCCAAATTAATGTAGGGGTTGGGGGAATTTTTGAGGTTAAGGTTTAAAATCAGGGGATGGTAGGGACATTAGAGACGTCCATGTGGGCAGGGGACTTCATAAGAGAGTTAGGAGGGATGGGTCTTCATGGCTCATCTTCATCTGAGTTTTACAATTCATTTGAACTAGAAGTAATAGGCATTGGCTCTAATAGGGGAATGCAATTGATGGGGTAGGTGGTGGAATCCTCATTAGTAGGGGATTTACCACAGGCTCGGGAGCTGCATCGAATGGTATGGGGGTTTCATCAAGAGTAATGGATGGGTTGGGGTCTATGGGGGATTTGGTGTGGTCATGAATAATCAAAGTATTCTTTTTAATAGTGGCAGGGGAGGGTAAAATAGAAGCATGGTACTTGCAGAGATGATAAATAAGACCTTGGTGGATGGGTACATTCTTTTTTTACCCTAAACATTTTTGACAGTTTGCTCAAGCAAGGACAAAAGACAAAAGGTGAAATTCATTCTAACATTATACTGGAGGTGATTAAGCATCGAAAACAAGTGAGCATGAAAGTGATGGAACCTCCCATCAAGCGTAACATACCTCATTAGGACCTCAACAACTTTTCTCCAAATTCTAGGTAGGTCCGCATGATTAAAGCCATTCTAGAGTCTACTTTCCTTCTTGCCATCTTTCAAGAATCATTCCATATCCTTCAAATAATGGCCTTTGGATTTATGAGGGATGTGTGCACTCCCTCCAAAGGTAGCCTCATCACCTCTATAGTTATCTCAGTATTCACCGTGAACAAGGTCTCACCAAGAGTGATAGTGCCATTTTCCTAGGAGGTAGCGAATGCCACCAAAATCTTGGGTCATTTCGGGCTACATCCTTTCCACAAATGAGGCTATCTTGCCTTGCTATAGGATGGTCCCGAATTCCTTTTCTTGTTTTTGCACCTTGTAGCTAGTAGGCTCTTCTTGAACTAGATCACTCCCATTATAGAAAGCTCAAACTTAAGAATAGGGCCACATAGACTGTAGAAATGACTAGATAAAAACTAGAGCTACTAGTTAAAGTGTTTATAAAAAGGTGGGATGAAAGGGTTAATTTTCCATAAATAAAAGTGTGGAAAATATCAACGAGAAATAACATTATTCAGCTCAATCTCCAATTGGTAGTACTTTAGCATCATGGTAAATTAAATATCACACATGACCAAGGATATTGAGGATATTATCCCATATTACTAAATTTGTTGTGAAGGTTCCAAGATTTTCCAATGCATAAACAACTTTATTGTAATTTTGAAACATGTGAAAAATACTATAATTTATGAGATTAATCATAAGATTGTGAGCCGAAGACTATAAGGAAGCTAAGGTAGTGGAACAACTTCCTACACTAATCTTGAGAGGAGAATAATGCAAAACTTTTACAGATCTTTAATAGTTACAAAAACTTAAACAAAAATAAACATAAATATCATGCATACCATGACATAGTGATATATGTGGGGAAAACCCTTTCAGTAGAAAAACCCCACTCCAAAATTCGCCCAATATATTATTCAATAAATAAAAAAGATTACAATATATTTGCAAAACAAGCTTCTCACAAGAGTATCACCACTCAGAGATCAAGAGACAACACGACCACTATCAGAATCTCAAAATACATCACTGTCTTATGTCTCTACTACAATCGTAATACAATACCCTCATAAAAGAGTGTTACATTCTAGGGAAAGATAGGCCAACAAATATCCACCATTAGATCTAAAACCTAATAACAAAAAATCTAGATTTACAATATATCCTTTATTTAATGATTGTCAACCATTCTAAAAGTTTCCCTAAAAATTTAGCATGCTCACATTTCGCTCTATATTGCCACTATATACACCTATTGGTGTAACTAGGAAACATATTTATAAATATATATAAATCCTATCAACAATAAACCACATATAATTGCAAGGTTGAGACACATTTTCCCAACAAAGCCATGGGGTTCTGGAGGGTATAGCAAGGAGAGGCCTTCCCCATCAGTATGAGAACTGTTCTTCAAGAATCTCCCTCAATGATTAAGTTGGACAACACAGCCTACGCGGAGATTTCATTTTTACATGTTTGTGTTGATTGAGATGATCTATAATTTGAATATTTTTATATTACACAATTTTATTTTACAAGATTGTAATTCATAATTATTTTTTTTAAATGATTTTTTAAAATTATAAATACTTAGTTACATACATTATTCCACATGTAACTAGTGGGAAATGTATTCTTCTTGATCTCCCTATATTTAGGTTTGCAGAAAGTATGCAATGCAAAACTTCTTAAGAAAACTTTCCATGTGTTCATAAAATAATATCAACTTAGCATCCTTTAAAATTGCATGATATGATTTTGCACATAATTATATATTAGATAATTTATCACATTAAAAAGTACCACTGTATATCCCAAACATAACATCATTTTCCTAGAGTGGCTATGGCAAGGTATATGCATATTAACCAAAGAGTCATATTTTAGTATCTTTTTGTTTAGTTTTATAGCTAATTTAAGATGCATAAAATATATAATAGCTTCATGTTTACTTTTCACATATCATCAAATGAATATAATAATTAGCAACTTCATGTTTGGTTTTATCACCTTTCAAGAAAGGATGAATAATAATAGTGAAAAATTTTAATCTTTACATAAAATTCATTGCATCTTAGTAGCACTCTTTGTGAATTCACATACCTTAGTGTGAATGGTAGCTCTAGACCTACAAAAACATGAACAAACAACACCATGTTAGTCAATTATACAAATATAAACTAGCATTCCCCATGAGATTCATTTGAAGCATAATGAATAAGAAATCAAGTAAAGAAATCAAGTAAAAACAATCTAAATTCTATTCCAATGCTCAAACCCTTAATCCCATGGGGGAATTGGTGCTATTTTGATGTGGAAAATAGCCCTTTCCAAATTCCTTGCAAGCTTTGATGATGATCAATGGCGATCCTTGATAAAAATTTCCATAACCTAGCTATGGTGATGAAAAACTATAAAAACTTGAATGATATATGGATGACTTTGCATAAAGTTGTGTATCCAAAATCAATATGAGATATCTCCATTTATAGGAGAGAAGGATGGAGGGATGAAATATATGAAGAATATGAGACTAAACATAGGCCAATGGCATTTTACCACTTGTCAACATGCTAGTGGAGAGAGGTGGAGCACATTTTGATGAATGTGAAAATAAATGTAATTAGGTGGAAATTTGAAATTTGAAAGTTGGCTTGTGGAGGAAGAGATGAAAGGTGAGTTAAAGCCACTTAGATCAAGAAAAAGGACATGTAAGAGTCATAAATTCCATGATGGAGGACAATTCATTTTGGGAGGGAGATTTCAAAATGGAGGAATATTCCAAAGAGATGCCCTTTTGAATGAAAATAGAAGAATTTATAAATCAATAAACTAATTTACTTGTGCAAGTTGCAAAATCTAGAGGATTTGATGGATTAGTGTTAGAGTTAATCATGATTTAACTAACTAAGATGGAGATTAGCTTGATTTGACATTTAGACTTAGATTTTTGGATTTATTTAAATCAAAATGAGAGGAATATGAATATTAGATTTAATTAAATAAAATTTGATTTATTTAATTAAAGAGGGATGATGTTAGACTTAAATTAAATAAAGGTTAGTTTATTTAATTTAAAGGAGATGAAATATGATTTAATCAAATAGAGGGATTTATCTAATTAAAACAAAAATATTAGGATTAATCAAATAAAATGATTTATTTAATTAGGAGAAGATGATGATTTAATCAAATAAAATTGATTTATTTAATTAAAAGGGAAGATGGTGAATTTCATTAAATAATGGTTATTCAACTAAATAGTTAGTAAGGGTATGTGTAGGATCATGATGGGCCAAAAAGTGGCGATATGATGGGTATTTGTAGGGTATGTGGCTGATGACTTTTTCTTAACCCAAAATTGATGAAATGAAAAATATTTTTAAAGTAGATTCTTAGCTTTCCACCAATATAAATTATTCTTTACTTTGAATTTACTAAATAATTATTATTCATTTTCTATTTGAATTACGACTAAAGTCCTGATTGATAGGATGATTGAAAAACATCTATAGCTTTCAAATAGTATCACATTTTTGGAATCCAAAATATGCATCACATTCTATGCTTTGCATACTATAGAATGAAAAAAAGAAAAAATGAATTTCATAAAGTTTTGACCAAGTTAAGGTGGTCAGACATACGAGTTTTAATATTTTTTAAAAGTTGTAATAAAAATTACAAAAAATATGCATCACATCCAAAACATGGAGTCCTCATTTCTTATGTTCAAATTATTATAAAAGATATTATCATTTTATTGTGGTTAGGGTGGTCAAACGTATTAATCTACTTCTATAAGGTGTTTTTCTTTGAAATTTGGCATCACGCATTGAAATTTCAAATTTTCACCAAATAGATTTTTAAAAAATAAACCTAGTAGTTTAGAACCTACATTCAATTTACTACAAATTCTATTCTTACATATTTTTGAAATAATATAGATAACTTATTCAAATTTTTACGTCAAGTTGCCTAACTCTGATTTTTCTAAATTTTTTGCCACTTATGGCCCTATTTTTTCCATGATGATCCTCGGCATTAATTCAGAAGAAGATGATTAGGAAAAACTAATGTTAGTAAACTAGGGATTAGGTACAAATATCCAATCGTGATGGAGTGTCTACATTTTTCCCCTTTTTGAAGCAATGTACCTATTGCACTGGTTCAAAGAATAAACTTGTCGAGATCAAAATTAAAAAAAAAAATAAAATTTTTGGACGCCCCACTGTTGCCCCAACAAAAAGAAGAATTACACTGTTATACTGCCCCCTTGAGAGATCAAGCAAAAATGTTAATTTTCTAATCAAGATCATGATAAAATGCGAGGGGAGTAGTTCTACTAATCAGAGGATGAAAGATAATTCTTTAGAAAGATCAGATATTTGGCGTAGACAATTTTGATGATGTATAGACATGGATTGGCCATGGGTAGCCTCATGTATATTTTTGAGATATCACACAAGCTTGATAATTGGATATAAATGTTAGTAAAGATAGAAGAATAAGAAGAATAAGATGGATAGAAGTAGAAGAATAAGATGGATGAACCCTTGAGTCTGAGACGATGCAGGAGTCCAACAAGTCCATGAGTCATTAAGACTTTATTAGATATGATGATGAGTGATGATGATGTGTTTCTTATCAGGAATTGGGATTTTAAAAGGGCTTACTTACCTTATGTTTGATAAAACACATAGATACGATGCATCAAGGTATAAAGAACTAGGATAGCATTGTATCTAGTGAGATGGACTTTGACTTGACAAACAAAGAGGAGTATTCTTGTTCACACCTGACATACGAAAACCTTACTAGGATTTACTTTAGATATTTCAAACATCTCATACCAAAACACGGAAAGGAAAAACATAACAATGTAATAGTCAACAAGTTGTTCAAAACACCTTCCATCCATACCCAATAAAGAAAGTATTTTCCAAGGCTATATTACAAGAATATCCAACAAGCATAGTACATAAAAAGATAATGATCAATGCCCCATTCCTTTCTCTCTAAATCATTTTGATAGAAATCATGAGAGGTCATTGGAATGAGTGCAATAAGATAAGTCAAAAGAAAAGATCAAGTACACAAACAAGCCAATGTTCTTCATACCTCTAGCCAAGACTAAACTATGGTGATGCCTGATGTTGATGTCCATTGTAGGAAGGATGCATCCTAGGAAATGATGTTATCAAATGATTTTGGGATTGATTAGATCATAGGTTGTTAATACCAAGAGTTGACTAATGTGTTTACTTACTAACCTAGACTTGATACCATGACATTTGAGTTTTCACTTTTAATCTGCTAGACTTGTTTCCAACTGTTTCACCAAAGGTTGAGGATGACAATGATTTATTATGAGTGAATGTTTATTTCAAGTGAATGCAAAATGGGATGGCGGATTTTTTCAAATATTTTGATGTTTTTGACATTTTGAAAATTTTTGAGGTTGTTTTTTGTATTTTCAAGATGTTTTACGAATGTTTTGATAGTCAAATTTTCGGGTATGTGCAGGATCATGATGGTCCAAAAAGTGGCAATATGATGGGTATGTGGCTGATGATTTTTTTTTTAGCCAAAATTGATGAAACAAAAAGGGTTTTTAAAGGAGATTCTCAGCTTTCCACCAATATAAATTATATTTTACTTTGAATTTAATACATAATTATTATTCATTTTCTATTTGCATTATGACTAAAAGTCCTCATTGATATGTGATGATTGTGCAAACATCTATAGCTTTCTAAACGGTATCACATTTTTGAATCCAAAACATGCATCACATTCTATGCTTTGTATAATTATAGGACCAAAAAAATAAAATTGAATTTCATGGTGTTTTGACCGTTAAGGTGGTCAGACATGCATTATTTTGTTTCTTAAAAGTTGTAATAAAAATTCTAATTAATTAAATATTTACTTGAAAAAAAAATTACAAAAATATGCATCACATCTAGACACATGAGTCTCTACTTATATATCTAAAATATTATAAAAAATATTATCATTTTATTGTGGTTAGGGTGGTCGATAGACACCTACTTATTTTTCCTGAAATTTAAGTACTACCGCAGATTGAAATTTCAAATTTTCACCAAATAGATTTTTTCTTTTCTTTTTAGAAACTACATTCAATTTGCTACAGATTCTATTCTTACATATTTTTGAAATAATATAGATAACTTATTCAAATATTTACGCCAATTTTTCTAACTCTGATTTTTCTAAATTTTTTGCCACTTAAGGGCCTGTTTTTTCCATGATGATCCTGCACATACCCTTTCCAATGTTTAGGTGTTTTGTGAGATTTTGACCAAGAACCTAATATAAAGACCTATCTTAGGGGCCTTGTGGGTTGATCAAAGATTATCCTTGCCTACATTATACACACAAATACCACGTAGTTCGACTAACATAGACTCGATTATTGATGAGATATGAACAAATGGATTGCCAGTTTATTATGAAAAACTCCTAAAGGACTGACCTAAAAGTCTCAAGGGATGATCAAAGATCAACCTTGCCTACGTTAAGAGCTCAGAGACACATAGTTCAACAAGATGACTCTATTTTTTTTTTTTTACTTTTTTCATCTACTTTTGGATTTTTGATATGTTTTGAATGTTTGAAATTGGATTTTTTGGTTTTTTGGATGATTTTGGATTTTTTGATTTTAAGGAAGACTACAAGAATATACACGAATCCAATCTGATGCGAACATGCACCCAAAGTGATGGCAATAGGACTAATTCCAATATAGGCGTGACAAACTAACCCAAGAATGGCTGAGTAGTACTAGAGGGATCATGATAAAACACAAGATCAAGCCATGATGTAGACGAGATGGGTGATGCCGGATGGAGATATGAAAGAATGATGGATGAATGCTGTAAAGATCCCGGGTGATGAAAAGTGCTTATTTACACTGCTGCATCTAATTGCTAGGTTTTCATCATTGTAATTACAAAAAGCACCTCAATCAAGTGGTCTTCAATTAGAGGACAATTTTTCTTTACTATTTTCAATCCTTTTCTTTTTTTTTGGATTTTTATGTTTTTGATTTTTTTGTATTTTCTGGTTTTACACTTTGGAAGATTAGGAATAATTTTTTTTGAGATGGGAGTTATTCATGGGCTCCTACAAAGGTTCTCCTTTGGGTGTTGATAGCTGATATGCCCCTGATTTATAGCTTGCTATGATGATGAAGGGTCCCAACCAATTGGGTTCAAACTTGCCATTGATGTATGGATTTGGTACAATTTTTTTATTTTCCTTCAGTATAAGCTCTTCAACTTGAAAGGTTTGACTCCTAATATTCTTGTTGTAGCTTCTCTTGAGATAGTTCTGATAGACTTGTAGATGGTTTAAGGCATCCATGCACCACTCATCCTATAGTTCCAACTTGTTCAACTGTGATACCTAATATTCTTCATCTATGATGAGATTTTTTAATGATATTCTTAGGGATGGGAGCTTGATATCAATAGGAAGGATGGATTTTGATTCATAGACCAAGGAGAAAGGGGTTGCACCTATTGGTGTGTAGATACTTGTTTGATAGGCCCATAAGGTAGGATTTAGCTGTAACTGCTAGTCATGACCACCATTGTTGATTGTTTTCTTAAGGATTTTTAAGATTATTTTATTTTTATCCTCAACTTGGCCATTTCCTTGGGGGTAATACGGAGTCAAAAAGAGATGTTGGATATTGAACTTTCGGTATTGATCTTGAAAATCCTAGTTTTTGAAAGGTGTCTCGTTATCTGAGATAATGGCTTGAGAGACACTGTAGTGGAAAATTAGGTGATTCAAGATGAACTTGGATATCTTCTTTCCTATGATATAGGTCATGGAAATGGCCTAGATACCCACTTCATGAAGTACTCCATGGTAGTGATGATGAACTTATGTCCACTAGATGAGGTGGGGGTGACTTTTCCAATGAGATTGAAGCCCCATTGGGAAAAGGGACAAGGTGTTATGATTGGGTGGAGCTCCTGAGCTGGTGCATGGATGAGATCCCCATGCTCCTGACACTGCAAACACCTTCACAAATAGTCGTGAGCTTCCCTTTTCCATTATAGGCCAATAGTACCCCATCCTTAGTAGTTTCTTAGCCAAGGTCATACCACTCAAATGTGACCCACAAATTCCATTGTGTACCTCAGTTAAAGAATCCAAAGCTTCCTCAACATTTAGGCATCGTAAAAGGTTTCCTTCAATACTTCTACGGTATAGGGTATCTCCTAAGATGACAAAACGAGATGACTTCTTGAAAAATTATCTTCTAAGGTTCAGGGTGATATCAACGTGGACTCCTATTCTCAAGTAGATGTATAGATCATGATAATAGGGATCACTAGGACCAACGATTTCACACCCAAATTTAAACTCTGGTACCTTGAATGCTAGTCCAAGAAGCTGCTCTACAAGGAATTCTTGCTTTGGGACGTTGTGTGGGATATCTAGTAGCAATCCAATTGTTGCCATAGCTTCCATTGCTATATTATTTTCTCTAGGTATCTGCTCAAATGTGATATCAATGAAGGACTCTTAGAGGCTTTCCACCAGTTTCTTATATGGAGTCAACTTGTCATCCTTCGTTTGATATTCATTATTGACCTGGTTGATGATAAGTTGTGAGTCTTCATAGACCTTGAGTGCCATGATCTAGCCCTATACTACAATTCTTAGCCCTATGACAAGATCCTCATATTCTATGATGTTATTTGTGCAAGGAAATGACAGCTTATATGGTTTGGGTATACAATCCCTTTATGGTGTAATGAAGAAGACTCCCACTCCTAACCCATGTTGTGTGTAGGATCCATCAAAGTACGTCCTTCAGTGATCTTCCACACTTACATTAAAGATGGATTCATTGAGGAACTTTGATACAAGTGGGTTCTCTAAGTATATTGGTGCCTCTACCAGTTGATCTGCAATTGCTTGTCCTTTAATGGCCTTTCATTCCACATACTCAATGTCGCGTTCTGTCAGGATCATAACCCATTTAGTCATTCACCCTATGAGAATTGTTTTAGAAAGTAGATACTTGAGAGGTTCTATGTTTGAAATGAGTTTATCTGATGTGCTAGCATATAGTGTCTAAATTTTTTTGTTGTGAACACGATTTCCAAGAAATATTTCTTAATGGATGTGTAATTAAGCTCGTGTCCCACCATGGTTCGGTTGATGTAATAAATAGCTCTCTTTCCCATTCTCACCATGTTGTGCTAAGAGAGTGCCAAGGGTTACTACTATTGCTGATATGTATAGGATCAAGGGCTTTCTTGGAATTTGTGGCATGAGAACTGGCGGTGTGAGCAAGTACTCTTTGAATTTGTTGAATTCCTGGCCACATTTCTCATCCCATTTGTATGCTACCCCCTTGTGGAGTAGATGAGAGTATGGCATATCCTTGTCTACTAGTTGTGCTATGAATCAATGGATGGACTAGAGTCTTCCTCGTAAACCCCTTATCTTCTTCAATGTCTTTGGTGCCTCCATCTCAAGGATTTCTTTGACTTTGGTGGGATCTATTTCAATTCCTCTCATAGACATGATATACTCGAGGAGCTTTCTTGACTATACCTCGAAGACACACTTCTTTGGATTGATTCTAACCTTGTATTCTTCTAGCTTATAGAAGACAAATCCCAACACCACTAGATGTGAACCTGATGTTTCTTTGATTTGGCCAATATGTCATCCACATAATCTTCCACAATTTTTTGAATCATATCATGGAAGATTAGTGTCATGGCCCTTTGATAAGTAGCTCCTACATTCTTCAACCCAAATGGCATCATATTCTAGCAATATGTCCCCCATGGACAAGTGAAAGTCATTTTATGTTGGCCATCTTTAGCTATCATGATTTGATTGTATCCTAAGAATCCATCCATTAGTGATAAAATTTCATGTCTTGTTGTCATATCCACAATCATATCAATGTTTGGGAGAGGGAAATCATCCTTGGGACATGCTTTGTTCAAATCTTTGAAATCAATATAGATGTGGATTTCCCCAGTGGGATTTGAAACAGGTACAAGATTTGAGACCCACTCTAGATAATTAATTGGCTATATGAAACCAACATCTAGGAGCTTCTGTAATCCCATCTTAACCAATAGTGTTATCTGGGGATGCATCTTCCTTAGCTTTTGTCTCACTGGCTTTGCTTCAGGATATACAACTAGGTGGTGAACCATGACTTCTGGATCTAGACCAAGCATGTTGTCATAGTTTCATGCAAATTTTTTTTTTTTTTCTTTCAAAAACACAACTAGGAGTTCTTGTTCTTCTGTCAGAAGTGATTTTGCATAGAAGGTGATATGTGGCATTTCCTCTATCCCCAGGTTGACTGGATTGCACTTCTCTGCTAAGACCGTTGCCTTCTCCTAATGAATAGCACTAAGGGGAAGATTGAATCCCTCATCCTCTAGAGCCTCAAAGATGTTTTTCCATTGGATGCATCCTTTATTTTTACTTTTTTTAGGTCAGAGATTGCCACAATGTGGTTTTCACTCAAAGACTTGGAGATTATTCTCAAATTTTCACTTTTGTGACTGAGGGATACAATCATCTCCCCATGGTAGGTATGTGTGTCTAGCACGATGTAAAACCTAGATTTGTGATCTCCACATGGTATAGTATCCAGTAATCCCATGAATTCCAAGGGCGCCTCATGATTTTTGAATGTGTCCAAAATTGGTGGTCCTCTTTGGTCATAGTCGATGAGTTGGGGATAGACTAAGTTTAGCTCATGGGTTTGGTTGTTTGACTCAAAAGATAGGGTACTAATCATCAGCAGAGAGGAATCCTCAAATAACATGGGTAAGTTAGTTATGGGATCTTCACCACTGCACATATCGGTTATGTCAAAGGTATAGTTGTATAATGGTAGACCTGTGGACACCGGTAACTAAGGGGGAGCTTTGACTTTTCTAATCGGGGCACCTTTTCCAAGTATGGTTACCTTCAAAGGGGTACATCCAAGGACAAGATTTATCATACGTTTCTTCGAAATGAGGGGTACTAGAAGACCATTATCATTCTATCCAAGTTTCTTGTTTCTATTATAGCCCATACCAAGCATCATTTGTAGTCCTTTGTTCCTATCATCCATGGGAATATTAGGTGTGGCCCTTTCATCTTGGTACAATAGACTTGATATGTCTTTTTTTTCTACTACTTCCAAACTTAGATCTCCCCAACATCTGAATCTAGAGGGGTTTTCTTTGAAGGTTTGGGATAGTGTTTCAATTGGTTGGGGCTTCCCATGAGACCTAGGAGATTGAGGTAACTCTCCCACTATGAAAGCACTTTTCTTCATTCTGTAATCCCCACACCCATTGTCTTGGATAATGACTTTTATTTCATAGATTTTAGGAATGGGGGGTGCTTTGTCTTAGAAGTTGAGGCTAAAGTAGCTAGGTCTACATATGGGGTTGAAGGGCCTTCATCATTCTTTGGGAATTGATGGATTTTATAGTACTTTGCTTCCAGGTTCTTGCAATAGTAAAAGGGCTTTTGATCTCCATAGACTGTAACCTCTTGGTTTTGATAGGGAAATTTCACACATTGATGGAAAGTAGATGCAATTGCTTGCATCCTATGGATCCATGAATTCCCCAGGAGAATATTATAAGGTAAATCAAGGTCAAGAACCTGGCATGTGGTTTCCATGATGGTTGGCCCTACTTGAATAGGGAGTTGAATACTACCTTGAGACACTCATTCTTGATCATCATATGCTGCTACCTTTACCTTTTTCAATGGAATCCTCATAGAATCCTAGATTTTTTATTAGTTTCACCGAACATATATTTAGACCTACACCCCAATCCATCAAGACCCTTTTGACTTTGTTTTTATGGATGAGGACCTCGAGATAGAGTGCGTGATTGTGATATGGTTGGATGAGAAAGTCATAATCAAAAAATGTTAGGAGATTTGGGGTGGTGATGTGTCTGGCCATAGCTTGGAACTGGTCAACATCAACATCTGCAGAGATGGTGGATGAAGCTAATGCTTCCTATAGGATTTTTCTATGGGCGGGCGAGATCTTCAGCAAATCCATGATGGAGATCTGAGTAGGGGTTCTTTTCAGATGGTCTAAGACATTGTAACCATTGGGAACATATTTTAGATTTGAGGTGGATGCCCTAGGTGGTTGTGATGATCCAACAATGGTAACTTTTCCACCATGTGTGGTGACTCCATAATCAGCTTTGGCTCCCTTGATGTTAACAATTGTGACCCATTTGTCTAGGTAGGTGACAACATGATCATACACATGGTTTACATTGCCATACTTTTTCTTTCCATGGTTGTTCCCTTTATTATGATCCGACATCATATTCATGTATATCTTTAGGTCCCGATTTCCTATGGTTTGTTCAACATTTATGATTTTGTCATTGATGAAGTCTTGGATTATATTTTTTAGCCTCATGTATCTAGTTGTCGTGTGCCCTTTTTTTTATGAAAATTGCAAAGATGGTTTTCATTGTACCATGGTGGTTTCACTTGGGGCTCTTGATAATTCTCATAGACAGGGATTTTGATGAGATTATCATTTACCAATTTCTTCATGATGAATTCGATTGATTCTCCAAGGGTAGTTTATTTTTTCTTGGAGGGATATTTGTTCTATAGAGGTGGTACCCCTTGATTATTCATATTGTTGAATTGATTTTTGGGTGGTTGTTGTGATACTGTGTCAGCTTGTGTGTTATTTCGATTATTGCTTTGTGGTTGTTGGTATGATTGTGTGTTTTTTCTTGGATCACTTATTATGACCTTAGCATCAACCACACCATCATTAGTGACATTTTTGTTTTTCGTCCATGTGTGAGGTTTCTTGTTGTAACTGGTGGATGGGCAATCATCTTGATATTCTTGATATGTGGGTGTCACCCCTTGTGCAATAAGGGCTCTTTCGATGTTGAGTTCCTTGGGGATCAAGTGATAATATGTGGTGATACATTGCATCTTTAGATGGAAGGAAAAAGTTTTCTTGAGATTGGCAATGATGGTGCAAATTTTTTGTTCTTCTAGCATGGTCCATTTTCTCTTGTTGGCCTTAGATTTCCATCATCATAAGAAGGATGTGAATGTTTCCCCCTTAGCTTGTTTAAGAGGGGATAGATCCTCTAGACTCACATCCATGCCAATGTTGAATGCATAGTTTTCTATGAGTGTGTCCACAATTTCTTGGAATTTTTTGATTTTGGGAGGAGGGAAAGAGAACCATTCCATGGCTGGCCTAGCCAAACTTCAAGGGAATAGTTGCATTAGATATGTATCATTGTATGCAACCTCCATGCAATATAATTGGAATTCCCTGATGTGATCTTTAGGGTTTCCCATCCCATGATATTTGTCAAATTTAGGGATTTCAAACCCCTTTGGCAATGGTACCATCACAAGGCTCCTGTCAAATGGATAGGGGTGCAAATTGCTTGGAGTTTTTTTTGTTTTCCTAGATTGGAGATCTAGCACTTGTTGTGAGAGAAATTTGATTTGTGTCGTCATGCCATTTTGCATATCGAGGGGTGGGGTGAATATGTTTTGAGATGGTTTGATCATTTGGGTGATGGGTGGAGTGTTGGGCATGTTGGTGGGAGTTTGTTGGAAGCTATGTTGTGTGATCAATGCTTGTTGATATGCCTACAATTTTTTTTTCCAACAATGCTTGTTGTTGGTCTTACTATTGTTGTGCCAAAAATGCTTGTTGTTGGTCTTGTTGTTGGGCTAGTAATTAGGCTGCTTCTTGTTGTGCTTGATATTGTTGTAGGGCTTGTTGATATGCTTCCTACTGAGCTACTTGTTGTTGTGCTTGGTATTGTGCTTGCACTTGAGCTTGTCGGGCTAGATATTGGGCTTGTGCCTAAGCTTGAGCTTGTTGGGTGGCTTGTGCAACTTGTGAAGCTTGTGCAGCTTGTGTAACTTGAGCTTCTTGCACAACATGGAAAGCTTGGGTAACCTGTTGTGCTTCTTGTGCTTGTTGTGTAGCTTGTTGTGGGTATGTGCAAGATCATGATGGGCCAAAAAGTGGCGATATGATGGGTATGTGTAGGGTATGTGGCTAACGACTATTTTTTACCCAAAATTGATGAAACAAAAATGGTTTTTAAACGAGAATCTCAGCTTTCCACCAATATAAATTATGCTTTACTTTGAATTTAATAAATAATTATTATTCATTTTCTATTTGAATTATGACTAAAGTCCTGATTGATAGGTAGATTGAAAAACATATATAGCTTTCAAATGGTATCACATTTTTTGAATCCAAAACATGTGTCACATTCTATGTTTTGCATACTATTAGATTAAAAAAATGAAAAATTGAATTTCATGAAGTTTTGACCAAGCTAAGGTGGTCAAACATACGAGTTTTTATATTTTTTAAAATTTGTAATAAAAAATTCATAATTAATTATTTACTTGAAAAAAAATTACAAAAAAATATGCATCACATCGGGACATCAGTCCTCTAATTATATCTAAAATATTATAAAAAATTATTATCATTTTATTGTGATTAGGGTGGTCAGATAGACACGTCCTTGTTTTTTCCCTAAAATTTAATTACTAATGCATTGAAATTTCAAATTTTCACCAAATAGTTTTTTTTTTGAAAAAAAAAAATCTAGTAGTTTAGAAACTACATTTAATTTCCTACAAATTCTATTCTTACATATTTTTGAAATAATATAGATAACTTATTCAATTTTTTACATTTAGTTGCCTAACTCTAATTTTTCTGAATTTTTCGCCACTTAAGGGCCTGGTTTTTCCATGATGATCCTACACACACCCTTGTGCCTGTGCTTATTGAGAAAATTCCTATGCATCTTGTGTGTTTTGTGTTTGTTGAGTTTGGAATTGCTGAAGTTCCTTTTGATAGGCTTGTTGAGCTACTTGTAATGTGATGCTATATTGGTTTTCCATGTTTTCATTTTGTTGGGGGTGGTGGCAGATTTGGAATTATGTGAGATGTTGTGATGAGAGGTGTTGTTGGATTGATTTTTGTGGTGGATGGTGCAGCTGATATGATAGGTCCTTGGGAGACCACATTTTGAGGTATCATAGATGATGTATTGATTGTTTGTGTTGTTTGGATTGTGGCCACCTATTGTTGCGATATTGATGGAATGATCAAAGGATTTGATACGATGGTTTGATTTACAACTAGGGGATTGTTTTGATTTTGTTGATTGAGGTTTGGTAAAGGGGGTTTCCCTAAACTGAGGAGTGGTGTGGATGTTAGTGGTAGAGGTGGAAATGGTGGGAAGATGGGTGGTATGTTCCCTTAAGGGAATGATGATGATGAGGGTTCAAAGATTCCCCCTTTTCCATATAATCCACCCTCTCCTTGTGAAGTCATGGGGAGAGAGACTTGTGTGTTAAGAGGATATGCCAGTGTTGCATGAAAAGAGGATGGGTTGTTGGGGTCATGAAAGGTGAGCAGAATGTATGGGTGTTTCATATTTTGAGGAACGGATTGACCCAAGATTCTATTTGCATCCATGTCTTGGTTGTTCACAAGGGGGTGTGTTTGAAGAGCATGAAATAATGAGCTCCCCTTGTTTACAACTGGTTGAGTTGGAGCAATGGATGATGTGATTTATGGAATGGTTTGAGTGATGCTTTGAAAGGATGTTGTGAATGAGACCGGTGGCATAATCCCAAGAGGTTTCTCCACAAGAGTGCTCACATCATAGTCAGAAGGGAGTTTAGCCCCTTCTTTTTTCCAATTCTAGCATGTATTGTGAGGGATTAAGTTTCATCATGGCATTGAAAATTTTGTGAGTCTCGGGATTTTGGACCATTTCAATGATTTCATCTTGAGTCATCCCTAGAAATTTTTTGGTGATGTCCTCCACTTGGCCACCTTCTGCTTGAGAATCTTGTGGAAGTTGAGGGAGATTGAGTGTGGGATTGCTAGAACCAATGGGATTGATTTCGTGTGCGGTTTGACTCAAGTCACTTGAAGTGGAGGTTTCTTTGTTTGTTTCCATGTTCTTTTGTTGAGATCTAGTTTGGACTATAAAATAAGGATCAATTTTTAGGAATGTGGGATGTGAACCTCTAACTCCTTGGACTAATCTAAACTTTAGGTACAGAAAAGAAAGTCTAATATTTTAAGGATCAAAAGGATGGTTATGAGATAGTGAAAGATGGTTGATTGTGAATGATTGAACTCTTTGAGAAACCTTGAAGGAGATACTAGACTTTAGGACTTTTTGGATTTTTGATGTAGGATTTGATTTTGGATTTTAATTTTTATTTGGTTTGATCTGATTTTCATTTTGATAGTGAACTCATAAACTCCAAGAGGTTGGATGTTGACCTAGAGTAAACTTTTCCTCAAGATTATAATTTAACCAAGTGTGTAAAGAAGCATTAATCTACACAAACCTAGTCAAACAAGATGATTTTGATTTAATTTCAAGAGGATTTTCCCAAAGCTTAGTATGAACGATTTTTTCAAGATTTCCAAGAGTTGTTTGTGAGATGGATTTTGATTGGTGTTTGAGGATGGATGAGAGTGTTTATTTTTATCCTAAGAGACTTAGAGAGAATTTTTTTTACTAGACCTAGGTGTTGAAGAATATGCTATACTTCCTATGTGAGATACTCAAACCTTTGAAAAAGTCTTAGATTTTGACAATAGTAAAATGAATACAAATTGGGATTGTTCTTTAACACACATTTGTAAAAGTTGAAGACCAATCTCTCTCTAAATTCATAAAGCATAGACAAACGTTTCTTAAGAGCATTTTGAATAAGACCTTTGGAATTTGGTTTTTGTATTTTTATCTTTTGGGAAATCATTTGGAAGAGCACATGTGTGGGGTTCAATTATTTCTTATCTTTGCTTAATGAGTTCATTTTACCGCAAACATTTTCTTGACTTAGCTTTTCAAACTAAATGTCTAATGTCCTAATTTGTTCTCATCCCACAAGGTCCATTATGTGGAAATCAAGGAAATCAAGACAGTAGTTCCCTAATGTTGACTTTGGTGAGAGAAAATTGAGATAGAAATCCAAATACTTAGAAGCCTCTGAGGATGGAATCCCTAGGGCAAGAAATAGCACTTGAATTTTTTCAAAGGTATTTTCTCCTCCCAAAGGGTTTGACATTTGATGATCATGGTTTAATGTTTGTTTTCCAATGTTTTAGATCCAAGAAAATTGTTTTTTGATTCCAAAATGATGCACAACCCTAGGATAGAAAGAGACAATATTTTTTGAATTTCCACTTGGATAAATCTAGCTACGCCTATTCTTGGCAGATGATTAGAAGCTTGACCACACTAGATCCCCTCCATGACACTCACTTGTATGGGTTAGCCAAGCTTCAGTTCTCATGAATCTCCCATGAAAAACTTTTTATCTCTACCAAAAACTAAAAAAATGTGGGACAGCTTCAAAACGACCATTCTTGCACCAACAAATAGTAAGGATTTTGGCCTCTAAAAAAATTGGTTCTTAGTTAGGGTGATCAGGGAAATGGCACCTTGCAAGCATCTAGCAAGCCACTAAAGGCTTCAATCGATCCTACTAGAGGTGCTTATACTTTTTAAGGTAGTACCCCATTCTGAAAAATATTGTACAACTAAGGCCTACATATCATGAGGACTTGATAGTTTAGTCTTATCCATTTGTATATTGGCCTGAGTGAAAAACCAGTTTGAGTCACCTTCGAATTGGTCTTAGGCAGGTATCTCTAAAGGTAAAAAAATCAAGCAAGCACATCCATAGTTCGATCAATCCTTGTTTATGTGAACAAAGAGAAAACATGCATGATATGCTCAACTCACACTAGCAAGATTTTGTTCAATTTTAAGAAAACAAAATTGAAGTGTGGAGGAGTCTTTTATACAACTTAATATCATTGAAATACTTTTGATTCTCAAGATCACCATGAAGCACGAGAGAAGTACATATGCCTTTTAAATGATATTACTTTGTAAAATATATTACAAAACATGAAAAACACATGTTCATTTTAACTTCAAAAGCAATAATAGTTTATTTTTAAGCACCAAAGGGTATGTGTAGGATCATGATGAGCCAAAAAGTGGCAATATGATGGGTATGTGGCTGACGACTTTTTTTACCCAAAATTGATGAAACGAAAAAGGTTGTTAAAGCATATTCTCAGCTTTCCACCAATATAAATTATGCTTTACTTTGAATTTAATAAGTAATTATTATTCATTTTCTATTCGAATTATGACTAAATTCCTGATTGATAGGTTGATTGAAAAACATCTATAGCTTTCAAATGGTATCACATTTTTTGAATAAAAAACATGCATCACATTCTATGATTTGCATACTATAGGATTAAAAAAAAGAAAAAATCAATTTAATGAAGTTTTGACCAAGTTAAGGTGGTAAGACATACCAGTTTTTATATTTTTTAAAAGTTGTAATAAAAAATTCATAAATAATTATTTACTTAAAAAAAATTACAAAAAAATATGCACCACATTAGGACATGAGTCCTCTAATTATATCTAAAATCTTATAAAAAAAAATATTATCATTTTATTGTGGTTAGGGTGGTTAGACAGACACCTACCTCTTATTTTTTCCCTGAAATTAAGTACTACTACATTGAAATTTCAAATTTTCACCAAATTGATTTTTTTTTTTAAACAAACCTAGTAGTTTAGAAACTACATTCAATTTTCTACAGATTTTATTCTTACATATTTTTGAAATAATATAGATAACTTATTCAAATTTTTATGTCAAGTTGCCTAACTCTGATTTTTCTGAATTTTTTGCCACTTAAGGGCCTATTTTTTCCATGATGATCCTACACATACCCCAAGATGAAGTGTGAAGTTTTCTTGTTCAATTTTTAGATCCAAAAACCAACTCTAGTAAGTTCCTAAAGTTATTTTTAATCCCTTTGATTGTTCTTTTTAAGCCCAATTGAAATTTATTTTGAGTCCTAAAAACTTGAAGAGAACAAAGCCTTAAGGATGGGGTTATAATTGTTCCCCAAAGTGTTTAAAAACACTTATTTACAAATCAAGTAATGATGGCATAGAAATACTTTGTCTTCGTTTCCCTCTTCCTTCTTGATCACTTCAACCTAAAAAAAATGGTTAAACTATAGAAAAAAGAGCCACAAACAAGTTAGAAGTCAAAGGTGATGAAAATGAAAAAGCACATGTTGAATTAAAACTAAAAAAATGACTTTTACCTCACCCTAGCGGTGCAACCCACAAAGGCATCACAATTTGAAGGATTCCAACAACACTTTGGTGAACTAGCATTGCTTTATGAAAAAACTGGAGGCCACAATTGCATCACAATTTCACTCAGTGACACACTTTGGAGTTTGACTGATTCAGCTCCCCGGTTGATCACTACAACGTCACATTTTGAAGAGAAACGGTGCCACAATATAGCGATGCTAGACTGCTAGCGTCACTATTTGACCTTTTCAGCATCGCCCTTTCCTATAGACACAATTTTTTTTTAAATATAATTTTGGTAAAAAAAAGCGTGTTAATTTCTCAAGATTTGCCCTCCTTCTAGTGCCAAAATGTGAATGGTAGCTCTAGTCCTGCATAAACATGAACAAACAACACCATGTTAGTCAATTATACAAATATAAACTAGCATTCCCCATGAGATTGATTTGAAGCATAATGAATAAGAAATCAAGTAAAGAAATCAAGTAAAAACAATCTAAATCCTATTCCAATGCTCAAACCCTCAATCTCATGGGGGAATTGGTACTATTTTGATGTGGAAAATAGCCCTTTCCTAATTCCTTTCAATCTTTGATGATGATTAATTGTGCTCCTTGATAAAAATTTCCATAACGTAGCTATGGTGATGAAAAACTATAAAAAAACTTGAATGATATATGGATGACTTTGCTCAAAACCTGTAGATAATGACTTTGCATAAAGTTGTGTATCCAAAATAAATATGAGATCTCTCCATTTATAGAAGAGAAGGATGGAGGAATGAAAGATATGAAGAATGTGGGACTAAACATAAACCAATGACATTGCACCACTTGTCAACATGCTAGTGAAGAGAGGTGGAGCACATTTTGATGAATGTGCAAATAAATGCAATTAGGTGGAAATTTGAAATTTGAAAGTTGGCTTGTGGAGGAAGAGATGAAACGTGAGTTAATGCCACTTGGATCAAGAAAAAGGACATGTAAGAGTTATAAATTCCATGTTGGAAGACAAGTCCTTTTGGGAGGGAGATTTCAAAATGGAGGAATATTCCAAAGAGATGCCCTTTTGAATGAAAATAGAAGAATTTATAAATCAATAAATTGATTTACTTGTGCAAGTTGTAAAATATAGAGGATTTAATGGATTAGTGTTAGAGTTAATTAGGATTTAATTAACTCAGATGGGGATTAGCTTGATTTGACATTTTGACTTAGATTTTTGGATTTATTTAAATCAAAATGAGAGGAATATGAATATTATATTTATTTAATTAAAGGGGGATGATGTTAGACTTAAATCAAATAAAGGTTATTTTATTTAGTTTAAAGGAGATGAAATATGATTTAATCAAATAGAGGGATTTATCTAATTAAAAGAGGAATATTAGGATTAATCAAATAAAATGATTTATTTAATTAAGAGAAGATGATGATTTAATCAAATAAAATTAATTTATTTAATTAAAAGGGAAAATGATGAATTTAATTAAATGAGGGTTATTCAATTAAATGGTTACTAAAGAAGATGATTTAGTCAGAACTGATATTAGTAAACCAGGATCAGGTGCACGATATCCATCAGGATAATTTGAACGTCTACACTTAGTAGTACTTTGTGCTAGTACACAAAATTCAATAAAATGATGTGCACCATATTAGCTCTCCTTGCTACAATTCCAAAAATATTAGAATGAAGACATAATTCTCAATGTAAAGAATATTTGTAAAGATGAGTGTAAAACTAATAGCATAAAAAATGTATAATATAGGGCCAATAGTTAATATGAGGATAACCATTTTCACTTTAAACAGTAATTAAGCCTTGGAGGATGTTCCTTTAGGATAAATTAGTTAAAGATAAATAAGGTGATAGATTTGGTCTCTACTACAAACCATATCTTATACACAAGAGGACCCAAAGTTTGTCACCAATCTTCAAAGTACTAATTTATTGATCTTAAGAGAATGTAGCCTCATCTAAGAAAATAAGAAAGGTATATATGAAACCAAAGGATAATAAAATACTCATCCCTTGTAGTTTTCATATTTAAAGATCTTATTGTATACATGCTTATAGGTATAAAATTTAACAAAAAGTTCTCTACAATTTTATCATGTTATTGGGTATCATATTATGTTATGCTAATGAGATTTATAGGAGTATATGAGTCTAGAACACATGATAAATAAAATTAAATGAAAAAGATATTCCCATTCACTACTAAGTGTGTTGGAGAGGAAATATACCTACAATAGGATGGGTTTCTTCACCAATTCAAGTAATATATTCATATTCTTAATGCATATGTTTGCAAAAGAATAAGTTATATACTACTCAAACAATATAAATCAGAAAAAAATGACATAGGATCAAGAATTTACTAAGCATACATAAGTGAGGTTATATTCTTTCTAAAATGTAATCTTAAAAAGAAGGTTCTCAAACACAATCTATCATTTAATAACCCTTTGATAACCATGTATATCCAATATGATAGACCAAAAGGGTGTCTCAAGATAGCTCAAACATAATTAAAACATTTCTAATTTAATATAATTAATTACATGAACATATTAGAAAGTGGGATAACATGAAATATATGTTCCAAGTATTGTTATTATTGTTACTAGAGTGACATTATGGAAGGTTGCATGTGATGGAGATTATTGCAGATGATGTCAGTAATAAAAAAAAAGTGGTAGTATGGAAGTTTGTGGAAAGGTTTCATGTGATGCAATCAATGTGATGAACAAAAGTGTTGAGAAGTGTTCAACATAATGATGAATTTCATGATCATGTTGTTTACAATTGTACTACATCTCTTGTTGCTCATGAATAGGTGAATTCTAATATGAATAAGTTGTGGTTTCTTCATGTTGATGAAGAGTTATGTCTATTATTTTGTGAATGATTGTATTTTCTACCCCTTTATGTAAAAAAATGTATAAGATACGAAAAAAAGTATGAATGGTTTTCATGCATTGAGTGTTTGAGGAAGTTGTACTAAAGAATCTCAGGAGAATACTCCTCATTCCTCCACACATTAAGATATAGCTTTATGGTTTGGAAGTTATAACAAAGGTAAATTTGAAGTATGTATGTTCCTATTTTCAAAACATAGAAGTTACAAAAAAAAAATCTAAAGCTAGCAGAGTGAAGTATGTGTTGTTGTAGTAAGGAAGGGTCTATTGAATGCTCCATATTTCTCTACATTTGAATATATGGTCTTGTAGTTTGGAGGATAAGTCCAAATTGTCTAAATATTATATCATTTTAGGTTTTAGGTGTTGAGGTGTATTGCAAGTATGGTTTTCAATGTTCTAACTCAATACTATGTTTTCTAGGTTTGTAAGAGATGCTTGGTTCAATATTTGTTTGCTTGTGCCAGCATAATGTAGTGTAAAGTTGTAAAAGGGGTGTATGAGAATGTTTTTGAATATCATTTAATTCTTTTAAAGTGATATGCACATTGTTTTCTAATCTCTTAGGTATCACTTGAGGTTTAGAGCTAATGCATGGAAGGTTAAGTATTTAATGGGCCGACTTGGAATGTTGAATTTTTTTACCAAATCTTTGAAGTGTGCGCTAGTGTGAAGGTATGTGATAAGGAAAAATAGGTGCAGATTATCTCCTAGCTTGGACCACATTTGATTCCCTTTTACCCCAACTATTTTGAAGTTGACTTATTATGGTTTTTGCATGCTTCATGTTTTCACATTTCATCTTGGTCAGTAAGGACCAAATTTTTAAGCTTGCAAAGGATATAAATGATAGATCAAGTTTGTTAGAAAGTTTATGTGTTAGTGTGAGTGAGCATGTGAAGAAGTATATGAATTTTGATGAAGGAAACGACATTAAGGTAGTAGTATTTGTGTGAGTGAGGAAGTGTGCTAAAGGTAGTCAATCGAAAGAAGTAGAGGTTTTCAAGTAGAAGTGTTGTGGTGGTGATTAGTCAATGAATTTTTGTCATGTATGTTGCACTAAGGTTGTAGCCTCCTTTTGTAAGTGTTGTAATTTTTATGGAATTATAGAATTCATTTGGTTGAAGACATAACATAGTATTTTACAATGTTATAGCTTCCTTTGAGTTGTATCCCATAAAACCTATTGTAAATCTTGTTTTATTTGTGAGGGTAGATTTGGACAGTAGCTCTAAGTAGCTTTCTCACCATGGTTTTTCCCTTGTAGGGTTTTCCACATAAATTTTGTGTCATATTTGTGTGCTCATGCTCATGAATTATAGTTGATACTCTACTAGTTTAAAGAAATAAGAAGTTTTAATTGATAAAGTTGAATTGTAATTTTTTTAAGATATACTGATTCACCCTCTTCTCGGCATATCATTGTGTTCTAAAATGTGTTATCAGAGTTGATTTCCTTGGTGCATCCTAACAATTAAAGGTAAATATTGGTTTAGAACACATGGTTCAGAAAGATTCCTCCTCTGAAGAACCATTATTTGATGGAAGCAACTATGCCTTTTGGAGTGTGAGGATGGAAGCCTATCTCACTTCACTAGGGTATGATGTTTAGGGAGCTACAAAGGATGGTCATATTGAAGCTTATCATCTTATTATACATGCTAATGAAAAGCAGGATGATGAGAACAATACCAAATTAAACAATTTCATCTTGAGTGGTTTAACAAGTTTTCAGTTTGTCAAATTAATGCAGTGCAAGATAGACATGGAGATACGTGATAAGATCAAAAATCTCTATAAAGTAAATGGTAGTGTAAAGAAAAAATTAAAATCTTATAGAATATTGTTTGAAAAAATAAGGATGAAATAAGAAGAAAACATTGCTAGCTATTTTCTTTGGCTGGATGAACTAATCAATTAAATCAGAGGATTAGGTGAATAAATAATTGATTTAGTGGTTGTGAGGAATTTTTTTATAACTCTCTTATTGATTTGATACAATGGTGTCTACCACTGAAGAAGACAAAGATCTAACAAAACTTACCATGGAAGAGATATTTCGGTATGTCACCACCTATTAGATGAGAAATGAAGTTAAAGGTACATATAAAAGAGAAGTTAATTTCAAAGATGTGAAGAAAGAAGAAACATCTGGTTCACATAGTGAATTTGAGGAGGAAGAAGCAAAGTTTTTGAGAAACTTCAAAAAGGGTTTAGGCAAGTATAAAGGTAAACTAACTTCAATATGTTATAAATGTTGAAGAATTGGTCATTATGCATCCAAGTGTCCTTTTGGAGAAAAAAAAATAGTAGTAAGGGTTTCAAAAGGAAAAATTTCAAGAGGAACCTACTTTCCAAAGAATATTACAACTCCTTATAAGAATTAGATCACTACTGATTAGATGATTGTGGAGGAGAATCCTTATTCATGACCAAGGTGATATCTAATGACTTAGACAAGACAGTGAATGAAGAAGAAGGTGAAGTTGATTATGAAGGTGAACTTATTTGTGCTCTTGAAGACTTGGAATGTGCAAGAAAAGAGAATAAAGAAAAAAAATCCCTAATTGAAGCCAAAAAAAATGAATGTGCAAAGCTTGAAACATAATTCCTTTTACTCATAAAGGAATTGGAGAAAAAAAAGTTCAGAAATTTAGAAAAAGAAAATGTCATCAGACCTTAAGAAAGACCTTTCCAATTAAGAGTTGTCTCCAAAAAGAAGTTCAATCAATCATTGTTTGGTTATTGTTTCAAATACAATAAGTATGGTCATATGGTTATAGACTACATGTGTCTAAAATGAATAGAATAAATTTTGTAAGTGTTGGTTATTTTTTTAAGAACCAAACTTATTCTTACCATAGACCTATGAACTTGCTAAGAACAATTATCAGTAAGGGAAAGGATTGGATAACACATAAGTAAAGGCTTTTAGGTCTTCACTTTTTCACTTTAGGCTCTGTGAAACCTAGGAGGGTGATCCTAAACAATGTGTTCATAGATACTGGTGTCTATTTAGTATCAAACAAAAAATAAACAAATGATTATCCTTAAAAAAAAATAGAGGCACCATACCCTGAAGATTTGGCTAATCTAAATACAGTAGTGACTAACTTAAACAAGAGAATATAGAATTCATTTAACATCCCCACACACCAAAAGAGAATTCCATAAGTGATTCCATTATATTTTGTGATCAGCAGTCAAGTTGGTCACCGCAATTGGAGCATGAATACTTTGCTAGAATAGTGTTATATTCTAGGGAATGGAGTCAAACCATAAACCTATATGAATAGATAACAATATTGTATTTAGAAAAAATACCCACAGCCTTGAAAATACTACATTACAATACCCCCACCAGTCTTTTCCATAATTAACTTCTTACTAGCATCCTAACACAAGATTTATATCAAACCCACTATTACGTTCAAGCATTTACATACATTCATTGAATGGATAAGCAAGAATAAAACAACACATCTATTGGAATCCAACAAAGACAAATAAGATAACCATTGATTATATTATTCATAGTTTGCGTAATTTGTACACAAGAGAGAAATGTACAAAAATTTAGTACTATTTTACTATCTATATTGTTATCAAAACCCCATATATATATATTGGATGACCTTTTCCTAGAACATATTACTAGAAAACTTAGTATCTATTTTCCTTCTTTGTATAGCCCTTTTCAGAATTAACTACCTACTAACCTCCAATGTAACCATCCTTGAAATCCCTTTTATAAGATAAGGGAGCAACAAGCACCGGGTTGAATTACACTTACATTTCACAGTTCACTTTCATTTCAAAATGAATTTCAACAAAAGGTGAGAATATTCCCCAATCAGTTGCAAAACAATCATTTTTAAGTCAAGGGAGAACAAAAGTAGAAATCAAAAAGCCATTATCCAGAGTAGCCCCACCATTCTTTAAAATGTGTCACCGTCATAGCACCAAAAACATGTAAATTCACTCCAACTCGAGAAACGTCACCATCAACACCAAAGGAATAAATAAATGAAAACCCATATCATAACACACCAACCAAAGAAAACAAATTATCACAAAGGACCCAAAAACCCGAGCATCCACTAGGAAAAGAAATAGGATGCTACTTTTCCTTGTCACCAACAAAGTAGGTGTGCCCACTCGGTGTCCTTATATTTAGCAGAGTAGCCATCACTACCATGTCCTCAGAATCAACCCAATCCTTCATAGCCATGAGATATTGATGGTAACCTGAATCATTCTCGTTTGCACTATCAAAGGAATTATCTGAGACCTCAATAGGAGAATGATGATGTCCTATGTATCCCTGATGATACCTATTCCTTCCGGAAACTTTCCTCTTAGGCCTTTCAACTTTCTTCTCCTTTCCTTTGACCAATTCCTCAGAGACAATTCGGCCTCTCAAGTGATAAGCATGTTTGAGCGAACCCCATGAAGAATTTTTAACAACTCAGGCTTTCTTCTTTGGTGTCATAGGTATTTCTAGCATATCATGTTCACCTTGGGGAGAATTTTCCTAAGATTCAAGAGGGTTGATCCTCTTTGACCTATGGATTGTGTTGATGTTCACACTCACTTTTCCCATTTCCTTACTTAGCTACTTACCAAATTTTCTCTGAGAAAAGATACCACCCTACTCAGAAATAACAAACTCAAAATCACGCCTACTTTCAAATTCCTAACTCTCATAACAATAAAATTTTGAGAATGACCAAGCAAGTGATCTTCATTAAATAGAGCAACTGGTGTGTGTCCACATTAATTCTCCAGGAAATCTTGTGCCAAAGCACTGACAATGAATTAACCTAATTTTGAATCTAAATTATCAATCATACTTTGAAGCAAATCAACGGTTAGATAATCTAGATTATTAATAATGACAAAATTAAATGCATGTATTTGATACTTGTTCTTAATAAAGAAACTCGAGTGAGATAAGCATTCACTTAACTTGCATATTAAACATACGCTTAATTTATTAACCAAACCTGTCGTGTCACATTTACCCACTTTCCTATAGGAATTACTTCACTTGTAATTCATCATTGCAAGACAGTAGGGAACGGTCATGATTTACCTTCAGAATATCATCTCGTACCCTACCTTACATCAATTTCACCTTCCCACGTGTACTAGCTTTTGACAGATTTGATGGCCATAATTTTTTTTACCAATTTCACATGCGTTCTCAAGCTTCAGTTCTAATTTAGCACCGTTTGTATCTTGGAATGGTCTTAGCCAATATCTCCAGCTATATTTACCTATACCAGAAACTTTCTAAGTTCTTAGAAGCATTATGTGTGGCACTTTCTTGCGTGCCCATTGGAAGATATGGCATATAGGAGGAGCACTCATGGGATGGTAGGGAGTGGTCAAGACTTTCCCATGTTAGCTTCCATCAACTGTTGGTTTCATTTCTTACAAAGAAAATCACCGACCCCAAGACCTAGTGGGTCCCACAAAAATCGCAGGTGTCACTCTACCCGCTAGCCCGTGTGACTACCCTTCCTCACTGCTATAGATGAATGGGTACATAGGGAATAGATCTGATGAGAAAACATGTTGCGATGTCCACCATTGATCTTCCTTCATACTACGTCCACTACCCTTCTAAAGGTACTAGTCCCACCATCTGTTAGTATTACATGGCCATTGGCTGCTAGCCTGTGTCTTTAAAATAACATGAAATAAATCAAGATGGGCATGTGGGGAGTGGTAGAGATGTGGCCATGTCTTCAATCCTATAGTCATTAATATTCTTTGAATGGTGCCATGTATTATCACCAAGGAAACTGGGCCCACCAACACACCAGACATGTGTCTAAAGCCAATCAACTCGTGTAAATAAAATAAGAAGAAACAAAACAATGCATGCATACAAGGAACGACTGAGATCAAGTTCCAATGATCAAACGACCAACATGAAGTCCCAATTTTGTACATGCCACAAATTTTAATCTTTAAAAAGGGTGCCATCACTAGGAAAATGAGAACTTGACCCATAGAGGACGAAAGCTAAGGATTTAATTCATTAAAATAAAGCCTTCGATCATAGGAAAAATTAATACTGAGGACTAAGGTGACCAATAGACCTAAAATCAAGGGGTAGTAAAAATGACCTTAATGGCATAAGCGACAACTTAAGTGATCGGGTACCAGGAAAATAGGTCAGTGCAAAAATAAAATGACCAAGGGTTTTATAGAGCTTTCCAGGCCAATTCTGGAGGGTTTTAGTTTATAATACCCTAAAACATTTATGAAGAACACAACCCAAAGCTAGACATAAGGGTCCAAGCCAAATTTTGCACAATCATAGACTAGAACCAAGAATTTTTTGAAAGGTTCCATCAATAAGTAGGACTTCTCTTGCTTCACTAGTGGATGTCAATTTGATATGTCAAACCTTCAACAATGTTGGACATATATAAAAATATTGTAGAAGTGATTTAGAAAACTTAGAAATTCAAAAGGAATATGCTATTAAGCAAGTCATGGAAGATGACACAAATAATAAGGTTTAAAACTCTATGGTTGTCCGAATAGAATTTCATACTCAAGGAAAAATAAATATGTTGGTAATAGACAATGGATGTTCAAGTCACATGATAGGTGACAAAAGAAAATTCATCAATTTGGTTAAATGGACTTGTAGATCAACGAATTTTTGAGACAATTCATTTGCAAAGATTTGATGAAAGGGCATCATAATCATTGATGGAAAATCCACAAAAAAAAGATGTTCTTATGTTGAAGGTATGAAACACAATCTTCTCAGTGTAAGCAAGATGTGTAGAAAAGGATACAATCTCATATTTCATGAGCAAGGGTGTGAAATCAGAAGAGAAAACTATGGCGAATTGGTAACAGAAGGATCTAGGACAAAAAAATAAAATTTACAACCTAAAGGTTGTTAATGGAAGAATTTTTCTTATAGGATGAACTAATGAATTTTGTTGTGGCACAAAAGGATGGGACACATTATCTTTGATAACCTTGTGAACATTAGCTCCATGCAAGTAGTAAGAGATATGCCAAAGATTATTAAACTTGCAAGAACTATGTGTAAAGTATGTCAGATTTTGAAGAAAACAAAGATAATATTCAAGACCAAGGATTATTCTTCTACAAGACCATTGGAATTGATTCATACTAGTTTGTGCAAACCTACCAAGATAAAGAGTCTCCAAAGTGAAAGGTATTCCATGTAACTCATTAATGATTTCTCTAGGATGAAATGGGTTACATTCTTAAAAGAAAAAAGAAAATATGCCAGTAGATTTAAAATTTTCAAGTCAATGGTTAAAAATGAAATGAATGATAGAATCAAGTGCTCAAGGTATGATAGAGGTAGTGAACTCACATCAAATGAATTTGAGGAATTTTGTGAAGAACATGGAATAAAGATGCATCTATTTGCTACTAGAACTCCTCAACAAAATGGAGTAGTAGAAAGGAAAAATAGAACTATCAGGAGATGGCTAGGATGGTGTTGAATGAAGCCAAGCTACCTAATGTGTATTGGAAATAAGCAATCCATACTACTGTCTATATTCTTAATAGAGATCAACTAAGAGTGGACAACAACAAGATGCCTTATGAGCTATGGTATCGAAGACTAGGATCTTTCAAGTACTTCAATTTTTTTGGAAGAAGATGTTATATCAAAAGAGATGGAGAAGGTTTGGGAAATTTTGACTCAACATCTAATGAAGGAATCTTTCTTGGGTACTCAACTAGGAGAAAATATTACAAGTGCTATAATAAAAGGCTGAGGAAGATAGTTGAGAGCGAAATGTTAGGGTTGATGAAGAGTCACAATAAATTACACATGAGGAAGAAGACTATTGGTTAGATGAAGCTACCTTCTTAGAAGAAGAAGAAGAAGAAGAAGAAGAAGAAATTGAAGAAAAGGAAGAAGCGTATGAGAAAATCACCAAGACGTCTGCCAAGTTTGTCCAAAAGAATCACTCAAAAGATCAAATAATTGGATATAAGAATGTGGGAGTGTATACTAGAAAGATATTTTCAAGAACAAATGACACAGGTAAATTTCTCTTTATTGTTAAGAATAGAATCTAATACTTTTTCTAATTCTAGCAAGGATGAAGGATGGATTCAAAAATGGAAGAACTAAATTGAATAGAGAAAAATCAAACTTGGGAATTCTTGCCAATGCCTACAAACAAACATATGATAGGAAAAAAATGGGTTTTCAAAAAAAAAAGAAAAGATGGAGTAGTGAGAAATAAAGAAAGGCTAGTGTTTAAAGGTTATTCACAAGTAGAAGGGATTGAATTCGAGAAAAAAAATTCTTTAGTGGCAATAATGGAGGCAATCAAAATGTTTCTTGTATTTTCAATTCATAAGGACTTCAAGGTATGGGTAAAAGTACAAAGTTGTGTCACACTTTATAATGGAAACAACCAACACTCATCTAACTTTTAAACTTGAATCACTAAAAAGTGGCATATATGTTTTTAATTTTGAAATGATGTAAACTAATAAAATGTGTATTTTTTAGTATATTTTATGTTTATATTTTTTTTTGAAAAAAAAATAAAAAAAATGTATATAGAATTTTATAAATTTACACTACAATTTTGTTGCTGATAAAATGCTAAAAAATGAAGTTGCATGAGATGTCAACCTTTATTTAGTAAATTTTATTATTTTTCTTCCAATTTTTTGTGTATTTATAACTTGAAACTTTAGTGTATGGATATATTCATTTTCAATTTTGATAAATATATTTTTAAATAATATTAAAATGTGTGTGTACTGAAACATAGTTGTTTCCATTTGGCATCCAACTTTTATATTGATTATTTATCTAAAATAGAAAACAAGTTATACCACCTTGATATGAATTCTTTTATCTAGTGCCTCATTTTTTTTTCATTTTTTTTTAATAAGTTTTAGTATTTTTCTTGACATGGTAATTAACCTAATATTTTTGTTCTGATAACCTACTTAAATAGTAAAAATAAAATTTAAAATATAAATAATAGTTAAAACATTTAAATATATATATTTTTGAAAACTACACTAATGGATCTACAAAAGGGTATTTTTTATATTTAAAAAAAATGTTATTTACATGACTAGGAGTTGTTGAAACATCATGTTTTTCAAATAATTTAACTTTTTTGGTAAATTGGTTTCAGAGTGGTGCTACATATGCATTTATCTAACAATTTTAGTTGGAAAATTTGTGAAAATATATAAATTAGCTAGAATGAATCTTACTAGATCATATGTTTGACCAAAATTGATTTTTAGTTAAAAATACTTAAATTTAGTTGTGTTGTTTTTGGTTAGGGGTAAAATATGAGTTTTGAAGGGGCTCATAACCCTTTACAAAGGAAAGAAAGCTCGAAAATAGATGAACCATAGACCTACAGTAGCACCACAACAACCTCTAAAAGATTAATAGCACTACACATGCTCCATCTTACAAACAATCAAGGGCTAGAAACCCTTAAACAAACTGGTTTGGACCAGCACTAGAAACCCTATTAGTTACACAAAGAACTAGCCTACATCTATAGGCATCAACAAACCCACCGCTCAAGGAGGATACCACTGAGCCAAGAAAGATAATCATCACAAAAAGCACAGATAACATAGTGGTATAAACCACTAATAAGACCAAACACCCCACCTCAATAGGGGCTTTGTAATCCATCACTGAAAACTACCATAAATCAGCTTCCTAGCAGCACAAACTCACCTAGTAATAGGAAACCAACTCCAACTCCACCTGTAAAGGAGTGAGCTCCTCTCTATTGGAAAGGAGGATACGATCAGCAAAAACACCGCAACCAGACATCACCAACACCCTCACCCTCCACCTCCATGGGAGAAATACCCACCTCAATAAGAATAGCTAATGAGAGGGGACCTCCTCCATAGGACCAAAGGAGAAATCCAACATAGTAGCTAAGCATGCAACCATAGCCTCCTTTAGAGAACCATGTATAAGGAACAAAACCATTTAGGGTCTAGGATTAAAACATGAGAACCAACTAGCTAAGAGAACAAGGCCACAACTGATTTGAAAAGAATTCAAAATAGAAAGACCCTTCAGCTAGCAAGTCATCAACAGAAAAGAACCCAAAGCGTGCACCACAACCAGGTAAAACTTCAGCAATGGCCTCAAGCCCCAAAAAACCATTTCCTTCACCACCTCTAACTGAGCAAATATCCCATCTGAAGAAGGAAAGACAAAATAAACCCTAACCAAAGACAACCACTAGGAAAATAGAAAAACACTCATCCCAGCCAAAAGAACCCCACCAAAAATAGGGGAGAAGGACATAACCATTAGCTCCATAAGAAACTTAATGACATCCACAAAATGACAGGGTAGAGACAACCCATCCCAAACCAACATCAAAACCACACTGAGAACCAACAACCCCAGAAAACACACAAGCATCAAAGAACACTCGGGGTACAAAAACAAACAAGCAGCCCACAAGCCAACAAGGAGAATGTGGAAGAAATACAAGACAACAAGAAGGAAGCTAGAAGCATAACATGACGACAAGAGAAACCCCCAAGCCTCCCTATTACGTTGAATAGGGACAGAAAAATTCCCAAGCAACAACCAACACACTCCCACATCCCCTGTAGAGAGAGAAACCAAAACACAACAAAGAGCCACCAAAAAAGCATCAAGAAGAAGCAAAGGAGGACCAAGGAAAAAAAAGAAATAGAACAATCCAACACTGAGAACCCCCAAGCCCTCAAACTACGCCGAGTCGGAGAAAAAATAAGCTCATTTTTCAACCAACCAACCTCAGAAATACCAATGCACACCCTCAGCCAAGAAGGCTACCACAAGAAAAACACATGTGGATTCCCATCACCAGCCTCTGCACAAATTTTAGAAGCAACAATAGGAAAGAAACCTACCAAGAGTCCAAGACCAGTGCTGGCCCTAAGAAGCCAACGTAGTGAGGACACCCAATAGCCAATAGGGTCATCGATCATACCACATTCAGCTTATGTTGGATTCAAAAAGTCGACACAACAGTCATCCTTACCATCATCCACATCCTAGGAAAAAAGGAAGACTAGAAGAGGCCTCTTAGCCACCCAGATGCCTCCATCATTCTCAATCCCACCGCCCTCCTCAGCACTAGCAACGATGAGGAATAGGCCCAAAAGACAGTCTACTTGCAAAGGGAAGAACTCCCTACACCAGCCAAAGGCCTCCCTCTAGCCTCCACTATTATCATCTTCTGAATCTGAGTCCTCATCGCCTCCAGACTCAAATAGTTTCAAACCAGACCTTCTCTCGCCCATTCCCACTTTCCACTCCATACTTCACATATGTTATTATGGTATAAGTTGTTCGAATTTGTGACATAGCTTTGTTCTTTTACACGTATATCAAATGAATTTGAAATCTTGCTTCTTGAATGGCGAGTGAGAAGAATTTTACATAGAGCATCCTGATGGATTTCAGCTATCAAAGGATTGAAGTATGGTATGTAGACTTAAGAAGGATTTTTTTGGTCTCAAACAATCCCTTGAGGCTTGGTATGCAAGGTTGGAATTGATTACTTACTTCAATAGGGATTCAAGAAAGGTGCCACAAATAGAATTTTTTACATAAAAATTGAGGATGAAAGAATTCTAATAAATATTATATATGTTGATATAATCTTTGGTGAGAATGATGAAATGTGTAAGTTTGTTGAAGATATGCAAAAATAATTTGAATTTTCTATGATAGGTGATTTATCATTCTTTCTTAGACTTCAAATTTCACAATAAGATGATGGTATTATTATCTTGCAAGTAAAGTATGTCAAGGAGATGTTAAATAAGTTTGGTATGGAAGATTATAAACTAGTGAACACTCTTATGGTAATAGGTTGTCATTTGATTAAAGATGATGAGACACCTTAGGTTGATCAGACTCTATATAGGTCTATTATTGGGGGTATACTGTACTTAATAGTATCTAGGCCTGAAATTTTGCAAGATGTATGCTCGGTTGCAAGGTTTCAAATTGATCCAAGAAAAAAACATATGAAGGAAATCGAGAGGATATTGAGGTATTTGAAAAGAATTATGGATTATGGATTGTGGTATCAAAAAGGTGATGAATTCCCCCTGAGTGTATATACTGATGGGTAAGTGTAGGATCATGGGGGTCCAAAAAGTGGTTGATGACCTTTTTTATCCAAATTTGATGAAACGAAAAGGGTTTATTGTGAAAATTTTCAGCTTTCCAAAAATATAAGATATGTCTTATTTGGAATTAAATAGATAATTATTATTGATTTCCTACATACATTTTGACTAAAGTCCCAATTGATAGGATCATTGAAAAATATCTATAATTCTTAAACAATTTCACATTTTTTGGATTCAAAAAATGTGGCACATTCTATTCTTCCCATACTATAGAATTAAAAAAAAAAATGAATTTCATAAATTTTGGCCTAGTTATGGTGGTTAGAATAACAAGTTTTAATATTTTTAAAAAAAATTAATAAAAAAATCATAGCTAATTATTTACTTACAAAAAAATACAAAAGAATGTGGCACATCTAGGCATGTGACTTCTACTTATATTGAAAGTTTCAAAAAATATATTATACTTTCTTGTACTAAAGTTGGTCAAACATACACATGCTTTTTTATTTTTTCTTGAAAAATTTAGTACTACTACATTGAAATTTCAAATTTTCGCCAAATAGATTTAACTTTTTCCAAAAAAGGAATACTATCTTTTAAACTACATTCAATTTGCTAAAAAAAATTCTGTTACAAATTTTTTGAATTATGTTAATAACTTATTCAATTTTTCATGTCAAGTTTCCTAACTCTATTTTTTTGAATTTTATTTCCACTTAAGGGCCTAGTTTGGACCCCCATGATCCTACATTGACCCTGATGTTGAATAGGACTAGAAGTGTTGATGATATACAAAGAAATAGTGGTGGATATTTCTTTTTGGGAGACAAATTGGTCTCATGGTTTAGTAAGAAGTGGTATTCAATGTCCTTATTAATAGTAGAAGTTGAGTATATAGTTGTAGCATCCTATTGCATTCACCAGTTGTGGACGAAGCAAACATTAAATAACATCAAGGTAATGTATGATGAGCCTATTCCTATTTTGTGTGATAACAAAAGTGCAATCAATATTTCAAAGAATCTAGTGATGCATTCTAGAACCAAGGAAATATATATCAAGTATCACTTTCTAAGAGAGAACATTTCAAATCAAGAGGTAAAATTGGAATATGTACCTATAAAGGATCAGGTTGCAAATGTACACATTTGAATAACTTAGATACAAGTTAGGGGTTGTTTCCCCTCCTTCTAACTAGATGTATAAATAGTGTATCTACCTAGGGGGGAAAATTCAAGACATCTTTATCCCTAGATTGATGAGAGCTACCTCTCAGGGGGGGTCAAGTAGAAGGATGATAAGGTTTGCATAAATAGTGGAATCTTGTATATTATTGTAGGAGTAGTTGAAGACCACTATACCTTTTCTCTTAATGTCAAACACGGAGAAATTTTATATCAGTTCAGTGTTGCCATCAATGTTAAAGGGGAGATTATTGTAGGTATTATCATTGATGTCAATAGAGTGGCATTATGGAAGGTTGCATGTGATGGAGATTGTTGCCGATGTTGTCAGTAATATCAATAGAGTGGTAGTATGGAAGGTTGTGAAAAGGTTACGTGTGATGAAATTAGTGTGATAATCTTGAAAGTATTGAGAAGTGTTTGACATAATGATGAATTTCATGAGCATTATATACATAGGTCTACTACATCTCTTGTTTCTCATGAATAGGTGAATGGTGATATGAAGAATTTATGGATTTTTCATGTTGAAGAGTTTTTTCTATGATGTTGTGAATTATTGTATTCTTTGTCCCATGATGTAAAACATTACATAAGATGTGAAAGAAAGTATGAAATATTTTCATGCAGTTAGTGGCTCGAGAAGTTATACTGAAGAAGCTCAGAAAAATTCTCTGCATTCCTCCACACTTGTAGATATAGATTTGTAGTAGATGTGAATTATTTATGTTCCTATTTTTAGAACATATATGTTGTCACAAAATCTTCCAGAGCTGGGTATGTGCAGGATCATCATGGGAAAAATAGGCCCTTAAGTGGCAAAAAATTCAGAAAAATCAAAGTTAGGCAACTGGACGTAAAAAATTGAATAAGTTATCTATATTATTTCAAAAATATGTAAGAATAGAATTTGTAGAAAATTGAATGTATTTTCTAAACTACTAGGTTTATTTAAAAAAATAAAAAATATATTTGGTGAAAATTTGAAATTTCAATGCAGTAGTACTTAAATTTCAGGGAAAAAAGAAGAAGTAGGTGTCTGTCTGACCACCCTAACCACAATAAAATGATAAAAAAAATTTATAAGATTTTAGATATAAGTAGAGGACTCACATGTCCAGATGTGATGCATATTTTTTTGTAATTTTTTTCCAAGTAAATAATTAAATATGAATTTTTCATTACAACTTTGAAAAAAAAAATGCATATGTCTAACCACCTTAACTTGGTCAAAACTTCATGAAATTCTTTTTTTTTTAATCCTATAGTATGAAAAGCAAAGAATGTGATGCATGTTTTAGATTCAAAAAATGTGATACCACTTGAAATCGATAAATGTTTTTCAATTAGCCTATCAATCAAGAATTTAGTTGTAATTCAAATAGAAAATAAATAATAATTATTTATTAAATTCAAAGTAAAGCATAATTTATATTGGTGGAAAGTTGAGAATCTCCTTTGAAAACCCTTTTCATTTCATCAATTTTGGGTAAAAATAAAATCATCAGCCACATACCCTACAAAAACCCATCATATCACCACTTTTTGGCCCATCATGATCCTGCACATACCCAGCTAGCCAAGTAAAGTCTATGTTGTTGTAATTAGGAAGGATTTGAGGAATGCTCCACATTTGGCTGCATTTGAATATATGGCCTTACAATTTCGAGGATAAGTCCAAATTGTCTATATGTCATCTCATTTTAGGTTTTATGTGTTGAGGTTTAACATAATTATGGTTTTCAATGTTTAATCTCAAGGCTATCTTTTCTAGGTTTGCAAGAGATGTTGGGTTTAGTATTTGTTTTATTATGCCAACATAGTGTAGTGTGAATTTGTAAAAGGGGTGTTTGAGAATGTTTTCAAATATCATGTAATTCTTGTAAACTGATCCACGTATTACTATCAGGTCTCTCTTGTATCGGTTGTGGTCTAGAGTTAATGCATAAAAGGTTAAGTGTTTGCTAGGTTGACTTGGAATGTCGAAGTACTTGCATTAAATATTTGAAGTGTACTCCGACATGGAGGTGTGTGCTAAGGTAAAATAGGTCCATATTATCTACTAGTTTGGACCACATTTGATTCCATTTTACCATAGTTATTTTGAACCAGACATATTATGGCTTTTTCATGTTTCATATTTACACATTTCATCTTGGCTAGCAAGGAGAATTTTTTGTAAGCTTGTAGAGGATAAATTACAGATAAATTTTATTGTAAAGTGTATGTGTAGGAGTTTGAGTATGGAAAGAAGTATATAAATTATGCTAAAGGAAATGAGTCAAGGGTGAAATTATTTATGTGAATGAGGAAGTGTCAAGAAGGTAGTATTTCAAAGGTACCAGAGGTTGTTGAGCAGAAGTATTGTAGTGGTGATTAGTGAACACATTTTTATCAAGTATGTTGTACTAAGGTTGTAGCATCCTTTTGTAAGTGTTGTAATTTGTAGGATTCATAAACTTACTCTGGTTGAATCCATAAAATAGTGTTTGAGAGATTTGTAGCTTCCTTTGGGTTGTAGCCCATTAAACCTATTGTAAATGTTGTTTTATTTATAAGCCTAGATTTGGATAGTAGCTCCAAGCAGCTTGCTCATCGTGGTTTTTCCTTGTGGGGTTTTCCACATAAATCTAGTGCTATGGTTGTGTTCTTGTGCTCTTGAAATGTAGTTGATACTATATCTATTTAAAGAAATAGGAAGTTTCAATTGATAAATTTAAATTGAAAATTTGTGGGATATATTGATTCACCCCCATCTCAGTATATCATTGTGCTCTAACACTTATACCATAAAACCCATTATCATTGTTTAAAACTTACAAAAGTGGAATAAAACCTAGAAAATGATACCATATTTAATACCCAAAAATAATAGGAAATATATAATAACTATAGAATACCCTTAATATCCATGAAAAAACTAATTATGACACTAAAAAATGTGACAAACATACTTCTATAGGTAAAATTCTAAATTAAAACTCAATAAAATAGTGACACCTATGTAGACCTCCTTGTTACTTAAAAACTTAAATACTAGACACAAATATAATCTAAATATATTTTAAATTTTTTGTTTTGAATTATCCATTTTTGAAATCTATTCTATGATCTAGAGGAGGAGAAAAAATTACATAAAATTTTAAAACCCCTTTACAATTTGATATATTTAGAAACTAGTTTTTAGTTAATAAAAAGATAAATAATTACTAAATAACCCTTTAAATAATTGATATAAAATATAATCATAAATCTACCCAAAATTAATTGTAAATAAAAAACATGATAAGCATGCATTAAATTTATAAAATCTCCCTAAAAAAAATATCAATGTTAAAAAAACTATACCACCAGATATATCATTCAACATAATTTTAAAAGGAAAATAAACTTTTAATTGCCCTTAAAATCTGGAAAAATTAAAATATCACATTAAGTATCCTTATCCTTGCACAAAAATAATTTAAGTTACCATGGCTACAAAATCCATATAAATTTATTAAAAACATGTAAAATACCATACAATAAAATTCATACTCTACCCTAGCCACCATCATGAGGATAAAAGAATAATAAAAGCATATCTTCCATAAATCCCAAACTTTCATTCGACTTGAAATCTAATTTTGTTTATACTTATACTATTGTTTAAACCTTTTTTATATGCATTAAATCTAGATTTTTTATTTCTACTACATTACTTTGTTTCAATTTAAAATATATCAAATTTATGATAGATATGATATCCACAATATTAAAAAAATTACTTTTTCTACTCAAAGGATTTTTGGGTATAAAATATTATAGAATAAATAAATGATGTATTTCCCTTTCCTTGAAATTTTCAATTCCATTTGTTTTCCAAAAAATAGGAAGTGGATCATCACTTCCTACGAAATCAATGCCACACAAAAAGAGTCCTCACATCCATTATGTTAAAAAACTATATAGCAAGAAATAAAACAAAGTGTAAGATAATAACAATTACACACATAGCTATATATAATGTCTCAAATATTAAGAAATTAATATGAAATGTTAGGAAATGAATTATTATTATTTTATATTGAACAGAGAAATTTAAATTACAAGAATACAGCTACAAAATTAGCTTGAAAGAATCTAGCGAAACACAAAAACAGGTCCATATCCAAGCCACAAGGCTACAAACAAACTCTTACATTAGCTGAAAAAAATATTTACCAAGGCAGATTTCCACAAGGCTACAAACAAAACTCTTACATAAGTTGTACAACATATTTACCAAGGCTAAGCTTACTATCAATTTGAAAGTGCATGACTTGATCTTTGATCTACTGAAGATGAAACTTGATCTACTCATTCTTCTTGCACAAAAGATGAAGCTGCAAGAAAAAATAGGCCACCTGAAGAAATATATCAGAGTAAATCCTTATAATATTAGTTACAAGATAATATTCATTATAAACCATAGAAACACATCTATTGTTCCATATATTTCTTAAAATAACTTGCTGAAGAGAATACACTATAATCACATTATTTTGCATGCCGAGGACAAGAATAGCTTCTTTCCAATTCAAAACATGATTAAAAATAGTTGGAAAGTATTTAAAAAAAAAAAACATTGTTTCTTAACATGTAAACTATCTCAAAAGATATGCTTCAAACTTTCAATATTATGGAAAAATGGACAACTAACTGGTTAGACCATAATACATCTCAATCTATCTCCCATAGGTAGTTTGAAAATGTAATATTTTCCAAGCCAACACCCGTGTATCAAACCTAGCCTTAGATTTCCATATTTGAGCACTCATTTTAGACCAAAATTTAAAGCTAAATCTGCATTTCTATTTGAGATTCAACTAAGTAAGATGCTAGCTAGGAAGTAACTGGATATAAATTTTCTTTAAAGGAAAATGGTTGAAATGGCTGAAAGTCAACGATTTCCATTTTTTAAAGATATAACAATCCCTTGAAGTACATAATTTCATAATCAGATCAAAGGGGATAAGTGACTAAATAAAAAACATAAAATGTTTATATTTTTCATTCAACCCATATCGATTCTTGATATTATCCCATGGGTCCCAATCAAGGATATCAAAATCCCACAAATCTTTAAATTTTCCAACTCCTTTCCTAAAAAAATATTTAGCATATCTTGGAAAGTTGATCACTAATGTCTGATTATGATAAGTGATAATTTTACTCCACCATAATGAAGCAAAAGCAAAAATGAACCCATGTAGGGAAGAGTCATTTCATTTTAAGAATTTTCAAACTCTTTGCCACACTTTCCATATAGATTGCAAAGGAAAAGAAGCTCTAATTTTAATGAAAGGGGATAAGTGTAACTTGTCAAGCCAACCAACAGCTTGCGACTTTTTCTTAATTGAAGCTTCTATGAGATGTTGATGAACAAGTATTTTCCAAGGTTCTTGTCCATTAGTACCTCTAATAATCCATTTTGTGCTAAGACAAGTTCCTTAAGTTTGGGGGCTATAAGGCCTAGGCCATCTTTATGTTTGGGTTGAATGCAAAGAGACCATGAAGTAGCAATGAACCCAACATTACCATCCCATTCAGACCATAGAAACTTGTGAATAATTCTATTCAATTCCTCATAACCTTTCTTTGATGGCATCCAACAAGAGGAGTAATATACACAGGTCCAATGAGAATCTTATTAGAAACTTGGATCTTTCAAGCTAAAGAAAAGAATTTATTACCAAGATTAAACAACTTATTCTCAATTCTTTTTAAAAACCAAGACCACATTTGAGACAAATAAAAATCCAAATCAAATGGAATTCCAAGGTATCTAGTTGTGTGAGGTTGAAATACATTAGATACAAACAAGATTAAACGTGCTTGAAATGAGAATCTAAGCTAAGATCAAACACACAAATCTAAGATCTAATACTATAGATACGAAATGAAACTAAGCTATTGAAAATACATTAAGAAATCTATGATTACCAAATTGAATGCAAACAATAAGAAAAGTGTTACCATCCCATATTAGAGTGTATTCACCTGATGTTGGATTTTCCTTATCATCGTGAAGCCTCCATAGTTCATGTGCAAAGCTTTGATGAATGATGAATATTGGTTGATGGAAGAAAGGTTGAAGCTCTATCAATGGTGATCTTGATAGTACTTCGTAGCATAAGGTATGTTGATTGTCCCATCCTTTTTTGTGAGGAAAGAGGTTTGTTATATAGAAAATGAGATTTGAAATGGACGATCAAGATCGTGTTGGAGAATATCCAGATCAATGGCCAAAATGTGTTGTTGAGAGGATTTAGAAATGAGAAGATGGTGCAATGTTGATTGCACAATTTGTGTGATTGAGGAATAGATTGGCTAGTCAGGCTTCAAATTGATCAGACAGGAATTCATTGATGAATCAGGATTTAAATGCATTAGTTAGGAAATAGATTAATTAGTTAGCAAATATATTGATTAGTAAAAAAAATAGATTTCTCAGTCAACAATCATAATTTTCTCAATCAAAAAGTGGATGAGGAAGATGAATTAATTGATTTAATTAATAAATTACTTTTTGGAGTTGAACATGCAAATCAAGTTTGACTTTTGCAAACAAATTTGCATTAGTTTGATTTCAGTTTTGATAAATGGTTTGAATAGTTTGATTCAATTATTCAAATTTTGGAGGGAAAGTGTCGTAATTAAATTATTATGATTTAATAATTTAATTAACTTAGGGAAATAAGGTGTTTTAGTGACATAATTAAATAATTGGTGTTATTTCATCAATCAAGATGAAATAAAGTGGGATTAGGACTTCCTTAAATAAATGTAATTTATTTAATTAGTCGAAATGATAGAAATGTGAATTAATTAAATAATGTTGTTTTATTTAATTAATAGTAGAATTAGGGTTTTCAAGACTTCATTAAATAAATGAAATTTATTTAATTTGTCAAAAATGATGAAAAAGTGAATTAATTAAATTAATGTTGTATTATTCAATTAATAGAGTAAATTATGGTTTTGGATGGTGTTTGATGTTGTGTAGTGTTTCCAAGATGTTTTGGGACGTTGTGGGTTGATTCCAAGATGTGGGATGATTTTAAGATGTTTCGAGATGTTTCAGGATGATTTTAAGATGTTTCGAGGCATTTCAGGAATGTTTCAAGATGTTTCAGGATGATTCTAAGATGTTCTAAGACATTCTGGGATGATTCTGAGATTTTCTGCGGCATTCCAGGAATGTTTTGGGATGATTTCAAGATGTTCTGAGATGTTCTGAGATGATTTTGAGATGTTATAAGAAATTTTGGGATAATTCTGAGATGTTTCAAGACATTCCAAGAATGTTCTGAGATGTTCTGAGAATGTGATAGGTATTAGATCAATTTTTCATGTCTACAATTTGCCCCTCTTTGATACAAAGCACTTGTTGCTTTGTTTCAAAGAGTTTTTTTTATTAAGATCAAGTTTTTGAAAATATTTATACCCTACCATGCCTCAACATTTAGTAGAGTGATGGTAGGACTATGTGCTTCCCCCTCGAGAGGTTGGCCAAAAATTTCAAATTTTTTAGGTCAAGCTCATGACTCTTCTATTTCGGCTTTGCTATGTTTAGGATGAAGAATTAGGTCCATAGATCCTTCGCTTGGGTATGTGCAAGATCATCATGGAAAAAATAGGCCCTTAAGTGGCAAAAAATTTAGAAAAATCAGAGTTAGGAAACTTGACATAAAAAATTGAATAAGTTATCTATATTATTTCAAAAATATGTAAGAATAGAATCTATAGTAAGTTGAATGTAGTTTCTAAAATCTGGGTTTATTTTAAAATAAAAAATCTATTTGGTAAAACATTGAAATTTCAATGCAGTAGTACTAAAATTTCGGGAAAAAATAAGTAGGTGTCTTCTGACCACCCTAACCACAATAAAATGATAATATTTTTTTATAAGATTTTAGATATAAATAGAGGACTCATGTTCTGATGTGATGCATATGTTTTTTTTTTCCAAGTAAATTTTTATTTTTTATTACAACTTTTAAAAATATAAAAACTGTATGTTTGACCACCTTAACTTGGTCAAAACTTCATGAAATTCAATTTTCCTTTTTAATCCTATAGTATGTGAAGCATAGAATGTGACACATGTTTCGATTCAAAAATGTGATCTGTTTGAAAGCTATATATGTTTTTCAATCAACCTATCAATCAGGACTTTAGTTGTAATTCAAATAGAAAATGAATAATAATTATTTATTAAATTCAAAGTAAAGCATAATTTATATTGGTGGAAAGCTGAGAATCTCCTTTAAAAACCCTTTTCATTTTATCAATGTTGGGTAAAAAAGAAATTGTCAGCCACATACCCTACACATACCCATCATATCGCCACTTTTTGGCCCATCATCATCCTACACATACCCGCTTCTCGTTACGATGTTTTTTCAAAGAGCTTATAATTTGAAAGTAGGAAGGTTCCCTAAGTAAAATTAGGGTTTCTTAGGTGAAATTAGGGTTTCTTTGATGTTTAATATAGGAAATTATTCCTCTAGTTAGCTCATTTGTGCTTTGATCTTTATGCTAATTCTTCTCTCTATATTTCCCATTCTGTCAATTCTCAAGGAGAAATGCCAAGACTTGAGGGGGGCCCACATCATTCTGACTTGGTTCAAGAGTTCAGACAACCTGTAGGTGTCGGTGGTCCAGTATGTACCTTGTCCCTTCATTTTTTCATCTTTTTAAGTTCTCGTATTGCGTGTACAAAGTTCTTCAAGTCAATAGTGAAGTTCTAGTGATTTTTGAGCATCTGGATCATTTTTCTTGCATTTTCTAGGTGAGAACCTCACCTTTGACCTTTAAACCCTTTCCCTTGACCTAAAACTTTGCTCTTGACTTAAACCCTCGCTTTTGATTCATGCACTTGATCTAAAACCTCACCTTTGACTAAAAACTTTGCATTTGATTGTTGTTTTTCCTGAAACTTCACTCTTCACCAAGAATCTTTCACTTGGTTGAAAAGCTTGTCCTTGTTTCCTCACCCTTGACCTAAAACCTTGCACTTTCTTGAAAACCTCATCTTTTGCTTGTTGTTTTCTAATCATCTACTCTAAACCTTTGCATTTGAATTTAGATCTTTTATTTTCTTTTAGCATTTTCTCTAAACCCTTGCATGTGCTTTTTTGTCATCCTAAATGTTATTTTCATCATGTTTTGTGTTGCTTTACACATTCATAGTGAAACCCTAATAGTATGGGTTAAAACAATTGCAGGTGGGCGTCAAACCACTGCAACCAAGGGAGAGACGTCCTTGACACCTGTTTGTTCCAATTTCCCATTTTAGTGTATTGGAGTGAGAATTTCTTGATGTCGTTGGACTATGATATTTTTGCTACATGCCTCCTATCAGGTCTCACACAGTGATGATGACCACACTTGTGGAGCGATGACATTCCAAAACATCCTAATTTCATTTGGCTATAGAAGAGGCGATTGTTACGCTCGAGGATGTGTGGAGGACACTCTACCTTCCCATTCATTGTGAGCTTGTTAGATATCATGCTCAACGTAGTACCTGTTCCATGCAGCAGGTGTTAGGTTCTAGAAACTTGGAGTTGTGCTAGCCAGAGATTGATCTATTTGATTTTTTTGGTGGTGTAGATCCTATTTCGCTTGTCCTATGGGGTTTGATTTTAGGACTAGTTGTTTCTGATAGGAGAGGTTGGTAGTTTCCTATAGGTTGGGGTGTATGTATTGAGAGTATTCTTGAACATGGGATGAGGTATGCTTGTAGTGCTTTTCTTCTCACCCACCTATATAGAGATATGCATGAGGTTGTGTATCAAGGCAGGAAACCTATTTCTGCAGGTGTTTCACTTTTGCATGTTTGGGCGTGGGAGCATATTTTTGTTGGTTGACTAGATGGGATGCATGATCATTCTCCTGATGACCCGTACTCCTATCGTTATGAGGATTTCATGCACTACACCTTACCTAGTGATCGTCCTTATTGGCATTGAGTTTTTGATGAGATGCCAGGTTTTCTTTGGAGCCCTTATATGGGTTGTGAGGCTTGGACAGAGGATTCATATCATATTGTTTACTATCAACATTCTTGATGGTTGATTAGTCATTCTTATTCTATGATAGAGCATTACTTACTGGACCAAGTATGTCATCAGTTCAAAGAGAGACAGGGGAAAGTTCTTGATGCTTATGAGGCTCAGTTCAGTTAGACCACTAGGGAGGTCTGTGTATGGGGTCTCCAGGTAGATATAGATATTTTTGTTGCTGAGTTCATAGCACTTTCCCCATTTGGTTGGGGTTTTCCGGTTGGTTTAGCTGATCTAGGCACTACTATTGATTATGATGAGTGGTGGGCACGACAAAGACCATTGAGGCTCACTGACCCTGGGGGTGATCCTTCTTTGAGCTGAGCAAGTATTGCAGGTTGTCATGGGGAGTGATAGCACATTGAGGTTCTCTCAGAGCTATTGGATAGGGCCCAATGTGATGGGGCATAGCATGGTTAGGATTAGCGTATGCCTCAAGCGTAGGGTCATATATATGCTTCAAGTCCTCCTCCACCAGCTAGGGATGGAGATATAGTGTTAGTTCATATGACTGTTGCTAGAGATGAAAAGAGTATGATGATAGGCTATGGAGGCTCAAGTAGACATTTTGAGGGTTGAGTGAGATAGTGAGAGTAGTTGACAGCATGCTACAAAGGCTTAGGTACAGTTGCTTATGATAGAGAGAGATACTCTCAAGGCAGAGTGTGATAGTATGCGAGCCGAGCAAGTTTGGTTTCTATAGATGTCTACTTATTATCAGACTTTATATGATGCTACTATTCCTAGGGTTGCTCGACATCCACGGTTTGGAGAGCCTAGTGATGTGAGTGATGGAAGTGTTGGTGGTAGGGCAGGTCATCATTCCATGAGACAACCAGATCCTTTTGGTGGCCTACAACTTGATTTATAGGGTTTTGTCCTTCTTGTCAGGGTGTTACTTTTTTGTACTTGATCTTCATGTTGTTTATTGCTCAGAGACATATTGTAGACATGTGTTTTGTATTTATATATATTCATCGGCCCAGTCGAGGCCTCATATATATGTTATGATTTTGTATGACCCTATCACACTTCTTTCACTGAGGATGATGTACTTACGACATTCACTCTTTTGATGATGATATATATGAGATATACCTTCTTCAATTCAACCTCATTTTATGCTTATGTGATGACTATATATGATGATGTATGTTTATATATGTTTTTATACTTTTCCGATGTATGTGTATGATGTGGATGGATGAATCATAATTTATTTTATTTGATGTTGTGATATATGATGTTTATGTGATGATATATATGATGAATGAATGCCCCATACATGATACTTGATGTTTTTATTGGTTTCTTATCATCATGATGTGTATTGACAACATTGTGGATGCAACATGGTACTAATGATATTGCTATGCAGGGTGGATGTTAATTAGAAGAAATATCAATGATGGATAGAAATATGATGTTGTTAGTGTAAATATCGATGATGGATAGAAATATGACGTTTTTAGTAGTTGGTGAGTTGCATTTTCTTTGCCTTAGAGACTACGCAGTTTGAAAAATATTGTTTGATGTAGCAAATGGATACGATGCACCAGGGTATTAATGACCATGGCGACTTTTTATCTATTGCATGGACTTTGAATATACAAAAAAATATTATTTTTTCTCATACCATACATATGGAAACTTTATTTAAAGTATATATTTGGGTTGTGCTAAAAACTTTTTGGACCAGTCACATGGAGAGGTATAGAACACCTAACATACAACCGCTTCATGAATTGTTTCAGCACAACTTTCATATACTTAATAAAGCAAGTATTCACTATGGTAGTATTAGAAAGATATCTTGCAAACAATAAATTGAAATGAAACTCAATTTCCCCCATCACTTGCCATATCCGTTAAGGCATATCTCAGGATGTTGGTGAATTGTCAAAATGATAGGTAGTTGATACTTGGCTTTGTTTCAGTTTGTTTTGAGATCAAATTGTTTTGGTTGTTTGCTTGAAGGTTCTAGATTTTTGGTGTTTTCTTTGTTTGTTTGTTTGTTTTTTCAAAGGGAGGGTGTGATGATTTGTTTATTATGGGTGATGTTTTATTGTGGATTTTGATGACATAATAGATCTTATTAATTCTTTTCTAAGTTTTTATGATTTTATTTTTGTTGTTTTTAGGGGACTAACCTAGGTCCTAGAGGGCTCATCAAAGATAAGCCTTTCCTATGTTGTACACGCAGAGGCTTGTAGTTCGCTTGGTTTGAGTGTTTTTGAACTTTTTTGTTTTGTGAATGTTTATTGAATTTTGTTTTTTTTTACTAAGTTGAAAATAAAACATGTTGGAAACCTAAGTGGACTGACCTAGGGTCTCGGGGGCTAATAAGCCTTGCCTACATTGTACATGCAGAGACCACATAATTCAATTGTTTGACTCAAAAAGCATAATTTTTTATTGGATAAACAACATTGATAATCTAGATTGATATTCAACTTTTGTGTCTAGAGGATATGTTGTAGGAAATCTACTTGAACTAGCTATGAGGTTCAAGAAAATTTTGATATCTTAGACAGTTTTAGTGAAGGAATAACCCAACAATGTTGTTTTGTTTTGATTTTTTTGCAAGTTTTTGATCTTTGTTGTTTTTTGATGTTTTTGATCTTTGTTGTTTTATGACCATGAGAGGATGCTAAAAGATCTAACCCATGACCAACTTCGAGAAGTTACCCCCAATTGGAGATAAAATGACTTTCCTTAAATTAGTGACAAGCCATGGTTGGATACATGTTTTATTATGAAATGGATGGGTGGATGTCATGGATAGTATTGATAGATAATGATGCATGTTTTATTCAAACATAGTGCATGTTTGTTAGGTTTTCACTATGGTACCTATTCTAGGAGCACCACAAACTAGTTTTCACTCAAAGAACATTTTATTTCTCTTTACTATTTTTCTTTCTTTTTGATTTTTTTGTATTTTAATGTTTTTCTATTTTTTTTTGGATTTTTACCCTCTTTCCTGTGGTGTGAGATATTGAAAACTTGGATTGATATTTCACTTTGTTTTTTCTAGAGGATATGTTGTAGAAAAGCTTACTTGAACTAGTTGTGGGGGTCAAGCAACCGTTGATATCTTAGAATTTTTGAGTGAAGGAATAATCCATGTTGTTGGTATCTTTGAAGGTTACCTTGGTAGTGCATTGGTGGTACACCTCGTTGTCGAGATGAACTATTTTCTTGATTTTTGATTTCTTTTATTTTTTATCCTTTTTCCATTTTCTTTTGGATTTTTACCCTCTTGCCTAGGGTGTAAGAGACTGAAAACTTGGATTGATATTTCACTTTTCTTTTCTAGAGGATATGTTGTGGAAAAGCTTACTTGAACTAGTTGTATGGTTTAAGCAACTATTGATATCTTAGAATTTTCAAGTGAAGGAACAATCCACATTGTTGGTATCTTTGAAGGTTACCTTGGTAGTGAATTTGTGGTGCATCTTGTTGTTGGAATGAATTGTTTTGAAGGTTACCTTGATAGTGCATTGGTGGTACATGTTTTTTGGATGAAATATTTTGAAGGTTAAACTGATGGTGTGTTGGTAGGTATACCTTCTTGTCGAAATGAACTATTTCAAAGGTTACCTTGATAGTGCATTTGTGGTACACCTTGTTTTTTGGGATAATTCCTAGATCACAATGTGAGCTAGAAGACATAGACCAATATTTTTTCTAAAGCAAGATGTAAGTACTTGCCCCCCAGTGTTTAGCAATGTAGGTGATAGATTATCTTGTGATAGGATAACATGTTTGGATAGAGTATGCCCCTTTGGACAATGTCCCATGGCTCATATAATGTTGAATAGGATAGGACCAATGAGAGTGACCCATGTCAAGATGTTTTCCATAAGCAAGTTTAAAGTGTACACAAAACATTTGTCAACATCAAGGTAAGGTGGGATTATTATGGATTAACTGAGATGCTTCCACCTGAAATGGTGCACGTAGATGCTCAATTCTAAAAATGATGCTTGTTTGCCAAGTTTTCACCATTGTACTTGTCCAAAGCACCACCATAGTGGTTTTCACTAGAGGATGGTAAGGGTGGGTCGATTATACTTGATCCATGATGAATCAAAGAACAATCTATCCACTAAACTTCAATCTACCAAACAAGATGATTCAAATTGAAAAGTTAAACTAAGAATTTTAATTGAAAATAAAAGTTACAAACTACAAGAATAGTTAAATTCCTACTCTAACCCATTTGAAACTAATCTTGTTATGGAATTTGTGTTGTGTTGATGTGAAACAAAAACCCTTTCCTTATCCCATGATTAGTGAACTGGTTTCAATCGATTCTATGGAAGATAATTGACGAAACCATTGTGATTGATGTATGAAAACCTAGTTTATGCTAAAAATGAACATGATGCAAGCTAAGTTACCATGATTTTATTCTAAAAATGAACTAATTGTGCTATTGATAAGCTAATTTAAGCTAATTCTAAGCTAAAAGATGAAAACCTAATTCATATACAAACTAAGATGGATGCATGAAATCCATTAATGAATGCTCTAAGCTATTAAGCAATTGGAATTAACTAAAAAAAACTAAAAGTGAGTGAAAATGAGTGTGGATGCAAATGAGTTCAATGTTCAACATAAGTTTTCAATTGAAAGATGGATCCATTTGTTTCCAAATAATATTCTATTTATAGGAGAGCAAATGAGAAATGGAGGGTTGAGATTGAGAATATTCATCAACGGTCCAAGATGAAGGAGATGAGAGGCATGTATCATGGATTCTCATCAATAGATGAGAATGCATGATGGGATTTAATCAAGGGTTCACAATTTCCTCAAACAAACACACTTTTGACTTGCTCACATAGGTCAAAGGTGACCTGTTAAAAGGTTAAAGGTTAAAACTTGCTCAAGAAGCTAAGTGAAAATATCCCTTTTTCAAATGATGGATGAATAAGAATATTCTTTGGAATATTCATTTGGGTGAGGATAAAAATCATTTTGCAAATTAAAAGAAAATCCTAATTGTGCAAAAAAGGGGGGTAAGGAATATTCCATGGGAATATTCCCCTTTTAGAGGAAAATTAGTTTAATTTCTAATTAAAGAAGATTTAATCATGCAATTAGGGGATTTAGAGGAATAAACTGATATTTATTAAATAATTTAATAAATGGGGAGGGGAGAGAGATGAAATGGTATTTAATGAAATAACTTAGGGTTATTTAATTAAATAAGATGACTTACATAATTAAATTAAATATTTTTTTGTATTTAATTTAATATGATGAACTATTAGCATGAAGGGGGATGAATTAACCTGATTAATTAATTAGGTTAATGGATGAAAATGATGCAATTAATTAATTAGCTAGGCTAATCTAATTAATCAAGCGAAAAGAAGATGGGTTTAAAGAGAAAATGATGCTAGTAAATGTATTTTGAGTGTATGGTATCAATTATGACATTTTTAAGTGTCTACATTTTGCCCCTCTTTGAAGCAAGTACCTATTGCTTCGGTTCAAAGAATAATGCTCTTCGGATTAAAATTGTTGCTTAAATCAAAAAATAAAAAAAATTATAATTTTTTAGATGCCCCAGTGGAAGGATAAAGTTGATTCCCTACCCCTTCAAGAAATAGGGTGGAAATTTTCAATTTTGGGTCAATTTCTCAATAAAGATGAAAAAGTTAACCCAAGGGTCTAAAAGGGCTCTGAGATGCAAGAATTATGCCAAAAATGCAAAATTATGTCCAAATTGGAAAAATTGGTGAAATGGATGATAAACCCCATCTTGAAGGTGAAATTAGGGGAAAAACTCCTAATTTTCTAGCTTAAATAAGCCAACAAGGGTCACTTTCAATTCATTTGTGCATTCATACTTAAGAGATTCTTGTTATTTTGAGCTCTGACCCTCTAATGAAATGGAATGATGAGAGCTTCCTAGGCACATCTCCAACCGAGTTTAAGAGTTCTAGTAGGCCCCATGGTGGGTGACATTTTTGCAAGCTCGGCTAGAGAGGTTCCTACATGGGGACGGATGATTCTAGCTCCTGAGGTAGTCTAGAGCTTCATGTAGTTAGCGGCTCAACCTTGGGTGTACAATCAAGAATAGGTGGTAGCATAAACTATGCCTACATATGATGCTTGGTTTGTTCCACCATGATGATTGACAGATCTAGCAAGTGCTCCTCCATGAGGGAAACCTAGAGGAAGAGGGGCAAGAGGCAAAGGATAGGGTGGCCAAGATGGACAGAATGGACAAGTTTCAAGGGCTCCCCTAGTTGTACAACAACCTCCATAGGTTCAACCATAGGTACAACCACAAGTATAGCCATAGGAAGCACTGCCACCGCCACCAGATGCGAGAGATGCATAGATACAACAACTGTAGCAACAAGTGCATACATTGACTGGTGAGCAAGATCAAGACCACCAATAAATTTTGGATATTACTATTGAATGAGACCAGGAATGGAAGTAGGTGGTGATCGTCATAGCCAAGAGAGATTAGGAGTTATATCGGGTATAGGTCGTGACTACTAAAAGAGACCAGGAGGTTGCTAGGTGCCAACAGATTGAGGCTATGATGGTGGCTACTCATGGTCGGACAGTTTTAGTGTGGTTATATAGAGAGGCAATTACAAAGGTTGCATATTATAGGAAACATTATCATCATGATGTACCAGCAGCACTGAGGCAACCTAATTTTTCATAGCGCAGTGATGCATGACTATGATAAGAGGATTAGCTTGAGAGGTAGGCTAGAGAGGGTAGTAGCCACTAGGGCTAGCTTTTGATGTACAAAAACTATGTGATTTTGTTGCCCCATTCTTTATTACAGATTTACATTCATGGGATCCTTTTTGATAGCCTTGTGGATATTGTACTTTTGATTGTTATACATACACTTATCCATATTTTGTACCATGACATTCATTTTTTGATATATAATGATATGGATACGGGTGATTTATGATTTGTTGTGTTCACTTTATTTCATGTATGGATGGATATGAGATGCCTATGTGATATGTGATGACCATGATATGGATGGATGCAATGTTATGCTCTTTTTCAATATATTTTCACGATATGCCATGGAATGAATGATAGGTGATGCAAATGATGTGGATGCATTTATTGTGTGTAATTTCTATGCATTTTTTTATGATAACGATGTATGCATGTGGATGTGTGGATGCAAATGCTTATGATATGCAAAAATTTGAGATGCTTAGAATAACTAATGTATATTATATTTATCACAACTCAAATGATAATGCAAAATGTATGATGTGCAATGATTATGAGATGGATGTTATGATTATGCTATGATTACGAGATGCATGTATGTTGATGGTTTGTGGATGCAGGATGGATGTATTGATGATTTTTTTGTTGACTTTCATGATACTAGGTTAGCACATAGAGAAGATAGAAGGATAAAGAATGCATGACCATTGATTTCGATGATTGCTTCAAAATATCCAACAAGTCCATGATTCATTGAGACTTTATTAGAGATATTGATGGGACAATGAAAAATGAGGATGAAAATGCAAGATGAGTTGTTCACATTTTAGGATTGGGAATTTTTGTCATTCCTTATTGTTGATATAACACATAGACACGATGCATCAAGGTATTGGTAACTAAGACAACGTTATATCTAGTGTAATGGAATTTGACTCAACATTTAGATGGGATAGTTCATGTTCAAACCTTAACATACAAAAACCTTGTTGGAATGCAAGTTAGAAGCTTAGAACATATTAGACCAAAGCATATGCAATAGTCAACAATGTACTCCAAACAACCTTCCTACACACAACTAAGAAAGTGTGTTCCAAGATTATTTTACAAGAGTACCCATAAGCACAAAAAATGGAAGATAATGATCAATACCCTATTCCTTCTCTCTAAATCGTTTTGATAGAAATCATCGAGAGGTCCTTGGAATGGGTCATTAAAATAAATCATAAGAAAAGCTAAAAGAAAAACAGTCAGTGTTATCTATATCTCTTGCCTAGTTTAAGTTTAGCTAAAGTGATATATTATAGTGATGTCCATCGCAGGAAGGATACATCCTAGGACATGTTGATCAGAGGTTTTTTGATGTTAGGATGATGATGCTAAGATGAGTTGTTGATATACACTTCACTGACACATTTTCCTATGATTTAGACTTTAGATTTTGACACTTAGATTCTCACTTTACAACTTACTATACTTGCTTTCTATTCATTTTACCAAAGGTTGAAGGTGATGACTGATTTATTATGAGTGAAAGTTATTTTAGGTGAAAGTGAGATGGGATGGATTTTTTTTGGATTTTCTAGAATATTTTAATGTTTTTGGTATTTTGAAAATATTTTGAGGCTATTTTTGGTCTTTTTAAAACTTTATGCGAATGTTTATGATTTTCAAATTATATGAGGTTGTTTAGGGTTTTCTGAGATATTTGGATCTTTTTAGGTCTTTCAAATGTTTTCTATTTTTTTTGGATTTTTAATTTTCAAATGTTTGTGTTTTCAGAATTTTTGGATGTTTAGAGATTTTGAAGCTTTTACCAATGTTTTAGGGTTTTTTGAATATTTGAATTTTTAGGGATTTTCGAGAGAATATCTAGATGTTTTTGGTATTTTCAAGTGTTTGACAAATGTTTAGGGTATTTTTGAGAATTTTTAAATTTTGACCAAGAACCTAACCTAAAGACCTATCCTAGGGGCCTCGGGGGCTCATCAAAGATAAGCCTTGCCTACGTTATACACGTAGAGACCATGTAGTTCAAATGACTCGACCTACTTACAAGATGAAGATATGAATAGATGAAAGACATTAGTTTATTATGATAGAATAAAGGGCTGAACTATGGTGTCTTGAGGGCACATCAATGATGGCCTTACCTACATTAAAGCGCAAAGGTGACGTTGTTCGACAAGGGCTTTGTTTTTGGATTTTTGAATTTTGACCTTTTTAGGGTTTTTGATGTTTTTTGGATGTTTTGGATTTTAGTTGTATAGGACTTTACAAATGCTTTTGGATTTTTTGATGAGATAATATTTTGATGACCTCAAGATATACAAGAACCCAATATGACCCAAAACAAAGTGCCCCCAACATGATATGTTAGACTACTTTGATAAAGGTAGGATAGACTAACCCTTGGAATATGCCAAGTAGTGCTAAAGGGTTCATGATACCTCATAGTGTCAAGACATGATAAGGATACAGATGATGGATAAATAGTGGTGCAAAGAATGGTGGGACAAAAGAGCCAAAGAATAGAGGTGCTTTATTTACGCAAGGTGCCTATTTTCCAAGTTTTCACCAAGGTACTTTCCCAAAGCCCCACTAAAGTGGTTTTCACTAGAGGATGATTTTTTTCTTTAATTTTTCAATCATTTTTCTCAATTTTTTAGATTTTGATCATTTTATTGTTTTTTTTGTATTTTCTAATTTACACCCTTCAAGACTATGCATAATTTTTTTTGAAATGCAAGCTGTCAGTTGGCTTCTGCAAGGGTTCACCTTCAAGGGTTGACAGATGGTATGCTCCTGATTTGTAGCTTACTATGATGACAAAATGACCCAACTAGTTAGGTTCAAAATTTCCTTTGTTTTCTTGATTTGGAAGATTCTTCTTATTCTACTTTAGCACAAGATCTATGACTTGGAATGACCAAAATTTGATGCTCTTGTTATAGCTTCATTTTAGTCATTTTTGGTATACTTGCAAATGATTGAGGGCATCAAGACAACATTCATCCAAGAATTCTAGCTCATTTAGTCGAGACACTCTGTATTCTTCTTTAGTAATCAGGTTCTGCAATGATACTTGCAATGATGGGAGCTAGTGCTCAATAGGAAAGATGGATTCTAATCCATAAAGCAGGAAGAAAGGTGTTGCAACTGTAGGCATGCAGATACTGGTTTGATAAGGCTAGAGAGCAGAATTTAACTACAGATGCCAATCATGATCAAATTCATTAATTATTTTCTTCAGGATTTTCAGGATAGTTTTGCTTGTAGCTTCCACTTGGCCATTTCCTTGGGGATATTATAGGGTAGAGAATTAGTGTTGGGTATTGAATCTTTGGAACAACTCTTTCACATCCTAATTTTTAAAGGGGTTCCATTATCTAAGATGGGAGTTTGAGGAACACCATAACAAAAAATTAGGTAATTCAACATAAACTTAGATATTTGTTTCCTCATTATGTAGGTAATAAGAATGGCTTTTACCCACTTATTAAAGTACTCAATGGTGGTTATGATAAAATTGTGGTTGTTGGATGAAGTTGGAGTGATTTTTCCTATGAGGTCAAGCTCCCATTGCAAAAAAAGCCATGGTGTGATCATAGGTTGCAATTCGTGAGCTAGCGCATGAATAAGATCCCCATGTTGTTGACACTAGATGCACTTCCACACATACTAATGCACTTCTTTTTCCATGGTAGGCTAATATTACCTCATCCTCAATAGTTTCTTAGCTAATGTCATACTGCTAGAATGGGACCCACATATGCCATCATATACTTTTGCTAAAGTATTTAAGGCTTTCTCTTGGTTAAGACATCATAGTAATGTCCCTTTGATGCTTCAACGGTAAAGGGTATCATCTAGGATCACAAATTGAGATGCCTTTTTAACAAAGGTCTTTTTAAGGTTTGAGGTGATATCAGATGGGAGGGTTCCTTTGCTAAGTTAAGTAAAGATGTCATGTTACCATGGAGATCCAGGATCAACAATGAATTCAGATTCAAGGATTTCAAAAGATGAAGTTGTTCTACCAAGAATTCACATTGGAAGATGTTGTTTGGCATGCCTAATAGTGATCCGATTGTTTCCATGGCGTTTTCTACTCTATTATTTATGTGAGGAATCTGCTCAAAACTTATGTCTATAAAAAGGTCTTTGATATTTCCCACCATCTTTTTGTAAGAAGTGAGCTTATCATCCTTAATTTGATATTCATTATTGACTTGGTTGATAACCAGCTGTGAGTCTCCATAGACTTTCATCTCTTGAGTATGCCACTGAACTGCTATCCTTAGACCTATTATTAAGGCTTCGTACTCAACAATGTTGTTAGTACAGGGTAATGACATCCTGTATGACTTTGGGATACAATCACCTTGAGGGGTGATGGAAAGAATGCCTACTCTTGATCCATGTTGGGTGAACAATCCATCAAAGTACATCTTCCACTAAGCTATGAGATTGATGAAGAAGATCGATTCATCAAGAAACTTAGATATTAGAGGGTTCTCTGTATAGATAGGTGCTTCTGCTAGTTGATCCGTGATTACTTTTCCTTTGATTTCCTTGTGCTCTACATATTCTATATCAAACTCTATTAATATCATCACCCATTTAGTCATTCACCTTGTGAGAGTTGCTTTGGATAATAGGTATTTGAGTGGATCAATCTTTGCAATGAGCTTGATTTGATGTGATAGCATGCAATGTTTGAACTTTTGTGAAACAAAAAAAAATACTAGACATTCTTTCTCAATGGTTGAATAGTTCATCTCATAACCCACCAAGGTTCCACTGATGTAGTAGATAGACCTCTCCTTTCTATTTTCATCACGTTGTGCTAAAAGAGCTCCTAGTACTGCTGGTGTTGCTAAGATGTACATGATTAATGGCTTGTTCTGTATTAGTGGCATGAGTACTGGAGGTGTTAGTAGATAATTTTTTATTTGTTGGAAATATTTGTTACACTTTTCATCCCATTTGTATGTTACCCCTCTATGGATAAAATGCGAAAATGGGTGGATTTTATTTGATAATTGTGCTATGAACCTTTTGATGGACTTTAGTCTTCCTTGTAACCCTATCATCTGCTTTAATGTTTACGGTGGTTCCATGTATAGTATGGCTTTTACCTTTTTGGATCAACTTCTGTCCCTCTTTGTGAAATGATTAACCCCAAAAGTTTCCCTGATGTAACCCCAAAAAAACACCTTTTTGGATTTAGCCTTACTTTGTATTCTTCCAGCCTGTCGAAGATAGGTCCTAAGATTTGTATGTGCTCACTTCTCTTCTTTGATTTTTCCAAAATATCATCCACGTAATCTTGAAATTTTTTATGGATCATGTCATTTAAGATGAGGGTCACAGACCTTTGATAGGTTGCTCCTACATTCTTTATCCTGAATGGCATCACATTCCAGCAATAGGTTCCCCATGGACAAGTAAATATAGTCTTATGTTGATCCTCCTAGGCTATTATGATTTGATTGTAGCCTAAAAACCATCCATGAGTGACAAAATTTCATGCCCATCTATTAAACCTACAATGAGATAGATGTTAGGAAGAGGTAAATCATCCTTCAGACATGACTTGTTCAGATCTATGAAATAAGTGTAGATTCTGATTCCCCCAGTGGATTTTAATACTAGTACTAGGTTTGAAACCCACTCGGGATAATCTATCAGTTGGATGAATCCAATTTCAAGAAGTTTTTGTAACTCTAGTTTGACTAAGAGTAATATCTGAGGGTGCATCTTCCTTAATTTCTATTTATTAGGCTTATCTTCAGGATAAACTACTAAGTGATGCACAACCACTTCTAGATGAAGGCCTGAAATATCTATGTATGACCATGCAAATTTGGATCTTTTCTCTTTGAGGAATGTTGCTAGGTTCTTCTATTCTTCATCCAACAAAGATTTGGCATAAAAAGTGATCTTAGGTGCTTCCTTTGTTCCCACATTGAATGGAGTGGATTTTTCAGCTAGTACTGTTGACTTCTCTAGATTCCTTGCACTAAGGGGGAGATTGAATCCCTCATCCTTTGGTGCCTCATAGATTTTTTCACTGTCACATGTGTCCTTTGTTTTTAGTATTTTAGGATCATAGAGTGCCACTAGGTGGTTTTAACTCAAGGATTTGCATGTTATTTGTGTTTTGTTTATTTTGTGATTGAAGGATTCAATAATCTCCCCATTGTATGCCCCTATGTTGAGCTCAGTGTTGAAGCTTGATTTATGATCTTCCCATGATAAGTAGTCATGGATTCCCATGAATTCTGAGATTGCTTCATTTTTTTTGAATAAATCTAGAATCGGTGGTCCTTGTTGGTTCATGTCAATGAGTTGTGGGTATACTAGGTGTATTTCAGTTGGTTGGTTGCTTGAGACAAAGGATGTTATGGATATCATAAAGAGAGAGTTGTTCTCAAATAGGTCAACAATATCAAGGGGAAATTCATCTAAGGTTGTATCACGTGATGTAGGTGACCAAGAGGAATCCTTAGCTCATTTAGTGGAAATACCTTTTCCATCAAGTGTGACCTTGATAGTAGTACAACCTAGACCAAGATTCTTTAATCATTTCTCAAGACCGATGGGTTCTATCAAACCGTTGTCATTCTTACCTAGCTTCTCATTCTTGTTATATCCCCAATTTTGCATGAGTTGTAGGTCTTTGTTATCATCTTCCATGGGAAGAACAAGGACAGTTCGTTCATCTTGATAGAGGAATTTAGAGATATCTTCCTCATTGACATCTTCTTAGTTCAAATCCCCTAGCTTGGTGAAGGTAGTATCTGGCATCTTGATTGTTTTAGGTTCTTTGGTGCTAGATGTGGGTTTCCAGTGAGATTGAGGAGAAATAGGTAACTCTCCTAAGAAAAAGGTGTCTTTCAATAGCTTGTAGTTCCCACAACCATCATCTTGGATCATTGCTTTGATGTTGGGTATACTCTACACAATGGGTATTTTTTTGTTGAGGTAGAGGCCAGGGATGATGGGTCAACAAATGAGCCTGATGGTGTAGGATCTTCGTCATTTTTAGGTATTTGGGGTATCTTATATATAACTTGGCTTCAAGCCTTTTGCAATAGTAAAAAGGATCAAGATATCCATTGATAATATTTCTCTACCTTTGAAAGGAAACTTCACACCTGATGATAGATCGAGGCTATATATTTTAGAGCATGGATCCATGGTTGGCCAAGTAGAATATTATAGGGAAGATCAAGATCAAGCACTTGGCATGTAGTTTCTACAATAAGAGGTCCCACTTGGAATGGAAGGGAAATGATTCCTTGTGATACCCATTCTTAGTCATCATATGCTTTGATGGTGGTACTCTTTTTCTTCTCAATAGTATCTTTTGAATAGCCTAGATTTTTAATCAACTACAAGGTACAAATGTTCAAACCAACACCTCCATCTACAAAGACACTTTTGACCTTGTTTTAATGAATGGCAACCTCAAGATGTAAATAATGGTTATGAGATAGTTGTGATGGTAGGTGATGGAACTTCAAATTTTTCCTCCTTGTGTTCCATTCCTGCCCTGCCTTGTGTTACCAGTCTTTCATGGTGTCAAAATTTTCCTAAGGTTGGGGGTTTTATCTTTATTTTCATGTAAAACCCTTGTGTTTATTTTACGCCTTTGTTGGGATATTTTTCGCTATTACCTTTTTGAAGGGTTTTAAAATGACTTATGTCCTATAGTTTCATCTAGGCTTGGTCCCTTTGGTCTTAATATTTTCTTTCTTCTGCGGGATTTCATTTTTCCTAAGTCTTGGTTGGCCCTATGTTTCATTGTTTAAAAACAACTTATGTCATTGTTTACCATCTGCCTATTGATGTCCCCTTTTACTTTTAATAAATGCTTTATTTTGCAGAGGGATAAAATTTGTGCAACCGTTGATCAACTGTCGTTTGATCACAGCCACTCCTCGCCATCTCAAGATGACCCTGCCACACTACTTTGGTTGATCATGATATCATAGGTGGCCACCACGTGTCCTATCTAGTGAGGCCAAAGGGGATAATGTTTGAGTTTCCATCGGTCAAATATTGTCAGATCTCAACGGTTCCCCGCCATCGCGTGATTGAGAATTGCAGGGTCTTTACTAATCGCGATATCACAAGCGGGCACCACATGTCTCACCTGTCGAGGGAATAAGGAAGGCACCTTGGTGAATTAATCTGGTCTTAATACATTAGATGACAGATTACTAAAGTGTTCTTAAAAAGCACATGTTTTAAATCAATGGGTATGTTATCAATTTGGCGGGAAAGTTGCTTGAGGGTTAATGACAAGGTTGGCGGTTGTGTTGGAGGGACAAGATCACCGATGCTCAAGATCTATGGTTGCTCACCATCGCGTGATCATAAGTTCCAAGGTCTTTACTAATTTTGATATCGTGGGTGATTGCCACGTGGATTTCCTTGGCAGCGTATAGTATGGTGGGCCCTTTATTGCCATGTTGGTGATTGTGTGAGCTTGTTTTGAAGGTAGTCGTTTGATGATTTGATCTAATTGAAAGATCGATGGCTCAAATTTAAATAGACATCAAATATGGTTGGAGCCATTTGTGCAGCATGTGAGTGAGCTTTAATGGTGGATAAGACACTTGCTGGCATGATTTGATTGAGATAAAATCAATTCTCTTGCTTTATTTGTATCACAAGGCATTCAAGTAATTTTGTGAAGTAGTCTAAGAGCCAAAAGTGAAATTGCAAGTCTTTGCAGCCAGAGGTTGGTATTTATGCAAGCAGAAAGCCATGAGTCAATTTCTTTGTTTACTGGTTACTCTACACTTGAATTTGGGAAAATATTTGTTGTAATTATCATAGGACTTGTTGATAAACGTTCTAGGGCTATAGTTTAATTAAATTGTGAGAAATTTCAGTGTTTTCTTTTGTAATTTCATATCTCTGGTTATTCCTAGCTGTTTGAAGTGTGAAATTGTAAGAAGGCCCTAGTTTGTCCAAGATGGCACCACCAAAGCGACATTTTGGCCAAATTGACTATTTAAGAAGAAACCTGTAGGATGATTTTTTGGATTAATTTCCCTTGTCAATGAATGATAGAAAGAAGAGATTGGTTCTGATGCGAGGGAAAATCCTGGGGGAAGGGTTAGTATATAATTTCTCCAACATAGCAAATGCTAAGGTTCCTCTCATAGGATTGGAATTAATCAGATTGTGGTATGGACAGAAGAATTTTCCTCACCCCTTTTCAAATGACTAGATGTATGATTTGGGGAAGCTGGTGGTGCCAAACGTGTTCCCTGATATAGACTTTCTTAGAGCAGTGGCCACAATATATGACCCTGTCACACGAGTAATCAGGGATAACGATGGAAGGGTCTTGTTAAGCATTAACAGAGATGAAGTCCAACAGGTTTTTGACTTGAGTGAACAAGGTGAATATTTAGTTCCTATTAATCTTGAGGAAATGAAGCAGGAATATGCAAAGTTGAAGTCTCTTTTCAGAGCTAAGTTGCTTCCACCTCATCTGGCTAGGGCAGGAGGTTCAATATTTCACATTAGCCCCAGTGACCAAGAACCTTTCAGATTAAACTATTTTGCAAATCATTTCTTGGCCACTTTTTATTCATTATGCTAGATCTTGGGTTTCAGTCCTGGTACAGTGATGCCCATTGCATACATATTCATGGGGGTGAAAATACAACACCCCAACTTCTCTGTGACTTATGAATTTTTTCCTTTCTTGGCTGAGAAGATACATGAAGGGCTATCAAAGTTGTAGAAAAATGATACTGACACACACTTCTTTTGGTATTCTATGTTGATATATATGTTCCTGTGCAAGAATGCTAATTTTTTCTTTGAGAAGATGGAATTGAGGCAATCGGTTGATGGAGAAATATTGCTAGTACAGTTATGGATTGCAGATTTATCTTGCAATAAGGAAAGCACTAGTTATGAGCAATTTGATAATTTCTTTGCTTCCAGATTGAGGGATAGATTGATGGTAAATGTACCCAGGATCCCTGAGGAATTGCATGATTTCCTCAAACCAAAGGGGAGGAAGCCATAACTGAAAGTCTACCATAACTGGGGTGACATCATCCCATACCCAGTGAGCACTGTTTTAAGGGTATATGGTTTTCTAGAAACCCCTCATAAACTGTCGTACAATATGCCACCAAGAGTGGGGTTTGCAGAAGTTATGTGGAAAATAAGTTGTATCCATGAGGACAACCTCACTGGGAGGGGTAAGGGAACATTTTTCCCAGATTATATAGTGGTGCCTGATTTTTCCTTTTCAAAAGGAGGCTGGGTGCATTTTGGGAAATTCTCTGATGATCACCATTTAAGGTGTGGCCCAAAGCAGTAACATGATCCTAAGGGTTTCTTTTCCCTTTTTAGACAAAGAATAAAGGCTGGAAATTTTGTGCACGAGTTCAACTTTCCTGAGGACCTGATTAGAAATGAGTTGACCTAAATAAGTAGGACTTGAACAAAGAGAAATGGATAGCTTATGATAAGCTATTAGATATTGTGCACAAAATGGATCTAAAGTATGATGCATTGTTGGAGTTTAGTCCATACCATAAGAAAATTGATTTTCTAATGGAGAACTTCAAAGAGATTATGGGCACCTTGAGGACCAAAAAGATAAATTTAGAATTGAGTCTGGGTGTACAGGAACAAGGTGCCAGACCAATTGAAATAAGGCCAACATATCAGCCTACAGGAAAAAGGAACATTTATAGGAGGAAAAAGGATGACAACAGTGATGAGGAAGAAGTGGACAAAAAGGGGAAGAAAGTAATGAAATTTCATTCACAACCAGGTCCAAAATTCAAAGTTCTTGGAGCAATTAAAATCGTTGATTTAGAATCATCACCAAAAGATAGTCCCTCGTCACCACCATCTGAGCCAAGCCCTAAGAGGGAAAGAATTGATCAACCACAGGAGGATCTGATGGATGAAATTATTGTTATTGATCATGACATGCAGGTTGGTATGCCTTCCCCTCCTAGGCCAGCTGAATTGGTTTTATCTGATTTGGATATGAAAGGAAAATGTGTACAAGATGCAAGAATGGAGGCATGCAAGGAATTTCTAGATGACAATGCATTTTTAAAGACTCTTGTATTATTGCAATTGGTATGGAGGATGAAATTTGAAGAATATCAAGATAAATGTAAGAAAAGAAGAGAACTAAGACTTGACAAGTTAGACCAGGAGAATGATGAGGAAGTGAAAACTGAATTAATGGAAGAATTCAAGAGCATCACTCCTGAGGAAGGTAGAAAATTGGTGGGTCAGGCTAGTGTAATGATTTTTCCTAAATGGGACATTGCATATGCAGTAGTATTTAATGCTATTTTGAATTCCAAGCATCCCTTGCAAGAATCTGAAGAAGAGGTCAAGGCAGGAGTGCAAGACTCTGCTTTCAGTGAAGAGTATGAAACCTTGGAAATTTGTGCATTGGCCCCACAAGGGAGAAAGCCATATATTTCTAATATCAACCCAAATTTAGGAGGACTAATAATAAAGAGAGCTTCAGAGACCTCAACCACTGAGGCCACCAATTTGACTGTGAATATGGCTAAATTGGCCCAAAAGATTGCTAAAAGGGAGGAGGCCGAAAAGAGGAGCCTAATGGAGAAGTATACCCTTTTGATTGAGGAGTACAACAAGATGTAGTAGAAGAATGTTGAGTTGCATACTGAGGTGCAAAGGTTAAGGTATAAATAGATTGGGGAGACATCAAGTGCTCTGGGTACCAGTATGTTGCCTTCCACATCAGGGCCAATGCCTCTTGCTCCTCCAATTCTTTCCACACCAGGGTCCCCCAGTCAAAATCCTTCCTTCACCCCTTGTTTAGAGGAAATTGATGAAAAAATAGAATGCTCTGTGGATCCTACAAAGAAGCAGCTTATGCACAAAATTGATGAATTACAGGAATCTTTGAAGGTAAGTGAGAAAGGATCTCTTTCAAAGCAAAGGGAGATTGTTACTGCTATCTTAAGACATTTAAATGAGAGGGTTGATAATAAATTGACATATGTACATTCTTTCTATTCTTTATTATTAAATGCAATAAAGAATATTGATAGGGATCAGGAGGTAGTGATACCATTGAAAGAAAATTGGATCCCTAGGGCTAGTGATTTAGATGTAATGTATAAGGCCTCAAGGTTTGATACAAGTAATAGGCCCCAATCATTAAATCCTACTCAAGTATTTGTTCAATCACTACAAGGTGTTCAGACCCTACTAGATGATTTGAATAGGAAGAGCAGGGAATTGGTGAAGAATTTTAATGATTGGGGTAACACATTATTACCTAATATAATTGATGAGCAGGGGAAAGTCAGGTCACTCTAGCAATGCAGGATCAAGCAAGTGAGGTCATCAATGACGAAATTAAATTAATTTGTGATGACTCAGATTATGATTTTTTGGTGAGCTATATGGATAATATCATTAGTACCAGCTCATTTTTGGAATCTTTTGAAAGAGATGCAAATCAGGTAGCGGTAAAATACACACCTTATAGTACCAAGGTGAATGAGGTGATTAATTTTGACTAGCCAACTGATGAAGAATACCATAAATGGGTAACTAGATATTTAACTACGGAAGAGTAAAAAGAATGAGTTGCTAATGGGTAGTAAATCAGATGTTGCAGTTATAACGGTTTGTAGTTTTGCTTTGGTGGAAGTCTTGGTGTGGGATTCTTATGGTTTCTTTTGTTGCATCAACTTTTCTCAGCATGCATGATGAACAAGAATATTCTCCAGGGTGATTGTTGTTGTAACAATTTTTGGAATATCACTAGGTGCTCCAATTGGCTGGTGACATGTGTACTTTTTGGCCCGATGCTTGTTTGCTCCTTCATTTTTTATAAGGATTTCAAGGCCAAAAGTATGGGTTAGCAAGTTAGATAATTTTTGGGTCGAGTCTAGGTGAAGTTGCAGAGAAAATTGTAAAGTTTGATAGTTTTAGAGAGAAATGCAATTTAGGTTTTGAGTCATTCTGTAACAAGTTTTGATTTGATGGGGATTTAATGTTGTATAACAGTAATAGCATTTGAGTTGAAATGATAAATTCAAACTCATGTCTCTCCACTGTATATGAATATCTGAATTTTGAATAAGATGACTAAGGGTTGTTTCATTCATCTCACTATTGTGGTGTGTATGATCCTTATTTTAGCTTTAATTCAAGGAATTAATTAAAATGCTTGAATTGGATTATAGGAAGATATGTTTTGTATAAGGATTTGATAAGTAGTATTGAGTTAGAATACATATTGATGATATTACAATGCAATGTCATCAAGGATTTCATACGTTATGTGTTAAATCTGTCATATACCCTTAGATGCTTATGAATTTGACTCCTACAATGGATATATGGCATTGATCTAAGTTTTAATTACCCGTATGATTCAATATTTGTTTGTCTTTGCCTAGAGCTTGCTACAAATTTTAATTTACTAACTATCTTATAATGTGGATTTTGTAGTAGTTATCTCATGCTCCAGATAGTTGACATTATTGATGAATAGCCAATTCTATTCGATATTATCCTATCATGTTGAGCTATTAAGTGAGATTATCTGTTATTGTTAATGTTGTTTATAATAATGGTGTAGAGGTTGTAAACACATTAAGGGATCACCCTCTCAGGTCTTACAGAGCCCGAAGTGTAGGAGGATTTTTAAATTCCTCGTCAGTTGGTCTAGGTCCTTTGAGCTACACTTGATTGTAATTGGCAATTCCATAGGTAGATTAGAAGACAAACCTGGTTACATTGAAAAATAGAAACCAAAAAAATTGCGACTCTACTGGGGAACTAATTTTAATATTTCTTTTCAATGTGTGGGTTGTCCATTTTGCATAGAGTTTTCATAATGTTTCTGTGATTTGAAGGTTGAGCGTATAATTTTATGTTGGGTTTTTCCACTTCTTCTATTTTCATAAGCGTTAGGAGTTATGTTGTAAAGCACTTTTGTGTGTTGTTAGTACAAGGTTCCAAAGGTTTTTATATTCCACTATGTGATTTTAGGTATTTGGTATTCCCAAGAAAATTGGGTGGTGACTCTGAAGTCTCTACACCAGTGTGCATTTTATTTTGAAAGGTTTATTATAAGTGGAAAAAACTTGTGGACTAGTATGAAGAATGAAGAACACCAGGTCATTCATGAAGAATTATCTAGAAAAAAAATTGGAAGGTGAACTTCCCAAAATGAAGAAGGATTGGATAAAGAAAACACTAGAATCTAGTAATATTGCTCCCGCATCACAAAACCCTATACACCAAGGTACAAGTAAGCTTTTACATCCTATCCTTGAGAATCTTGAAGAGGTGTCTAAAAATTCAGAGTCAGATAGTTGTGGATTTTTTGATTCAATATGTAATACACCGATTCAAGAAGATGTGGCATGGAAAAGTAAAGGGCATGTTAGTGTCAAATATTCTGAAAAGAGAAGAGGTAGGAGTAGAAGTTGAAGCCATCACAGAGAATGCACTAGTGATGTGCCTCCCCCTCTTGCTGAAAATGATGTAAACCCTTTATTGTCTGAACATGTACTGGAAGGGGTCAATTTAATAGATCTAGATGATACATCAAGTTCTGATATGACTTTTCCTGACCTAACAATGTTTTTGGAGACATTAATTCCTTGAAGTGGGAAATCCAAGAGCAAGCTAAGCTCAGGATGAAAAGAGAAAAAGAAAGGGAAGCAGAGTTGAGGAATGTTGTGATTGAAAGGGATAGGTTGATGAGACAGTTGGAAAAAATGAAGTTCCTGAACCAAGAAGAACCTAAACCAAGTGTTGAGGGTCTAGTTGTACAAAATATTGCTAATAAGGAAACAAAGCATGTGTCTAAAGAAAAACCAGTAGGCCACATTGATGTCCAACCCAAACCTGCTGACCCAAAACCCTCAAATCATGTTAAGTCTCAACTGAGTAATACAAACCTTAAGCCTGTCTTGGTTAATGGAAAGAAAAAGGTTGAGGGGATTAAAATAAAGGAGAAGGTGACAACCCATTTCACTCAACAAGATCTCCCACCACATGTGTCATTTCAAATAGGTTTTGCCTTAGAAAAGGCTAGGAAGGAGAGTGAGGCTCTAGCAGAAGATTTGGAGAGAACAGAGATTGAGGCTGCAAATGCAAAAATGAAGAGGAAAATAAGTTTCTTAAATATGTCAAACATGGATGAGGCTACACAAGTTGCAACCTCATCAAATTACCAGGATTTTTTAAAGGACGGTCCTAAAATTAATCCAGACCCCACCATAAATAATTCTGGCCTGAAGACTCATGCAACTAGGTTTGTAAATCCAAATCAGGATGGTCCTAGGGTACAAGATTTAGGGTCTAGTGTTGATTCTCATAAGAATGAAGGATTATTTCAACGATCACCTATACAGTTGGAAATGCATAGGACATTGTTCTTTGATGGTATTCCTAGTTATCCAAATTCCATCCCTATTGACTTGAGAGAAAAGATGAGTAAGTTCACTGGCAATAATTTTGTGATAGCAGAGGAACACTTGAAAGCTTTTATGGATATGCTAAATGATTATGAGGTAGAACATGAAGATGTTGTAATGAAATTGTTTGTACAATCTCTGGTAGAAGATGTGAGGGATTGGTATAGAGGTCTACCTAACGCTGGTATTGGTTCATGGGATGAGTTTGAAAATTGTTTCAAGGAGCAGTATGGTGATAAAATTAATTCTAGTTTCATCTTAAATGAATTTAATAACATCAAGAAGTCATTGAATGAGCCTATGACAAAGTTTAATTTAAGGTTTCAAAAAGAAATGTATAAGTTGTTTCAGGTTTTGAGGCTTGATGAAAATGTTTGTTTAACTACATATTTCAATGCTTTTGATGCTAAAATGACATATCTCCTCAGAGATAAGGACCCTCAGACTATGAGGGATGCATTTAGGGTGGCTATAAATATTGAGAGTAATAGAAGAGCTTTTGGGAAGTATGGTAGTTGAGAAGAACCTACACTTTTAAAAAATCCTAAGAATAAGACTGAGAAGGTTCCGACTGCAAAGCCTAAAGATGATGAAAAGTGGTAAAAGGTTTATAGTACTTTGAAAGACATAAAGAAAATTGTTTCCAAGCAAGAGAAGGGTAGAGGAAATGAAAGGCAACCCTATAATAAAAATGATAGGCCGCCCAGATTACAAAATTATCCTTATAATACAAATTGGAAAGATGGAAAACCAATCTTTGCTAGCCAGAAGCCTAAAAATGATAAGCATACACCAGACCCCTTGTAGAAACATTTAGTGAATCTAGTAGCAGATAGACCATGGTGTGAAGTGTGTGAACATCCACATGATAAAAATTATTGTGGTATTTCTCAGTTGCTTGTTGCTGAGGAAGTAGAAGAGGATGTTCATGATCAAACATCAAAATATGAGCAGGATGATGTAGATGTTTGTATGGATAGATCATACATTAATGAGGAAAAATGTTCCTTTGATGATGAAATATAGGAAGCTGATGTGGATAATCAGAGGCAGGGAAGTGAGATGTACCATCAATAGGTCTTTTCTAATGAGGAAGGTGATTTTGATCATAATGCTTGCAATATGGAGCAGGCTGAAGGTTCAGTGTCCTTAAGGAAACCATCAGAAGAAGAGATTGCAAGATTGAGTGAGGAAATGGCTGCTCAAATGAGAAGTTCACTTCAACTGAGAAATAGAGTTGTGGGTGGTGAACAGGGTAAACCTACTAGCCTGTTTATTAAAGAACAAAAGGACAAAAACAAAGGTATTAAGGTTGACAACAAAAAGGATGTTGTAAAAGTCAAAGAGGTTACGAATGATAAGGTTTGGACAAAAAATAACAAAACCCCAAAGCCTCAAGAAGGTGTGACTTCGTCACTGGTGAAGACCAAGGTGATTACAAAGTTAGTTGAACCTACTGCAGAGGATACAAAGCAAAATAAGTTAGTAGGAAGTAATCAACCTGAGAAAGGGGAAAATGATGAAGTTATGATGTCTAATCTGCCTAAATATACACCTGTAGATATGTTTCATGTAATTTCTCAGGTTAAAGTAACTGTACCTCTGCTATAAATGATGAGAATAAATGAACACAAAGAAAAGACAATAGACTTGATCACAAATATTGCTGGTAATAAGACTAAACAAGGAAGTGGTAAAGAAGTGAAGGATAAATAGAAAGAAAAGAAAGTGGAGGTAATTGTGTCACAAATTCCTCCTGTATATTTTGGAAATTCTATTAACATGTGCCTTGAAAATATAACCCCTTTTTTCTTAACTATGGATATAAATGGGAAAACTTTAAGGAACTATATGATAGATTCAGGGGCATCAAATAATGTTATTCCAGTCAAAATAATGGAGGAAATGGGCTTGACAATAGATACTTCTCAAGGTAAATGTTATGCTATGGATTAAAGAGAAGTGTTAGTTATTGGAACTATATCAGAGCATTGCCTTATAAATTGACTCAGTACCCTGACAAGGATTTGGTCATGAATGTATTAGTTGCAGACATCCCACCTCATTTTGGATTGCTTTTGTCAAAAAAATGGAGTGCATCAATGGGGGGTAACATGCAATGTGATTTTTCATTTGATACTTTCTCCATTGACGGTAAGGATTTCAAAATTGAAAGAGAATCAAAAGTAACTCATATGATTGAGCATGGCCTGATTGAAAATATGACATGTTTTATTGACAGTGGTATAAATGAATTCAGGGTTGAGGAATTTCCTAGCAATTGTGATAAGCCTACTGCATTGATTGATACAAAAATAAAACAATTGTGAAAATTTGATGACTTGTAGACTATGTATTTTGATGGTGCAAGTTCAAAGGAAGGTTTTGGTGTAGGTGGTTTGTTGCAATCACCAAGTGGAAAGACATTCAAGTTCTCTTTTACTCTGCTATTTGAATGCACAAATAATGTGGCAGAGAATGAAGCCTTGTTATTGGGGTTGAGATTGGCTGAAAAACATGGGATCAAGAAGCTAAAGGCAATTGGGGATTCTGAGCTTATGTTTTCCCAAGTTAGATCCAAGTATGTATCAAAGAACAAGAGATTGAAACAGTATAGGAATGTTGTTTGGGATGAATTGGAGAGCTTTGATACATTTGGCATAGGATGGATGGAGAGAGGTGAAAATAAGGTGGAAGATTTATTAGCCAATATTGTAGTAAAACCAGATGATATGACTTATGTTGGAATTTCAAAGGTTGAGGTGCAAACCAAACCATTTGTTCCTGATAACATAAAAAATTGGAAATTTTTTTATAATGATGATGATATATTAAGATTTTTGAATTGTGTGGGTGAATATGAGAATCAAGAAATTGACTTTGGAGCTTTTGTTGAAAATGTTGATGGTAAGGATACTATATTTGGAAATGAGGTCATTCAGTTAAAGACAAACACAATTCCCAAGGGTCTAGTTGTATTAGAGAGAGTGTTTGATAATCAAGATAAGACAAAGGCTAATCATACTGTTTCCCATCCTGATGACTTGGAAGAGATAAATCTTGGAACAAAAGCATCCCCAAAGAAGGTGTATATTGGAAAGAAAATGTGACCAAAATTGAGAAGGATGCTAATTGAATTATTAAGGAAGTTTAGGCATTTGTTTGCATGGTCTTATCATGATCTTAAGGAATACAGAGATTATATTTTCCAACATGAGATTCCTTTGCATGATGATGCCAAGCCATTCAAACAAAATCAAAGGCCTATTAATACCACTTTAGCCCTCAAAATGCAAGAAGAATTAATGAAACTAAGGGATGCAAGAATCATCAAGCCAATTAGAAATTCATCCTGGGTATCAAACTTGGTACCAGTAAGGAAGAAAAATGGAGACATCAGGTTATGTGTAGATTTCAGAAATTTGAATGTGTCTTCTTTAAAAGACAATTATCCATTACCCAATATGGAAGCCATGTTGCAAAGGGTGACAGTCTGTGAATTAATGTCTATGATGGATGGTTTCTCTGGTTACAACCAGCTCATGGTCAACGAATTTGAGCAGTTTAAGACAACTTTCACTACACCATGGGGAACATATGTTTATGTAAGAATTCCATTTGGGCTAACAAATGCTGGGGCTACTTTTCAGAGAGCCATGGATGTGGCATTCTCAGATTTCATTACCTTGTTTTTGGTGATCTACCAAGATGACTTGACAACATATTCTAAAAAGAAAGAGGATCATTGTGAGCATCTAGAGAATATATTCATTAGAGATTTGGAGTATGGTATTTCTTTCAATCCAAACAAATGTGTGTTTGGAGTACTAGAGGGAAAATTATTGGGACATATTGTTTCCAAGGATGGAGTAAAAATTGATCCATAGAGGTTAATTGCAATAGATAAAGTTCCACAACCCTGAAATGTCAAAGGAATACAATCTTTCTTTGGAAAAATAAACTTCTTAAGGAGATTTGTGACAAATTTTGCTGAGACACTTCGCCCTATTTCCAAAATGCTCAAGAAAGGAGCCAAGGTTGAATGGGATGAGGATTCTATACAAGCTTTTTAGGCCATTAAGCAAGAAATAATGGAGGCTCCTATGTTAAGAACCCCTGATTTTTCCTAACCTTTACAGATTTTTTCATTTTCTTATTTCCACACAATTGCAACTGTGTTGTTGCAAAAGAATGTAGAAGGTTTTGAACCGCCTGTGGCCTTTTTCAGCAAATCTTTACAGGTTGCAGAAATTAAGTATGATATAAAAGAAAAACAAGCATATGCACTGGTAAAAGCAGTAAAGGCTTTTAGGCCTTATTTGATGGGTGCTACTGTAATTACTTATGTGCCTAGTGTTGTTGTTAAGGACATCTTCACATAACAAGAAGTGCCAGGAAGAAGGTGTAGGTGGATAAATAGGATCTAGGAATTCAATATTGAGGTCTAGATTACTAAACTAGTAAGAGGACAAGGATTGGCCAAGCTTATGGCCCAAAATAATCTAGAAGCAAATTAGATAAATTTTTTAGAAGAGGAAAATAGATCACACATATGTGATATGGAGCATTCTAAATGGTATAGAGATGTGATATATTATTTGAGAAGAATGAAATGTCTTGACAATTTGAGTGAAAATGAGAAAAGTGCATTGAAGTTACATGCTATCAAATATGCTATCATAGCTAGAAAGCTTTGGTGGAGAAATGGAGGTGTCATGTTGAAGTGTGTTGACCAAGATCAAGCACAAGAACTTTTGAATGAGATGCATGGTGGAGTTTGTGGAGGGAATTATATGGCTAAAACAACTGTACATAAGATAAAGAGGGATGGATTTTGGTGGCCTATAGTTTTTAAGGATGCACACCAACTAGTGAAGACATGTGATGCTTGTCAACGTTTCTCTAGTAAGTTAAAGTTTTTTGGTAATTTTCCTCTAAAACTAGTTATAGTACAAGCTCCATTCCAGCAATGGGGTATTGATTTTGTAGGAGAGATAGCATGTAAATCTAGTGGAGGTCATTCATGGATATTGGTGGCCACTAATTATTTTACCAAGTGGGTGGAAGCAATTCCAACAACGAAAGCCACTAGTAAAGTGGTAATTGACTTCCTGATGAGCAACATATTGACTAGATTTGGATGTCCAAAAAGTATTGTGTCAGACAATGCAATGTGTTTTAGATCTGAGGAATACATAGAATTTTGTGAGAAGCATGGTATCCAAATTTCTTATTCATCACCATACCACCCACAGGGAAATGGACAAGTAGAATCAAGCAATAAAAGCTTGATGAAGATCATTAAAAGAATCCTAGATCAAAATAAAAGGGGTTGGGATTCTAAGTTGAGATTAGCAATCTAGGAAGATAGGGTAACTGTGAAGAAGGCAATAGGTTGTGCCCCATTTGACTTGGTTTATGGGATAAATTCCAAGTTGCCCCAAAATAACTTAATGGAAATAAGTTTGTCCAGATGTATGATAATGAAATTGATGATGAGATGCAATTGAGAGTGGAAGCTCTTATAGAATTAGATGAAACCAAGAGGGAAGCTCAAAAGAGAAATGCAAAGTTGCAGTTGCAAATAAATAATTTGCATGACAAAAAGGAAACTACAAGGAATTTCAAAGATGGAGATTTGGTTTTAATGTGGAATGCCATATTAGAGGATAAAGGGAAACAGGGGAAATTTGATGCAATCTGGTTGGATCCATTTTTGATAAATGGTAAGTGGGGTGAAGATTCGTACTTCCTCCAAAATATGATGGGGAATATTCTTGAACTACTAGTTCATGGACAATTCTTGAAGTTATACTTCACTTGAAGTATTATTTTCCATGAATAATAGTTTAGGATTGTATATTTTGTACATAGTTTGGGTTGTTTTGTCCAAACAATCCCTTTTTGGTCGTCTCTGCATCTTGGTCTGCTCTACTTGAGATTCTAAATTCTCACTTCATTCCAGTGGAATGAACATCCCCAACAGGAGCCACTGATTGAACTTCAAATTTTTGCTCCTTGTGTTCCATTCCTGCCCTACCTTATGTTACTGGTCTTTCATGATGTCAGAATTTTCCTAGGGTTGGGGGTTTTAGCTTTATTTTCATGTAAAACCCTTGTGTTTATTTTACGCCTTGGTTGGGGTATTTTTCACTATTACCTTTTTGAAGGGTTTTAAAATGACTTATGTCCTATCGTTTCATCTAGGCTTGGTCCCTTTGGTCTTAATATTTTCTTTCTTCCGCAGGATTTCATTTTTCCTAAGTCTTGGTTGGCCCTGTGTTTCATAATTTAAAAACAACTTATGTCATTGTTTACCATCCACCTAGTGATGTCCCCTTGTCCTTTTAATAAATCTTTTATTTTTCAGAGGGATAAAATTCGTGTAACCATTGATCAACTGTCATTTGATCTCAGTCGCTCCCCGCCATCCCGCAATGACCCCACCACATTGCTTTGGTTGATCGCGATATCACAGGCGGGTGCCACATGTCCTATCTAGTGAGTCTGAAGGGGATAATGTTTAAGTGACCGTCGCCCAAATATTGTCAGATCTCAATGGTTGCCCGCCATCGCATGATCGAGAATTGTAGGGTCTTTACTGATCGCGATATAACGGCAGGCGCCACGTGTCTCATCCACCAAGGAAATAAGGAAGGAACCTTGGTGAATTAATCCAGTCTTAATACAGTAGACGACGAATTACTAAAGTGTTCTTAAGATCACATGTTTTAAATCAATGGGTATGTTATGATCTTGGTGGGAAAGCTGCTCAACGGCTAATGATAAGGCCGACGACTGTGTTGGAGGGACAAGTCACTGATGCTCAAGATCTACATTTTCCCACCATCACGTGATCATAAGTTGCATGGTCTTTACTAATTGCGATATCGCGGGCGACCGCCACGTGGATTTCCATGGCAACATAAGGTATGGTGGGCCCTTTATTGCCATGTTGGTGATTGTGTCAGCATGTTTTGAAGGCGGTTGTTTGATGATTTGATCTAACTGAAGGATCGACAGCTCAAATTTAAATCTGCATCATATATGGTTGGAGTTGTTCATGCTAGTGTAATTAATTAATTAATTATTACACTAGCATAAGTTAACTTAGGTCTTGCATTTAATTAATTAACTCATAGGTTGCATTATTAGATAAATCATAAATAAATGGGATAATATTCCCTTCCTTGTTTGGTGGGATAAAATTTCTTCTAGAAGATGAGTTGTCCTTCTAAAACTTATCTCAACATTTAATAATCATCTAGCTAGGGTTCACATGTTGTCACATGTTGTTAGATCAAGATACATGGCAACATCTCATGCATTTTAGGTTTTCACTCTTGCCTATATAATCAGGCATCTTGTACATTTGTAATCATGTCATATTCAATTTGGCATTCTTGCATCTTAATGATAGCATTATTTTTCTGCCATTTCTCTCTTGTGGAAGTTTTTGTCTTGCAGGTGATTATGGGGGGTTTGAGGAGTTCACCTAAAATCCTAAATGGTATCAGAGATTCAGTGTTGCAGACTTCTTCTCAAATATGAGAGATCATTTTTTGGCATGAAAGTCTTGTTGGATGTAAGTAGCTGCTTTTCATTTTTGTTTCAGAAATCTAGCTTCCACATAGTTCCAGGACAAACGATTTCTGGGTTTTCTAGACAGAGTTGAAATATGAATTGGGTATCTTTTATATTTTTGATATCTTGTACGAATTTGGAGAAAATCACTAAACAAAAATTGGCGCGCATCATTTTTCTTTAGCTGAAGGTTTTTAAATTTTTTTTTTTAATTTTCTGCTTGTTGGATCAAAAAAATATTTCTGGGTTTTGTTCTTAGCTTCAAAATATTTCTGGGTTTCTGTTTTTGTCTACTCATTGTGAACAAATTTCGTAGAAATCAAATCAAAAGAATTTTTTTTGGCTAGAAAACCTATTTCTTGTAGGTTAAATTCAATTTTTTTGAAAAAATCATAACTTTTAGCTATGGTATTGAAAATTGACAATCAAGATATCATCAGAAAGTTGGTTCCAACCTCTACATAGATCTGAGGTCCTTTTAATCATGGAGGCAGATGTGAACATTGGTTTGTGCATGCACTCGGTTTGCATTTTCTCGTTTGCATAAGATGCTTTGGTTTTGGCTGTTCTTCATGTATTTTCAGCTTGTGTCTTTTTATGACATTATGATCATCTTCTGTAAGCAATCTTTTATGTAAACACACTGAGATAAAGTGTCAAATTATTGTACATGTTTTTTGGGGATTTTGCACATAAGGTTGTGCCATATTTTGTACTTGCACTGTATTATAAAGTGTCATGGGGGGGTTGTGTAGTGCCTTTGTTTTTGCCATTACACCTTTGTCCAGTGAGTGTCCCTCCACAACGATAGTGGATCCATATGATTCTAGCCTCATGCATGTGTGCTTTGTTTTGCACACCACTTTTTTCAGTTGCAGGTGCTTTCTTGTACACTTTCAGATGTTGTTTATTCTCCTTCATGCACTACAAGGTGTTACACAACATTTCAGTGGATCTGTCAGGCTCTCCCAATTAACATTATGGGGGGTATTATATTTTTCATGCTAATGTTTCCTTGGTTTCGCCTTGGAAGGAATATTCCATTTTCAGTTGATCAGTGTTTTTTTAGACTATTGGTACTTGTTCCATCTATATCTTCATTCCAGGTGTTTTCCTTTGTTTTCCATCTGATTCGAGTAGTGTCGTTTGGGGCACTCATGTAGATTGTTGTCTTCTTGATCCTGATCATCCTATCTTCAGAGGAGGTTCTTCAGCACCATAGCAGTCATGTCTTGACAGTTGTTTGTAGCTTCTTCCTGCTTTAGTGATGTTTTTCATGTCTTTCATCTCTTTTTGGAGTAGAGTTTTTCCCATGAGATTTTATCTATTTCTCCACTTTATAGAGATTTGGTTGTATTCGGGTACCTAACATGGCCTCGTAGCTGGGACCCATCATCTTCTTGCATAATCATTGCATTTTTCTCCCTAAGTTGAACTTATGGGGGGTGTTAGTGTAATTAATTAATTAATTATTACACTAGCATAAGTTAACTTAGGTCTTTCATTTAATTAATTAAGTCCTAGGTTGCATTATTAGATAAATCATAAATAAATGGGATAATATTCCCTTCCTTGTTTGGTGGGATAAAATTTCTTCTAGAAGATGAGTTGTCCTTCTAGAACTTATCTCAACATTTAATAATTATCTCAACATGTTGTTAGATCAAGACACATGGCAACATCTCATGCATTTTAGGTTTTCACTCTTGCCTATATAATCAGGCATTTTGTACATTTGTAATCATGTCATATTCAATTTGACATCCTTGCATCTTAATGATAGCATGATTTTTCTACCATTTCTTTCTTGTGGAAGTTTTTGTCTTGCAGGTGATTTTGGGGGGTTTGAGGAGTTCACCTAAAATCCTACAGTTCATGCATCGCATGAGTGAGCTTTAATGGCGAATGAGACACTTGTTGGCATGATTTGATCTAGATAAAATCAATTCTCCTACTTTATTTGTATCACAAGGCATTCAAGTATTTTGTGAAGTAGTCTCAAACCTGAAAGCGAAGTTGCGAGTCTTTGCAGCCAGAGGTTGGGATTTCTGCAAGCACAAAGCTATGAGTCAATTTATGTGTTTCCTACTTACTCTACACTTGAATTTGGGAAAAGATTTGATCAAGATCAAATCAATTATCTTGCTTTATTTGTATCACAAGGCATTCAAGTATTTTGTGAAGTAGTCTCAAAGCCGAAAGCGAAGTTGCGAGTCTTTGCAGCCAGAGGGTGAGATTTCTGCAAACACAAATCTATGAGTCAATTTATGTGTTTCCTGGTTACTCTACACTTGAGTTTGGAAAAATATTTGTTGTACTTATCATAGGAATTGTTGATAAAAATTCTAGGGCTATAGTATAATTAAATTGTGAGAAATTGTAGTGTTTTGTTTTGTAGTTTTATATCTCTAGTTAGTCCTAGCTGTTTCAAGTGTGAAATTGTAAGAAGGCCCTAGTTTGTCGAAGATGGCACCGCCAAAGCAACATTCTGGCCAAATTGACTATTTAAGAAGAAACATGTACGATGATTTATTGGATCAATTTCCCTTGTCGATGAATGATAGAAAGAAGGGATTGGTTCTGATGTGAGGGAAAATCCTGAGGGAAGGGTTAGTATATAATTTCTCCAACATAACCAAATCTAGGGTTCCTCTCACAGGATTGGAAATGTTCAGATTGTGGTATGGACAGAGGAATTTTCCTCACCACTTTTCAAATGGATGGATGTATGATTTGGGGAAGTTAGTGGTGCCAAACGTGTTCCCTAATATAGACTTGCTTACAGCAGTGGCCGCAAGATATGACCCTGTCACATGAGTAATCAAGGATAATGATGGAAGGGTCTTGTTAAGTATTAACAAAGATGAAGTCCAACAGGTTTTTGACTTGGGTGAACAAGGTGAATATTTGGTTCCTATTAATCTTGAGGAAATGAAGAAGGAATATGCAAAGTTGAAGTCTCTTTTAATAGCTAAGTTGCTTCCATCTCATCTAGCTAGGGCAGGAGGTTCGAGATTTTACATTAGCCCTAGTGACCAAGAACCTTTCAGATTAAACTATTTTGCAAATCATTTCTTAGCCAATTTTTATTCATTATGATAGATTTTTGGTTTTAGTCCTGGTACGATGATGCCCATTGCATACATGTTGATGGGGGTGCAAATCCAACACCCTAGCTTCTATGCGACTTATGCTTCACACCTTTCTTGGCTGAGAAAATACATGAAGGGTTGTCAAAGTTGCAGAAAAATTATACTGACACGCAATTATTTTTGTATTCTATGTTGATGTATATGTTCCTATGCAAGAATGCTGACTTTTTCTCTGAGAAGATGGAATTGAGGCAATCAGTTGGTGGACAAAGATTTCCAGTATGGTTATGGACTATAGATTTATCTTGCAGTAAGGAAAGCACCAGTTATGTGCAATTTGATAATTGCTTTGCTTCCAGATTGATGGTAAATGTACCCAGGATCCCTAAGGAATTGTATGATTTCCTCAAACAAAAGGGGAGGAAGCCAGAACTGAAAGTCTTCCATAACTAGGGTGACATTATCCCATACCTAGTGAGCATTGTTTTAAGGGTATATAGTTTTCAAAGAACTCCTCATATACTGTCATACAATGTGCCACCATGAGTGGGGTTTGCAGAAGTTATGTGGAAAATAGGTTGTATCCATGAGGACAACCTCACTGGGAGGGGTAAGGGAACATTTTTCCTAGATTATACAGTGGTGTCTGATTTTCCCTTTTCAAAAGGAGGCTGGGTGCATTTTGGGAAATTCTTTGATGATTACCATTTAAGGTGTGGCACAAAGCGACAACACGATCCTAAGGGTTTCTTTTCCCTTTTTAGACAAAGAATAAAGGCTGAAAAGTTTGTGCATGAGTTCAACTTTCTTGATGACCTGATTAGAAATGAGTTTGACCTCAATAAGTAGGAGTTGAACAAGGATAAATTGATAGCTTATGATAAGCTATTAGATATTGTGCACAAAATGGATATAAAGTATGATCCATTGTTAGAGTTCAGTCTATACCATATGAAAATTGATTTTCTGATGGAGAACTTCAAAGAGATTATGGGCACCTTGAGGACCAAAAAGATAAATTTAGAATTGAGTCTGGGAGTATAGGAACAAGGTGCCAGACCAATTGAAACAAGGCCAACATATCATCCTGTAGGAAAAATGCCCATTTAGAGGAGGAAAAAGGATGGCAGTAGTGATGAGGAAGAAGTGTATAGAAAGAGGAAGCAAGTAATGAAATTTCCTTCACAGCCAAGTGCAAAATTCAAACTGCCTGTGGCAATTAAAATCATTGATTTAGAATCATCGCTAGAAGATAGTCCCTCATCACCACCATGTGAGCCAAGCGCTAAGAGGCAAAAAATTGATCAACCACAGGAGGATCTGATGGATGAAATTGTTGTTATTGATCATGACATGCAGGTTGGTATGCCTTCCCCTCCTAGGCCAGCTGAATTGGTTTTATCTGATTTGGATATGAAAGGAAAATGTGTACAAGATGCAAGAATGAAGGCATGCAAGAAATTTCTAGATGACAATGCATTTGTAAAGACTCTTGTATTCTTGCAATTGGTATGGAGGATGAAATTTGAAGAATATCAAGATAAATGTAAGAAAAGAAGAGAACTAAGACCTGACAAGTCAAACCAGGAGAATCATGAGGAAGTGAAAACTAAATTAATGGAAAAATTCAAGAGCATCACTCCTGAGGAAGGTATAAAACTGGTGGGTTAGGATGGTGTAATGATTTTTCCTTGATGGAACATTGCAGATGCAATAGCGTTTAATGCTATTTTGAAGTCCAACCATCACTTGCAAGACTCTAAAGAAGAGGTCAAGAAAACAATTCAAGACCCTCCTTTCAGTGAAGAGTATGAAACCTTGGCAATTTGGGCATTGGTCCCACAAGGGAGAAAGCCAGATGTTTCTGATATCAACCAAAATTTAAGAGGAGGACTAATAATAAAGAGAGCTTAAGAGACCTCTACCACTGAGGCCAGTAATTTTACTGTGAATGTGGCTAAAATGGCCCAAAAGACTGTTGAAAGGGAGGAGGCCAAAAAGAAGAGACTAATGGACAAGTATAACCTTTTTATTGAGGAGTACAACAAGATGTAGCAGAAGAATGTTGAGCTATAGATTGAGGCAGAAAGGTTAAGGTATAAACAGATTGGGGAGACATCAAGTGCTCTAGGTACCAGTATGTTACCTTCCACATCATGGCCAATGCCTCTTGCTTCTCCAATTCTTTCCACATCAGGGTCTCCTAGTCAAAATCCTTCCTTCACCCGTTCTTTAGAGGAAATTGATGAAGAAATAGAATGCTCTTTGGATCCTACAAAGAAGCAACTTATGCACAAAATTGATGAATTACAGACATCTTTGAAGTTAAGTGAGGAAGGATCTCTTTCAAAGAAAAGGGAGATTGTTACTGTTGTCTTAAAACATTTAAATGAGAGGGTTGATGATAAATTTCCATTTGTACATTCTTTATATTCTTTATTATTAGATGCAAAAAAAGAATATTGATAGGGATCAGGAGGTAGTGATACCATTGATTGAAAATTGAATCCCTAGGGTCAGTGATTTAAATGTAATGTATAAGGCCTCAAGGTTTGATACAAGTAATAGGCCCCAATCATTAAAGCCTAATCAAGTATTAGTTAAATCGCTACAAGGTTTTTAGACCCTATTAGATGATTTGAGTAGGAAGATCAGGGAATTGGTGAAGAATTTTAATGATTGGGGTAACACATTGTTACCTGATATAATTGATGAGCAAGGGAAAGTCAGGTCACTCCAACAATGGAAGGATCAAGCAAGTGAGGTCATCAATGACCAAATTAAATTAATTTGTGATGAATCAGATTATGATTTGTTGGTGAGATGTATGGATAAAATCATTAGTACCAGCTCATTTTTGGAATGTTTTGAAAGAGATGAAAATAAGGTAGCGGTAAAATACACACCTTATAGTACCAAGGTGAATGAGGTGATTATTGTTGACTAGTCGACTAATGAAGAATACCAGAAATGGGTAACTAAATATTTAACTGAGGAAGTGTAAAAAGAATGAGCTGCTAATGGGTAGTAAATCAGATGTTGTAGTTACAACGGTTTCCAGTTTTGCTTTGGTGGCAGTCTTGGTGTGGGATTCTTATGGTTCTTTTTTGCTACATCAACTTTTCTCAGTGTGCACAATGAACAAGAATATTATCTAGGGTGATTGTTGTTGTACCAATTTTTGGAATATCACCAGGTGCTCCAATTGGTTGGTGACATGTGTACTTTTTGGCCTAATGCTTGTTTGCTCCTTCATTTTCTATAAGAAGGATTTCAAGGCCAGAAGTACGAGTTAGCAAGTTAGATAATTTTTGGGTCGAGTCTAGGTGAAGTTGCAGAAAAAATTGTAAAGTTCGATGGTTTTAGAAAGAAATGCAATTTAGATTTTGAGTCATTATGTAACAGGTTTTGATTTCATGGGGATTTAATGTTGTATAACAGTACTAGCATTTGAGTTGAAATGATAAATTCAAACTCATGTATCTCCATTGTATACGCATATCTGAATTTTGAATAAGATGACTAAGGGTTGTTTCATTCATCTCACTGTTGTGGTGTGTATGATCCTTATTTTAACTTTAATTCAGGGAATTAATTAAAATGCTTGAATTGGATTATAGGCAGATATGTTCTGTATAAGAATTTGATAAGTAGTATTGAGTTAGAATACATATTGATGAGATTATAATGCGATGTCGTCAAGGATTTCATATGTTATGTGTTAAATCTGTCATATACCCTTAGATGCTTATGAATTTGACTCCTATAATGGATATATGACACTGATCTAAGTTGTAATTACTCGTATGATTTAGTATTTGTTTTTCTTTGCCTAGAGCTTGCTACAAATTTAAAATCAATGACTATCTTATACTATGGATTGTGTAGTAGTTATCTCATGCTCCAGATAGTTGATATTATCGATGAATAGCCAATTCTATTCAATATTATCCTATCATGTTGAGCTATTAAGTGAGATTATCTGTTATTGTTAATGTTGTTTATAATAATGGTGCAGAGGTTGTAAACACATTAAGGGATCACCCACCCAGGTCTTGTAGAGCCTGAAGTGTAGGAGGCTTTTTAAATTCCTCGTCAGTTGGTTCAAGTCCTTTGAGCTGCCCTTGATTGGAATTGGCAATTCCATAGGTAGATTAGAAGACAAACCTGGTTACATTGTAAAATAGAACCAACAGTATGTCTTTCCTAGAGAAGGTAAGAAGATGGTTGGTGATATGTCCTACCATAGCTTGAAACTGATCCGTATCAATGTTCTCGGGAAGAGATGACTCAGGTAAGGCTTTCTCCAAATTTTCCCTATGTTTTGGGGTTAAACTTAAGAGTTCTAAGATAGATATCTATGTGGGGGTCTACTTAAGCTGATCTAGAAGATTGTACTTGCTAGGATTAGATGTGGGAAAAGTAGGTTGTGTCCTAGATTGATATGGGACTCCTTCAATGGTTATTTTTCCATGTCTTGTGGTGACTCCACATTTTGTACTAGCTCCTTTGATGGTGAAAATAATAATAATGATATTGTAGGAAGCCACTACGTTGGAATAGGTATGTTGGACATTGGTGTAATCCTTAGCTTTTCCATTGTTATTTGCTTTGTTATGATCTAGCATAGGGTTCTTGTATATCTTAAGATCTAGATTCCTAGTTCGTACCTCAACAGATATGGTATTGTTTTTTATGACGTCTTGGATGATGTTCTCAAGTTTCATGTAGTTTATTGTTTTATGTCCTTTGATTTTGTGAAAGTCACAAAGGTCATGCTCATTGTACTAGGATGACTTCTCGTGTGGTTCTTGGTAGTTTTTGAAGTTGGGAAGTATTAGCAGATTTGACTCTACTAGTTTCTTCATGATTGTTTTGATGGGTTTTGATAACTATGTGTACTTGTGTTTGGGATAGTTGTTCCTATTAGCGATTCACCTTTATTGCATGTCAGTGTTATTGATCTAATTGTTCTGCTGAGGTTTTGTTTGTTGCATAGTCAACAGAATGTTAGCAAATGGATTACTATTAGGCCTAGGAGCACTTAGTATCACCTTAGCATCTACCACACTATCATTTGTTACGTTTTTGTTCTTTTCCCAGACATGAGGTTTCTCATTTGAACTAGTTGAAGGATGATTTTATTTGTAAGCTTGAATATTTCTTTGTGAGTTTAAAGCTCTTTCAATATTAAGGGCTCTTGGGACAAGTTAATCATATGATGTGATGCACTACATTTTCAAGTGGAATGATAGATTTGGATCTAGATTGTCTATGATAATTCCCACTTTTTTTTCATTGGGAAGAGGCCACTTGATTTTACTAGCTCTTTGTCCCCATCTTTGCAAGAAATTAGTGAATTTTTCTGCTTGATTTTGTCTAAGAGTGTATAATTCTTCTAGACTGATGTCCATGTCAAGATTGAAGGAGTAATGATCTTTGAATTTGTTAGTGGTTTCTTGAAAAGTTTTGATACCAGGAGGCAGATGAGAAAATCAATCCATAGCATGACCTGTTAAACTCTGAGGGAAGAGGCACATTAGATATGAATCATTGTAAGCCACCTCCATGCACATGACATTAAATTCTTTGATATGGTCCAAAAGACTTCCTCTCCCTTTATACTTGTCAAATTTAGGGATTTCAAAACTAGGAGGGAATGGTATCATTGCTATGTTTTGGTCAAATGGATAAGGACACAAGTTTTGTGTATGGGGATTTTTTACCTTTCCCATGCAAAGGTCTTGCATTTCATGTGAGAGTACTTTCAATTATGATGCGAGATCGTCCTGCAGGTTGGGTGGAGGAACATATGGTGGGATGAAAAATGAGTTGTTTGGGTTGTATGGTGGTGTGAGATTCTATGAAGATGATGGGGGTATTGATGTATATGTCCCTAATGCATTTGGATTAACGATGTTCAAGTGAGGATAATAAGAACCTTGTTGTTATTGTTGGGAATAATGTTGAGCTAGTAAGACTTGTTGAGCTTCTTCTTGTTGTTGCACCACTAGGGCTTACTGTTGGGCCTATTATTGTTGGTGTGTTAATAAAGATGCTTCTTGTGCCTGATATTGTTGTTGCACAACTTATTGGGCTGCTAAGGCTACTTTTTGAGCTTGATGTTGTTTTTGTGCTAAGGTTGCTTGTTGTGCTTGATGTTGTTGTTGTGTTAAGGTTGTTTTTTGTTGTTTTTGTTGGATGTCCCATTGATAGGGTTGTTGTGCTTGTTGTAAAGCTAAGGAATGTGCTTGTTATGTGGGATCAGATGGTTGTTGAGACATCTGTGAAGGATTATGGATATTGATGTTTTGAGTGGGTAATGGATTGTTGATGAGAGGTAAGGTTTCCCTTGATTTAACATTCCTTGTAAGATGGTAGAATGAGTTGGAGGAATGTATGTTTGAGGTCTTGATTGATTTGGAATAGTAAAGGGGACTGTAGGAAAAGATGGGGATGATGTCATTAAATTTTGTAATGGAAATGACACACTAGGAACTTGAGTCCATTGCTTATAGATATTTCCTTGTCCCATGTTTTGAGGATTTCCTTGTGCCAAAGATGTAAACAAGGGATTTGTGATCAAGGTACTTCATGGATTGATAGAACTCGTCACGAAGGGATTGTTTTTAGGTGGATTGATGGTGGACAGTGTGGATGTGTTTTGTGAAACCAATGGTATGGATTAACCCATTGGAGGATTGGGTAAAGATGTCCCCATTTGTTTCGAGGGTTGATTCTATGGTATAGTATTTGTATGCCCTTATATGTTGTTTTGAGATATATGATCCATACTACTTTGTGGAATGGTATAAAAAATTGTGCTACTTATGGACGTAGATGAAGACATATGCCCTTGATATGTTGAATTTGTGGTTGAGTAATGAAGATCAAGAGGTTTTTATATCTATTTAGGATCTTCAGGAATAGGAGGAGCACCTAAGCTAGGCATCCAAGTGGTTGTGTTAGGTGGAGGATTGGTTTCAAGTGTTCCCATGAGTGTATTGTTTTCAAATGAAAGGGAATGACCAAAGTCTTTAGCAAGGATTGTTGCAATACTGGGAATGTAGGTTTCATTTAGCCCTAGTGATGGAGTTGTAAAACCTTGTGTTAAAATTTGTGCCACAAACATTGGGGAGATAGGAGATATATTTTCAAAGGTTTGATGTTCCATAATTTAATTCCTAGTGACTTCAAATAGGTTGTTGGTGACATCTTCTATCTCATATTGTCCTAATGGTGATGAAGGCTATTGTGATGGTGTAACTTGACTACTTGGATCAAATTCTAAAGGATTTGGATCACTTGAGGTAAATTTCACTTTGGTTTTCTCCATGATTCTCTTTTGTTGTGATCTAGTATTTATCATAAATGTTGTATCACCTATGGGAGAGTTCTTTTGAGATTTTTTATGTTTGAAATCTCTAGTTGACTCAAATCTAGGTAAAAGAGATTCTCTAAGTCTTTTGGGAGCAATTGTGATATTGGGGTATGAAAAGATGGATGATGTGGACAGTGATCTTTGAAAACATTTTGGAACAACACTTTTGACTTACTCTTGATGTTTTGAAGTTGGGATAAAGGATGTTTATGAACTTGTAAATCTTTAGGGTAGACTTGTGACCTTCAAGATGAACTAGTTCAAAGATGATAACTAACTTAACTAAGTACATGGAAAATGATACATTTCACGTACAAAGTAGCTAAGATAGAGTTTGGTTTGATTTGATTTGATTTTTAAGCCACAAAGTATTGGTGTACTCAAAATTTTGCAAAGTTGGATGAAGTGAAGGATGAAATTTGATGAAGGGGTGAGCGAGATGTTTGACCCAATGTTGACTTTAAAGTGAACCTTTTTCTTGACAAGACCAAGGTAGTGAGAATGATGCTAGAACTCTAAAATGCTCAAATACTAAAGACCCAATGTTGAACTAGACAAGACGATAGATGGTAATGTTTAAACCTATTTGGGCCCTCCTAACTCGAGCATAAAAGTTTCTTATCAAGGTGTAACAATTTCAATAGAGTATTGAAGCCCAATTCCTACTAAACTGTGCACTACAATACCTAAATTTACAATGATGGGATGGAGACCTTCCCCTATAGACCTGGATCATGCAATGAATCATTTATAGGAGTTCGGTATCATGTAAAAAGATCAGGATTTTGACTCCAAAAGAATGCATATAATTTGGGAATATACCTTGAAGTGTGTCTTTAAAATTTTTCTACCAAGCTATCTCTATTTATGTGAAGTGCTAAAAGGTGTTTCTTCAGAGCTTTTGGAGTGAGATACCTAAGTCTAAAATGACAACCTATAGACCTTACCTTAGGGATCCTGATTTTGCATGAGATAATTTACAAACAGTTCAATTTTATGGAAGAAAGGAGGATATTTATTGCCATGTAGGTGGTGGTAGTATGGGCCTTCCATTCTCAATATCTGCTTGTTCCTCTTCTTCACCTAAAATTTTTGATGCATTTCTCCACTATGTATTTTTTTCCTTTGTTTCAAAAGTGAAGCTTCTCAAACTACTAATGAGATCAGTTTGTTCTTCGTTAATGAGTTCAAAGTTTGGTTGAATACTAGCACTTGGAAGATCAGGTTGTTCAATGGGAGCAATCGGTCTCCAAATAGTCATGTGGGGTTTATTTTTTAGTTTATCTTGCTTAAATAAATTGGTTTTGCAAACACTTGTCTTGATTAGGTTTCCAAACTAGATTTTTATGTCAATAAAATCATAACTTTCACAATGTCCATTTCGTGAAAATTATGAGATTAGAGCCATAATTTCCTATGTTGTCTTTGGTAAATATGGATTTGAGATTAATGTCAAGATATTTAGAAATCATTAAGGATAAATCCTTAGGAAAATCAATAATATCAAGGATAACTCAAGAATTCCATATTTAAGCTAAAGTGTTTGAAATTTTGAGGATGATAGTGAATGTTTGTTTTTGTATCATTTTGAAACCAAGAAGTGTTAAACTGACTCACAATCATTACAACCCTAGGTTTGAAATGGCTATATTTATTGAGTCCCCACTCAAATTTCTCCAAACACTAAACAATGCAAATAGTTAGAGATTTGGCAACACTGGATCCCCTCCACGACACACTTATCAAGACCACCAAATCTCAAAATCCTTAAAATTCGGAGGTCAAAAGGAATTTATCTATTTCTACAATTGAATAGTACAAATGTGGGGTGACTTATGAATGACCGTTCTTGCACTAATAAATATTAAGGATATTTTGGATTCTAAACAATGGTTCATAGTAAGGGCTTCCTATTTAGGGGGTGTGGTGCAGGAGCACCCATAGATTGCCTTAGATTGTGTTGAAGGTCATGTTTTGGCATTTGTTCAGGCCAACTTGTCATCTTTCCATGTTCATTTTTGGTTGTGCCTTAGTGGCATTTGTGATTGGGTATTGATCTCTAATGAGGGTCATGTTGACCATAGATGAGGCATCATTAGGATCTAGTCCAAAATAAGGTTTTGGGTTTTTAGGAATTGCTTTTCAATTTTGCAAATAATGCTCAATTAGAGCTTCATACGGCCAAGAAGAGCCCAAGGGAGCATAATTGATTGAGGAACCCTATTTAAGGAATTCCTTGGCATTGGAGAGGGGTTGGAAGCATTTTGTATTGTTTTGAAGTTTGTGAATTGAAGAAAATAGTGTGTTTTGAGTGATTTTTCTGATTTTTGCTTTGAAGTGAGCTGTTAATGGATTAACCATGGAACTGTGTTTTGTGTAGGATGTAGTGTAGTGATTTCTCAAACATTTTGTGCCATTTATTATTCTTCTTTATTCAATTTCAATCACTGTTTGTAAATAGTTTGTTTTCACACTATTGCTGGTCTGACCCAGGTAGTTGTGAGAAAATGGAGTATTAGTTCACTTTCCCACTGTACAAATTTTATGGCCCTTTGGGAATAGTGACTAGACTCCATGTGTGTAAATATGTTATGATTTAGGGTTTGTGGAAGCACAAGAGCCACTGTGGAAGTCTTGCCCTCGGCGAGCCAGGGAAGTGCCCAGCTAGGAAGACTTAAGTGCAGAGCACATAACTTGTAGGGGTGACAAATTCTTGACTAACTTTATTTTGGAGAAGGTAGGTGGGTGTCTTGCCAAGGTCTGGTAATCAGGAGGAAACTCCACCAACTTATTTGGTCGGTCAAAGAGTTGACAGTTTGAGAGCAGCCAGAAAAGGTTTTAAAAAACCCTAGTTTATGCCCATTTTCAAGTTGAGGCCTTGTACAGAAGATAAATACCCAAGACCTCAAAAATCTTTGAGAGGTGTTTATATGAACCAAGAACCTCAAAGAAAGATTGGAGTGTTCTTTGGAAAGTTTTGAGTAATAACTAGTTTTCTCGGAGGAGACCTAATTGGGGCTCCTAGGGCTAGTAGCCTTTTAAGACCTAAATGAGGGTTTGGTGAAAGCGACTAAGGCATGGAGCTAGGAGGACCCTCAAGAACCAAAATTGGATGGATTTCAATGAATAGAAACACCTCCACACCCCTGCAAATCAAGATTCAAGTTTTGGAAGTATTGTAGCCTTTAGGTTGAATTAAGGGCTAGGGTTAGAGTTGCAAAATCGCACCAAGTCTTGACTTGGTAGGAAGAAACTAAGTTGATAGTTGGGTTGGCAAGGAGAAATCAGGGGACCCTAAGAAGGAGAGGTCCTATAGGTTTCAAGTGGTGGACTGAACACACCCTAGGAGTCTTCCAAACAAGACCCAGAGCATGAAACAATGATTGTTTCATCCAACCTCCCTATCAGGGTGCAATGATAAACTCCCTCAAGAGGTCTCCCAACCCTTATAACTATCATGTACCACTTCCCATTGATCACAATTTTCATTGCAACCACACATTTATATCATGGTTTGGAAGATCTTGGGTTAGCTCATTATCGCTTGTTTCGTTCCCTTGGGGTGAGTACTTTTTCCAACCAAGCTAGGCCCTCTAAAGATTAAAAATAGCGAGGAAGTAAATCCATAGTTCGATCATCTTCATTAATAGGAACAAAGAGAGAACACACACTATGCTTCTCTCACACTCATAAGGGGGTTTAGTTTTAATCCAAATTGAAAGATGTAGGTGATTTCACAAAGTGTTAAGGAATGTGTTTTTTCTCAAGATCACCAAAAGGCGCGAGAGAATTACATACACATCCACTAACAATGTTAAAAACCACAAAACATAGCAAAGAGTTGTAAATTTTAACCCCTCAAAGAAATGATAATTTTGTTTTAAGCACCAATTGAAAAAAATGAAGTTGTCTTGTTCAATTTTAAACCCAAAGTAAAATGATGATGTGAAGGTTCAATTTTATCCAACTTTGAGAATTCATTTTAAACCCAAAAAACAATGACGAGGGTTCAATACTATCCAAATTTGAAGATGATTTTTAAGCCAAATTGAAATCTAGCTGGTCCTAAGATTGTAAATTTTAAGCCTAGTGGAAAATTAGTTGTCCTAAAGCATAAAGAAAAAAGCATGAACATTGGGTTATAATTGCCCCAAAGCGTTAAACGCTTGTTACAATTATAGAATTCAAGATAGAAAAGGCTTTCTTAACTTTAGCTCCATGTCTTTGAACCTACAAAACCCTATTATTCTAATAACCAGAACATAGTTAGAAGCACATCAGTGGTTAGATATATCAATGAAATTAAATCGCATGTCAAAAAAACAAGCATAAAATTTCATACCCTGGTTGGGCATCATTAAACACAATAGCATTGCAGTTTGAAGTATAGGAACCACTTTGGTGATAATGGGAATCACTCTGCAATAGAAACAATGAACATGATAGCATTAGGATTTGGTCTAGTCTCGCTTCTCATAGTGGTGTCATGTTTTGAAATTTTTCGGTGTCGCTCTAGTGAAATTTTAGCGTCGCCCTTTGAAATTTTGCATACCTATAGATTAAATAAGCATCACCAAATTTAAATCAGTGTTCATGCATTAATTCAGCATCAAGATTTCAAATTGTGATGGTGTCGCTATATGGTGACACTCTTTAAAAATCATCGTTGTTTGTAGTTTCGGTGTCATTGTATCCTACAAAATAGTAAACAAACGAAATTCGAGCTAAAAAAATGTTAATAGTTTTCCTTCCTTCTAGTGCAATAATGTGAGATGAGGATGGTTAGGGTGGGTCAATTACACTTTATCCATGGTGAATTGAAGCACAATATATCCACTAAACCTTAATCTACCAAACGAGATCATTCAAATTGAAAATTTAAAGTAAGCATTTTAATTGAAACTGAAAGTTACAAACTATAAGAACAATTAAATTCCTACTCTAACCCATTTGAAACATACCTCATTTTCGAATTGGTGTTGTTTTGATGTGAAATGATGACTGTTTCCCAATCCCATGATAAGTGAGCATGTTTTAGTTGATTCTATTTAAGAGAATTGATGAAACCATTGTGATTGATGTATGAAAACCTAGTTTATGCTAAAAATGAACATGATGAAAGCTAGGTTACCATGATTTTATGCTAAAAATGAACTAATTATGCTATTGATAAGATAATTAAAGCTAATTATAAGCTAAAAGATGAAAACCCTAATTCATATACAAACTAATATGGATGCATGGAAGCCACTAATGAATGCTCTAAGCTATTATGCAATTGGAGTTATTTAAAAAAAGCTAAAAGTGAGTTAAAGATGAGTGTGGATGCTAATGAGTTCAACAACATAAGTTTGCAATTGAAAGATGAATCCATTTGTTTCCAAATAATGTTCTATTTATAGGAGAGCAAATGACAAATGGAATGTTGAGATTGAAAAGATTGATCAATAGTTCAAGATGAAGGAGATGAGAGGCATGGATCATGTATTCTCATCAATGGATGAGAATGCATGATGGGATTTAATCAGGGATTCACAATTTCCTCAAAAAAACATGCTTTTGACCTACTCATATAGGTCAAAGGTGACTTGTTCAAAAGGTTAAAGGTTAAAACTTGCTCAAGAAGCTAAGTGAAAATATCCCTTTTTTAAATGATGGAGGAATAAGAATATTCTTTTGAATATTCATTTGGGTGAGGATGAAATGCATTTTGCAAATTAAAAAAAATTCTTAATTGTGCAAAAAAGGGGATAAGGAATATTCCATGGGAATATTCCCCTTTTAGAGAAAAAAATAGTTTAATTGCTAATTAAACAAGATTTAATCATGCAATTAGGGGATTTGGAGGAATAAAGTGATATTTATTAAATAATTTAATAAATGGGGAGGGGAGAGAGATGGAATGATATTTAATTAAATAACTTAGGGTTATTTAATTAAATAAGATGACTTAGGGAATTAAATTAAATGTTTTGATTTATTTAATTTAATAGGATGAAATGTTAGCATGAAGGGGGATGAATTAACCCAATTAAATTAATTAGGTTAATGGATGAAAATGATGCAATTAATTAATTAGTTAGGCTAATCTAAGTAATCAAGTGAAAAAAAGATGGGTTTAAAGAGGAAATGATGTTAGTAAATCTATTTCGAGTGAATGATATTGATTAGGACATTTTTTAGTGTCTACAACTATTTTCTTGATTTTTTTGTTTTTTATTGATTTTTTATGTCACGAGATTCCTATTTACCAGGTTTTAATCATGGTGACAAATTTTTTCTCATGTTTGAACCACCTGGTGGTGCTGATGTAGATGCTATTGGTACTGATATGGTTGTTGTTGTTGTCATGATGTGCCAATGATATCCTTCTTGGAGGAGTTGTTTTTCTAAGACACGGGTGCTTGAATGTAACCCTTGATAATTCTTATCATCCTTGTCGATACTGGAGTTAACCTTACCTTACATCATGATAGAGTTCCCTTCGAATCCTTATGATAAAGAGTTTCTACCAATGCATAGTCAATACGAGTTTTGGATATCTTGGATGGCAAAATGCATTGAGGGATATGATATTTAGATGGATTGGTTAACAGTTTCAAATGTTTGGCTCTCCAAACATGGGATGATGAGCAATGATGGGTGGATATGAAGATTTTATTGGGACCAATGTCTTGATATACCTTGTAGGTCACTCTTGAGGCTTTCTTTGGCATTATTGGACTTCTTTGATGGATTAAATTTCTTTTTTTATTTTTCCCCATAGTTTCTTTGACTAATGGAGTTTGATAGGTATGGTTTTCTTTCTTTTTTTTTTGTATCCATTTGAATATTTCTTGTCCATTTTGTTTTTTTGATTATTTTCCTTTAATAACTTGTTGCATTCTTGGGTATAGATTTTTCTCTTGTTGTTGGGACCAATGAGAGGGTGGAAAAATATGTGGATGTTGATTCATAACATGGATAGTTGTACCATTGGTAGAAATTTCATCATAAGGACTCTTTGTGCTCTCTAGGTTGATGCTTGCATTAGATAAAGTTTCCCCCACTATTGTAGAGGTATCACTGATATGTTTAGATCCCTTACTTGTCGAATAAGCAAGAATTTGATGTTTAGGATTGCCAATAATCATCATTGGTTCTAGGATACCATGTTCATGTAGGCCTAATACTTTGTCTTGATAATGAATCCATTGAAAAGGTTTATTTGCAATAGGATATGTCTTACCTTGGAAACAAGATGCTAATCCTTCTCTGATCTATTGTGTATCTTCACATGTGATAGCTTCTTCACTGATAAGACCCTTCATATGAGGGATAATTTCCTAATTGATATTTTCAACTTGATCAATGAAATATCAAATTTTGATGGTTCATCAAGATATATCAGTGCTTCTTTGACTGTTGTATACTGAGCGCTCTACGACTCAAGGATGTCTTTTATCTTTGCTGATTTTAAGATATTGTGCTCCATATTTTCATGCTTGATGTCTTCAACTTGCTTGGAGGATATTTTTTATTTTAATGATTCTTTATTAATTCCAAATATGTCTCTATATTTTATTGTATCTTGATCATGTGTACACATGTGAAGAGTAGGTGACTCTTGTTCCTTGGTAATGGTATCAAGAGTATGAGAGTCTTTTTTTGGATGAAGATCATCTACATGTCCATTAGGAATAAGCATTTCATGGGTAGATGTATGTTTGTTTGGTGTATGGATTTGTTCTTCTTTTGGAAAACCTTGGATGTCTTGGAAGATATCTGCCAAGCCTTTGTAGTATTTTGATGATAGGGATTCTTGATCTTGACTTTGTATGGTTTTATCATTGATATACTTTGGATCAGATTCTTGACATGGATAAATTTCAAAGAAGGGGTTGCTTTTAAGGGATCCTTGGATTTCCTCAAAATGTGGGCATATGGGTGGTACCTCTTGGATTAGATATTTTTTATTTGGCATAAGTGTTGGATTAATAATCTCTTGACCATCAATATGTATCACCATGAGATTGGATGATGTCAACATATTTTGGACTAGATCATTGCTAGACTTGGGTGATTTAGTTTGATCATGCTTGGGAATAACTTCTTTATTTATGTCCTCTTGTTCATTAGATGATGTAGAGACATTTTCAATGTGATTAGTGATAGATGGCTCTTGATCATTATTTTCAACTATTGAAGTTGATACATTGTCATTGTTGTCATTAGTGTTTGAGTCTTAAACACAATTTTCAATAGCTATTTCTCCTTGATCAATAAGGTCTTGGATGACATTTTTAAGTGTAGCACATTCTAATGTATCATGACCTTTGATTTTATGGAACTCACATCATTCATACAATCTATACCGAGGGGGTTTAATGTTTGGTTCACCATAAGTTGGATTGTCATTGATTTGACAAGGTCTTGTTGTACTAGTTTGAGCATGATTACCTCTAAAGTATCTCCCAAAGGGGTGAATTTCCTTCTTGGTTGATCATACTGCCTTTGTTTCCCTCCCTTATTTGTCTACTCTTTATTTTTATATTTATTGTTCAATTGATTGTTTTGGTAACCGAGTTGATTGTTATTTTGTAACTGCAAGGTTATATCATCAGTAGGTGTGTTTCTTTGGTTTGGAAGGATGTTATAACCTTCTTTTCCAATGATGTTTTCTTGATCATAGGTGGGTTTTTGTGAAGGCATAGACCCTTGATAACCATGTTGTGTACAAGGAGGGTTAAGTCCTTTTTGTGTGTTGTAGGTACCTTAAGGGTGGGGTGCACCTTGATATTGAACTTGAGGAATCCTTTGATCTTGAGTTTGAGGTACACCTTGGTGTTGTGGAACTCCTTGATACTACATACATTGGAAGTGTCATTGATGCGTATATTGAGGTATTTGTGGAATGATGCTCATTTGTTGTGGATATGTAATGTTATGACATTGTACATGGCATTGGTGATACGTCAGATTTGTTGGTGTAATTAATTATTAATTACACATTTGCATAAGTTTACTTAGGCATATTAATTCCTAAGTTATAGGTTTTATCCTTATCTTATCTAGCTATCTTGTTGCTCAAGATAAGATTAGGTTTAGGCATCTTTGCTTTTATAAAGCAAATTATCTCTTGTAATTAATTGTACTTCGAATATATCAATTTGCACATTTCATGCAAAGCTCTTGCTTTTTTATTTTTCTCTTCTATGGAAGGTCTATTCTAGTTTGCAAATCTATTATGGGTTTCTAACATGGTATCAGAGCCTTGATTTGCAACCCCTTCTTAGCTTTTTTTGGAGGAATACAGTGCAGAGCTCGTTCGAGGTCCCTCGAGGGTTTTATTCCTTGAGCACATTTATGCAGTGTCTTGGATCAGATCAGGGTTTTTTGTTGGATTTAGAGCACTGGAAAAAGTCAAAAATGGCTTTTATTTCATTAATTTTCATCGCCGTTTGCCAAATCTGCGAGGGGTTCAAGTTCGGTGATTTATCTAACAGATTTGGGGGTCACCTAATTTTCGGAGCACTTTGGGCCAAATGGACCTCGCCGTTGGATTCACAGCGCCCAAAAACCCCTATTTTCATATAAAGTTTGTCCGATTTGGACACAGTCATCTAGAGAGGCAAAAAAAATTTGCCCAGGGGCCGTACGGCCCCCAGGCACAGTTTACGAGGCATCGATTTCGAAAAAAATCAAAAAAATCATTAAAAAAATAAAAAAATTCTTTGAAAATTTATGCCACCTGTGTTAATGGGATGCTCCACCGGGTGGCCACTGGGCGGCCACCAGGCAGCCGCTGGTGCACCACCACCGCCAATGGCTCCCCCAAGGGCTTAAACCACAAGCTCTAGGTCTTATGGGTGACCAAAGCCCAAGCGCTAGCCCCAGATGGGCGTTTAGCCCTAGCCCTGGTCACATGGGTGAATAGGGTCCGCACCGAAGCTCCCTGGCCGCCAGCCCCCTGGTTTTCCCAGGCGACCAGGGGCCAAACTTTTTCAGCCCCTGAGGGCTTATTGGAGCCATCTTGGCCAATTTTGGACCAGTTTCACCAAATCGGGCATAACTTTCTCATACAACATCATTTTTTTGCAAATGAGATATCACTAGAAAGTTGTTTCCAAGCTCTACGCAATGGTGCAGGTATGAGTTTTTGTTTTTTTCTTTTTTGATATCTTTTTCGGCCTCAGAAGTCAGATGTTGCCTTTTTCACTCCGGGAGACATATCTAGTGACTTGCTTATCCATTTTTTGTGATTTTCACGGCGTTGGAAAGCTGGTTTCAGCCTCTATGTAGATCTGAGGTTATTTATAGAATATATGTACCTTATTTTATGCATGCATTCATTTTTGTTTCATGTGCTAGGTTTGCATTTTTTATTATGTTTCTGTAGTTTTGCATTATCTCCTTATGCAATCATTGGGTATTGTAATAACGAACTGATATAAAGTTCCATTAAGGGGGGTTCTTGCATCCATCTTTCATATTGGTGACAACTCGCATGAGTTTGTCTGGTTTCTTGTTGTTTCCCTTAGCTTCTTACTTGCTTAGCTAGACACATCGTTGGTTTTCTTCGGTTCACACTTCAGTTGGGATTTTATGGTTCTTGATCCGCATTGGTTCAGATCTTTCTCATTTGAGGGCCATATTTTTATGGTTAATGTTCCAGAATCTTGATGGTACTCATCTTATGGGAAGTTTTAGTTTTAGTTTGGCATTGGCTTCGAGAGACACAACTTCTAGATTTGTCATCATTATGGGTCCATTCATCCTTTCATCTACTGTTGCTTACAGATCCCAGGGTTGATCCAGTATGTGAGTTTCCAGTGTTCCTTGGCATCGGGTTTGCTGTTGCATTTGTGATTCCAATTGGTATTTTGCAAACAGAAGTATCTTTCCTTGCTTGCCGGATTTGGGGTTCCAGTGTTGCTTCATCAGAGTTCTTCCAGTACGTCTTCGCAGTAGTTCATCTCTCTGGGGGGGGTTTCCCACTGGGTTTTCTCTCTCTTTGCATTTGTACATGAGTACCTGATCTAGCCTTGTTTCCGGGACTCATATTTTCATAATAATCTACTTCTCCCTAAGTTGCACTTATGGGGGTGTTCGTGTAATTAATTATTAATTACACATTTGCATAAGTTTACTTAGGCATATTTAATTCCTAAGTTATAGGTTTTATCCTTATCTTATCTAGATATCTTGTTGCTCAAGATAAGATTAAGTTTAGGCATCTTTGCTTTTATAAAGCAAATTATCTCTTCTAATTAATTGTACTTCGAATATATCAATTTGCACATTTCATGCAAAGCTCTTTCTTTTTCGTTTTTCTCTTCTATGGAAGGTCTATTCTGGTTTGCAAATCTATTCTGGGTTTCTAACAAGATTTTGATTTTGTTTAAGTTCCTCAAGATCTCTCTTAATTTTATTTAGGGTGATTTGATGTTTTGGACCTATTCCTTGATGATAATTTAGAAACTCTTTGTGTTGTTTCCCTACTTGATGTTGTGACACTTGATAAGAGTAATTTGGGTAATAGAACAACATGTTTTAGGGATATTTTGATACTCAATACCCTATTATAAGGTCACTTGGATTATATCCTCGTGGTTCGTTTATGTCATTTGTGGTTTTTGTCAAGTGTGTACTGGTGTTGTTCTTGCTTTCTTCCATTTTCTTCCTGTGTTGTGATCTTGTAGTTGTCATAAACAATTGCCAATATTTTGTGATTGTCTTCTTGACTCCTATTCTCTGGAAAATATTTGTCCTATTGGTGCAAAGCGAAGATAGAAAAAGTATATTCAATTGGATCTAAGGGTGGTCCCCTCCTTGAAAAGTGTGCATACAAATGGTATAGTGTATTTTCATGGATGCAGTATCTTCTCTAGATACACCCTTTGGAAACCTTTTTTGTAGGACAGTTCAAGGTGGAGTATGGATTTCTGCTTAAGGATCTTACTCTTGCCAGATCTAAGGATCTTTTACTTTCCAAAAAGCATGAATTATGTATATTTATTACCACACAGGTGGTGGTAACATGGGTCTTTTGGCTGCTATGTTTTTCTTTCTCTTCCTCTTCGTCTAAGATGATTGATGCAGTGAGAAACTAGATGGGTGTTTCATTCTTCTCAAATATGAAGGTTCTCAAATTGCTTATGATGTTAGTTTGTTCACCTTCAATGCGTGTGAGACTAGGTTGAAGGATCGATTATAAAAGGTTTTTTTTGTTGAACTAGAGTAATCGGTTGCCAGATGGTCATAAACTGTAATGGTTTTTTCTATTGAGATGGTTGTTGTCAACCTAAAGACCCTAAGGTTTGAGTGTTGTTTTAGAATAGTGCCACTTTTCAAAAATCAAAATGCTGAAGAACTAGGGTTGATATTTCACTACCTTGTCTAGAGGATATATGTTACAAAAAAGCTTAGTTGAACTATCTGTGAATTCCAAGCAACTATTGATATCATAGACATCTGATTGAAGGAATGATCCTAGTTATTTGTTTGATTTTGATTTCTAATAAGTAGGATGGAAATAATGGATGAGGGACTATGTGACTTATCTGGTTTTCAATTGTTTTGTTCAAATAATGATCCTATAAAAAAATTCTATTTGTTTTCCCCAAGTTTTAGTAGGATGAAGCAATAGTGTTGGTTTCAAAGAAAAATGCACAAGACTATGAGAAAAAGTGGCCAGATTTATTAGGGTATGTGCAAGATCATGATGGGCCAAAAAGTGGCGATATGATGGGTATGTTTAGGGTATGTGGCTGATGACTTATTTTTACCAAAAATTGATGAAATGAAAAGGGTTTTTAAAGGAGATTCTCAGCTTTCCACCAATATAAATTATGCTTTACATTGAATTTAATAAATAATTATTATTCATTTTCTATTTGAATTACTGTTATGTATGATTGAAAAAATATTTTCAAACGGTATCAAATTTTGAAAAATGTCACATTCTTGCCACATACTATAGGATTTTAAAAAAATGAATTTCATGAAGTTTTGATTAAGATTGGTCGACATACAAGTTTTTTATATTTTTAAAAAGTTGTAATAAAGGATTCATAATTAATTATTTACTTGGAAAAAATATAAAAAATATGCATCATATCGAGACATGAGTCCTCTACTTATATCTAAAATCTTATAAAAAATATTATCATTTTATTGTGGTTAGGGTGGTCAAACAGACACCTACTTCTTAATTTTTCCTTGAAATTTAAGTGCTATTGCATTGAAATTTAAAATTTTCACCAAATAGATTGTTTTTTTAAAATAAACCTATTACTTTAGAAACTACATTCAATTTGCTAGAGATTCTATTCTTTTCTTTTTTTGAAATAATATAGATAACTTATTCAAATTTTTACGTCAAGTTACCTAACTCTGATTTTTTTGAATTTTATCACCACTTAAGTGCCTATTTTTTCCATGATGATCCTACACATGCCCATCAAATGTGGCTAGAAATGTAGTAAGTGCTCAATTTTTAGAAAAGAAAGTGTGACCTAGAATTGCAAGTGAAACTTTTTGTGTGTTTCTATCAAACACAATGTTTTCTCAGGAAAAATATAGCATCTTTTGGAAAATGCAAGGATCTTAGTAGCAAATGCAAGGGAATAAAAGAAAGTGCATAGTTCCCATAGAAAGTGCTCATTTTTTGTAAAATGCAACTGATTTTCATTAGTAGTGTTTTTGGGACAAAGAGCAAATGCAATGAAATTTTGGCTACTGCTAAAAAACTGTGGAAACTACACTGAAATTTTGTGCAAATGCAATGAAATTTTGGAAACTGCTTAGAAACTGTAATAACTTGTACTAGAATTTTGTGCCAATGTGGTTTCTATGTGTTTTTGTTTCCGATTTTGAACAATATTTTCTTGGATTTTTACTAGTTTAAATTTGGTTCTTCTCTCAACTTCTTTGTTTTTTGAGTATGGCAAGTGATAAACCAACACTTGGACTGACTCAACAAGCATGCACTTATGTGACCTTTATGTCTATAGCTTAAGTTGTGAAATAAAAACACCCAAGCCATAGTTCCCAAATGTTTATTTTGATCAATGCAACCTGATATAAAAGCTAGAATATTCAAAAACCTTTAAGGAAAAATCTTTTCAAGGAGTGAAAAAATAGGGTTTCTTGCACATGTATACACTAATTCAAAGGGTTTGTGGTTCAATCATCATGTTTAGTGTTTTTTAGGATGTTTTGTTTTTAAATCAAGCACAGATTTTGATGTCAATTTTTTTTAATGTATTCAGAAAGTTTAACATAAACAAGAATTTACAACCCTAATGGATAGAAACCATTCTTTTAGGTAGGCCTACCTCATGCTTTGAAGAGACAATTTTATTTGCAACTTATGGTGCAGGCCTGTAGTTGTACTTGGACAGTAACTTCTCAGAAGTAAATTTTGATGCACCACTTTAAAAGAATGTTTTTGGATAATAGGGTGGCTTCTAAAACAATTTGGCTCTTAGTAACATTCTAGGGATATTATTTTTGAGCCCCTATACATGTAGTATTTTGTTCAATTAAGAACCTCCCAGCCTTTACATTTTTTTATGCATTACAAGGATACTAGGGGAGAATACGTCGACATAGGCCAGTATAACCCAATGGGATGATGATCTTTCCTCACACCCACAAATTATTTATATAGCGGTCTAGAACAAAAGTATTGCTTGGGTCACCTATGAGTTCTCTAGTGCAAGATGTTTCTCAATAGGTAGGCCCTCTAAAAAGGTATGCTTGAAAATAAGGGTGCAAAGCTCAAGATTTTTTCGCTCACCTAAGATCACCAAAAGGTGCAAGGGGAGAAGACAACCATCTAGCTTTCCAATCACTGAATGCAAAAAAAACACTTCATAATAGTTTGATTCTTTATAAACACCTCGAGCAATGTTATCCCCAAAAAAAATTGAGTAAAATGAACAACTTGTTCTTTTTAATTGCACCAATATGAAATATTTTGGATATCAATCACTTAAGATAGCAATGGTGTAAGACAAAAGAAATAACTTGTTCATTTTTAAGCCCAAATCTAAGTGTTTCTAAGAAATTTTTCTTGGTTCTAACTTGGTCAACAAAATTAAAATGACTGTGCAACAACAAAATGGAAATCATTTTGCATTTTTTTTATGCACCAAAATCAAAGTTCCTAATTATGAAAACTTGAAAAGAATTCTTTGTTTAGATCACTTTAATTGAAGTGTTTTGTTCTTTTTAAGCACCAAATGACAGTTCCTAACTTACAAAAACTTGAAATGGTTCATTTTTTAAGAGCACAATAAAATGACAAATCCATTTGTGTTGTTCTTTTTAAAGCACCAAATAAGATTTCCTACCTTAAGAAAGCTTTAAAATTGGTTCAATTTTAAAAACACCAAAACAAAGTGTGTGTTTATGTTGTTCCTTTTAAAGCACCAAAATCAAATGTTCCTAACTTAATAAAGCTTAAAATTGGTTCAATTTTAATAACACCAAAAACAAAATATGTGTGTTGTTCTTTTTAAAGCACCAAATTTAAATATTCCTAAGTTAAATAAAAGATATTTGTAGATCTAGAATCCTTTGTTTGATCATCTTCCCTACAAAAAAAGAGTTAATTTCCTTCAAACCATGCATACAAATTCATTAGCACCTGTTACACATTCAAAATCAAGAAAATGTTAGCTAAAAAAATAATTACAACAGTGTAGATTTCATGCACTGGTCTGTTAGAGCAATTGCTTAGTTTTCAAAGTAGATGCTCATAATTTTTTTGCAAAAGTGCCCCTATTAGAATTAGATGCTCAATTCTCAGAGAAAATGCTACCCTTTTTAGAATCAAATGCAAGGTTTTGAGAGAAGATGCTAAAAAAATTGTGCAAAAGCACATTTTCCATGTCAGATGCTTAGTTTTCAGGGTCAAGTGCATAGTTTTCTTGAGATGCAATTGCAATTTTTTTCTAGGTAGTGTGTGAAAACTTCTTCAAATGCACTTTTGAGACCTGTAAATTTAAAAATAGCTCATATAAATGTTAGTGTATGGGACAAGGGTCCCATTGGGCATGCTTTAATGTGTGAGGGGGAAAGACATTAGATGCAAACAAGATTTAACGTGCTTGAAATGAGACTCTAAGCTAAGATAAAACACACAAATCCAAGATCTAATCCTACACATACAAAATGAAACTAAGTTATTGAAAACACATTAAGAAATATATGAATACCAAATTGAATGCAAAAAATAAGAAAAGTGTTACCATCCCACATCGAAGTGTATTCACCTGATGTTGGATTGCTCTTATCACTACGAAGCCTCCATAGTTTGTGTGCAAAGCTTTGATGAATGATGCATGTTGGTTGATCAAAGAAAGGTTGAAGCTCTATCAATGGTGATCTCGACAATACTTTGTAGCATAAGGTATGTTGATTCTCCCATCTTTTTTTGTGACGAAATTGGTTTTTTATATAGAAAATGATATTCGAAATGGATGATCAAGATTGTATTGGAGTATATCAAGATCAATGGTTGAAATGTGTTGAGAGGATTTAGACATGTGAAGATTGTGCAAAGTTGATTTCACAATTTGTGTGATTGAGGAATAGATTGGCTAGTCATGGTTTAGATTGATTTTTAAGGAATTGATTGATCAGTCAGGATTTAGATGGCTTAGTTAGGAAATAGATTGATTAGTTTGCAAATAGATTGATTACTTAGCAAATTAGATTGCTCAATCAGCAATCGTAATTTTCTCAATCAGAAAGTGGGTGAGGAATATGAATTAATTGATTTAATTCATTCATTCATTTTCGGAGTTGAATGTGCAAATCAAGTTTTACTTTTACAAACAAAGTTGCATTAGATTGATTTGGTTTTTGATAAATGACTTGAATAGTTTGATTTAATTATTCAAATTTTGGAGGGAAAGTGTCATAGTTAAATTATTATGATTTAATAATTTAATTAACTTAGGGGAATAAGGTGTTTTAGCAACACAATTGAATAATTGGTGTTATTTAATCAACCGGGATGAAATAAAGTGGGATTAGGACTTCATTAAATAAATGTAATTTATTTAATTTCAAAATAATAGAAACATTCAAATTAATTAAATAATGTCATTTTATTTAATTAATAGTAGAATTAGGGTTTTCATGACTTCATTAAATAAATGAAATTTATTTAATTTTTCAAAAATGATGAAAAAGTGAATTAATTAAATAACATTGTATTATTCAATTAATAGAGAAAATTAGGGTTTTGGATGGTGTTTGATGCGCAATGTTTCCAAGATGTTCTGAGATGTTGCAAGATTATTCCAAGACATTTTGAGATGATTTTTAGATGTTCCAAGATGATTCTGAGTTGTTCTGAGATGTTTTGAGATGTTTGGGGATGATTCTAAGATGTTCTAGGGCATTCCAAAAATGTTCTGAGATGCTTTGGGATGATTTTGAGATGTTCTGAGATGATTATGAGATGTTCTGAGATGTTATGGGATGATTTTGAGATGTTCTAAGACATTCTAGGAATGTTTCGGGATGTTCTGAGAATGTGATACATGTTAAGTCAATTTTTCATGTCTACACTAGTTATCTCTCTATGTTTGATTTTCCTCCATTCCTTTGGAATCCAATGTGGAATAGGATCAATTTGAGCCATCAAAAATTCAATCTTGTTGTGAGCTAGAAGTGACTAAAAACATTACAATATAGATCTAAAATGCCCATTGTATTATTCAACTCCTCTTCAGAATTATGCAAGAACAACACAATTTCACCAGCAAAATGAGAATTGATCACAACCTTATCTTGAGGAATAGAAATTCCTTTGATAAGTTTCATTTGATAGGCCTTTCCAAGAAGATAACCCAGGGTATTAGCTATAAGAATGTATAAAAATGTGGACAAGGGACAACCCTACCCTATAGAATGTTGTAACAAAGGCATTTGAAATAGTCCTATTAATAATAAGGTGGGAATTAGCATCTTGAAATAATATTTTCAAATGTTTATGAATTTTGTGACCAAAACCCAACCATTGTAGAATTTTGAGAGTAAAGCTCCAACAAATTCTGTCATAAGCTTTGTCAAAATATAACATAATTATCAAAAGTGTTTTGACCTGAGTTTTGAGCCCATTCCATAGTCTCCCAAGCCAACATTAAATTATCAAGTATATATATATTCCTTTTAAGAAACCTTTTTGCTAAGGTCTCACAATCATCTACACAATAGATTTAATTATGTTCGCTAAATCCTTAGCAATGATTTTATATGAGTTATTTAATAACGTAATTGGTTGCCAACTAGTAATAGTGTCCTCATTTTTCCCCTTAGGAGTTAGTTTTATTATGCCTTTACTAGACTTGGGACCTAAGGAGCCTCTCTAAAAGGCTTCTAGGGAGAACAAATAAAAATCATACTTAATATGGTCCCACATAGTTTGGTAGAATTTAGCTACAAGACCATCAACACCTATGCTTTTATAGAATTTCATAGAGAATACAACACACTCAATTTCATACAAGGAGAGAATATGGTCTAAAAAATTGTTATAACCTAGATCAATCTTGATAGGAATACAATCATGTATACTCTCTTCCAAGGTTTTTTGGATATCTGTCCAGATGAACTCCTCTTTTAACAAATTTTCATAATAATCATAAAACACACTAAAAATATTGGCATTATCAGTGTGATATCCCTTTTCATCCCTTATAGCCTCTATGCTCTCTTTTTTATGTTTGTAATTGAGGTACTTAAATAAATATTTAGAACCCATATTCCCACCCTTAATCCACTGAATTCTTGCTCTAATCTTGGCTCCTCGCTCTTTGTAATGATCCATTTTATGTAATTGAGCTTCAATAACAACAATATGTCGTTGAATATTTGCATTGTGAGGATCAATGTTTCATTTTTTTCTAGCATTCTCAAGATACCCATGGAGGGATTTTTCTTTAGGACTCTGTCTCCATGTCATTCTTCTTCCAAAGGCATACAAAAATTCAACACATTGAGATATAGTAGAATGCCACCAACTGATCCATGATTCCCCTTCAAGAAGTTTTGGTATCAAATTCCAAATCCCCACTAAAGTAGAAATACATTCAACATTTTTGAGATGTGATATATTAAGTTTTAAGGGGAGTTGAGACGATGGGTCAATATTTTTCAAGAGAGAAAAGGAACACACAATAGGAAAATGATTTGATAAAGTAGTTGAATAATAAACTTACACAACAATTTCAAGTAAACTTGTCCAACTGTATGTTATGAGATACATAAAATTGGTCCAGTCTACTTAGTTTTCTATCACTACTTGGTCTACAATTAGATCAAGTATACCAGTTATTAGAATAATTGGAGAAATTTTTATAAATAGGATTAGAAAATACAAGAAAATTCTGACAATATATTCATTTTTCAAATTCCTCATTACTAAGTTTGAAATGTCTAAACCAACTATGGTCCTCGTGATGCTCCACCATATTAAAATCTCCTCCCAAAACACAATCAACATTATGGAGGTTTTTATACATCCAATCCCAAATAACAACTCTTTATTTAGAGTTAGGAGCATAAATAGAGAAAAATCCCAAAGGTTGTCTATTGATAAAGGAAAGAGCCCAAACATGGTGATGAGTTGGGTCCTATCCCTTATCAATGACATGTTTGGAAATCTATGGTGACAATCCAAGCACAACTCCACCATTTCCTTCCTTATGTGAGGTATGAATGAAAATAGTATCCTTCCAAAGGCTGGAAATTGCAATATCAAAATATTCATTGTTGACTTTAACTTGTGACATTAACACATCAAGTCTCCATTTCATAATTATATCTTTGGATTTAAATTTTTGGTGAGAGTTGTGAAACGCTCTCACATTCAAAGATAATATTTTGTAATTCATGGTAACCCAACAAGAGGGTTATCATCCTCTTGCAACAAGACACCAAAGCAATTAGAAGTGGCAACCATATGTTCATTATTCCCTTTCTCATTTGAGCCAACGGGTGGAGACCTTGAACTTTGTCTAGAGTTAGGAGGAGGAGAACTAGATCTGAAAGGGGATTTCAATAGACTAGGAGAGTGAGCACTGAGTCAAGTGATGGGAGTAGAGTGGAAAATAAAATATGGAGAGGATGGTTCATTTCTTTTCCAAATAATTTTTCAATCATTAGTCATAATGACATCTTTAGAAGAAGCATTGTCCATAGAAGAGGGTTCAAGAGGGGAAGAATGACTAGGAAAGCTAGAATTAGATGGAAAAGCAAGGGAAGAGGAACTTTTAATGGTATAATTTTTCTACAGGTTGGAATTATTGACCACTTTGGTTGGAGAAACTTGCACTAGAGAGGAAACAGACCTAGTTTTCTTGATAGGACAGTTGTGTATCAAATGGCCATCTTGTTGACAATAAAAGCATGCATTCATGTCGTTTAAATATACTATTGGCTGATCCAATTCAAAGCCTAGACCATACAACTTGATATTCTCTAGGAAAGTTTTTTTCAAATCAATTTCCATGCATACCCTTGGGTGGACTCTTAAGCTATCAAATTTATCATAATTTTGGTTACACCATATGACTTTACTAGGTTGGGCAATAATATCTTTCAAGAATGGTCTAAAGGCTATGTTTTAATACGAGAGTTCCAACCACGTGGGATAGTGAGAATTAGAAGGGCCTCTAGGGTGAAAATCAAATGTCCAGGCTTGCAAATAATAGATCTACCCACAAGAAATTGATGTTTCATACTATAAAATTGCTTGGGAATGCTCAATAAACATAACACATAGGAAATCTAGCCTTTTCCCAACCCACTAATGGACTCAATCACCCATCCCCTATTTTCCCAATTTTGTTTGGACCATTTATAAAAGTCTTATTCAGAGGGGATTCCTTTTAAGAAAAATAAAATAACAATTCTATTTTGGTTTTCAACTATGCAATCAACTTCATCTGGTAACTGTAATTTTAAGGAATTACCTTAAATTGCTTCCTCTCAAATTCCTTCTTCTTTTTGTTGGTTTGAAGCAAGGGTTGCCACTATTGGGATATTTTGATTCTTTTGTTGTGCTCTAGAATCAAGAGCATCCTCAACTAAACCATCACCATTGTTAGATTCCAAATGGGGAGCTTTTATAGCCATTCTTGCCTCTATTTCCATCCTCCTCCATAACCCATCCTTTCCTGGTAGCTCACACTCTGAATCTTTTTCCTGGAAACATTCTCCCTCATGCATATCTTTCATTTCATCAAGTTCTTTATCTAAATCTTCAGAAATATGCTGCCTAGCTAAGCAAGCTTTTGAATTCAACCTCATCTACAACAAAGCTCCTTTGTTTTCCCCTCTGAAATCCACCAAAAGAGGGGAAAAAAAACCCAAGCTCTATGCCTTCTCTGCAATCTCTGCTCGAATGGATCATAGACATAGATTTTGTAGTCATTCCCTATTTGCAATGTTCTTTCCCTAGTCTCAATCCCTAGCCATCTTCTATTCAATACGAATCATGTTTGCTTAGAAACACAATGCATAGCCCCTTTTTTGCTTAACAGAGAGTACTAAGATGTTGAGGAAATGAATAAAGGATAGTCAGCTTGGATTTTTAGCATAGAATTCGTAGAATGAAGTCTTCTCTATTCAAAACCCTATGCAAAAACACCTCTCAAACTTGGTAGTCCCAATTTCAAAATGAATTATTCTTAAACATGGCAACAAATAAAATGGGATAAGAAGTTTTTTATGCAGCTCCCTCCTTTAGCACTACATTTTCACCCCATATCCTTATTCTTTATGAAATATAAGTAATATAAACCAACTTTATGATGATTCCTTTTATTCTCAATTCCTATATAAAACAAAATAAAGTTCCCCACCCTATTTATTTTCAACACTCCCTTATCATGAAATTTGTGAATTGAGATAGAAGAGGCACAAACCTTATGGTTGAGTCCCCACTTCTATATATATAATTATTTCCCCCCTTTTATTATTGACTTTACATTCCATAGGAAATCTAAGCACTATTAATTAATGCACTATTAATTAATGTTAGACATAAATATTGTAGGGGAATCCTCTAAATATACAATAGCCACATGCATATTTTCCACCAATTTTATAAAATTTATTTGTTTTACCTTTTTGTTTAAGAGCTATAAATTAATATATTGAAAATAACATTTATACCTATGGAAATAGAGAGAAAAAGGGAGTTGATGTGCTTTAACTCTAATTAGGCTAGCTCGCCATTAATGCATATTATTTAGGTTCTCAAATTAATAATTTGAGTTGTATATTTGAGAGTGATTTTTATGTGTGTGGGGAGACACTAAAATATGCCAATTTTAGTTCCCAAAAGGGATTTAGGAAATATATTGATAAATGTTTGAAATATAAATTATGTGAATTTGAAGATAAGTGTATGAAAATTGTGAGGGAAGAAAATAGAAGGAAATGTAAGAAAGAGAAACAAAAGATTCCAAAACTAAGAAAGGAAGAACATAGGTAACAAATATTTCCAAGAAGTTGCTAGTTCATGAAATGAGGGTTTATTTTTATCTTTAATACCATGATGAAAAATAATGATGTGTGAAATAGGGAAAAAGTAAGATAATACAATAGAATAATTAGTTAGAAATAATTAAGATATGTGATGATTTAAAATAGAAAGAATAGAAAAAGGGTCCAAGAGAGCTATAAACAACAATAAGGAACATGGAATTAGAATTATAATAGTACAAGGAGAATATTTTATTTATAAATATTAGAGCTTTAAAATAATTGTGAGTTATCATAGAAGAGTTGAAGACTAACCAAGTGTTGCATAGGAGTGGGAAGGACATAAAAATATAAGAAATTTATAATAGAGGTGTTGGATGTTGTGGTTGTGTTGTTGATATGTGGTTTTCATTGATGTCAACACTATTAGCATTAATGCATTTGAAGTTGTAAATGTCCAAGATATTGAGGAAATTGTAATGAAATGAGTTGTTGGTTGTCAGTGGTGAAGTGAAGTTGAGTCTATCAGTGAGTTCAGTATGTTGATGATCAGAGGTTGTGGAATAAAGGGTTTCTTTTCAAGTATATATAGTTTATCCATGTTGAGTTTTAGAGATCCGCATGAAGTTTTGATCGAGTTATGAAGATTTGTATTCTGACAGTCTTTCTATACTTCAATTTGTGTTCTTGAATGAAGATGATGCAATTTTAGTAAGTTCAGGTGTTGTGGATGCTTCTCTGGTAATTCATGATGTTTGTGGATGTTTCTAGATCATTCTCTATCTATTTTGCACGTCCACATTGATCGTTGTGCTCGTGATCTAAGATTTTCTCTTGCGTGTTCATGTTTTTCATGTTCTTGGTTGACAAGGTGTTTGTAGCATGTTGTGGATCTTCAAGGAATAATTTTTTAAGGTGGCTCATGTTGAAATATGTAATTTTGGGTCTTCCCTATGTTGTGTCCAACCTTGGTTGATTCACATTAATAATTGTTATTGATTTGGGCTGACAATTTGTATTCATTTTATTATTTTGTTCAAGCCGACATGTAGCGACTTAATTTCTTGTTGCGGATATATATTTAAGTGACTGTTTATTTCATTTCAGGTATGCCAAATGTGTGTGTGCATGAATAATGTTCTAAATCATTCGAAGGAAGAGTAGAGTGTGAAGAAGAGTGAATAAGTGTTCATGTGCTTAACCGGAACTGTGATCAGGCATTAGAAAATGCTATTTTATCAATTCAAATCCTTGCTGATGTAATCTGAATCTTTCTGTAAGATAGTGTGTCTTCATTTGGGTAGTAATCCTTGTTGTAATTAAGCAGTGAGCTCTAGGTAGTGCATCTGAATGCATGTGCATTCCCCATTTCATTCTTTATACTTTTAATAGGGTATAATCTTGTGGATTGACCTCCGCTGTGGTTTTTCCCCTAATAGGGTTTCCATAAAAAAATCTTGGTATTATGTGTGTTTCTGATGTGTTGATGATTTTTGATTTCATGGTTAGTAATCAGATCTGAAAATAAGGTTAATAAAGTTAATAAGTTGTGAATTTTTGTGACAACTGATTCAACCCCCGTCTCAGTTGTTTTCCCCTGTGTTGCCAACAACTTGTATCAGAGCAGGTTCCTAGGAAGAAGTTTAACAACTTGAGGTGATTCAAGATGGTGAATTACAAGAAGGATAGTCTAATATTTGATGGAACAAATTATTCTTTGTGGAAGAATTGAATTGAGTGCCCTCTGAGATACATTGGTGAACCCTACTGGAGCATTACAAGTAATAGGTATGTTATACCTAATAATACTCCTACTACTACTATTGAGCTTAGCGATGCTGAGTACAATATCAGGGCTAAGGAAGCATTGTTGAGTGCTTTGACTGATATTGAGATGACTAATGTTATGGATTTGAAGACTACTTATGAGATCTAGAAAAAATTGGAGACTTTGTATGAAGGTGATGCTAATGTGAAGATTGCTAAGTTGCAGAGTTTGAAAGAGAAATATGAAATGTTGAGAATGGGTGATGATTAAATATTACTACTTTCATGCAAAAAGTGAATGAACTTGTGTGTGGTATCAGATGTGTTGGTGGACAGTTGGAAGAATCAGAGATTGTTGCTAAAGTACTCAGATCTTTTCCTGGTGCTTACAAAGTCAAAGATACAACTATTGAAGAGATTCGTACTATAACAAATGTTACTCGAGACATGTTGATTGGTAAGCTTACTGCTTTTGAGTTGAGTGAATTTGGTGATGCTCTTCCTAAGATAGAATCTTCATTCAAGGCTACTAATTCTGGTAGAGATAAAAAGAGATATGATCTGGGTGAAAGTTCCCCTAGAAATACATTCAAATGTGAGGAAGAAATGAGACAAATTGAGGAAGAAGAAAGAGAGCTAGAAGAGCTTGAAGCACTTATTGTTAAGAGAGAAGCCAAAGGAGAAGGTAAGTATAAAGGGAAATTTCCTATTAAATTTTTTTCTTGAAATGAGATAGGTCATTTTACATCAAGGTGTCCAGAAAGAGTATCTAAACCAAGACATAACAAGCCTAAATTTCAAAAGAAGTGTTACTATGCTGCTGATGATGGATTGGCAGATGATGAATCTGATAAAGGAAATGGAAGTGAGGATGAATGGGTATTTATTGCTATCAAGGAAAATAATCATGTGTCTACTGAATTTTCTAGTTGTACAAATGTGGAGAAATCCCTAGCTGCTCGAGTTGAAGAGAAATATGAATGGGTGATTGATAGTGGATTCTCTCATCATATGACAGGAGATAAAAGTATGATGGTGGTATTATGACATTTGGTGATAACACAACTAGTGTGATCTATGGCAGAGGATGCATTTCTCTTGATGGTAAGAACAATACTGATGATGTCATGTATGTGGAAGGTTTGAAGCATAATCTTTTAAGTGTCAAATAGATGGTTGATAAGGGTTACAATCTTCAGCTCAAGGATGAAAAGTGCAAAATATTGGGGTGTTCCATAAATGTGATTGCATCAAGTACAAAAACAAGAGGTAATATCTTTCATTTGAATGTTGCTAGTAAAAGTTGTTTGATTGCTCGAGTTGATGAAAGTTGGTTGTGGCATAGAAGAATGTGTCATGTAAACTTTGACAATATTATCAAGATAAGTTCTACTCAGGCAATGTGATTTCTTTCTAAGGTGATGAAACCTACTAATTCCATATGCAAGGAATGTCAATTGGGGAAGCAAACTAGAATTTCATTTAGGAGCAAACAACATAATTGAAATGAATTGTTGGAGCTTGTGCATACTAATTTGTGTGGTCCTTCTAGAGTTAGAAGTTTACAAGGTTACATGTATTTCATGTTGGTTATTGATGATTATTCAAGAATTATGTGGGCTACTTTCTTAAGGGAGAAATCTAAAGCTTTGGAGAAGAGTCATGTGAAAAATTGTGAATTATCTAAGGGAGAAGAGTCATGTGGGAGAAGAGTTGTCGAGGAGAAAAGAGTCAGAACCTAAGGGGGAGTAAGTGTTGAAGATAGTTGCGTTGATGGTGTTTTTCACATCATGTGTTGCCATCAATGCCAAAGGGGGAGATTGTTGAATGTTGCGGTTGTGTTGCTGATATGTGGTTGTCATTGATGTCAACACTATTAGCATTAATGCATTTGAAGTTGTATATGTCGAGGATATTGAGAAAATTGTAATGAAATAAGTTGTTGGTTCTCAGTGGTGAAGTGAAGTTCAGTCTATCGGTGAGTTCAGTACGTTGATGATCAAAGGTTGTTGGCTAAAGGGTTTCTTTTTGAGTGTATCTAGTTTATCCATGTTGAGTTTCAAAGATCCGTGTGAAGTTTTGATCGATTTATGAAGATTTGTATTTCAACGGTCTTTATGTACTTCAGCTTGTGTTCTTGAATGAAGATGATGCAATTTCAGTAAGTTCAGTTGTTGCAAATGCTTCTCTGGTGAATCATGATGTTTGTGGATGTTTCTAGATCATGCTCTATTAGTGTTGCATGTCCACATTTATTGTTGTGCTCATGGTGCAAGATTTTCTCTTTCGTATTCATGTTTTTCACATTCTTGGCCGACAAGGTGTTTGTAGTGTGTTGTGGATCTTCAAGGAATAATTTTTGAAGGTGGCTTGTTTGTGTTTGAAGATGCTATTTTGGGTCTTTACTATGTTGTGGCCGACCTTGGTTGATTTGCATTAATAATTGTTATTGATTTGGGCTGACAGTTTGTATTCATTTTATTATTTTGTTGAAGCTAACATGTAGTGATTTAATTTCTTGTTGCGGAATATATAAGCGACTATTTATTTCATTTGAGGTATGCCGAATGTGTGTGTACACAAATAATGTTCTAAATCATTTGAAGGAATAGCAGAGTATGAAGAAGAGTGAAAAGTGAAGAAGTGCTCATGTGCTTAACCAGAACTATGATCAAGCATTGACAAATGCTATTTTATCAGTTCAAATCCTTGTGGATATAATCTGAATATTTATGTAAGATAGTGTGTCTTCCTTTGGGAAGTTAGCCTTGTTGTAATTGAGTAGTGAGCTCTAGGCAGTGTGCATGAATGCATGTGCATTCCCCATTTCATTCTTTATACTTTTAATAGGGTATAATCTTGTGGACTAACCTCCACCATGGTTTTTCCTCTAACAGTGTACCCACGTAAAAAATCTTGGTGTTATGTGTTGTTAGTGTGAAAGGTGTACGCTATCTAACTAGTTCATTCTTATCTAGTTCTCCACTAAAGTCCTCTTCACACTAGCTTAACTTTACATAGGGATAAAGTGATCAAGCCTTTAATGACATGAGTTGTCACACCTCATAGGATGCCAACACTTGTCATAATTTGGTTGCATCTATCTCTCCCCTTGGCCTATATAACCAAGGCATTTCCTTTATAATAATCACTTCTCAAGATGAATATAGCTTTGCATTCTTGAGAGGAATATAGTTTATTCCTCCTCATATTTCTATTTTTTCTTTTCTTCAGTCATTAGATTCCTAGTAGGCTAGTTAGCAAATCTCACATGGTATCAGAGCCAAATTTGAGTTGTGGGTTAGCATTCCTTTAGGAAATCTGAGAGTGTAGATTTTTTTTTTCAATAGAATTGAGTATGCTCTTCTCTTACATCCTAGGATGATCTGGAGAATTAGAAAGGTGTAAAAATATCAATTTCTAGGGGGTTTCATGTATTGACTTTTTAGTTACAAGTCTTTTGAAGATTCTTGGAGAGATTTTGAGCTCACCATTGAGTTCAGAGCAGCTGAGACAATTAGATCTACTCCTTATTTCGCCTGAAACGAACACCAAAGGCCAAATCTACAACAATTTAAAGTGGGAGGTTTATTGCCAAATATAGTAAATAACTTCAATTTTGAAGCACTTTAGGTCAAATATAACCCTACCATCGTGCTCAAAAGGTTCGAAAATGCTAAAATCGACTATTAATTTGTCAATTTTGGTTCAGTTTGCATAAAACAAAACAATTTTTTTCAAAATCTAAGCATTCAAAAAAAATAGCAACACAACTTTTTAGAAAAAAAATATATATATAGCTTTTTCAAAAAATAAATGCTTCTTTTTTTAAATGTTTGATATAAATGCAACTTTTTTTTAATGCAGCTTTTTTTAAAAAAGTTTGAAAAGGTTTGAAAAAAATGTTAAAAAATTCCCAAAAAGGGAAAGTGTGTACCTTAGGGACATATTGTTGGTTTTTAGTTGTTTGTGTTAGTTTTTCCTTGATGTCAAAATTGATTATGCAGTGATTTGGTGTTCATGTTTATTTTACATGTGGATATTATATAGTTACATGATATATTGCTTATGGAAGTTCATTGAGATCATATTGATTCAGGTTTTTTGATTATATTTGTTAAGGCTGACAATGTCCATTACTTATGTTTTAGTTTGATTTCTCAAAGACTACTTGTCAATGATTTCCATAGGTATATTCAGCAGGGAACAACATTCAAAACAAGGCATGCATTTGCTTCAGGGTATACTCTAAGGTGATCTTAGTCTTCCTTGTTACATTTTAATGTGGTTTATTATTCACATTTTTCTTCTTGGCATTGCTATTACATATTATCATGGCATATGGCTTTGGCAATATAATTGTGGCAATGGTTTATTTTGTGAACTTAGCATATGGATGAGTCTCATTGCTTTTCTTATTATTAAAGGAAGATGACTTTATTAAAATTCATATGGCAGTGACATTAATAAGGTTTTGGGCTCATCCTAATAAGTTTTAAATTTCTTTTGTTTGAACATATGTGGCAATGAGCAGCTTGAATGGTATTTTATATTTGAGCATAATGCATATGTGTTTAATCATATTGCATCGGTATTTGATATGGTAATAAGGATATTGGTTTAATGTTGACTCCCATTGGCATGAACATTTGGAAAGATATTTTTAAGGATATTGCATCACCATGTTTTTCTTGGTCGGCATCTCTTGTAAAAAGTATTTATTTACTTTATACTCCTAAAGAATATTGAGTATTCTAAGCATGTGAAAAAAAGGCGTTGGTTGATTTCAATGGAATTAACTTTTTTGGAAATGATATTAAGGAATCAATATTTTGGGCATAATGCTTGTATTGGGTTTTTTACTTTGTTTTTAAAAGTCACTTGGCAGTGACAAGGTAGTCGAAAAGGGTATGTGTAGGATCATCATGGAAAAAATAGGCCCTTAAGTGGCAAAAAATTTAGAAAAATCAAAGTTAGGCAACTTGACGTAAAAATTTGAATAAGTTATCTATATTATTTCAAAAATATGTAAGAATAGAATCTGTAGTAAATTGAATGTAGTTTCTAAACTGCTAGTTTTTTTTTTAAATCCTATTTGGTGAAAATTTGAAATTTCAATGTAGTAGTACTTAAATTTCAGGGAAAAAATAAGAAGTAGGTGTACGTCTGACCACCCTAACCACAATAAAATGATAATATTTTTTTTTTAATATTTTAGATATAAGTAGATGACTCATGTCCCGATGTGATGCATATTTTTTTGTAATTTTATTCCAAGTAAATAATTAATTATGATTTTTTTATTACAACTTTTAAAAAATGTAAAAACTCATATGTCTAACCACCTTAACTTGGTCAAAACATTATGAAATTCAATTATTTATTTTTTAATCCTATAATATGTGAAGCATAGAATGTGACACATGTTTTGGATTGAAAAAATGTGATACTGTTTGAAAGATATAGATGTTTTTCAATCAACCTATCAATTAAGACTTTAGTCGTAATTCAAATAGAAAATAAATAATAATTATTTATTAAATTCAAAGTAAAACACAATTTATGTTGGTGGAAAGTTGAGAATCTCCTTTTAAAACCCTTTTCGTTTCATCAATTTTGGGTAAGAAAAAGTCGTTAGCTACATACCCTACACATACCCATCATATCACCACTTTTTAGCCCATCATGATCCTGCACATACCCAAAACCATCATGGATTAATGATTTATTTCATGGTCAATAGTTTCAAAGACATTATGATGTTTTTGTCTTCTGGATTTCAAATGATTATATTCTTTTGAAAAGTCTTTGAAAGGCTTGAAGGAAAAGATAAGGCAAAAAGCCTTTTATTGTTTCTTTATCATGGCTAAGTATGGAACCCTAGCCGCCATGGAGTGCATGATAATTTGCAGGTTTTTGGTGTCTTCACATAGCTGACATATTGAAGGTTTATTTCTGGTTTCTATGAGCTTGTTGGAAGTAAGAAAGGCTTGACATTTTGTTATGTTGGCTTTTAGTTTGGTTTGCTAGCTATGAGCTAGTATGAGCTGTAACTGTGGAAGTTGGTCTACCTTTCAGCTGGATAGTTACAATGGTCTTCAACAGTGTTTTATGGTATTTGTTTCAATTTCTCCCACCCTGAACAAGTAAAAGTAGAACCTTCACATACTTTCAGTTTTTCCTTGAGTTTTTCATGCTAAAACAATTGATTAATGGTATCAAAAGAATCCTATATTATTTGTTTTTGAAAAAAAAAGAATGATTTTTTTTTATATTCTATCATTTGATAGTTATGGTTTTTGTGGTTAATGAGGGTTTTCAATCATTGGGTATTATGCAAACCCTCTTATGGTTTTCAGAAGTTTCTTTGTAAGTTTGTTACTTGAGATTATATTTCTTGCTCAAATTGAATAATGTTAGTTGAAAGCTCAGGTAACCCTAACCCGAGATGGTTTACAGTTGTTGAAAATGCTCATTCACAGTGGCTTTAAAAAGATGATTCTAGGCTTTTATTTGGGGTTACTAAAAGAAGAAGATGAGATTATAAGACTTATCTTTAATAGATTTGTGTACAACAGTTGGTAGTATTGAATATCTTTAAAAGATGGTTCTCATGCATTTTTATGTGTTATGAGAAGAGAGAGGAATATGAAGCTCAGACACATTGTGTAAAAGTTGCACTGCCTTGAAAATATTTATTATGATTCTCATATTATTGTATTTCAGGAAGATGTTGTCATTCTCATACAACATTCTTCAATGTGCTTAACAAGGATATTCATAGTCTTCTATTGAAATTCTAGGGTTGCAAAATCTGCACTTCTAGGGTTTTGATAGAATATTGTAATTGTATTGCATTATAATGGAGTTGGTGCTCTAAATTTGTAAGGGGTTGGTGCTCCTAGAGTGGGTGCTCTAAATTCTGTCTGTAAGGCATTGTAAACAGTGGTTTTATTTAAGCCAGTAAGGCATCATTTTGGAGTGGTTTTTCTATTCCAAGAGGGTTTTCCACTCATCCAATTCATGGTATTGTAGTGTCATTTCTTTGTTATGATAATATTGCTAGATTGTGATGTTTTTCCTTATCAGTTCATAGTTAAATGTTTTTCTTTTCATCTTTGCATATGTTTATATTGAAGCTGTCTTGTTAATGTTATGAACTTTCATTCAAGAGAAAGCACAAATAGTTCATTTAAGTCTATCCATACTAATGTCTCATTCATATGCTTAGTTGATACACAAGTCAAGTCTGCTTCACAAACTGTCATTTGTTTTCTTGGTTCAAAAGCATACACAAATTCGTGTTTATGCAAAAAGTTTTGTGACTTTTATAAATCACTGATTCACCCCCACTCTTAGTGATTTCAGTCTTCCAACACATATGACACATAAAATTGTGGGCCCATAAGTCCCCATTCCCCTTTATGGGCTTAGCCTTTTATAAAGGCTCTTAAAATATTCACGTGGGAATGTTGGGGTGGCTAAGGTCCCCCACATATTTTTATTTTTTTTTAATATTTTTTTAATGTTTTTATTTTAATATTTTTTAACATTTTACAATATTTGAAAAATATATTTTTTTTAAATCCACAATTTTCTTTTAAAATATTTTTAATATTTTTTATGTTAAAAATAAAAATGAAAAATACAAATTAATAAAAATTAAAAATCCCATCCACCTTTCTTTTGACTTTTTAAAAGTTTTAATCATTCTAACTTTTAAAAGAGTCGTCCATATATTTTTAACAATTTTTTTATTTTTTAATTTTTTTTAATTTTTTAAAAATTGTTATTTTTTAATTAAAAATAATAAAAATATAATGCCACCAAATTTGGAGGATCTTTTAGCAGACAACTAAACTGGAGATCAGCTAATTTAATTTGGAAGAATGCTACATTTGGCAGAGTTATAAACTAGCTGGTGGATATCTATATTTGGCAAACCGCTAACTTTGGTAGAAGTTCCGCTAAATTTGGTGGAAATTTTTTGCCCCCTCTTCGTTGCTCAATTTATTTTTGGAGGTCAACTTTGAATGCTCATAACTCGGGTTCCACAACTTTGTTTTTAGTGCAATTTTTTTTTTTTTTTTGGCTAATTTTTCTTGCTCTATGCATTGGTGAAGCTTATTTCAAATTTTGGCACATGGAAGTTTCAGAAATTTCTGATTCTTAGGGACGACTACCCACCGTTCTCATTTTGTAAACTTCAAAGTTGCATAACTTTTGCATATGACCTCAGATCTAGTTGATTATTTTTTTGAAAGTACATGTTTTTTCATGTAATTTTCATTGATGATGTTTATATTATGTGAAAATGTACCAAATGTATACTTTCAACACATGCTCATTTCTTGATGAATTGTAAAAGCATTAAAATCCAAAAGTCTATAACTGCACTAAATATAAAGTGTCAAAATATTTTTCTCTGGGGCGTTCTTTGATTGAGTAAAGAAGGGGGGGTCTCTTGTTGTCCTTCTGCTTGAACGTCTCTCATACTTTGTGCTCTATTTTTCCTTCACTATGGGTACATTTAAGTTTCCATTGCTCATGCCCTACAACTACAGCACATGGCATCAAAATGCATGGAATGCCTTAATGCAACTAGGATATACACATTATGTTGAGAAAAAAAGTAACTGAACCCACAAATGATAAGGAAAAACTACTCTGGATGTTTGAACATACAAAAGCTCTTGGTTGTCAAAGGATTTTTGTTTCTCTTGATATAATGTTTTAGATTGAAGCATGTAAAGATTCACATGATGCATGGAAAAAATTAAAACTCTTTATGGTACAACTGATGAAGTTCATGGTTATCAAATTGATAACGAACTAATGGGTCTTGATCCAAAGTGTTTTGATAACATCCAAGATTATGTAACAAAGGTAAATGACCTTAGAGCACAATGTAAATCATGTGGGTTAGAAAATAAAGACATTCAACTTTTCTATAACATTCTAAATAAACTTGGACCTGAATTTGCAGCTTTTGTTTATAGCTTTCATTCTCATAGGTTGACAATAGGATTCACATTCACTACACCTTCTTTTACTTCATTTTCTGAAATGTTAATGCAAGAACAAGGCAAGCTTCTTTCAATGGGTCTTCTCAAGCCTTCACATTCACAAGCTTTGATGGATGGTCAACCAAAGGGTCAAAAAGAATCAAGGAAACCTAACAACAACAAAAGCAATTCAAGAAGATGTCACAAAGAGATCATGCACAATCATCTTCAACAAAAAAGGTTTACTCCAAGTCCTCTTCAAAGGGGAATTTTCAAAAGAAGGAAAGGCCAAGTTGTAGCTATTGTATAAAACCTGGTCATGAGGAACATTCTTGTCATAAGAAGAAAACTGATGAGTTAAAGAATATTCTTAAAAAGAACAACATTAATTTTCCTTCTTTTTTTCTCAACAATCCTCTACTCCTTCCAAATCAGGTAAAGGGAAAGAAAATGCACTTTTTGCTATTACTGATTCTTCAAAAGAGTGGATTCTTGACTCAGGTGTATCACATCACATGGGTTTTATGAAAGAACGGTTTTCTTTGTTGGAGTCTTGTTCTATGCCCCACATTCTCATCGGGGATGATTCTCCTGTGGATGTAATTGGGAAGGGTTCAATTAATACTGGTAATGGTACCTTTGAGGATGTCCTCTATGTGCCTGATCTCACCAACCTTCTCTCTATCTGGGTATGTACAAGATCATCATGGAAAAAACAAGCCCTTAAGTGGCAAAAAATTCAAAAAAATCAGAGTTAGGAAACTTGGCGTAAAAATTTGAATAAGTTATTTATATTATTTCAAAAATATGTAATAATAGAATTTGTAGAAAATTGAATGTAGTTTCTAAACTACTAGGTTTTTTTTTTTTTTAAATCCATTTGGTGAAAATTTGAAATTTTAATGTAGTAGTACTTAAATTTCAGGGAAAAAACAAGAAGTAGGTGTCTAACTGACCACCGTAACCAAAATAAAATGATAATATTTTTTTGTAATATTTTAGATATAAGTAGATGACTCATGTCTTGATGTGATGCACATTTTTTTGTAATTTTTTCCAAGTAAATAATTAATTATCATTTTTTTAATACAAATTTTAAAAAATATAAAAACTCGTATGTCTGACCACCTTAACTTGGTCAAAACTTCATGAAATTCCTTTTTTTTTTAATCCACTATTATGCCAAACATAGAATGTGATACCATTTGAAAGCTATAGATGTTTTTCAATGAGCCTATCAATCAAGAATTTAGTCATAATTCAAGTAGAAAATGGATAATAATTATTTATTAAATTCAAAGTAAAGCATAATTTATATTGGTGGAAAGATTAGAATATCCTTTAAAAACCCTTTTTGTTTCATCAATTTTGGGTAAAAAAAAAGTCATCAGCCACATACCCTATACATACCCATCATATTGCCACCTTTTTTCCCATCATGATCCTGCACATACCCGTCTACCAAATCACTCAGAATGGTAGAAAAGTTGAATTCACTCTAGATTCTATCAGCATTAGAAATCTTGAAGATAATGCACTCCTTGCAAAGGTGATGTTGGTAAGGCCAATCATTGTATACTTCTCCCTAAGTTGCACTTAAGGGGGGTTGTTAGTGTGAAAGGGGTACTTTATCTAACTAGTTCATTCTTAGCTAGTTCTCCACTAAAGTCCTCTTTACACTAGCTTAACTTTACATAGGGATAAGGTGGTTGAGCCTTTAATGACATGAGTTGTCACACCTCATAGGATGCCAACACTTGTCATAATCTGGTTGCATCTATCTCTCCCCTTGGCGTATATAACCAAGGTATTTCTTTTGTAATACTCACTTCTCAAGCTGAATGTAACTTTACATTCTTGAGAGGAATACAATTTATTCCTCATATTTATAGTTTTTCTTTCCTTTAGTCATTAGATTCCTAGTAGGCTAGTTAGCAAATCTCACATGTGTGTTTCTAATGTGTTGATGATTTATGCTTTCATGGTTAATAATCAGATATGAGAATAAGGTTAATAAAGTTATTAAGTTGTGAATTTATGTGACAATTGATTCACCCCCCCTCTCAGTTGTCTGCCCTTGTGTTTCCAACAAGGGGGATGCCATTCTTGAATATAAGTAGTTTATTTTTATATTATTTAAAAGGAGCATACATAAGGAATAATATTGAAGATGTATACTAAAGAAGGATATATTTAGATTGTGAAAAATAATCAAATGAAAGTTTTTTCATTTAGGTGTGTAGACTTGGATAGGGTAAGAAAGGAATATCTCAATCCCTAGCTACCACAATAATGGGTTACACTTTTTGGGACATCCTATTTTTTGTTGAAATCACATATTTTTAGAAAATATAATTATTTAATCCTTGAAAGGTTCCATTTAAAGGATTTTAATTAGAGTGTTTGATCAAACCCCCTTGGATATATCCCCGCTAGTATTAAACCATACCTATAATGGAGTCACCTCTACACCTATCAAAATGTTGATAACAAAAAAATTCATTTACCTTTTGGGGGATCAAATGAATTCATTTAAAATTTATATTTTTTAACTATGTAGCCCTTCTTATAAGCTTCCCAAAAATTATAATTTTAAATATATTTAAGTTTATTATTATATTTATTTTTTATTTCTTGTGAATGTAGGTTTTTCATTAAAAATCAAGCTTTTTGTTTTCCACATTAATTTGGACCTATTTTAGTACCCTTTAATTAAATACCCCTCTAAATCATCATTAATAGGCCCCTAAGACCCTTTATTTTGGACCTAGAGGCTTATTTAAACTAAAAAACTGATAAAATCATCAAAAACACTAAAATTCCTAACAACCCACCCCGAAAATCTAGGGAGGGGGCATATGAGTCCCCCTAGATGGGACCCATATTGTAATACCCCTCTAGTCTAGGCACTACTAACAGGTATTATGAAACTGAACCCTAGTTTAGTGACATGGAATTAATTATAGTCCTACTTAATTCTTAAAGTGTATCTTTTGTTCTAGGAGTGTGATACTTTGATGTTGGATGTTACTTATGTGACCTTATTCATGATAGAGATTAGAGTATACTGTGTAGTATTATTATGGTGCACATTGCTATTAGATATGTTCATTTCCCATATATATATATATATATATATATATATATATATATATATATATAAGTTATGTTGGATGTTACTTATGTGACCTTATTCATGATAGAGATTATAGTATAATGTGTAGTATTATTATGGTGCACATTGCCATTAGATATGTTCATTTCCCATACATACATACATATATATATATATATATATATATATATATATATATATATATATATATATATATATTGTGGACTAACGATTTGATGATGTGCTTCATGTATCATGTGTGTGACCTGTCTATGGTGCGAGGGGATGGTTTCATGTCACTCTCTTAGGAGAGACACATGACGTCACGATTCTCCTTCACCAATGCATGAGTGTGGGTTATATATTATGTTGGTATATATGTACATGTTCTTGGTTTGTGATGCAGGATTGTAGGTACCAGGCATCAACTCCACCTAGTCTCACAGGTCTGAGCATGCCTAAAAACAATCCCGATGGTGGTATGTGGAGATAGCATAGGGCCCTAAATATCCTAGCCTTGAACCATTGCCTCATAGGAGGTGATGTTGTTAGTTGTAGTCACCTGTTCGATATGCCATTAAGGCAATATCCTTTACCCTGGTTTGTGAATGGTTTTGGTGGAGTGATTTGTGTTGCATTAATATTTTAATTGTGTTTAATTATATCTTTTGATTTTTGGTTGGTTAAAAGTCTCCTTGAGATATTATATTTTTGCATATGTATATATGTGTATTATGTTTTATGAAAATAAGGTTATAAATATTAACATATTCTAATGTTATTTATTAAATATTAATATGCTTATTAGTAAATATTTAAATATTAATATGTAAGCATATGTTATATTTGTGTTTTGATTTACTATTTTGGTGGAGTGGCTATTTTTAAGGAGGTTCTTTTATCTTTTAAAATGTTTTGAATTTATTTGGTGGGAAACCCTAAATAAATGAGTTAATTATGTGAGTTAATTTGATTATTTATTTTATTTTAATTATTTCATTAGTGGGATGAGGATAGGTGTTTAATTTAATATTTTAATATTTTATTTTATGAGAGGATTTTATTTCCTTGTTTTATTTTGGAAAAGAAGAGTCTTTTGGGGGAAAAAGAAAGAAAGTTACTTTCTTTTTTGTTTTTCTTTCTTTTTGAATTTAATTAGTTTTATGTATGGGAAGAAATTGGGGAAATTAGGGTTTTTTCACTTTTGGGGTTTGAGAATGGAGAGAAAATGGAGAGATTTTACATGGTTTTGAAGTATTTTTTCAAAGGTTTTTGGGAAAGTTTGAGTGGTTTTGAATTGAAATTTGGAGGAGTGAATTGGAATTCAATTATGGTTTGAGGGGAATGGATTTTCTGCTAGATTGTGTGGAATTCTGATTTATGATCATGCTTTGGATTAAAGATTCGGGTTTGGAAAGCTTCTTCAATTTTTAGTGTCTTGCATTCAAAATTTTCATGTTTTGAGGTAGGTTTTGTACTTAACTTATAATTTTTTGTTTTAAATTCATAGAGATTTATATGGATGTTATATAATATCTTATTTGAATGTTTTTAAGTGTTTCTTTCAAGTGGTGAAATTCCGCTATATGTTGGGTTTTCTCATTTTGATGTTTGACTAAAATTGGGTATGTCAAAAATAGGGTTTTTAAGGGACATGGTTGTTGTTTCACATTTTGTAAATTTTTGAGGAATTTTTGGTCAATTCCGCCTACATTTATTAGTAGTCGAGGGTCAAATCTGAAATGGTTTTTTGATGTATTTTTATTTTGAGTTGATTTGACTATTTTATGGCGAGTAAACTTTACTGCTATCAACAAGGATTTAGCTCTATTTCGGGGTAGTGTTTTTGTGCTTCTTGTCCTTTCTTTAGAATTCTATGAAATTGGAATCTTTTTATGCAAGAAAGGCTGTTGATACTCAATATCCAACTCAATTTGATCAAATAAAAATAAGGAAATAGCCTTCACAACACAATTCTTTCAAATTGTCCCTAGACAACACCAATAGGCTTCTAGCCTTCAAAAATCAACAAGAGGACTTACCTGTAGGAGAAGGCCATACCAAGGCCTGAAAAAAATCAATTATGAGACACTTCAAGTTTTGATACAATATACCAAAATAAATAAATAGGTTTCTTTGACACAAATTGGAAAACCAATAGGCCGCCATACCTAAAACCACTCAAAAAGCTCTCTTTTACAAGGGAGGTACCTCTAAATCTCTTTACTCTGACCCAAAATATTTTGAAAAATACTAAATGTGACACAAAACACCAAAATCCATGATCAATTTTCTCATTCAAGTCCACTAGAACATAGATTCAAGAAACCCTCACTTTTCATACAACACTCAAGGGTTTACTCAAAGTCACATCACCCGGGCTTTCCAGACATAACCAATCCATCAAACACCATGTATATACCATGCATAAAATTTGAAACCCATCACATAAACACTTCTTCCATTGTTTTGTCAAAACCCTTCATTGACACACCATTTCCATAAGGAAAACATTCAAATTATACCCTAGGGAAACACACAATCTAAATCAACACAACTCCATTTCCTCCCCAAACATGGGAACACATAAATTAAAAGGTATTGGACCCATTCCATGAGGTACAATAAGAATAGTGAGTGGAATGGGTTAGGGTGCCATTTCAAGAGACCTTCAATACTAAATACTAAGAAAACAGAGCAGTCACAGTAAAATACAGAGATCTCTCACAAATTCAAATATTAGACACTCAAACTAGTTTCAAATGGAAACTAATACATGCTCCTATAGTTCACAATGAATTTCAAAACATGGCAGAGCCTGTACAGATCATACATATCTGGAGAAGTGTAAAAGGGCAATGAAATTTTCAAAATTCAATGTTGTATTTCAATGGGAATCACAATAAAAACTTCATCCCTCCTCCTTCGAGCCTTGAAGATGCTTTAAATACATTTTCCCACCAAATCTTAACTACCCAAAGTACATAACTACTTTTCAAATTCTTGAGACCTTTCATATTCCTTAGGAGTTACATTTCTTGCTTAACAACACTTGCATTTTTGTTTGCAACTTTAAACATTTTAACACCTAACACACTAAACACAGCCAATTACATATTAAATGGTCTTTGAGACCTTATTTATCATAAATAAAACTTTAAAACCCCCTAGAATCCACTACTAACACCTTGTTACATTTTCACTAGATGAAATATTGCACTAAGGGTGTAGGTGCTCCTACACCATACAACCTCACTAGAAAAAACTCATGCCATATGAGTGGGGATATTACCAATTACTCCAACCTTCATACATGTTCCTCTGATCCACACACTCCTCCCACTGTTCCATGCATTGTGCTCTTGCAATCTTCCCTACACCTTTAACTGGATTTGTTCTTGAAAATGACTATGTTATTAAGTTTAAACCTGATGTCTACCCTCTTTTTCCATTCTTTGACCAAAACTTGTTTGATTTCCATCACCTTTACCTACACACAAAAAAATGTTAGCAATCCACTATATTGACTTCTCAAACCTTTGCTTGTAACTGTCCTTGAGATCTCTCATACCCTATTCTTTCCTCACTGTCATCAGTCTTGACTTTACTGTCCCTTTAGCATCTTGTGCCATTGTCTAAACAGTCTTTCCACTCACTGTACTTGCAAATCCTACTTGTATTTCAACCTTATTCTCAATGATAGGAAACTAAATGGTTCCTACCAACATATTCATAAGCAAATTCCCTGTCAACACCTTCTTACCCCCATACCAACCTTTATACCCATTGTCCTAACATTCTTAGTTTTAGGACTAATTACAATATCAAAATTTTTGGTTTCTTTCTTAACATATACAAGTTCCCTTCTTCCACACATGATGACCTTTTCCTTACCTTCCTCATCTTCCACCAAAGGAGTTAAGACAAACTTGCACCCATCCTTCGTCTTTGTATAGGTGTTCTCCCTGCCATCATACAAGGCTTGCCTATCATATTTCCAGGGTCTACCTAGGAGCAAGTGACAACAGTCCATAGGAAGAATATCACATACAACACTATCCTTGTAACCTCAAATCTGGAAATCTACAATAACCTTTTCATTAACCAATAAAGATTGTCCATCACTCAACCATGACACTTTATAAGGTAATTCATGAGGTACTTTTTCAAAATTCAACTTACTCACCATCTTAGTAGACACCATATTCTCTGTTGAACCAGAATCAATCATAATTTTTCATACCTTGTTTTTGCACTTACAATTAGTTTTGAAGAGGCAATTTATTTGCAATGGTTCCACCTCTTGGGATTCCTTCAATACTGTCTTTCTCATTATCATCATTTCACTTTTTTTAGGAGCAACTCTTAAATTTGTAGAATGATTGCTTTTGTCCTCCTCTTCCTAAATGATTTTTTCTCTCCTATCAATTCTTTTTTCACCACTAGATGAAATACCAACCTTTTCAGGACACTTCCATGAAGGATGACCATGGGTATGTGCAGGATCATCATGGAAAAAATAGGCCCTTAAGTGGCAATGAAATTTAGAAAAATTAGAGTTAGGCAACTTGACGTAAGAATTTGAATAAGTTATTTATATTGTTTCAAAAATATGTAAGAATAGAATCTATAAAAAATTGAATGTACTTTCTAAACTACTAGGTTTATTTAAAAAGAAAATCTACTTGGTGAAAATTTGAAATTTCAATGCAATAGCACTTAAATTTTAGGGAAAAAATAAGTAGGTGTCTATCTGACCACCCTAACCACAATAAAATGATAATATTTTTTATAAGATTTTAGATATAAGTAGAGAACTCATGTCCTAATGTGATGAATGTTTTTTTGTAATGTTTTCCAAGTAAATAATTAATTATGAATTTTTTATTACAACTTTAAAAAAATATAAAAACCCATATGTCTGACCACCTTAACTTGGTCAAAACTTCATGAAATTCATTTTTTTTAATCCTATAGTATGTGAAGCATAGAATTTGACACATGTTTGATTCTAAAAATGTGATACCATTTGAAAGCTATAGATGTTTTTGAATCAGCCTATCAATTAGGACTTTAGTCATAATTCAAATAGAAAATGAATAATAATTATTTATTAAATTCAAAGTAAAGCATAATTTATATTGGTGGAAAGCTAAGAAACTCCTTTAAAAACCCTTTTTGTTTCATCAATTTTGGGTAAAAAAAATTTATCAGCCACATACCCTACACATACCCATCATATCGCAACTTTTTGGCCCATCATGATCTTGCACATACCCCCATATTGGTTACAAGTATAACACCTCCCTGCAAAAACATTTGAATCTCTACCACCACTTAACCTTCCTATACCTCTAAAACCTCCTTTAGTATCAACATTAACACCTTCCTCTTTACCTCTATCTACTCCTTGTTCTTCCAATGGCTACTTCGATGTAGAAATTACTCCTCTTCCACTTGCACTAGTACCACCTCTTCCTCTGACTAATTTATCTTTTCTCCTCTTAAGTTTTTCCTCCACCCTGATTGCTAATTGAAAACACTCTTCAATAGATTTGGGCTTAGCGTGTAATGCCCCGTCGTGCAAACCCCAAAGGACATATAAAGCAATAATTACTGCGCAATTTTTTTTTAAAGTAAACATAACATACATGAAATAAACATTGAGTCACAAGTCATAAAACTTAATAATACAAAATCGTTAACACTTACATCCCTTGGGGTACATGAGGAGTCATTACGAAACTTAAATCCATACAACGATGATAAATAATGAACACCAAAGGTATAATCCATAATAAAGTAAACATTTACAAATGTAACCCATACATGACAACACACTAATAAGAACCATCCACATACGTCAATACAAAATATATATAATTAACTCAAACTCATAATGTTGAACTCTCAATCATCAAACAATCTTAAGGGTCAAGTATCCACAGATATAACATATCGAATAACAATTGTTAGGAATCAAAAGTCGCACCAGATTATTCAAGATAAAATAATACAATTACACCGCATTACAATTTTTCAAGAGTTACAATGGTACAAATGTGTTTCCAAACATGAACGAAAACCATACAATAAGACAAATGATACAACTAAGCATATGAATCCAAAGTATCAAAAATGGCACCAAGTCGGATACAACTCTGGAGTTTCTGTAAACGACACCAATCTACACCTCCCGATCCTTGGCTGGGGACCCAATGGGGTGCTTGGCACATTCCACCTGACCATGTGGGTCCGGAGACCCACCCCCCGTGCTAAGGAGCTGACAAGAAAGTGGCCACGACCATGAACGTGACAAGACCAACCCAATAAAGAATAACATAGTAACAATAACTCTGAAAGCAACAACAGAAGATTCCATAGAATTCAAAATGACAACAACCAAGATCCAATCATAGTAAACACAAGACCATAAAAACACATCCTAAATAAATCAAAAGCATCAATCATAATCACCAGCAAAGTAAATCCAAGATAACAAACATAACACACTTCCAGAGGCAACCAAGAAAGCAAAGCATAAGGGCAACTAATGGAGAGTGTCATCGGATAGCCAACATGGGTTATCTTGGCCCTTCCTCCAACCTGAGGCACCGACCCCCATCTATGGCTATCTTGGCCCTTCCTCCTACTTGAGGTGCCGACCCCATAGGGTAGCTCATGTGGAGCCATCAACCTCTCATGAGGACGAGGTTACGACTTTGCCAACCACGGCCTTCTCAGCGTACCATTAGTTTGTGATAGCCCTAATGCATAGACGCGGTATCCAATTATTATCTTATGTGTTTTTACTACCCATCCCCTTAAGTTCTATTATTAGGTTATCACTTGTTACTCTACTCTTATGTGGGTTATCCTGAGCCCTTCCTCCTATTGAGGCGCCGGCCCCCACGAAGAGCCACTCTCCCTGAGACCCAAAACACAAACCAAAATCCAAGGGGTTGTACTAATACTTGCAAAGAAATGAAACACAAACTTAGAAAAAATGCGAGGCATATACCATCTCGCCAAAATTATATGAAACACCATCCATAAAAATGGTACAACCCACACCTGAACTCAAAATCATAATTACAATCAAATTTTGGCATAAACCCAAATCCATAAGGTATCAACATGAAACCAAATTACTCTTTCCTCTGGAAGTCCAAGAAGATCAACTACCCACAACTCATAAAAAAAATACGAGTTCCCAAATACATTACAACACAAATTAAATGAAAAAGGATTCCTTGAATCAAACTTAGTCTCCAAAGGCATTCACATCAACACAGAACCATCCAGAAACAATCCTTCAACAACAAAGGTAAAAAAATCCAACCGGGCATCCAAGGGAGACCTCAATTTAATCCTCACAAGATACCCATACAGTTGGTAAACAAATGACCTTTGACAACATCAACAAACATGACAACAATATAATTTAATGTTTCACCAAAATAATAAAAGTGGGAAGACTGCATTCAATAAAGAAGCATAAACATATCACAACCAAGCATCGCATTAGTATCCAATATATTCCACCACAAAATCAATTAATAAGACCCACACAACTCCAAACAAGCCAAGAACTCACCACACAGGGTTAAATGAATAGCAACACAATTTAAATTAAAGAGGATTCCCAACTCACATCAACTCAAGAAAAGTCACAATGAAAGGATCTGTCAAATCCTTCATAAATTGACACGAACCCAATGGAATAAAATCATTTTTGAAACCAAGCAAACTTAAAGGAGGACACCTCCAATTGAAAACATCAAATTAGCCCTTTAAACATGCATATACATTCAATGCACATTCACTAAAGAACATCAACATTCAAATACAATTTATCCATTTGTTTAATAAGATGTAGTTCATACAACAAAAGAAGTTTCAATACATACTTCCTCAATAATCCAATAATTACTTTAAGTCATCGTATATGTTTTACTAAGGACTAAGAGCAATAAATCCCATTTCATGTTCTCTACAACTTCCATATCAACATAACTATCACATTTCTTACCACATAGCTTGCCAGGCGACTACAACTAAAATCTAATGAGATAGAAGTATCTTGGACGCAATTATTAAAATATTGATTTAATAGTAATAAACTCAATGACACAAGATTATAATACAACGATATTATTATGTGAAATTACACTTTAAACAAATGGCACTAACTTAACTTGGTAAAATATCATCTATAACATATTAAATAGTATAATCACCATACCCCCACAAATTTTACAAATATCTACATAAAGATCAATTAACACTTCTACCCTTATACAACCACAACCTTTTAGTCTAAGGTCAAATAGATGTGGATGATAACATTGATCTTCCCATTTATATCATTTAAATTATAGTTCATTTATTCCTTCTTAATAGAGATATCATTCCTAACTAAGATATACTATAACATAAAGATAAGCGTATCTAAGATAAAACTCCATATAATAAGAAAGAGAAAGACTCATTGATCTACCTATATCCACATACCTACATCTGAAAGGACACATAAATTTATTTCCCTATTACCTAGTTTTAGCCCCATTCTTATATTTATTTATTAAGATCAGAACCTTTTATTAATGAATTATAGATAAGTAAATTTTCCTCAAAATAACATAACCTAATAATTAAATATAGTTAACTTTTTCTTTTAACTTAGTCCAATTTATTCACTTAATATCTAATTCTCCTTCGTAGTAAATGACTTAAATACTAACATTATATAAATACAAAAGCATGTGAAAAATACAACTTAAAGATCAAATGCATCTGCTGCGATAGATTGACAATAGAATCAACGGGATTATTTAAGTCTTTAAAGCTTCCTATTTTTCTCAAAAGCTTTCGTAATGACAGGTTAACAAAGGTATTAGGGAGGTTATTTAGTCCTCTACAATATTCTAATTTCAAGTGTTACAGATGTGACAGGTTGACAATGAAATCAAAGAGATTATCTAAACCTTTAAACTTCCTATTATGTTCAAGTGCGCAGCTGTGACAGGTTGATAATGAAATCAAAGAGATTATTTAAACCTTTAAATTTCCTAATATGTTCAAGTGTGCGGTTGAGACAGGTTGATAATGAAATCAGAGAGATTATTTAAACCTTTAAACTTCCTAATATGTTCAAGTGTGCGGCTGAGACAGGTTGATAATGAAATTAAAGAGATTATTTAAACCTTTAAACTTCCTGTTATCATGCTTCTAGAGCAGCGATGGTAGCTTGAATTCAAGACACTATTCTCATGCTATTTGATTAAGTGGTAAGCACAAAATAGATTTATTAATAGAGTACTACCATGAATTTAAAGGGTATGAATAAGAATAGTGTAAGAATTATGAATCCAAATGGATGAATGAAAAATCAATATGGCGTGAAGATAAGTTAATTCAAATAGTTCAAAAGTAAGCGAATATTGTCCCTCACATTCATGCAAATAGATTCTTGACAATATTTGAAAAATAATCTAATGTCTACTTAACATGACAGAGATGAAACGTATTTTTGTTCCATACCTGTGTAATTGCTTTTTCCCTTGCAATCTTTTACCATCATTACTCTGAAGTTCCACCCCCTCATTCTTCATGGCTTCTAGAGCTTGTTGCTTTCCTTGATAAAATAGGAAAGAGTGATCCCCAAACAATCCCCATGACCAGAAAGACTGCCCCACTTATTCGTCCCCTCCCAGCCGTATATCCCCCCCTTGTATTTTTTTAATTATTATTTTTAAAACTTGAAAAATCGACTGAAATCTCTCACCCCCAAAATAAATCATTAAAACCTCTAAAAGCTCCAAATAAAACAATTAGTTTCCTTTTCGACAACTAGTTCCCAGCTTTGCATGCTCTGCATGTGGAAACTTTCTTTCTTTTTACTTTTCTTTTAATAACTTTTTCCCAATTACTTTATTTTATTCCCACAATTGAAAACTTATCGCTTTTATTTGATTTAAACTTGTATTTATCTCCTCAATCCATGAACTAAAATCTCATTATTATAATACTTATCTTTAAATTTTTATTTTTAAATTCACATTACTATTAACGATTATCTATAATTATAAAAACATTTTAAATATAATACTCCTTACGAGCAAATTAAATAATCACCATTTGTTTTAATTTCATAAGATTAATTTACCAATTTATCCATTTAATTTTTCCTATTTCAATTAAATTACAATGTACCCAATTAAACAAAAGCATACAAATTATTACTTTTACCTCAAAATTAAAAAATGCAATAAAGGACAGATTTACGCATAAGCACTAACTCAAGTGGAGGGACATTACATAGCGACAATAAGTTCATCTTGTATATTAAATATCAAACCACCTAGATACCTAGCCACCTTTTCAACTTCATCTTCATCCCGTCTTGACCTTATGCTTAATTTGTAAAATTCATCAGTGTAGGCCTTAACATCTAGGTCCTTTTCTTTCAATCCTTTCAACTTTTTATACGATTGAACTTCATAATCTTTTGGAAGAAATTTACCTTTTAGTTTTTGCATCATCTTGTCCCATGAAGTAATCCTTGATTTTCCTTGTTTTCTCCTCTTTGCTTGCTCATAGTCCCACCATAAAAGAGCATGACCTTTGAGTTTTTTTTTGCCACCTTCACCATTTGTTCATCTGAAATGTCCTCACTTTCAAGGTAATTATCCATTGTAGCAATCCAATCAAGCAATTCCTCTTCATTTAAATTACCACCATCCATAGGAAGTTCAACTTTTACTTTATGAGAATCACCTTTCACTGCTTTAAGCATCTTCACCATCCTTTGATCTTCAGGGTCTAGTTCCTCATCAACATCTTTATATTATTCATCATATTCTTTTGATTCACTCTGTTCATTTTCATCTCTCCTTTTCTTTGTCTCCAAGGCAACAAGCCTTTCCAAAATAGCATTATGTGACTCTAGAATCTTAGCATGCTTCTCTTCCATATCTTGCAACTCCCTAGCAGCACCAAGACCCTTCAAAAGCATTTTTCACCAATTTTTCTTCTCACCTTCTATCTTCAAACCTACAAAACTCAATCAAAGATACCTTAGCCATGAACTCTGATACCACTTTGATGCAAGAAAGGTGGTTGATACTCAATATCTAACTCAATTTGATCAGATACAAACAAGGAAACAACATTCACAACACAATTCTCTCAAACTATCCCTAGACAACACCAATAGGCTTCTAGCCTTCAAAAATCAACAAAAGGACTTATCTCTTGGAGAAGGCTATACCATGGCCCAACAAACATCAATTGTGAGACACTTCAACTTCTAATACAATATACCAAAAGAACCAAATATGTTTCTTTGACAAAAATCAGAAAACCAATAGGTTGCCCTGCCTAAAACCACTCAAAAAGCCCTCTTTTACAAGGGAGGTACCTTCAAATCTCTTTATTTTGACCCAAAATCTTTTGAAAAATACTAATTGTGACACAAAACACCAAAATCCATGATAAATTTGCTGATTCAAGTCCACTAGAACACAAATTCAAGAAACCCTCACTTTTCATACAACACTCAAGGGTTTACTCAAAGTCACATGAACCAGGCTTTCCAGACATAACCAATGCATCAAACACCATGTATATACCTTGTATAAACTCTGAAACCCATCACATAAACACTTCTTCCATTGTTTTGTCAATACCCTTCATTGACACACCATTTCCATAAGGAAAACATTCAAATTATACCCTAGAGTAACACCCAATCTCAATCAACACAACTCCACTACCTCCCCAAACATGGGAACACATAAATTAAAAGGTATTGGACCCATTCCATGAGGTACAATAAGGAAAGTGAGTGGAATGGGTCAGGGTGCCATTTCAAGAGACCTTCAATACTAAATCTTGAGCAAACAAAGTAGTCATAGTAAAATATAGATATCTCTCACAAATTCAAATATTAGACACTCAAACTAGTTTCAAATGGAAATTAAAAAATGCTCCTACAGTTCACAATAAATTTCAAAACATGGCAGAGCCTGTACAAATCATACAGATCTGGAAAAATGTAAAAAGACAGTGAAATTTGTAGAATGCAATGTTGTATTTCAATGGGAATCATAATACAAACTTCATTCCTCATCCTTCAAGCCTTGAAGAGGCTTTAAATACATTTTCCCAACAAACTTAACTACCCAATGTATATAACTACTTTTCAAATTCTTGAGACCTTTCATATTCCTTAGGAGTTGCATTTCTTGCTTAACAACACTTGCATTTTTGTTTGAAACTTTAAACATTTTAACACCTAACACACTAAACACTCCCAATTACATATTAAATGGTATTTGAGACCTTATTTAGCATAAATAAAACTTTAACACCCCCTAGACTCCACTACTAACACTTTGTTACACTTTCACTAGATCAAATATTGCACTAAAGGTGTAGGTGCTCCTGCACCATCTTTGTGGAGTGTTTTCATGCTAGTTGTTGTGTACTCTTATTTATGAAAATGATGGTGTTGCTATTACTTTTGTAGGTGCCTTTAAAAATCTGCAAACACTAAGCTCAAACAAGGGTTAGCACCTACAAATCCTTCAAGAACACCCCTATGGAATACCTTGCAAAGTGCTTAAAACATGTAACAAAAGGATGAAAGAAAGCTACAAGCATCATGAAAGCAATCACAAATTACCTATTCCATAGTTGGATTGGTGTCACATGTGCTAGTGACCCTTTCCCAATCCTTGACCAAAGCTCAAATTGTGCAAATGCAAATGGAGATGGTGGAGTGATGATGAACAAGATTAAATCTCAAGTGAAGAGAGTAACCTTGCATGAAATTGTGAAGATTGTGAAGGATTTGCTTGAGGATGATGCTTGTATTTAAAGATTTTCAAAATGTTGAATGTTGAAGAGGGACCAATGTGGGATCAAAATCAAGCCAATGATAGAAGGACACTTGTCATCATGTGATTGATGGATGTATGTGCAAGATTTGGGAAGAGTGCCCAAGAGGGGGAAATTTTGAATTCAAATTTGCAATTAATTTTGAGAGGGGGACAAGAAAGAAGAGCAATAAATGCCCTGTTTGACTTGTCATGTTGAGGGAAAATGATTGTTTTAATAAATCAATAAAATTGATTTATTGTGCAAGTGGGATGGGATTAGCCTTAGATTAGGATTAGATTAATTTAATGATGATTGTGCTGATTTAATGCTGATTAACTGATTTGACTTTTAGGACTTTGATAAATGATTTAAGATTTGATTTAAATAAAGTCCTGATTTATTTGATGAATGGAATATGATTATGCATGATGTAAATTTGACATGTCTACATTTTGCCCCTCTTTGAAGCAATGTACTTGTTGCATTGGTTCAAAGAGAATGCTTGCCTACCTTGATCAAAATTAAAAATTTCATATGGTTTTGGATACTTGTGGAAAATTACCGGTACATTGCCCCCTCGAGAGATTGAGCGAAAAGATTCGATTTGAGGGTCGATCTCACGATAAAGAGGTTCAAAATGGGTGGTTATGGATGACAATGCAAATATGATTTCAAGATGCTTAGAATAACAAATCTATATTATCCTAAACAACTTAAATGATGATATGATATGAGATGGATGAGATGGATGGTGTGATATGTTGTGATTATGCAATGGATGATTTATGAAATGCTTAGACTAACAGATCTATATTATAATGATGATGCATGTGAGATGATATGAAAAATACTGATGTTTCCTATTATGTATGATATGAATGATATGTGATATGC